>OY759261.1:47761407-47898907 GCA_963662155.1 Lamellibrachia columna
ATCAAAATAATTCAGCAGTGAGCAACAATTAAATAATTAGACTGACTGCACAAATACACTAAAATAACACAATAAATATTTTCCTTGGTGCGTAAAAGAATGGCCAATTTTAGAATTTGATGTTTTGTGCAAAACTATTGTTACGGACTGCTTGGTGACATGACGCGGAATAACTAAGCATTTCATGTGAACAAGTCACATCCGAAAGCCTATGCATGATATTATTATAACTGATTACGGCGTATATAAATTCATTTATAATATTGTATCAAACTACTCAGTTTGCACAATTAATATGTGCAATCAATTTTGTGTTCCAGTTTCAAAACATTTGAAACGGATTTAAGGATATCTGTATGTATTATATTTATTGTTGACATAACATTCTTTCCTTCCTTTCTTCCTTCCTTCCTTCCTTCCTTTCTTTCTGTCTTCCTTCCTCCCTTTCTTTCTTTCTTCCTTCCTCCCTTTCTTTCTTTCCTTCTTGCTTCCGTCCTTCTTTCCCCCCTTTCTTCAGTCTTTCCTTCCTTCCTTCAGTCCTTACTTCTCTCCCCACTTCCTTCCGTCATTAATTAATTAATTAATTCATTGACGCATTCATTTATTATATCCCATGGTGATATCTTGACTATTCTTGCAGGTGGAATTTAAACCAGGCACTTCTGCAGCCATGCACAGAGCAAACAGAACATGCCGATGAGCATAACACACCTTTCAAGAGGTAGGTTTTCTTTTAAACTATTTATTTTCATCAGCTCAATGAAATTCAGTTTCACCAAGAATCGTTATCTCAAAGATCTAGAATGATATTTCTATCGTTTAATTTAATTCCTTGCCTCCAACACTAACATCAGGCATGGAGCAATGCACTTGAACAGTTAATTAACCTCACACATTTCTCAGGTCAACTAAATCAAATTAACCTCCCAAATTCTTCAGTTAAATTAAATTAACAATTAACTTTAATTCAGTTATCGATTAAAATCTTGTGTTGGTAGAAATGCAGATTACATTCATATGTGACTTGTTTTTGTCAGTATGAGCACTTGATGCAAGCAGTGTTCTACATATGGTTGAAAATATCAAAGGCCAACCGGGCCTGTAATCCGAAGAGGTATTGATATTATATATATATATATATATATATATATATATATATATATATATATATATATATATATATATATATATATATATATATATATATATATATATATATATATATATATACGTACATACGTACATACGTACATATATATATATATATATATATATATATATATATATATATATATATATATATATATATATATATATATATATATATATATATATATATATATCAATATATCAATATTATACATCAAATGATTCAACTCAAAGATCAATGAAACAGAATGCCCCTCGACTCTAGGAGGCCTGGGTAGTTTATTGATCTATCTAGACATCAACACATGTGTCATGCTCCAGACCAAGCACTGGTTCGTCGTCATCAGAAGAGTCTGAATATTCACTGTCAGATTCTGACACTGATGCAACTGATGCTGCTGAAGTGCTTTCGCCTCGTCTTCTGAAAGTTCTTGTTCGCCTTTGCTTGGAACTCCGGGTCGAAGTTTGCCAATTCTGCTGCTGACAGCTTCACTGTCATCATGTCTGACATTGTTGTGTCCTTCAACTTGTTGCTGTACACCGTCTTCATTTACTTCATTTGCAAAAAGCCGCGTTCACATTCTGCAGTGCTGGCTGGAAGCGTCAACAGTAGATCCACCAGAAAAAGAATATTCGGTAACTTCTCCTTATAGGATGCCAAGATCGTGGACCAATTCAGATATTTCATTTTGTGATTGTAACAATGCAAAGCAACAAAATGTGTGTAGCGTATGCTTATCATTCGAAACTCGTAGAGCAATAACTTCTAAACCTGTAGACACAGGAATTCAATGTAATTAATTCAGTTGCCAACTTTCTACCATGTCACACACCCACCTGTAAATACTTACTATCCATAGATGGCTGTCTGGAACCCGGTCCACCCACGTGTCAGTGAGGCGACTTCGATACCTGCACTTTGCAGTGTAGTCAAGTAGTGTTCAGTGATACGGGGAACTTTCTCATCTCCAAAAATCGCGCGGGACAACCGGGCCTAAAAACTTGTGACAGTTTCTGGCCCGAGGGCCCGCGGTTATGTCGAAAGATGGATGCAAGTCATCATTGAACTAATATATGTTAATTGTTTTTGTTTACACATTAATTTACAGTTTTATAATCACAAGTAGTTTCGTACAAATTACAGTCACGATAATACAGCGTTCATACACATTGATGGAATTACTTTTTATATCTGATAAACATTATTATATGCAATCAATTCTGAACAGTATTTTATACTTACAACATAAATGTATTCTGTAAATTTGTTGGAAAGATATTTGCTCAATATTTACAAGAAATTTATTCATGGGGCATTTGATAACATTTAAAAAATGCGTAGATATTTGTTCAAATTAATTATATTTCTGAAAGTATTGTAAAGTTGTGGCTGATAATTTGTGGGGTTTCCTCCTACATTAAGCCATCAAATTAACAAAACCGGGCAACTACATGCACATGCACCATGTTATTAGTTATGCCAAAAGTAATCAAGTTTCCACTTTGTGCACTAGCATATAAATATTTAGAACCATAGAACCGTAAACAAGGAAGCGGGGCAAATATCAAGATGGGAAGAACACTTCAAAGAAATCCTCAACAGAGACCCACCAGCAGAAAAACCAGACATACCAATAGCAGAAATGTTATTAAGTGTTAACACAAATCCACCTTCGAAGGCTCAAATAAGTAGCGCACTGAATATGCTAAAAGACGGAAAGACGCCTGGACCAGACGGCATACCACCAGAGGCTCTGAAAACAGACCCGATAACAAAAACAGATATGTTGCACCATCTATTCCTGAAGATCTGGGAACAAGAGAAAGTCCCAACATAATGGAAAAATGGATACCTTGTAAAACTGCCATAGAAAAATGGCATGGGAATGTGCAAGAACTGGAGAGGAATCACACTCATATCAGTACTAAGTAAAGTCTTCACAAGCATACTATTGGACAGAATGAAAAGAGCTACGTGACGAACAAGCTGGTTTACGGAAAAAAACAAATCAAGCACTGACCATATTGCTACACTGAGAATAATCACAGAACAATCAATTGAGTGGCAGTCACCCCTATATATTAATTTCATATACTTCTAGAAAGCTTTTGTTAGAGTACACAGAGACGTTATATGGATGCTGATGCACCACTATGGAATACCAGCCAAATTTATGACACTAATCCAGCAGATGTACGAAAACTCCACCTGCCAAATTATCCATAATGATAAACTGTCTGAGACATTTGAAGTATAGACTAGTGTAAGACAGGGATGCATTCTATCACCATTAATTGTTATCATGGTGATAGACTTGATAATGAGAGAGACTGTTAAGCATGGCCAAATTGGCATCCAGTGGACATTCACTAAACAGTTGGAAGATCTACATTTTGCAGACAACATCTGCCTACTATCACATTCACACAAACAAATGCAAACGAAGTCCAGCAAATTGACGCAGGAATCAGAAAAGACAGGCTTGAAAACAAACATACAGAAAATAAAACTATTAAAGGTGAATGGTACAAAACAACTAAGGTACAGCTGAAAGGAAAATATATAGAGGAAGACAACACATTCACCTATCTGGGAAGTGTAGTGACAGACAAAGGAGAGACAGATGAATATATAAAAAACAGGATTGGAAAGGTGCAAGCATACATTCAGCATTTTAAAGACAGTGTGGAACACATCATCTTTTTCAACACGAAACAAGATCAGAATCTTCAACACCAACTTGGAAAGTGTGCTGCTATATGGCTCTGAGACACGGAGAGCAACCCGAATGCTACAAACATTCATTACCAAATGTCCGAGATACATCCTGAAAACCAAATGGCAAGATAAAACCACAAACAAAGAAATCTGGAGGAGGATAGACCAACACAGCATCGGGAGAGAGATTGCAAGAAGAAAATGGACATGGATAGGACACATCCCCCGAAAACAAACCAACAATGTCACAAGGCAGGCCTTAGACTGGAATTCACAAGGAAAAAGAAAAACAGGCAGACCCAAAACTACTTGGAGGAGATCAATAGCCGAGGAAGTAAAGAAACATAGAACCAACTGGAAAGAAATGAAGAAAACAGCAAATAACAGAGTGCTTTGGAAAAGAGTCGTTTCAGCCCTAGGCTCTACCTGGAGCGAAGAGGACTAAGTACGTATTATAAATATTTATAGACTACTTTTTATGGATCACTAGACCTAGCTTGCTTTTTATTCAAGTTTGCGATCTAAAAAGCTGCTAAGCTGAAGCTATTTTACCTTTCTGTGCATGCTATTTATACAGTTGCATACTTACAGAAAATTTAAGACGCATATGTCTAATAGCCCAATAAGGCCACTTGGCTGCATGTTGCCAGCTCCAAATGTTTACTTTAGACAGAGCTGTGCAGACATTGTGAATAGCCATCAACTGATTACCCTATCAGAGGAATTTCCTTTGTCTAGGCCTTCCCTCCAATTCACCTGTGCTTGAATGACCATCCCACAGTTGGCACAATGTCTATGTGCTATGTGATGTTCTCCCTCCCATTCACACATGCCTGAACCTGATCTCTCTCAGGATAGTGACTGGAATAGTGACTACATGCTTTCTGGAAAGGCCTATGTTACATTAAACTAGTTTTTTTCTGGTAAAGTTAATTAATTAAGTTAAATTAATTGAGTTAATTCAAGTAACAAATTATCCATTAATAATTTATATTAACCAATGCCTGACACACACACGCACGCACTCACTCACTCACTCACTCACTCACTCACGCACGCACGCACGCACGCACGCACGCACGCACGCACGCACGCACGCACGCACGCACGCACACACACACACACACACACACACACACACACACACACACACACACACACACACATTATATATGCAACATTACTAATTAACTATGGAACTGTAAACTTGATTTATTTTAGTTTTTTGCGATTAATTATGTTAGGAACCTACAAAATGTAAATTAAAAAAGATTACATCTAACATCAAGTGGGACTTAAAAGAGACATTAGTGTGTAATGTTTACTGTGCTCATCACATCATTCGATGGAACATTATGTAGTACGATACCACATTTTATCACTAAAATGCTTGTGTTTGTACAAAGTCAGTTAGCCATCAAAGAGTAAAAAATAAGCTTTGCTGCAATACAATATTACCACAATGATCGGTTATTGGATATGTTCTAGATATGATATTGTCTCCATCGAGGAAGATAAGAAGACAGTGATGGAGCTGCAGAAAGGTCACGGCGGTTGGACACCAAGTAGGACTTGGGTCGGTTAATCAGTTTTATTCACAGTCCAAACCACCACAGGGGCTTCAACAGCTCAACTCCTTTTCGCTTCTCCCCTTCCTTCCCTCCCTCCCTCCCTCTCCTTTCTCCGTCCCTCTCACACACGCAGACATGCACGCACGCACACGCAGAATACACACCTTTGATTCCAGTAGCATGAATGTAAAGTAAAACTACGTAGCATTGCTATCGCAGCGACTACATGCAATACATTTTACATGAGACATTGACTTGTATTCCAGGTTCTCGGATTGAATGGCGTCGTAGGCAAAGTAAAAGAGGGCGGTGACGTGTTTGTGGAATGCAGCAATGATATGAAGTGAGTGTATGACAGGGAATAATTGATTTAAAATTAAGGTTTACTACAGTAATTCAATGGGAGACAAGTCACCAAGTGGCCAAGATTGACATATGATGAGAAAACTATTACACAATATTTGTTTGTTATTATTTGTTCTTGAGGTGTCTTTGTCCTGAAGTTGAGTTGCAGTAACTGGGCTAGTGATGTTATACACACACTGGTTAGTATTCATCTGCTACAGGTACTGGTTCAATCCAAAATTGCTGAAGGTCGTTGACACGTCCCACATGCCAATTGAGGTAGGCGACTTCGTACTGGTGCTCGACTCCGCCAGGAAGGTCAAAGCTCTGCAAGACGAGAGCCATGGAGGATGGACCGAGAAATTGCGAAAGGTAAACATTTGTCGGTTAGGCATGTGTAGATTCCATTTGGCCCTACGTCAGACAAAACATGTGCATACATATTGCCACCATAAGAGCATACATCGACCTCATTTTTTTATATAGAGGTTAAAGTAGTTGTTGTCTCGCGTTGTAGCATTTCTTTCTGTTATTTATATTCGTTCTGAACTTAGTGTCAGCTTAAATGGACGCACCCTGGAAAATGTCAGCACGTTTTGCAAGTTACGTGCACCGAATTGTCCTTGGGAAAGATTTCTTCGGCTTAAGAAATGCTTTCATCTATTAAAGAAATATATTCACATGCAACCACATCACAGTTGGACTGCAGGTTAAAATAAGCCCAGTGTTGCACATCTGGCTTGATGAATATCGCCAAGGCTTAACATTCCGTATATCGAATCTTGAAGTGCCAAATGTGAAAAATAGTAACCAGTAATCTTAATATGGGTTACGATATTTATTGCTGGTTGTGCCATCACAAAGTGCTTACCGCAGATTGTTTGAAAACCACAGGGTGACAGGTGTGTGTTTGTGTGTGTGTGTGTGTGTGTGTGTGTGAGTGTGTGTGTGTGTGCGTGCGTGTGTGTGTGTGTGTGGGTGGATGGGTGGGTGGGTGGGTGGGTGGGTGGGTGTGTGTGAAGGTATATCCCCAAGTGTATACACTGTAAACAATTTCTATATCATAGGTCATTGTTTCTAAATTTGAAATTTGAGTTACTGGCGAAAATCATATTGGCGTGATTCACATAGACCTGTTGGCCTGGCAACATATAAATCCTCTTGAGCGAGTGATTCAATTTCTGAAAACAAAAAGACACTTTGTTTGATTCAGGGGTTTAATGGTAAATGTTTGTGTTTTTGTAGACCATGGGCTCTACAGGCATAGTCGTGGGTACTCTGCCAAACGGTCGTGCTAGAGTGTTTATATCTGGACATCGATGGATATACAACGTAAATGCCTTAAGACATGTCGCCAGATCTGGTACGTAGACTTAATCATTGGATGTGTCTAGGCTGGATGCTGATTGATAGTTCATGAAAACACAACCAATATGTAACGATTTTATATTAACTTTATTTCGTTTTTACTTTACAGAAACTGATACCTTGTGTTTTAATATTTAATTATTACATTTTATCAACTGTTTTAATGATTGTATACACAATTATTCCTTGTGCGTGTGTGCATGTGTGTGCATGTGTGTGTGTGTGTGTGTGTGTGTGTGTGTGTGTGTGTGTGTGTGTGTGTGTGTGTGTGTGTGTGTGTGTGTGTGTGTGTGTGTGTGTGTGTGTGTGTGTGTGTGTGTGTGTGTGTGTGTGTGTGTGTGTGTGTGTGTGGGTGTGTGTGTGTGTGTGTGCGTGTGTGTGTGTGCGTCTGTGTGGGTGTATGCGTGTGTGAACATTAGGTCCATACAATAATGTTTAATGTTACTGAGCAGTAAAGTAAGTGAAGCAGTAGCTGGTCATTTTGTCTCACAGGGCGTCGAGCCACGAACATAGCACCGTCTGATGATACACCAAGTAGTGACATCGATGCAGAAACGGTAACCATAAAGAATGACGTAATGAGTTGTGATCGGTAACCTGCTAATTGCCACGTAGCTAACATATGGCATAGACTGCCACTGATATCAACCGTCAGGCATGCCGCCTTCAAACATGGTGTTCTCTTTCAGTAGTACTACCCTTTCAAACGACAACAAAAATACTCGTTGTTGTATGTACATGTCTCTATAAAAAATAAGATTGTTTTGATTTGTGATAGTTCCTGACGTGTCGAGGTGTCCACTTATTTCAGAAACCTGCCAAAGATTTCCCGCATGTTTCGTTGCAGGATGTTTTGTTTTACAAACGCATCGACCTCCCACTGACATCGCAAACAACTACTGGGTCTCGTGTCCGCAGTCAGCATGACTTGGGTTGGATCTTCTGTGAAGGGGAGAAAGTCAGGGTGGAATCTGATGAGTCAGTCGCCATTCAACTGCAGCAGCACCTCGTAGGTTGGAACGATGAAATGAAACCGGTGAATATTTGGTTCTTTTACACTTACGCTTAATGCACCTCTATGCGGCTATTTTAACAAGGCACACCTAAAAGAAGAAATGCCAAGAATAATCGGGGTTAAATATATGATTTTCCCACTCATTTAACTCTATGATATGTGTAATGCATACCTTTCAACAACACCATGCAACATCAAAGCTTAACATTGTGAGACGAAAAATAGTTTTATCAAGATTTGCCATCCAAGCCAAAGGCCCAGATGGCAAGTGGACAAGGAAGCCATTGGCTTATCGAGAGTCCATCAGTGTTCATCTACGTGTAACCCGCCCTCCTGAGATATGTGTCCAACTTGTTTTTAAACATATTCACGCTGATAGAGGTTATACAATCCGTAGATAACTTGTTCCATTCATTTATTGTCCTCTGTGAGAATGAGTACTTCCTGATATCCAATCTACACCGATTCTTTACTAACTTTACCTCATGTCCTCTAGTTCTGCTATCTTTCTTGAGAGAGAAAAACATATTTCTATCAACTGAATGATATATTGTCATTCACTGGATATATGACCGTGTCATCCTAATAAAAAGTAGAACTGTACTCTAACTGGTCTAAACTCAAATGTATTGCTCTGTCATCAGTACCTCGGCAAAACCGGTGTCGTCAAGGGCGAACAACGAAACCTGGTCGAAGTTGCATTTCCAGACGGTCTAACGTGAGTGACTATATTGATGTTTTGGGATATTTCAATATAATACGTAACAAGCCATGCACGAATGCACATTTAGAGAGACATTAGACATCACAACAATTAAGCAATTTTTCGGTGAAATTACTCAAATTTGACTTAAAATTTGCGTTTTTAATTAAAAACGGTAAATTTTTCACAAAACTGGTAAATTAAAGCAGTTATTAGTAAATATATGTATTTGTTGGGTCCCGCTCAATCCTCGTAAGTTTTGGACACGGGCACATCTCTGGTTGCAACACATTTCCTAGCTTAATATAGCTGTACACATAACTAAATATGTTTCGGGAGACAAGGCAGACGTTATGACAGTTTCTAGATGTAGTCACTGTGTGAAGTTACGTAGTCCATCGTAGATATATGCACTGTGGTCTCCCGTGCAATTGCAATGTGCACATATAATGTTTACCAAAGGACCAGCAACCACCCCTGACTTGTGGAGTTCATCAATGATTTTGGAATTTTTACATTACATAAGTACTACAGTTCAATGTAACTTTCACAGCACCGATAATATATTTGGACACACCTTTGGGCACACTTCTCACAATGCATTTTATAATATTAGCTAAATATTTGCAAAATGATTGTGATTTGTAATGTTTTATTTAATAGAGAAACACATTGATAACGAGTCTGTGTATAGAGAGGAAGTTCAAAGACTGGTCGGCTGGTGTAAGAACAACAACCTGGTACTAAACATATCCAAAACGAAGGAAATGATCATTGATTTTCGCAAAAAGAAAACACCCATCCACCCCCTTGTCATTTACGGTACTGAAGTTTTACAAGCCGACTCTGTAACATTTTTGGGTTCGACTATTTCTAAAGATCTTTCCTGGTGTAATAACACGATTGGCATCATTAAAAAAGCACAAAAACGCATGTACTTCCTTAGACACCTCAAACGATTCGGCTTATCTCAAGCAATATTAACACGTTTCTACCGCGCAGTTATTGAAAGTGTCTTGTCATTTTCTATCACTGTCTGGTTTGGTCGCGCCAGCCAAGATGAAATTAATCAAATTGAATCAGTCGTCAAGTACGCCTCTAAACTAATCGGGTTAAATATGCCGTCCATCAGATCTCTTTATCTATCTCGCAGTTTACGCAAATCCAAGCGCATTGTACAAGACGAATATCATCCAGCCAACCATCTCTTTGAACTCCTTCCCTCCGGTAAGCGCTACCGTAGCATAAAAACTAAAACGACGCGATTTAACAATAGTTTCTATCCTCAAGCGCTGAGATTTTTAAACGGAGAGCCATCATAAATGTCTTGCCTCTGGTAGGTAGATGCAATGTCGCCTTTTTAATTTTTTTTTTTTTTTTAATCTTTAAATTTTTTTTTTTTTTAATCTTGCAACCTATTATATTACTCTCGCTTGTTTTCAACTGTTTTTAGTATTACGATTGTGATATGTAATGTTTAGTTCCGTGTGTGATTGGGTGCATGAGTGTATGTTTGTGCTAACGCCACAACACTACAAATTCCTTGTACTTGCTACTTGGTAATAAAACGTATCTTATCTTATCTTATAAGCAACCTCTCTTGACAATAGCACAATCACAGGTATATATTTTGGTCAACAGTTTTCATGATGAAGCCTATTGTGTTAGACGAAATACACACCATGATAAGTAAGCAAAAGTACTGATGCGTAGCAGCACATTTTGTGCGTGTAAGGAATATAAACGTTGTTCTGTTCTGCAGATCATCATTTAACTGTGTATGCGTATGAATGAATATGAAACATTATAAATTACCAATGTTATTTGATTATCACCAATGCTGCATTAAGTCGTAAATGCTAATTATGTATTTACACTTCTTGCATTTCCCATTAAATATTTCATTATATTGTATTGTTGTACGTATATATATGTATTGTTTTGTACGATGTAGAAATGTTGAATAAACACCAGTTCAATTAAAATATCGCATTCACTAACAGGTGGTACATCAACAAAGCGCTACTGCAAATATGCAGAGAAGACTCTGATGAAGAGGAAGACCAAGGCCGACCCTTCAAAAAGTAGGCCCCCTATCAGTGACGACAGTGGTATTGTACCATTCTGAAATGTTGATTACAGTGGCTTTTGTAATTCAGCTTTGTTTTCACTTGAAGTCGTACAGTTGTATTCTTGTCAGCACGTCATTTGAATTCAAATACACGCACGCACGCACGCACGCACGCACGCACGCACGCACGCACGCACGCACGCACGCACGCACGCACGCACGCACGCACGCACACACACACACACACACACGATTTTCACTCACTTGTATTTAATAACAACGCAAAAATACATAATCTATATCAAAATGATTGGGTTTTCTATAACTCAGGTATGACATTGTCTCCATCGAGAGTGACAAGGACAAAGTAGAGGCGCTTCAAAAGCGCCATGGTGGCTGGGCGTCACGTATGGATTTGGTGGGTCAATCAATTTAGTTATGTCTGGTGTGTTTTTATTGAAGAATGGAAAAGTAAATTCACCATGGTTTAATTTAAGAGAAGCTAAATATCTTCGTGCTACTTGAAATTTTGTTACACTAATAAACACCTTCTTGCTTGTCAATGGCTATGATCAATCAATGACATTGTACGCGCACGCACGCGCGCGCATTTCAAGTATTTTATGTGAAGCGCTTTGAGTTTTCATGGAAACCGCGCTATAGAGAAACATAAACATATTGTTATTATTATTATTACCACACCTATGCGAAAACCGCTAGACGACACTGCCATAGCTTAGGTTTAGCCAAAGCAACTGTTTTTCAGGTTCTTGGCTCGAGGGGATATGTTCTCAAAGTTGATGATGACGGTGACGTCCATGTGAAGTGTATCAACCAGTCCAAGTGAGCATCAGACGATATATAAATTACCAAACATTATCAACACAGATACATTATTGTACAAACAGGTCATACAGAAATGTGTTTAAATAGCATAAATAGTTTAACATATACAATTTAAATATAATAAGCAAGTGTAAAATAATATTGGAACAACATACACCCGCTGTATCACCAGATTTATTGTTTATTTGTTTGTCATTGGGTTGATTGTGGTTAATGATATTCTGCTTTAAATCAGCTACCGAATCGCATAATTCCAATTACATGTCTACATCCAAATACGTCCATATCTGAAATAGGTATACTATTGATCATCAGATAATGTCGCCTATGTGTCATACCTTAATATATAAGGAATAGGCTGTCTCAAGTTTTTACTACAATGTGTCACTCTAATGGGATTGGTGATACTTTTGTTTGTATCAGGTGGTTGTTCAATCCAACACTCTTGAAGGTCGTTGACACGTCGAAGATGGCAATCAAAATTGGTGACTTTGTGTTGGTGATCAACTCCTACGAGAAAGTCAAGGCTCTGCAGGACGAATGCCACGGAGGATGGGAAGAGGAAATGCGAGAGGTTCACATTTATCCATTTATAGAGTAGACACACATATAGAGTTAACAACTCTCTACCGGACAGATTGCTCCAATCAATGGTAAAACAAACATATCACCAAGTCGTTAGCCAAAATTGATTTCAAAGATTTCATCTTAACATAGATTTTCAACAACAGCATAACTTTCCAGCCAATCATAATCAATAGTATTTACGTCCTGTACATATGTTCTATAATAACGAGTCATGTATCGTGTTGTCATCCTTTGTTGATTTATGTTGAATGATGCGATTCGTTCAATGTTACCGTGTGCTACTCACATTAATATAATGTTTTTTTACACTTGCTGGATAAATAGATGTTAACCCAACTATCTTTTGCAGAATTTGGGCGTAATTGGCACGGTAGTGGATGTTCTGCCAAACGAACGTGCTAATGTTATAGTTTCCGAAAAGTCATGGATCTACAACATGAAAGCGTTACGTCCTATCGCCAGATCTGGTAAACATGTGTTATTGCTACATATCAGTGTTACATTTAATGGCGCGGTTTGGTTAATCAGAACAATATTTATGATTTCACTGAACCACACTACAGAGCATGTGTTGCTAAACATATAGGCCTACTCTAATATTTCCTCATGGTTTTGCAACTTAACACTTCTATACGGATGCAAATGTGCCTACCGTCCAGAGAACAAACATACCCATCACTGTAAATGAAGGAAATACAATTTTCATATCATTGAATTCTTACAACAAATATATTTCTCTTGTCGGGTGTATTAAGATTCCCTAATCATAACCCTAACCCTAATCCTACATCTAACCCAAACCCTAACCCTAAACCTAACCAGTTGATTGAGCTAAATGTTTCAGAGAAGGCATATTGTGTGTGTGTGTGTGTGTGTGTGTGTGTGTGCGTGCGTGCGTGCGTGCGTGCGTGCGTGTGTGTGTGCATGCGTGTGTGTGTTCTCATACAGGACAATAATGTATTAGTACAAATTACATATTGACTGTGTAAAGTGCCAACATGTGGAAACAGATCAAAATAGTGTGCTTTCAATACGCGAAAGGTTTTTTGTTTAAACACAAACTGGAGCTTATTATTTCTTCCATGATTTAACATTAAAAAAATACATATGTTCTCATTCTCACTAGATATCGGTCCAATCTCGAACACCACAGCATCTGATGATACATCAAGCAGTGACTCTGACTCCGGGATGGGGACAGTCCAGAAATTGTCTAAATTGAATGAACTACTTAAACGTCTACGACATTCCTTGGATAGTAGTGACGACAGCGACGACAGCGACGACAGCGACGACAGCGACGACAGCGACGAAGACGAGGTATGGAAAAATGGATACATACAACCATGATGGTGTTGTTTGTGACAATTTTCAAAGTCATCGATTTTCATTTACTTTTACTTGGTCTTGCTGTATATATTGATGCTACTTTCTATGGTTTACGAATTGCACGATCGCAACAAATATTATGAGAAGAATATTTCCCCACAGTCAGACAAAACATAGCGTAGAATTTGACGTTATCATTGGTTCATATGTTCAGTTGTGATCCAATTGCAAGAACATTGTTAGTTCACCATGGTAACGATGTCTCCTTCCAGACGTTTGTCAGGGGCAGCCGGGTCCGGCTGGATGCTAATGTGTCCAGAGTCAAGAGTCTGCAGAGAGGCCATGGTGGCTGGAATAAACACATGATGAAGGTGATTATTCGTGTTTGCACTATAAGTAGGCCCTACATTATCTGGTTTGGGGATAGGGCATTTTCAGATTAGACCCTCTATTTGTAACTATGCACACACACACACACGCACGCACGCATATATATATATATATATATATATATATATATATATATCGCCATGGCAGATCATATATATATATATATATATATATATATATATATATATATATATATATATATATATATATATGTGTGTGTGTGATCCGCCATGGCGATATATATATATATATATATATATATATATATATAGATCGGTACATTTCATGAAAATTTTCATCAAGGTGGTTTATATATATATATATATATATATATATATATATATATATATATATGATTTTCTTCAACCACAACGATTTTGATTACTTACTCAACGTTTCGACAGCCATCGGCAGCCTTCATCAGGAATTCCGGGACGGCAAGTTCTTCTTCTGCTCGCCAGTTGTCTTGGTAAGCAGGCCATCCCATAGGTGATTCAATCTATATGCCCCTCGTCTCGATTCATGACTGGAGTTGTCTTTCGGATCCATGTGGCCTCTTTGATCCATCTTGCGTTTCTGTTACACTCTCTGTTAATCACTTTTGCCCCCTCCCAGTCTATGATGTAATTGTTTCTGTCTGAACTTCACGTCTCACCATCCATTACACCAGAAACTAGGGGTCATCAAAACGTTACTGGATAGATGTAACTATATCGTATTAGAGCTCAAAAGACAAAGAGAAAGAGGTGGAGCACATCACCAAAGCACTAGAATGATGTGGGTACCCAAGTTGGACCATAAAGAAGGTGAATGAACAGCAGTCTTAGAAGGAAAAAACAAAGAAAAGAAAGAAAAGAACAAAGAAAAATCCAAAGGTATGGTCACACTCCCGTATGTCAAAGGAGTAACAGAACCTATACAGCGGATTTTAAAACACCATGAGATCGCTACATCGGTTAGACCTCATCAAAACATCAGGAGAATACTAGTGCATTCAAAGGACAAAGTGGGAGATAGTAAAAAGACAGACTGTGTATACCAGATCCCTTGTAAGGGATGTAACCACACATATATCGGCGAAATAGGGAGAACATTTGGAACAAAACTAGAAGAACACAAGAAGGAAGTTGAAAATGTCACAACCAGTCGACATACCAGGGAACAGAAGAGGGTGTTAACGGTGATAGAGCATAAATCTGCAATAACAGACCATGCAGACAGAAACAATTGCCTCATAGACTGGGAGAGGGCAAAAGTGATTGACAGAGCGTGTAACAGAAACGCAAGATGGATCAAAGAGGCCACATGGATCCGAAAGACAACTCCAGTCATGAATCGAGACGAGGGAGATATAGATTGAGTCACGTATGGGACGACCTGCTTACCAAGACAACTGGCGAGCAGAGGAAGAACTTGCCGTCCCAGAATTCCTGATGAAGGCTGCCGAAACATAGGCCAAAATACTTCCGATTAACCGTTGCCACGTTTCTGGAAATAGGTCTACATGGCGTTAAATAAATATTAAAAAGAGAAGAAATAGTGTCCATTAGCATACTTTTCCAGTTGAAAGTATATTTCTAGTTTCTAGTTGTTTCCAACACTCGGCAACGTTCTAATAACTCACTAGTCTGTATGTTGTGGTTACTACAAGTGTATTGTGTTTCCAGGTCTCAATCAACTAGCTAGCTATTTTCAAAACATTAGTGCCAAGCCGACCATTTTATGCTGGCGTTGAAGGGGCTCACTGCCAGGGTGCACGTCGTCCTGAATGGTTCTTTTTACGTCCCCAATATGTGTTTCGCAATTTCGCATTTACAATAGGTAAATTGTTTTTTTTACATGCGGTGAACACAATTGCATGTATTAGAGGAATTATTCTTTTATGAAACATTCTAATTGTTCTTATATATTGCTATCCAAACAGTATCTGGGCAAACTCGGCGTCGTCAAGGGTAAACGATCCGGGAACATTGTGGTGCAGTTTCCAGATGGCCAAGTGTGAGTGTGCACGTGTATATTTGGTTCATTCTTAGGAAACATTTCACATAGTTAGTTCATTTTCAACACTAACAATAATTAAGGCAAACCTACAAACATACTGAAATTACAATAACTTGTTGTTTTTAATAATTTAATAATAAAATAGTTGCACACTATTATCAGATTGCAGAAAAAGCTTTATGAATAAAATACCGTATACTCTGCAAATATGATTTAATAGGGCCTACTTGATGACGGTATGACAACAAATGCTCCGTGCAGGCTTACTTTTTATGGTTATTATATTTTGTATAAAGGGAATATTGTGGCTTACATTTTGAAATAAAGATTTGCCGATATAATACCGGATAAACACATGTTATCAAGTTGATAAACCCCAAACCGACTAACAAAAAAAGCTGTGGTTATAGAAATGTCTACTTCTTATCTAATGTTTTGATACATAACAACGGCGTGTGGAAATAAAGCCAGCTATTCTAACTTGAGCAAAATTTTGCGCAGTGCTTTAAGATGACGTCTTGCTCTAATTTGTAAAGAACATAATTAAGTAGTACAGAACTGTAAATAATAAAACACGAACCTGTTAAAACAAAACAATTGAATGCGAAAATACACAGGGAAAAACTTTAAGATGTTCGTAATTGATGATGTTTCGTAATTACGTATCGGAGTGCATAGTTGCATGTCCACGTAATAAGCATTCAGCTATATAAAGCATGTAGTAAGTAGCAATACTGAAATGGGTCTTTGCTGAGGATTCTTTTTGAATGTTGATGCAAATAATAGCTGTCGATATGCTGTATTTATTATCGCAGGCGTATTCATAGGCTACGAACCACATTATGTTGCAGTGAGGTCTTCAATGAGGCTCTTCTGAAATTGTCCGATGAAGAAGACACAGAAGATGATAGGAGAGGTCAACCATTCAAGAGGTAGAATCTACTTTTCGTACCACCAGTGCTTATGTTAGTTAGAAAGGTTTCCTACACATGATACACCAATCTCTTTTCTATGTTGAATCGTGTCCTCAATAATTTGTTTGAAATTGTGTTCCTGTTGTTGTAATTTCGATTTGCTTTGGTTTAAATACCCATGCATGATAATAACTCACCGTGAATCCATTCCACCTATTAAACTCAATTACATAGGACTGGCAGTTTCTATATTAGATATTCCATCGTGTATATATTCTGTGGTAGTAAGAGTTGCAAATTGATTGATGCCCAGTAGATCGTCATACGTGTTTATGATTCGGTTTGTTTTATAGCTAAAGTGCAAACAAATGACATTACTACAACAGTCATTATCAATAAATGATTTGCTATTAAATGTGTCCTAGATATGACATCGTCGTCATCGAAATGAACAAAGATAGGGTGATGGAACTGCAGCAAGGTCATGGTGGATGGAAAGCAAGTTTGGTTTCAGTAAGTCAATGATTTTTTCATACTGGCTACAACATAGTTGTATCTGACGTAGTTATTTGGAATGTTTTGCAGGGAAGTCCACCCAACTTTTTTATAGGTGTTCCAATGGTTTTCTGAATGGAAATCCGCCGCGTCTATGTATTATGTTACAATGAACAAAACAATTACATATGACCCCCGCCAGACCACGGCCTGTATTGAGGACATTTCAGCTTTTTTTATTTATGGCTAATATAGAGAATAACTATACATATATGAAATCGCGGAATAATAACTGAGAAAGTAATGAGATACGTCAAATGTGTGCTCTCTGGTTCAAGCGCAATTCACTCCACAACATGTGACATTACAATTTTGTATTTAGACATTGCTGCTGTAAATAAACGACGGCCAGCAACGTTGCAACAAAATAGTGTGTTTATTATGCATATATTTAGTTTTATGCCTGCCATATTATTTTGATTAAGACAAAATAATGCTTGTACTGCAATGTATGCCTCAAGTAATAACAACATTATTAGCTTTCAAAATCATGGTGATATTGCTTTAAGAAACTGATATTTAATATGATCAAAACGATAGTATGTTGGCGGTCATATTGGATATGAACTGATTATGAAAATGTCGGATTCTAATTAAAGGGAAACCATTAGTCATCCCTGAAAGCATAAACGCTGGACGAAATGTCTAGATAACTGACTGCCCGAATATGATGGTTCTTGCCGATAAAGTTGAAATCAGGCGGCATCGTGTCACTGGAATGCAATATACGACTAATTCATTTTGTACTTGAACCAGTTACACAAAGGTTGATTAAAAAAATAGTGTCACGTTATCTACACTTTTTGTTAGACGCAGCAAAGCATAGGCCTATGTGTTATCATTTTTATCAACATAACAATATGTTAGTGGCATATTCCACTTGATAACATACGTAACAATGACATAATATCACAGATATTTGAAAACAAAACGTGATGCCACATCGACGTCAGACCTGCGCTTAGCATTCGTGCATATACATAGGCTGGGATCTATTTCAGGTTCTCGGCAAGAACGCTATCGTAAATAATATCGATGAAGATGGCGACGTTTATGTTGAATTACCGGACGACACAAGGTGAGTGGATGGTACAACATGCACCAAGCAATGCATTTATGTTGCAATACACTGTGGAATTATTCTTGAATGATATATAATATACATGCGCGCTTGCGTGCGTTCGTGCGTGCTGGTTGGCGACATTAGTTCCACAGTTGTTAGCTTAGCAGCGTACACGGCCTATTGCAATATAATTTTAAGTGCCGCCAAGCAACACATCCCGCGGGGCCTAAACACGAACTACATACCGTGCTGGGACAACGAGTGAGAAGAATTCCTGCGTACCCACAAAGAAGCCAAAACAAGAGAAGAAGTGGAAAGAGCAGCTTCAATTCTAATAAACATGTTAAACGAGAAGCGTAGGAAACGTTGGACGAAGACCGTCGAATCCATCGACTTCACCCGCTCCAGCCGCAGAGCCAGGCAAACCATCAACAGACTCACAAGTAGATCAACAGCCACTTCCAAATGTCCCATTTCAGCAAACGCCATCGTTACGCAACTCCTGAAGAACGGTCGCTTCCAGCATGTAGACAAGGACTTCGCCCGTAGGACATCACACGAAGTTAACCAACTTTCCAGAGCACCTGGCGCGGACTCGAACCTCTCGAGAGACTTCATGGAAGAGGAGCTGACCAAGGCTATCAGCCAACTCAAGGCAGGCAAGGCACCAGGTCGTAACAGCATCCACCCGGAGTTTGTCTTGCACCAGGGCAAAAAAGCTTCTTCGTGGCTATGTTCCTTTCCATCGACATGCCTACGCAGGAGTAAAATACCGAAGACCTGGCGCCGTGCTAACATTATCGCCCTGCCGAAGCCGAACAAGCCGAGGGACGACCCAAAAGGATATCGGCCTATCTCTTTGCTGCGTGTACCATACAGGATCCTGGAAAGACTTTAGTCCCCTCACATCAGTGATAGACCTGCAGCTCATAAGAGAACAAGCTGGCTGTCGTCCTGGCAGATCAACAGTGGATCAGATAATACAATTCACCCAAAACATCGAGGAAAGTAAACGAGACAGCTGGAGTGATGCTACTAGACCTCACTGCCGCCCGTGACACTGTGTTGCTACGAGGACTCCATCTGAAACTCCCGAAGACCGTACCGGACAAGCACCTGGTTAGTTTCATTACCGAGATTCTGACCAGCCGCAGCTTCACCCTCATGACTAGCGACGGACAACAGACCAGGTTGAGAAGACTGAAGAACGGCATCCCATAATGTTCCGTGCTTGCACCGCTGCTATTCAACATCTACATCCACGACCTGCCGGAAACAACTGACGTTCCGACAACACCTGTAGAACATGAAGGGTTACTTCCCACGTGTCGCTCTTCCGCCGCTTTGCTGGTGTCCAGCGGGGAGCTGCAGCCAAGAAACACATCTCTACCAAGGCACTTGTTTCTCTACTGCCGAATAATGCGCACCAGTCTGGGGCAGGAGCAGTCACACAAAGAAGCTGGATGCTCCACTGAACAACGCCTTACGTACCATCACAGGCTGCCTCCGTGCCACCCCAGTCAATCAACTGCCCATCCTAGCTGGGATTGCTCCAACCAATCTACACAGAGAAGCAGCAACACTGGAACTCTCCCGCACAGCAATGAAGAACGTCTCCCACCTCCTACATGATGTTGTGACTATCCCACCAATCCGCAACTGGTTGAAGTCTCGTCAGCCCTTCGCCCAAGCAGCGCAACGGCTCCTGCAGTCTGTACAGCCAGACGTCTCTAAGGACTCCTGACTAAGAAACAGCTGGAAGATGTAGTGGCAAGTAGCAGAACCATCAATGCTCCACCGCTTCTTCGACTCCCCGCACGAGCAGGTAACAGGCAAGGAGCTTCCGCGCCGACAATGGACTATACTGAACCGTTTACGGACTGGTGTCGGCCAATTCAAGTCATCAACGCGTGCGTGGGGCCTAGCAGAGAGTGCCAACTGCGAATGTGGTGCACCAGAGCAGACAGCGGACCACATCATCAACGACTGCCAGATGTTCAGACCAACAACTGTCGAAATAGGGCTAATCGAAGTAGACAGTGCGACTAATACTTGACTCCTTGAGACAGAGCTGCAGCTATGATGAACGAAGACATAAGAAAGAAGAAGAAGAAGACATTGAGCAAAGCATGACACACAATAACAAAAATGCTAATCAGATATAACTGGCAAATGTAAAAAGTTACCTCATTGTTTAAAAGCTAAATGTTAGTTATCAAGTTGCCCTTTCTAAAGGTGTCTCAATAATGGCAGTGAGTACGTTTGTCTCAGTCAATGGTTCAACCCGAAACTGCTGAAGGTCGTTGACACGTCAAACGTGACGATTGGTGTTGGCGACTTGGTAGTGGTGAACGACTCCTATAAGAAAGTCAAGGCTCTACAGGACAAAGCTCACGGAGGCTGGACCAGTGGAATGCGAAAGGTTATCATTTGTTTAATTATTGAATTCTTGTAATCGCAATAGTAGCACCGGTGGCCTTTTTCAAAATGGTCTCACCATATTACCTTATTATTGATGTGTATGTCATAATGAAGCTAATTAACCGTTGTCAACAAACGCACCCTTCAAAATGGTGAATCCTTGAACTTGGGCTTTCGTTTTACTACATCCAATCGTACGTCTCACATTGTGTTTATTTACAGCGTGGTAGTCTCGTTGTGGTTCCAGGTATAGACATATTAGGAAAGACATACTTGCTCCAAATATAAGCGGAAAACACACAAGCCCAACTTTCAAAACTCTGATAAGATCAGTTTAATTGCCTTCTTTACATCCATACATCATGTACATGGTTGTCTAAAGGCTTCGTGTTCGCATCTTCTTCCATTATCTTGTACTGAAGGCGTCGCATGGGGCGAAAACAGTCAAACGTATCGTCTGCCGAAGGGGTCATGTGGTTGTTTATCGTTTTGACGTTTTCTCTCTCATAAAAAGGTTATTTAAAGTTTGTTTACGTCTTCCCCTTCCACTTAAATGCAGCTTGTACTAGTGATGATTACAACGATATGCCCAGTCTACGCAATATGTTTAATAATAGTACATACTGTACTGTATGTGGTATAATTGATGCTGTTGATGATGCTGACGTTAATAATACTGCATTGAATCGAGTAAATGGACTATTGTAGCATCTGGGTTCAGCCGGCATCATAGTAGGTGTACTCTCAAATGGACGTGCGCGATTGTTCGTCGGTGGACGTGTGTGGGTGCTCAACGTAAAGGCCTTACGATTCATCTCCAGATCAGGTAGACAGTCAGGGCACAAGGACATATTCAACACAGATGCATGTATGCAACACCTAAGTGGTCTTTGATCACGCACTAGTAAATATAACATTTCATATTGAATTATCATTAAACATGTATGTTGTCAATGTCAACTAAATACTGACATCCAGTTTAGTAGTATAGATTTTAACATTATAATTCGTTGTACTGTTGTACCAAAGTCAGTTGCTTGTTATATTAATGAAATAAGACCAGACATGAGTAAACAACGATTTTATAGAAAATTGCATTGCTAAGTAACGTGCTAATCATGTTAATTAATTTTATGCAATTCTCATGAACAGTGTATTTTGTCAGCACTGTGGTAATCAACCCAAAAATAACAACAAACGTGATATCTGATTAACGGCTACTGTATTGCATGTGTGATGTGTTCAGTCATAACACATTCTAAATATTTGTTCAGATGGAACAGGTGGTGTGGGGGAAACAGCTCCTGCAGCAGAGAAACCACATGCAGAGAGAGCACCTACTGAATCTGGATACCGGTACATGTACCCTGGTTGCTTGATACGCACAATACACGTACACGTGGATCTGGTGACTGGAGTAACCTATCATACTCAGCTCTAACAATTGCACATTGGAATAATTTGCTATGTATATAATATTAGTAAATGTTTTTATATTTGTTTTATTTGTGAAAGTGAGATGCGTACGTGAACATTACTAATATTATATTTATGAATTTTCGTGTTCTTGGGTGCAACCGATCCGTGATCCAATATAATAGACCTACCACACATAATACTCACATGCAAGGCGATATGTCCCGTAAAATTAATATGTATACACTCTTGCATAGCATTGATGTTTTGATACCTGCTAGGTCCACTCCGCATACATATTTACACTGATCGATCATTACGCAGGGGTGGGTACAACTGAACAATTAGTGCTTTCCTGAAAGTTTCATAGCATCGTGCGATTGCGGCTGCAAAGAACAATCAAATGATTCGGCTAATTTGGAGATATATCACGTATGCAGAAAAATAGCTAACTGTACACCTAACATAACAGTGTAGGTTAGATACCAGGAAGTGTTCGTTCGCCAAGAGGACGATAAATACATGGAACAAATGATTTACTGACTTTTATAAGTGTGGATATATTTAAGTATACAATTGACATATACCTGATGAGAGCTTGTTACACATACATGAAATGTTGTTGAATCCTCGACAACCAATGGCTTCCTTGTCCACTTACTGGTACCTTCTGAAGCTAATTTCTTTGAGTGGCAATCTTGCTAAAACTTCTCATAAAACTAACTAGATTCGTGCAGATAATTATTGATCCATTGCCATCGGCGTTTCTGAAATAATAGTTGCAGTGATATACTGCTAACGTGAGTAGTTATCAGAGGTTTTTGGGACCTCGTTATCGGGTCGATCAAAAGATCAAAGGAAAAGGCCTCTAATATCGCCCACCGCTAATGAGTGCGCGCAGCCAATCAGAAAGCAGCACTAGACCTTTGAGCGCCCCCTGGCGGCGGCGGCGGCTGAGCGTGGCGCGCATGCGCGTGCCGCGCCCCTAGCGACCGGAGGAGGAACGAACAGTGACCGGTGGTCATCTATGATGGACATAGGAACAAAGAAAATACACGTAATATCACCCACCACCACCACCACCACCCACCCACCCACCCACCCACCCACCCACGACAACACGTGACCGTGACCTCGACGGAGTGACCAGTCCGAGTGGTTAGCTAATGACAACTGGACGTCCGAACGACTGGAGTTAACTGTAAGCCGAAGCGTTTATCCAGCTGTGAGCCATAGCGCGAGATCAAAGGACGCTAATCAGTACAATGTAGCAAGTGAGCTGAGTTAATAAGCGATAAACAGCAACTAAGTTGCAGTGACGACATTGATGTGGGACCGCTGTATGTTATAGCCTGTTATATGTAGTGGACATAATACGTGATAAAATTAAAACCGATAAAGATAAGACGAATGTGTAAAAGTGAATAAATAGTCGACATGCATGGCTACAATATAACCGCTGGACGAGGGAAATCGGACCGTTCGTTAAATAAAATGTAGCAGGACGAAAATGGACATAAAATATAATATAATATAATATAATGTGCCAACACGCAGTTGGAACAAGAACGCAATACAAGACGTGAATATGAGGTGATGCAAATTTAATAAAACGAAAAAGAACAAGTACAAATATAAAAGCTAGTAGTAGTAGTAGTAGTAGTAGTAGTAGTAGTAGTAGTAGTAGTAGTAGTAGTAGTTATAATAAAGTCAAGGGCATTGTTGAACAGTGTTGAAAGCCGACAGCAACGACCTCCGGACGGCTCGAGCGGTCAATTTGCGAGCCAACGCAATTCGTAGCGATACAGAGCGACGACGCCGGAAGAGTGATGGGAGATGGACGGGGCCGAGGTGAACGTGACTGAAAACGGATGTGGTCGATGGGGCGTGGATGAGCATCAACTCATGCATCACCTGCTCCCATTTGGTCATATGAGCCCGGAAGGCCATCACCTCGACCTCGTGGGCTTCGGTGGCGGTGTCTATGGCGGCTATGTCGTCGTCCCACTCTCCGGCGTCGTCGAAGTCCTCGTCGGCAGCGTGAGCGTCGGTGACGGCTGCGTCGATGGCGGCCAAGTCGTCATCCCACGACTCTGGGGAGGCGGTCGAGGTGCGATATCCATCGCCGTACATAAACGCAATGTCACTCATTACGTGGCGCCAACGACTGGCATGAAGACCGAAGGCCGACAGGAGACCGGCATCGTAGAGCGCCTCTCGGAACAGGACGGTCGCCTGGCAGCTTCGGCGTAGGGGGGCGTCCTCCATCAACTCGATGAGGACGCAGGCCCAGTTGAAACATGGAACGCTGTAATAAGTAAAGGACACAATAAGAGTCACAATATGCAAAGGCATAAGTTAAAACAGGTATGAGCTATGGAGAGCTATGAAAGTAACAAAATAGAAATAAATAAATAAATAAATAAAAGAAATACTCACACAATAGCCTGTAAGAGAGGTACCGCCTGCAGGAGTTCGGCGACGACGACGAACTCCATGCAATCGCGCAAGCCGAATACAGACATTATGCGTGTGTGTGCTAATAACGATGTCGACGGCAATGGTGGTTGGTATGACGACACGACGAACCCAGACGTCTTATATAGAGCATGCTAGAACCTGCGTCAGCCTAGGAACAATACCACACTAATGAGAAAACAGATAAGAGGCCGGCAGAAAAGAGATAAGCGGCCGGCAACTGTCAGCTTACCAACACCTGGCATCCATCACGCAAGGAAAAAGCAGGGGGTTACGTACTCTACAGTGCTAGAACACCGCGTAGTTAAGACAGTAACTGTACATGTTAACGTCATAAAGTCACCATGAACCAACCTATAAGGTTTAAAGGAGGTAAACAGTTCCTGTCCAATTTCTACGCCTGTAGGATACATGCCTGTAATAGAGAATTCACCAGTGTCGAAAGTGCGTATCAATGGCGGAAGTGCATGCATCATGACGACATGCAGACGGCGCAAAGGATGCTGGCCACGCGCACGGGTCTACAGGCGAAACAGCTCAGCAAGTGCATACGAGAAAAGGAAATGTTACGCGCAGAATGGAAGAGACAACGATATGGAATAATGTATGGATTAGTGACCGTTAAATATCGCGATCCAACCCTACGTAAACGACTGTTGGACACTGGGCATTCCCAGTTGCAGGAATGGGTCAAGAGTCGGGAAGGATACTGGGGTGCACTGACATACAGTGGTCAAGCCGGTCAGAACATGCTAGGACATATAACCATGCTAGTACGCGAGGCCATACGATTACATCAGACTCCAGAGTACAGTCAGATGGCAGACATCCAGCGGCCGCATCACGCGATCGACCAAGGGTCGGACGCAGATACCAGACATGCAGCATCAGCATTGGCGTCACGCGCTCGACCAAGGGGCGACGATAAGAAAGCGCGCCACAGTCGGGGAGAGGACTATATAAGCCCGACTCGGAGTGATCGAGGCATACAACCGCTCTCCGCTTCACAGACGACTTCAAAACCTTTCACGATCAGCACCAGCAGAGACATAGAAATGGCCGCCACCAAGACAACCAGCGACCAGGACGCCGAGATGATGACCACTCTGAGCCAACTCGAGAAGCAGGTAGGTAACGGTACCTATATAATAAGACGACCGTTAACCATAGTACAAGTCGCCGTTCAAGAGAAATATATCGTTTATCCATCATGTCAGCAGTGCAACAAACGGGTCATTCCCGAAAACAACGGGTATGTGTGTCCCATTCATCGATGGCAGCGGGGTGTAGTGTATCGGTTCGCCATGCGTGTCCTCCTACAAGACGCCATCGGCAGCGAAGTGTGGGGAACCATATTTAACGACAAGGCTGTCCAGTTGCTAGGATACACGGGGAACGATTACATAAACATGACGTCAGATGCCGAGCGGTATGCAGCACTGGACATGCTGCGGGGGGCCCGAGTCATGGTGACCATTCGTAAACGTATGGCAGGACCGTACGTAAATTACACGGTGGCCAACATGGAAGTAGTCACAGTGTGAACCATTCCGTTGACAGGCTGGCTCGATCGTCGCTGCGGCAGCCACTGCAGTGGCAACCGGAAGCGGCGATGACATCATCGACGGAGATGGACGCGCTAAGGTAATGCAATGGTTACAGTCTAACAGCACGGAAATACTGTTCTCCTCCTCGGTGGACAGCGGTTCGCCGCCACCGCTGATTGTAATATCAGATGACGACCAGGGGGAGAACAGTGCGTCGTCGGCGTCACATTATAGCATTAGCAGTAGCGCTGATATGGAGGCTACTGTTAGCGGTCTAGATAGGTTACGTGATAGATCCGAAGCCATGACCAATGAAAACATATTCTATAAGGCGCTAGAGGCCGCCAGTGTGCGATATGCCAGTGACGAGGTTGAACGCATAATGAATCTAAACGATGATAAGGATCGTTACGTGCCATCGACCAGCATGGTCATGCACGTCTTGCGGTGGCTATCTATAGATGTCATCGCAACGTGCGGGACCATGAAATGGCGTAACCGAGTGACCGAATTGGTCAGAAAGAGTATGTACGAAACATACGACAATAACGATATGCAGGGCGACGCGGAATAATATAACCCACGTAATGTAACCTATGTGTTCTGTTCGATAGATGGGATTGGAGCAACTCCAGAACGCGTATAAACGCGACCTGGCGGCACTGTACAACGACAGCGAGGATGGGGTGGCACGAGCGGCGAAGAGGCTGAAGACATCCTCTATGACAACCTCGTTCTACCCACCATCACCCCTGACCAATGCCGACTCGTGTCCGGACAACCAAGAGGGGTTGCTACCACCGTGGACCATCCCATCGGAGTCTGATGAGTCCGAGAAAGACGCGTGGAGTATAAACACCCCTCCCCATTACTACAGTGAGGATGAGGATGCGATTGCGTCATCCCCCGAGCCTGCGAAAGTCGACGATGTGGACTTCCAATTTAGTCCAGCGTCGCCACCACTCGTCCAGCGCAAGCAGGACGACGACGACGACGACGACGACGACGATGACGCATCCCTGACGACCCTGTATGTCTTCCCGGATAAAACCGTCGTATTGACCCGCGACGGTGAACAGGTGGACATCCCCGATCAACATACCATCACCCACACAGAGCCGGAGCCGGAGCCGCAGCCGTCGACGTCGACGGCGCATGCCCACGAAGAGGACGACGCCACCGACGACGACGAAGAAGACGCGGACAAGACGGGCAAGGTGTGTTTCCACAAAATGCAACTGCACCTCGCACGTCTTATAACTAAACTGTGGCGGAGAACCGCCCCTGCCACGGTGGAAGAGGTGACGGTCGACGTGTGTCGGTCCCTCGCCAGCACGGTACTCTCCGCCGAATATCAGGAGCACACAATGCAATACGTGCGATGTGCCATCCGTCAACCGCGGGCAATAACGCGACCGCTTAGGTAGAAGGTGTTGTTGTTGTTGTTGGTGTTTAAATAGGTGGTAATTAGTAGTAAACGTAATAATTGTATTATTATTAGTAATAGTAACATTGGTGTTATGTAGAGTGAAGAGTATGATGACGAGGCACCCGTCCTCCCAGCCAGCATTCGGGAGCGATCTCGAGTATTGGTCTCCGCATATATGACGTCGTCAACAGAGTATTATTATTAGTAGTAGCAGTAGTAAACATAACCTAGTTAGAAGTAGTTGGTGTATGACGTAATATGGAGTGATATATTGGTATCCTTTAATTTGTTCTGTAGGATGACGTACCTGTGTCACCGATTGAACTGCGTAGACGGGCATGCCGACAATTAGTGGTGATGATACTTGAATACATTATATCAACATATGATGAACAGTAGATCTATGAATTAATGAGCGACATTGCTGACCACATTATTGAAATTAGTAAAGATAATAGAAAACATCATATCAGTATACGAATACAGTAGACGCATTTCTTGTTATGTAGGAGGAGAGGGAGGAAGAGGTGGAGGAAGCACCCGTGCTAGCAAGGGATGAGAGAAGACGCACAATACATACTTTAATACAGGGAATTGTTGATTTCATGCTTGACACCTCCGCATTTCAATAAGCACCGTTTGCAACGGGATAATAGTAGGTAGTGTCTCTCTCTCGCTCTCTCTCGCCTGTATTGTATGTATGTATTCGCGCACATATTGTATTTGCAAGACATATAGTAATACATATATATATATAAATATACACACTAACCTATATATATTACATCATTGTACGGAACCTCTGTCGCGGTGTAAAAACCCACAAGTTAATAATCATTGTACTAGCCACTGGCGTGTCGATAAACGACCGTAAGCTAGGGGTCACTGGCGAGGATGGAACATTCCCACAAACCCACAAGTAATCAACATCATCATCATAGTAATTATATAGGTCTAACCGTGTATATGTATATGTATATTATGTATATCGCTATGTCTTTATATACGCAATAAAACGTCTTACAATGAACGAAACGTGTTGTTAGTGGTGTTGTCATGAGTTGAAATATAACCAGTAGCCATGGATAGTGGGACACACACAGTTGCCAATACCACCATAGGTGATACACCCTTCACCAATAACCTCCACCATCACCACCATCACCACCACCACCACCACCACCACCACCACACGTACTATATAGCTGTACTAACAACCACACTCTCTCAGTTGTAGACACGTAGAGCAGAGCAGAGCAGCATGAAAAGACACCAATGTCGTCACTGCGGACAGGTGCTCGACACCTATGCAGCGCTCAAACGCCACCTAGCGAGTCATGCGACACCGGCAGTGATCGAACATACGTATTCGGTGGCGCCACCACTAGATGTGCCACGGGAGGTGCCACCTAGCGAACAGGCAAAGCGAACTAAGTATTCCTGTAAATGTGATGCAACGTTCGACATATGGGACGATCTACAACACCATGTGAGGTCCGTATGTCGTCTTAGCAGTAACCGTAGCCGTAGCAGTAGCAGTAGCAGTAGCAGTAATAGAAAACAGACCACAGTGTACACATGTGCGAAATGTGGAATGACGTTCAATAGACGCCGTACCCTGACCAGACACGTACGAAATGCGTGTACCGCCGACGACGACGACGACACGACGCCACCATCGCCTAAGATATCAAACAGGGAAGACACCACACCCAACCATCCACTCGTTACCGATGCCGACCCTATAGACCCACCTGCCCGACTCCCCTTCGCCGACAACCTGTCGTCGGAACTGTTAGATGTCGTACGAGCGCACTGGTCGACCATACGGACACGTGTAACGAGAGGTCCTCTTCAGTGCAGGTACGATTACAGAGTAACGACGCTGGACACGACCGTTCTAGAGCCGTCGTTGAGGAACGTGTTCCAGGAACAGACCAACGCGTTCAAGATTAACCTCAGTTACGGGTTCGTTCTGAGGAACAAGAACACGGGTCAATACAAGTACTACCATCCCTCGTGCAACTGCTGTGGACGCTACCTGGACGAGCCCAGTCTCATCACCAACAGCAAGGACTTTGATACGTTCCTCGAACGCATCCGCGAAACCGACGTCTTGCAATGGGCCATCAATCAAAGACCGGATTCGGCGTGGGTGTGCGAACTCGTGACCAATGTCACATTTTTCGTCAATCGCATCATCGATCACCCGATAGGATGTGTAGGAATGACCGACCTTCCCATGTACATCAAGAGGAACAAAGCCGTCATCGCATTGGAAAAGGAGCCCGTCCATGCCAAGAGGTACAATGACAACCTGTGTCTCTTTCGATGTCTGGCCCTGCATCGCGGATGTGAACGGCGTCGATTGGAACCGGCTGTGGAGACGCTGTACGCGACGTACGCCCAAGACGGCGTACCCAAGGCAGCATTTGCCGGGGTCACGATGGACGACCTCTATCGTGTCGAGACCACGTTCGAAACAAACGTGTGCGTGTACAGTCTCGTAAAACCGGATGGAGATGAGGCAGAGGAGGAGGACGGTGGAAAGGCGACCGCAGAACTCGTTCGTCGTTCGGTATGTAAGTACCCGGACACACTCTACCTCAATCTGCACGGGACGCATTATTCCTACATCCAGGATAGACGCAAGTACTGTCACTCGTACAGATGTCGGAAGTGCGGTGACTCGTTGTGGAAAGACGCATGGCATCTACGCAACCACGAGAGCACGTGTACGGGGGGTGTGCGCCGAGTCTATCCTGGTGGCGTGTACCATTCGACTCCATCGGTGTTCGAACGTCTGGCAGACGAGAACATCCGAGTGGCCGAAGCGTTGCAGTACTATCCGTACCGAGCCACCTTCGACTTCGAGTGTTGGTTCGACACCGAACACCTTCCGGCGGACAGTGCCCGGGTTCACTGGGTTGCGCGTCACGTCCCGTTGAGTGTCAGCGTGGCATCCAACGTACCCGGACACGAACAGGTGACATGCATCGTCACGGACGGAGACGTCAACAAGTTGGTGAGCACCATGATGACTGTCCTGCAAACGATGAGTGAGGCCGCGTACGACAAGATCAAAGGCTCGTACGATCATGTACTGGAACAACTCGCAGAAGAGCTGACGAAATGGGACGCACGGGAGGAGGCTGCACGGGACGCAGCTGCACGGGAGGCCGGCGAGAAGAAAGGGCGAGCGGCAACCAATCCGTACAAAACGCTGATGGGACAAATGTATGGATGGATGCGTCAGTTACCCGTCGTCGGGTTCAATTCGGGGAAGTATGATCTCAATGCCATCAAACAGTTCCTCATACCGTACTTCCTGACGACTTCAAAGACCGACGTGGAACAGGACGAGGCCGCGGACGAGAGGGAGCAGGAGGGCAACGGGAAAGTCGAGACCGACGGCATCGGGTCAATGTTCGTAATCAAACGCAACAACACTTTCATGTGTCTTTCGACGGATCAGCTGAAATTCGTAGACATGATCAACTACATAACCCCCGGATTCAGCTACGACAAGTATCTGAAAGCGTACGGATGCGAGGTGACGAAAGGTCATTTCCCGTACGAGTACATGGACAGGCTGGAGAGACTCGACGACACCGCACTTCCACCGAAAGAGGCCTTCTTCAGTCGACTGAAGAACGAAGGGATTTCAGACGAGGATTACGCCAGTTGTCAGGAGGCCTGGCGCGTCAATGGCATGACGACGCTGCGCGACTTTCTCGTCTGGTACAACAACAGGGACGTGGTTCCCTTTCTACAGGCCATCGACAGACAGTTCGCGTTCTATCGACAACGGGGAATAGACATGTTCAAGCAAGGTATCAGCGTACCCGGTCTGACCCTGCTGTACCTGTTCAACGACCTGCCAGAGAAGACCTACTTTACCATCTTCAACGAGAAGAACAAAGACCTGCACGACCTCGTCAAAGCGAACATTGTAGGCGGGCCTTCGATCATCTTTCATCGCTATCACGAGACAGGGGTCACCACGCTACGTCGGAACGAGTACGGAGAGGCGGCTCGTCCCTGTCGAGCGATCGTCGGATACGATGCGAACGCACTGTACCTGTGGTCGCTCATGCAGGACATGCCTATGGGATGGTACACGCGACGACGAGCGGAGAAGGACTTCCGCCCCGAATCGGCGCAGCTGTACGGACAGATGGCCGGAGAATGGTTGACGTGGGAATCCGAACGCACGGGACGGTCCATACGGCATCAGATCAACGGACGAGAGAAGCGCATAGGCAAACATCGGGTGGACGGATGGTGCAGCGAGACGAAGACGGCTTATCAGTTCCAAGGTTGCTTCTTTCACGGTTGCTCGTGCAACCGAGAGGAGGTGAACGCCGTCAACGGGAAACCCATGGCGCAACTGCTCGCCGAGACCCGAAAGACCACCGCCTACCTACGACACTTTGTCACGGTCGTCGAGTTGTGGGAATGCGAGTGGAAGGAGATGAGACGAACACCGGCCGTACGCAAGTGTGTGGATGCAGCATTTCCCCGACGTCGACACGTGCAATGGACGATGACGTCACAACAGATCCTGAACGGAGTGCGTGCCGGAACCGTGTTCGGCATGATCGAGTGCGACGTACGCGTACCGGAAGCGTTGCGCGCGCACTTTGCCGAGATGCAGCCCGTGTTCAAGAACATCGGTATGCAACGGGAGGATCTCGGTCCGTTCATGCGCCGATACGCCGAAGAGCACGACATAATGAAGACTCCGCGTCGCATGCTCGTGGGTAGTTATTGCGGCGACAAGATACTGCTCGCAACGCCACTGCTGCGATGGTATCTGGACCACGGTCTCGAGGTGCTGCACGTGTACCAGGTCGTCGAATACGATCCCGTTCCGTGTTTCCGGCGGTTCGGCGATGCAGTGTCCAAGGCCCGACGCGAGGGCGACGTTCACCGAGACAGGACCATCATCGCGGACACCATGAAGTTGCTGGGGAACTCGGGCTACGGAAAGACCATCACCAACGTCGACCGACATCGCGACGTCAGCTACTGCACGGAGAAGGCGGCATCGCTCCTCGTCAACGATAAACGATTCCGTCAACTCGACATGGTCGTCGACGACGCGTACGAGATAGAACTGAACAAGAAGACCGTCAAGTACACCCTACCCGTACACGTGGGATTCTTCGTTCTGCAGTACGCCAAGTTGCGCATGTTGCAGTTCTATTACGATTTCATCGTCAGGTACGTGGAGCGTCCTCTGTTCGAGTATTGCGAGATGGATACGGATAGTGCCTATTTAGCCTTGGCCGCCGAGTCCGTCGACGACCTCGTGACCCCGACACTGCGAGACCATTATTTCCGCCATCGGTCGGAATGGCTGCCGTCCGAATGTTGCGACGACCATCGGAACGACTACGTGCGCTGTCGTCTCGCCAATAGACCGTGGGTCGGCGACGAGGCGTGCTGCAAGGCGCGCAGAGCGTTCGACAAGAGGACGCCGGGTCTGTTCAAGGTCGAGTGGTCCGGTGCGGGGTTCGTGGGGTTGTGTAGCAAGACGTACTACTGTTTCGGTGCCACCGACAAGTACAGCACCAAAGGTCTCAGCAAACGGCACAACACCATAGACAAGGACGCGTTCCTGGAGGTGCTCACCAACCGTCGGAGCGGAGGCGGTTCGAACCGGGGTTTCCGGGTGCATAACTCCACCGTCATGACGTACGTGCAGAATCGGGATGCACTCACCTTCTTTTACGCCAAACGCGTGGTGCACGAGGACGGGGTGACCACGGGTCCGGTGGACGTATAGTAGAAAAGGCGATGCACGCTGCATTCGTTGCACACGCATTCATGGATGCGCGATGGAAACACCCCTTCACGTGCATCGTCGCCGGACCGACGGGGTGCGGCAAGAGTACTTTCGTGACGCGTATGTTGCGTCACGCCGCTGCGATGATCGATCCACCGCCCCAGCAGATCACGTGGTGTTACGGAGAATGGCAAGAGGCTTACGCAACGACGGAATTGGGTCACGTGCGATTCGAGGAAGGGTTACCGACGGCGGCCATGTTCGATCCGACAACGAGGAACCTCATCGTCATAGACGATCTCATGGCAGAAACGGACGAACGGGTCACGGCCCTGTTCACTAAAAAAAGTCACCACAGGAACACGTCCGTGCTGTATCTCGTACAGAACCTGTTCCCTAAAAACAAGGAGAGTCGCACCATCAGTCTGAATTCGCAGTACATGGTGGTGTTCAAGAATCCACGTGACGCATCGCAGATGTCGACCTTGGCGCGGCAGATGTATCCGGGACGCGGCAAGTTCGTGCAAGAGGCGTTTAAAGACGCCACGGCGGTACCGTACGGTTATCTGTTGGTCGATCTCAAACAGGACACGCCCGAGGACATGCGTCTGCGCACGGCCATCTTTCCAGACGACGGTGTTCAGTACGTGTACCTGCCGAAGGTATAAAACGACCGAGTGTGGATAGTCTCTTCATTCGCATCATGTCCGCCAGGGTGAAGAGACACATCGTGTGCATACAGGCTCTGGCCAGAGTCAAGAACAACAAAATTAAAAAGGCCATCATCGCCAACGCCGACTCCGATCTGCTGTGTGCACTAGCCGAGTGTGCATACAACATACTAACAAAGAACATTCCATTGTCCCCTTTACAGAGGCAACGATTGAATAAATACAGGACGAGGTTACGCGCGTTGGCTAATAGACGAACGCCAGCTGCCAGGAGAAGACGTCTACTGCTGCAACCACAGGTTGGCGAGGGACAGAGCGGCGGTTTCCTATCGGCCTTCCTAGCACCGTTGGCCAGTTCGGTCTTGCTACCCTTGCTCCGAGAGGTGCTGAACAAAAGGAGGTAGATACATGGAGCACGCACGCAAGATGGCCTTGGTGGACCCGCGACTGTTGGACACGCTTCGGTCACCCCCACCCGCGACCGACACCTTAGGCAAGAAGGTGCAAGCCCTCGATGACGAGATGAAGACCATCCTGGATAGAACGGACCTAGACGACTGGACCAAGGTGACCCTGTATAATCAGGTGTTGCAGCGTTACAACGTCTTGGCCGATAAACGCATCAAGGAACCGCTACGCGTGGTCACGGTGAACGAGTCGGAGGTGGCGTCGGAGTCGGGGTCGGCGGGTACAGCACCAGCTCCTATTAGCGGACTGGAAGCCACCGTCTTGGCCACCGTTCCCAAGACCATGCAGGCCAAAGCCAGCCGTTTGATGGAGCATCTCAAGAGAGATGTCGAGTGGACCGCTCGCGGCGAACTGATACACGAGGGCGTGCCGGTTGTCGGAAGTAACGTGGTGGATCTCGTTAACGATCTGTTGCGTAAGAGACAGACCGCTCCGACGGGTTGGCTGCCATTCGCACGACAACTCCGTGCCATCAACCTACCCATGACGTTGGTCGGTAACGTCGCCAGAAGAGCCTACATACGTCCGGAGCCGCCGGTCACTCCCTCTCGTCGGTCACGTACTCCTCTGCGTGCTGCTGCTGCAGGTAGTGCACGCAGATCGCTAAGTTGGACACCCCTCGGCCGTAAGAGCCGTCGAATGGAACATTCCATGCCCACCCCACCCCCGAAAGACGCAAGGCTTTGACGTCATTGGCTGGTTGGGACGATCTATAGGATGGTACGATGCGTGTCCGTAGCACAGTGTTCGTCATGTCGCCCGATCCACAGGACCTCGTGTACCGTTCCATCGTCGGTGCGATATTTATCAGTGGACTTTACATGATGGCTCACGGTATACTCCAAAGTTTTATGCAACAGGCGTTATTCGAACCTCCATCGCTCGACGAATGGACCATTCCTCGTCCACCCACCCAACCTCCCCCCACATCACGCAAGGCTTCGCCGTCGTCGTCATTGGTTGGATGGAAGAACGTATAAGGTGGTACGACGCGTCTCCGTAGCAGTCATGCTCATAGATCCACAGGACACGTACCGATCCATCGTCGCTGCGCTATTGTTCGAAGGACTTACCGTGCTGGGAGACGTTGCAGCCGACATTCTTCTACAACAGCTGTTATTCCGACTATGGTTACTCCGCTAGCTCGTTGTTGTTCCACCGCTGTCATTGTGGGTGCCATAGTATGCGTCCTAATACACGTCGGCGTGCTCCTCGTCATTCGTCAGCAGTGGGAATCCGAAGTCAACGTCACCGCCCCCGTCAACACATCGACCCTCCACCTCTTTTGATGGCTCAGAGGGGAGAAGAACGCTCCATGAGCGAGGTCTACTTCGATCCCACGAAGGTAGGCAGTTATGGTGGCGTCGCTGGCTTGCGACGCGTCACGCGTCTGCCACAGAAGACCGTCAAGGCATGGTTGTCGGCACAGGACACCTACACCTTACACAAACCAGCGAGACGTCATTTCAAGAGACGACAAGTCATCGTGGGTGGTATGCATCAGCAGTGGCAGGCCGATCTCGTGGACATGTCGAAGTTCAAACGCTTCAACAACGGTATGACCTTTCTCCTCACGGTGATCGACGTCTTCTCGAAAGTGGCCTGGTGTGTTCCCATGAAGAACAAGTCCGCGGCGTCGTTGGTAAAAGCGCTGCAATCCACGTTCATCGACGGTTCGTGGCCACAGACGTTGCAGACGGATGACGGCAGAGAATTTCGGAACAAATCCGTTCAGTCTATATTGCGGGCTTACGACATCCATCACTTCTCCACGCACAACGCGGAGACGAAGGCAGCCGTCGTGGAACGGTTCAACCGAACGTTGAAGACGCGCATGTGGCGCTACTTCACGAAACGCCAGACGTGGCGGTACGTCGACGTCCTTCCGGCCTTGATGCGATCGTATAACAACACCCGCCACCGCATGATCGGTATGGCTCCGTCACAGGTGAATGCACAGAACCAAGAAGAGGTGTGGCAACGTCTGTACGGTCACGACGGTAAGGGCGTGCCCAAGTTGCACGTGTCGGATCGCGTGCGTGTCAGCAAGTACAAACGCACGTTCGAAAAGGGCTACGAGACGAACTGGAGCGAAGAGTTGTTCACGGTACACGAGGTTCACCCCTCCGACCCACCCGTGTATCGCTTGCGGGACGATCTCGGCGAAGTGCTGGAGGGTACCTTCTACGAACTGGAGCTGCAGAAGGTGACGGTACCCTTTGATAAAGTGTACCGTGTTGAAGCGGTACTGAAACGCCGTACGGTTGGTAAACGTAAGGAAGCTTTGGTGAAATGGTTCGGCTATGGCTCCTACTTCAACAGCTGGATCGATGCCAAGGGACTCGTCAACTATAAAGACTAGCCGCGTACACGACGACACTGCATTCGAGGAATGACACACGACGCGACACCATCACCACCACCGCCCTGCCTCACCACCATAGACGAGGAGGAGACGGATTGTACTGACGCTGCACCGAACGAGCCAGACAGCACTCCCTGGCATATTTTCGGTACCGCGTGTCCCAAAGAGGAGATCGTGTTTCTGTGTCAGGTCGTCGTCCTGTACACGGTCATTCTGATCAGCATTTACAACCTGACGACAGGTCGCGGCGATTCTAATCTGTGGACGGCTCTGTTGAGTAGTTCGTTGGGTTACCTACTGCCCAATCCCACGTTGAGACGCAATGGCGACTGATTTCTACATGACGCTGCCTAGCAACGCTTCCATGAAGATGCACCCCGACAACACCTTGACCCATTACGTCACGGCCTTGCCCCAACGCATCGATCTTACCGGCGAGTGGGAGTGTGGGTTGGCCGAGGTCCAGTATCCGCACACCTGGTACAACGTCACGGATACCGACGTCTGGTTCTTCCTCAACACGATCGATGCTACGGACTCGTCCATACGTTCGAAGTTGCCGTGTGGGTATTACGACGATCCGTTTACGTTGCTGTATCACGTCAACAAGGGACTGTCCAATATGCGGACGTATGAGACACAGGCTCAGCTCAGTTATAGTACCGTCACTCAGAAAATGACGTTACACATGACGGCGAACACCACGTTCACCATACCGTACCACAGCGCGGTGGCGACCTTGTTGGGATTCCGCGGACCCGTAGCCAGCCCGGCGGAGTCGGGTGTGTCGTCTCCCATCCTCCCCATCGACACCCGCCATCCCGACTCGTCGTACCCCTTCCACATCGAGGCCGACGATGTGGTGAACCTGACGCAGGGGTTCGACACCCTCTACATCTACACGGACGTCGTGGAGCCGCGTAATGTGGGCGACACTCTCGCACCTCTGTTGCGCGCCGTTCCGATCAGCGGACGTAACGGCGACACGGTGTCCGCTCGTTTCACCAACGTGCACTACGTACCGCTGGTGCGTTCGAACTTCGACTCGATAGAGGTGGATATAAGGAACGACATGGGTCGACGCGTGCCATTCGAATACGGTAGAGTGACGGTGACGCTTCATTTTCGTCGACGCAAGCCCGGACTGTTCTGATGAATTACAACGATTATTACGCGCGCCAGGCTGGCGGTGCGCTGCCCTACTTCGCCGGTGCGCAATACCAGCGAGGTCACGGACTGGGCAGTCTGTTCGGCAGTCTGTTGCGCAGCGCCATGCCGCTCATCAAGAGAGGTGCCGTGGCGTTGGGCAGGGGAGCGTTGAAGACCGGCGTTCGCATAGCCGGCGACGTCTTAGCGGGTCAGAACGTAAAAACGGCTGCCAAAAGACGCGTCACCGACGCCATCGGCAGTATTCGAGCCCCTCCTGGTAAACGTATAAAACGAACGGCCGCAAAGGCGACAGTCACTGCAGTCAAGCGCCGCCGCAAGAAACGGACGTCCCCGAAACGCACTGCCGACATATTCGACACCGACGACAAAGATGGCGTTCGTGCATAGACAGTCGTGCGAGGGAGTCAAGACCGAGCTGGATCTCTTTACCGTACCCCCCACTCAGACCTGCATCGTCGAGAGTCACGTGGTGGAACATCAACCCACGGCCTCTCTGGACTCTGGAGGACCGATAGAATTCTTCATCCCCGGATCGGGAGACGATTACATGGATCTCGCCAACACGATGCTACACTTGCAGGTGAAGGTGACGCGAGCCAACGGTAACCCTATCGACGCGGGCGAACCCGTGGGACCGGTGAACAACTGGTTGCATGCGCTGTTCAGCAATGTCGACCTCTCCCTGAACAACACGCAAGTGACCTCTTCGTCCTTCAACGCGTACCCGTATCGAGCCTTCATAGAGACGCTGTTGAGTTACGGATCCGACGCCAAGTCGACGCAGATGACGAATCAGCTGTGGTACAAGGACAAGGCCAGTCGCATGCACGCCAAAGAGCTAGCCGCCGGACCCGATCCTAACCCCGGGTTCGTGACTCGTCGAGAGTACATATCCAACAGTCGCGTGGTCGACATGATAGGTCGTCTCCACGTGGATATGTTTCTGCAGGATAAATTCCTGATCAACGGCGTCGACGTCAAGTTACGCCTGGTGCGCAGTAAGCCCGAGTTTGCGCTGATGGCTGCTGGAGCGAACGAGTACTTGATAACCGTCGTCAACGCGTCCTTGTTCGTCAAGAAGGCCACCGTCGCTCCGGCCGTGCAGAAGGCTCACATCTTGGCTCTCGCTCGGACCACGGTCAAGTATGCGTTACGACCCGTCGAAACCAAGGTGTACTCCATTCCCACGGGTGCTCTGTCGCACACGCACGAGAACCTGTTCCTCGGCTCCCTGCCGAAACGCCTCGTACTGTGCTGCATCGACAACGACGCCTACAACGGCACGTACGCCACAAACCCGTTTCACGCCAAGAACAACGACATCAGCTTCGTCGCCGTGTACGTCGACGGTCGTCAGATACCCGCCAAACCCTTCCAGCCCAACTTCACAGACAACCTCTTCGCCAGGAGCTACGCGAGCATGTTCACCGCGACCGGCAAGGTGTGGCAGGACGAGGGGAACTGTCTGACACGCGAAGAGTACCGAGACGGCTACACCTACTTCTGTTTCGACCTGACCCCCGACCAGTGCGACGGTCCCTGCTTTAATATGGTACAAAAGGGCAACCTGCGCTTAGAATTTCATTTCCGTGCAGCGCTTCAGACCACCGTGAACGTCGTCGCCTACGCCGAATTCGAGTCCGTGCTGGAAATCGACAAGAACCGCAACGTCATCTACGACTACTGAGATGGACACCCTGCAGATCGCCCGTCTACTGGCGATGGATCCGAAGACCGCATCCGTCTTTGGTGGCGTCGTACCCCGAGATGGACTGCCTGCAACAATTGACGCTCTGCCGATCGCCTTCGTGTGCAACACCGACGACGCCGACGAACCGGGCGAACACTGGATAGCGCTGTACCTGTCCTCCGACGGGCGCGGCGAATACTTCTGTTCGTACGGTCTGCCGCCTCGTCACGCGGCGTTCCGCACCTTCTTGAACAAACACTGTTCCGAGTGGACTCATAACAGCACGAGACTCCAGAGTCCTCTGTCTAACGTTTGCGGACAATATTGCGTCACTTATATCATGCTTCGTTGTAACGGCGCTCCTATGAGAACTTTCGTCAACGCTTTCCACACCGATCTGGTCGCTAACGATTGTCGCGTGTTCGATTGGATTAGGCTGCTAAAAAAGGGTATACCGTACTATAACGTGTCATACTGAGCCTCTGGCGCGGTGGTCGCTCCACCCGTAAGCTCGCCCTCGAACCTCTGGCGCGGTGGAGACACCCGTAAGTTCGCGACCTCTGGCGCGATGGTCACCATTCGCAAGTCGCCTCCACTTCATCATCATCATACCCGGCTCGTTGTATCCAATCGCATACGATCGCCTCGTTTGTACTGCTGCTGCTGCCGCTTTGTTGTATTTAATAAAATACGTGTGCACCGTACGATTGCGTTCGTCTCCTTACTGGGTCAACGACCCTTCGGCACATACACGTAACTAGGTCACTGTTCGTTCCTCCTCCGGTCGCTAGGGGCGCGGCACGCGCATGCGCGCCACGCTCAGCCGCCGCCGCCGCCAGGGGGCGCTCAAAGGTCTAGTGCTGCTTTCTGATTGGCTGCGCGCACTCATTAGCGGTGGGCGATATTAGAGGCCTTTTCCTTTGATCTTTTGATCGACCCGATAACGAGGTCCCAAAAACCTCTGATAACTACTAACGTGCGTTTCTGAAATAATAGTTGCAGTGATATACTGCTAACGTGCGTTTCTGAAATAATAGTTGCAGTGATATACTGCTAACGTGCGTTTCTGAAATAATAGTTGCAGTGATATACTGCTAACGTGCGTTTCTGAAATAATAGTTGCAGTGATATACTGCTAACGTGTGTTTCTGAAATAATAGTTGCAGTGATATACTGCTAACGTGCGTTTCTGAAATAATAGTTGCAGTGATATACTGCTAACGTGCGTTTCTTAAATAATAGTTGCAGTGATATACTGCTAACGTGCGTTTCTGAAATAATAGTTGCAGTGATATACTGCTAACGTGCGTTTCTGAAATAATAGTTGCAGTGATATACTGCTAACGTGCGTTTCTGAAATAATAGTTGCAGTGATATACTGCTAACGTGCGTTTCTGAAATAATAGTTGCAGTGATATACTGCTAACGTGCGTTTCTGAAATAATAGTTGCAGTGATATACTGCTAACGTGCATTTCTGAAATAATAGTTGCAGTGATATACTGCTAACGTACGTTTCTGAAATAATAGTTGCAGTGATATACTGCTAACGTGCGTTTCTGAAATAATAGTTGCAGTGATATACTGCTAACGTGCGTTTCTGAAATAATAGTTGCAGTGATATACTGCTAACGTGCGTTTCTGAAATAATAGTTGCAGTGATATACTGCTAACGTGCGTGTCTGAAATAATAGTTGCAGTGATATACTGCTAACGTGCGTTTCTGAAATAATAGTTGCAGTGATATACTGCTAACGTACGTTTCTGAAATAATAGTTGCAGTGATATACTGCTAACGTACGTTTCTGAAATAATAGTTGCAGTGATATACTGCTAACGTACGTTTCTGAAATAATAGTTGCAGTGATATACTGCTAACGTACGAAGAAGAGGCACATAGCTCAAAAGCCAACTTTATATTGTTGCATGTTATAAAGGTATTCAATGGCACCTTATTAGTACTTAGTAACAAGATGGCAAATATCTCTGTAGTAGATTGAAATATGGCTGAGCAACTTTTATCCATTCAGAAGAAACCATTTATTGGAGTCTTTGTAGCAGTGCTAATTAACAATGTTTAGAAAATTGTCTAATTATTGCATATTGACTTCAATGTCCTTGATATTCTTGTTCTAGGATGGAAGTTATCAAAGCATCCATTTGTGAGATACTGCCGTCACTGGCACCTGACGTACTGCAAGCCATTCTGGAGCATGTCGTGTGCATGGGTGTTGAATCGGAGACTGATTTGAGGTTGTTAGAAGAATCTGATTTGAAGCAATTCTTGAAATCTATCCAGATAAGGAAGCTGCTCGTCAGTTGGAAGAAAAGCGGTGCGTATTAAAATTATAATTCAGTTGTATATTGCATGCAAAGATTATAAGGGATATGCTGTAATTCAGTATCAGCTATTTAGTATACACTATATTGATTTTGATTGACTATGCAAATTTACATACGCAATATAAGCTGCAGTCAGCAATTGGCCTATCTCAGTGGTAGCTAATTCACGATCAAGCCACCCTATCTATGATTGTAATAAAACAGTGTTCAATGTAGCAACCCAAATATGCAGTTTCAATATATAATAACAAATATGGCGCATCCAATAAAAAATTTATTATCGCACAATCTGGAAAATGTATCAAATTATGTGAAAGCTGTAAGTGAAATCATAATTTTCAGGAAACATCTAGAAAGCGTAACTGTAGCATAATTAAATGTTGTAATGTAATCGTGCGTGCGTGCGTGCGTGCAGTTTGTCGTACACAGGTTGGCTGTATTGTGTTATTATTATAAATGCTTAGCCTTAGTCTTAGAGGTAACTAGCTTGTAAAGATACCATCTTATATTAGTGATCTACCAACATCTAACTGCAAACCTGTTTTTTCATATTAGATGCAACTGTAGGTGAATCATGCAATGTTATATTAGGCAGGGCAGTGGGGGAATGCCGTAACAACAGTGTGCATTCCTAGTTCAGCGCTCATGTTTCTACAATGTTTCGACAATAAAGGTTGCTAACTATGTTTCTAGTAGATCAGACTAATGGAAAGTTACATGAATCATGAAATCAATAAGTGACTGAACTAATTAAGACTAATTCGTAATTAGTTAACAGTATTTTGTTCTGTTGTATTATTTTAGTATGTAAAGTGATAAATATAAATATGCAAATATCTACCCATCTCGTAGGATCTCACTGCAAGGTTCTTGGACAATGCTATAGAGTTTTTGCCAACTTTTGGAAGTTGTCTCGGACTTCTATTATGCAAAACTTGGGTGGCAAACTTAAATACCACAATACTATTACATGTTTGGTGAGAATTGTTTGACAAAAGGGACATATATCACACCAAATTTATAATGTAATTTTATAGTCAATATTTCATTGTATTTTAATTTACTGTTTTTTTTTTGGCCAGTGCATATGGTTTTAGTAGCGTTTAACTTTCATAAAAAAGGACTAACGACAAACAGCTTATAAATACATCCTAGATATATATCTTTGTAGCCTTCCATATCATCAAATAGAGTATTCATCGCAGTTATGAAAATGGTAATTTACAGGTAAATGGTTTCATAGGCAGCTTTCACATTTATGTAAACAATGAACATTTTATTTATGAAAACACGGGAAACTTATTTTGCAATATGTTGTAGATGCTGCAAATCAACATCAGCGGCAAGGTGCCCAGTCTGATGAGTGGAGTCGGTTGTAGTGATGGTTGTAGTGTATGATGTGGATGTCCAAGTGGCACCAGTGGAACATTTGTGATTTGGTCGTGTCTTGGATCAACCGTTTTAGATTGACTTTTATATTCTGAGGCGTGGCCACATGGAACAACCGGTTAAGCATGCCATTGACCAGAACGTTCCTACTTGACTTAAGGAAATTCCCGCAGCCGCCTAGTTATCATTTGAAAGCAACAATGAAAATATTACATTTGTGCCGGCCACAAACAAGCTGAGGCACAAAAAGTGTGAATAGTGAAACTTTAGTGCAGCAGATTGGCCCTATGAATATGTGCATATGACAGCACCAAGGTGACTTTCCAATGAAGACATGTTACATTAACGCTCGATCAACTAAGAGCAAAGCTCTGTCGGTGGCAAATATTGCGATTTCCCGATGATCCAGATGCGCTACATTTCGCGAGCACGTTGGATGCTCATGGATTGGTTCAACACATGGTGGGACGTACACACTTTGAACGTGGTAATCCAAGTAACACTGCAGCCACTGGTACGTCAATGAGAGCTGATTGTAACACATAAAGTACACATTGTTATACACAAGATGTAAAAAATGTGTTTGATTATAAATTTGTAATACGGTAAGGCAGTGTTAGTTGAGCCACTGGGTTAGTTGAGCCACCCATGTTTCCCAGCAAACTGCAGCAGTGACACTTACATGGTATCGCCCAGTGATTGAACATGTTATTATACCGCGATTGACGTACGGTAAGTGCCATTTGTCACAACGGTCAGAAAAGTGAGTTTAAAAATATGTTTTTTGATGTTTTTCGAAACTTTTGGTAATTGTGATTAATGTTTGCTAGTGTGTTAATCCTCGGCATCTCCTACACCGACCATGTCACCAATGAAGAAATCCACAAAATTATCGTTCAACACGTGGGTCACTGTGAAGACCTTTTGACCACAGTGAAGAAGAGGAAACTGAGATGGTATGGACATGTGACGAGATCAATCGGACTCTCTAATACAATCCTTCAGGGAAAAGTGCACGGGAGAAGAAGACGAAGAAGACACATTAAGAGATGGAGAGACAACACTGAGGAATGGATAGTAAAGACCTTTGCAGAAACCCAGGCATTAGCAGACAACCGCCAAGACTGGAGCCGACTCGTGAAACGTTCATTGGAGCAGCGCCCCACGACCCAGGCGGGTTACGGGATCAGTACGCATTTAGCAGCAAGCGTGTTAACTATTAAAGCGTATATTAATTGTTCTAAGCAAATTGGGATATCGGATAGCAACAAGGCAACATATTAGCAGTTAGTTACACTGGTTGCAGACTTGTCAGAGACATGATGCATCCATTAGGTAGATATGTTGGCTGAGTTGTTATGAAATTTTAGTACAAGTCCTACGTAAATTATGCAAATAAAATATTTACCCAGCTTACGCAACACTGTGGCTCAACGTACCATACACCAAGTGTTACTTGAGCCAGCTTACCGTCCCTATTTAAATCAGCTACATATAATTATATGTGCATGGTAGATATATTATCTTGGTATATTTATTAGTTATTTTGTTAGCATTGTTTAGCATTTGTGTAGACTATTCTCAGTATAATTATTCTCTTAACAATGTCATGGCCTGTAAAATACTACTATGTATGTAAAGCGCCTGAGAGCAATCTCGATTGATCGGGCGATATATAAGTACTTTTTATTATTATTATTATTATAGTATAAAATGATCTACTAATTAATTGTTGTTTATGTATAAAAAAAAATTATTTATGAATATGATTGTACCCTACATATCAGAATGGCTCAACTAACACTGCCTTCCCCTACATGTATCAGCATATTACTCCGCATTACAATAGGGAGCAAAAAATAAATGGAACTATTTCCAAACTTTAGCAATACCTGCATGGTAGTATTATCAAACTATATTAGAAAATAAGTGTATGTCCCCATCTGGTTTGTCACAACTGCATCATTCGTAATAAAAATAGGTGATGGTACAATTTTTGTTTTGTTTTTTACATGTGAAGTAAATTACCTTTTTCCGGCAGGGAATTCCACTTTTCCCCTTTCTCTCGTTTCCTTGTTAGAAGTGAAAAGACGCGCGAAAGGATAAGATTTTCAGGCAATTATACATAAACATTAACATCAGAACCATGTGTAAAGTCTAAAGTATTCAAAGATTTCAATCATGTAAATCAATTTGGGAATTGAATGATTAGACAATTCCATCTTAAAAGGTACGTTCTTACATAACGTGGTATCCAGTTCTTAGAACTGCTTAAAGCATTCGACTCTTCACCCCCTGGCAAACTTGTTCATTCCAACGCCAACTCGACTTCTCTGAGAAGGGTTCAACCATGTTGCAATTACTGCGCGAAGATCATTCGTTCACACATCCATTGCACTGTCTTATGCCAGGTACTTATTCATACAGCTGAGTGAACTGAGGCAACGTGGAGTGTACAAAATTACCCACGCTTCGACACGGCAGCAAGACGATTCGAAACCGGGTTCTCTCGTTTGAGAGTCGGACGTTTTAGCCAACACGTCATCGCGTCCCACAATAAACAACTATGAAGTTAACTTACTTTCCACGTGTCTTCGTAAACTTAATTGTGTGAGTTCAACATCAATCACAAACTGCGTCAACAGAAGCAACTGCATTTTTGACTGGCAAACAGGCAAACATAAAAGTAGGAGAGAAAACAATAGACAGAGACAGAAAGATTTGGATAAACACAGTGAGACAGAGCTATGCCTATCTGGAATCATTACTTGTCATGGTGACAAAAAAACGGGTTTTACTTTCATTCGAATCAAACTCATCGATTTTTCGGCATTTAAAGTACGATGCATTCGATACAATTATTAACTTCACTTATATCGAAACAATTCACACAATTAAATAAAGCGGAATTAATATTTAATATGTTGTTTTCCGTAGACCCTATAACAACCAATTAAAACAGGTCCCACCCGCAGCGTGTAGCCGAATGGGTGTGGTAGGAGAAAGGCGTGAAAAACGGGTTAGTAGGGCAAAATGGGAAATCGCTATATATCGGTACACAATAGCGCTACCTGGTAGAAATCCGTGTACATACACGATGTGCGCGTGACAATTGATAGTACAAAGTCGCTCACAGACATATTTAGTGGCGCTCCACGAAAATTGTAAGTTTCTTCTTTTCTAATGTTCTAATCTTAATGAGGACTATCAAATCAGGTTGTTTGTGAATCAAGCACTAAACAAGCAAACTAGACAAAGCTTGCTTGTTCAACGCAGAGATAATTATAATGACTATTGCTGAGTCTGTTTTTTTATCTTAGCTTGAGCGGAAACATAGAAAAATCACGATGGCAAAACGGGTCGGTTGTGCGCAGGCATAATGGTATAGTGAATTATTCATGGAAGCAGTCGATGACGCGTCTGTTTCTTGAGTTGCATATGCTACAGATCGACACAAGTTAAATGCGCTGGTCTCGTCGACAAGGATACATTTTGTAAGTGAACTGTGCTCATCAAAATGATGACAACACACGAAACGCATACTTGTTTGCACCATTAGTTTCACGTTGATGATACATTTCATTATGTTCTTCTTCTCTTCCGTGTAGATGAATGTAGGATCAAGAAAGAGCTGTATGCCTTATAAACAGTTGTAAATATTTCAACGAAAATCGTCTTGCACGATTTGTATCCTATATTGCCTGCAGGCAAAACCCGTTTGGGACGACAAGGACGGACAAACAGGAAGTATGTTTGGACAAAACGGGATATCTTAGCTAATTAGCCTGTATTTAAGCTACCCAAAATTAATACAGCCACTGGATGTGCAAAACATATTTAATTTAAATTGTAATTAAAAATTATATTAAATTATTATTAATAAATTATATGTTATAGTAAAGCAGTGTGTGTATATCATTTATTCGTACACAATAGTTTAGGTACAATTGAATAAAACAGTGTTAGATCTACATTCTGCAGAGATTTGAGCGCTCTCTCTTCCAAATAGGTGAATGTAATAATGGATGAATCTTTAGAAGTATTTTATTATTTACACTGATTACATGAACACTTGTGACAATAGCCTGCTCAGGTGCTGAGGTGACTTTGGCCCAGTGTACAAAACATTTTATCATGACACCTCCAGGGCCTATGTGATGGCATTAGTGTAATGATACATCACATTTCTCGGGATTCTAAAAATGTGGTTCTTTAAAAAAGTCACCCAGCAATTTTAAATGGGCCAAAATCACCCCGGGTTAAATTTTTCAAAGCAAAAAATGATGTTGGTAATTAAAATGCTATGCTAATTTTATATTTAGTTTATAACTTCATGGAATATTATTATTATTGTTATATATAGGTGTTAGACCGTGAGTAAATGTTTTGTCCAGCCCCTGTGGCCTGGCTGTCCACTAAGCTGGGCTGTCCACTAGGTAGTTAAAGCTACACACCATTTTGAATTTTTTTTATGTTCAAACAGTTATTTTTTTCGTAATTTTCTCAGAACACTCACATTTAAAAGGGCCGAATTATCAGAATCGCTAGTAAAGGGATATGTATAGTACAGTAATACCCCCGATTTCGCTGAATGGAACACATGCTGAGATCTCAGGTGTCATGACAACTATATTGCTCTGGGCCAGTCACCCCAGAGGGCCAAAATCACCCCAGTTTAGAAAGAACTGTGTCAATTTTGTTTTTAAACGTAGACAATTTTCACACTGCTAAGATCATATTATATAGAAGTCAAAAAGATGAATTGGTGCATTCAACAGGCTATTTATTTTCGAGAACATCCCACTGTCATCCATCCATAATAGCCTTTGATTGTTGTTCACATAACTTAATTAAGCTGTCCAAATTGGTTGTACTCTGAAACGGGGAGTGACACCCCTACACAAAAAATGACAATACGCATAAAACGATGACGTCATGTGATTGCGTTCAACCACATTTCCCGTCCGTAGAAATCAGGTGATCAAGTCCGATGATCGTACGACGCCTAGTAACGCGGATAAACGAGCCGATTTCCACATTATTGTGCAACTCTGGGAAACGTTGGTTGCCCGACCAAAGGAATACTTCACCCGTTGCAAGGATCCGGTAAATCAACTTATATTGCTGACTTCCCATGCTGCCTGTAGCGATAAGCGGTTAACCTGACTAAGACGAAGTCTACACTCACGTAAACGCGGAAGGTTTAAATTTGCCCAACTTCTGAACTAGACTTCGCCAACAACATTTGCCTCTTGTCCACCTCCCAAAAAACATCCAAGAAAAATGGATAAAGTAGTTGGCAGTTCACTACCAGTCCAGTGGCAGTACCGTGGGTGTCGGATGTTTCGGCCCAGGCATAAAGCATGACGGGTTCGGCCCATGCCATGGCCATGGCCCGTAGCCCAAACGACTAACTTATTCTGAGAAATAGGGTCTGTGAGCCTTATTATGTTCGTAATTTTTGGTGGGTAACTGGAAAATGCTGTGCACTAAATTATTGGCGTTTTCAAGCAAATATTCTGAATAATTCTAGCTAATGTTGAAAAACATACATGCATTAAGAATTAAACATAAACATATGTACAGATGAAGATACAAAGAAGTTTAAGACTTGACGATAAGCTGGAATTTTATTTTATTAATATTGTTCTATAATAACTATGTTATTATCATTATTACTATATTAGCATGTGATCATGTACGAATGTTTCAGGCTGTGGGCCAAAACAACTATTCTTAGAATTTACCACTTAGAATTGTGCTAATAGCGTAGGCCGAATCAACTGTAGCTGAATTTGATAGTGACGCGGTTTTTGGTGAAAAGGATCTAACCATCTATCTGCATGGGCCGAACCATCCGTCGGCATGTGCCAAATCTGTCATGGGCCGAACCATCCAGGAGTCCTAACAGTTGGTCTCAAGATACACCGAGTGTCGTGGCAGTCAAGCCCAATTTCATGTATACTGAAGACACGCAGTATAAGAAAGACCACTGTGAGAGGGAAAGTGTTAAATGAACGGGTGGACCAAATGAAGTATCTTGGCAGCTTCATCTCATCTGACAGCAACATTGAAAAAGAAATCTCCACAACTGGCACAAGGTCCAGGGTCGGCAAGGCAGCATAAAAAACAAAAGGCATCTGGAAATCCACTACTCTCCACACGAAGACTAAACTGAAGATATACAGATCCAACGTCCAATCCGTACTGCTGTACGCTTCAGAAACATCCATTAGAACAAACAAGAGAATAGAGAGCCGACTCAGAGGTTTTGAGGGAAGGTGCCTCAGAATTCCGAGAATACGTTGAGAGCAGCGAGTGACTTGAATTTGAAGAAAATAAAAGATTAGCTAAAGACATTCCCACGTGGGGGTCTAACTAAACAGGTCAAAATGCCATCTGACATCACACTCGGTCTCACAAATAGTCCACCATTTTGTAGCAAGTCAAGTGGTGATACCTAAGTGACTACACCACTTACTAGGACCTATTGTGACACGTATTTCAGCTATAAAAATGTATTGTTTTCAATTGACTTATCGCTTTAATTTCACCTTTAAAAAAAACACTTGAAAAACATGTAAAAAAAAATTTGCTCAAACTAGTACTTCTCAGACTAATCACACAGCAATGAATAATCATTGAATCAATATGTTGATAAAGATGTACTTAGCTTTAAAATTGATAAGTGTTATTTTGGAGTGCAGTTATCAGTTATTTATCTTAAGGTTTCAAAGTTTCATATAGCGGGGGATCTGAGGTTAATTTACATGTATCGGTTTCATATAGTCATCAGATCCCTTAGTCTTAGTCGGTTTAAGAAAAACTTTCATTGAATACCAGGTTGTATGTGGGCTTTTTGAGCAGAGTTAAATATTTGTTTCAGAGGTGCTCAAGTTATGCCCTGCAGAATGTCAGGGAATGTGGCAAGCGGCGATGGACTGACGGCAGGATTGGACGAGACTCAGATAAAGCTACTGCAGGAAGAATGCATTCTCATTGACAATGACGACAAAAACATTGGCTCGGCTTCCAAGAAAACGTGTCATCTATTGGAAAATATAAACAAAGGTTGGTGCAATGCATGATGTTATTTAATGTACAGTAATTACTGTAGCCGCCACTTTATTGTTTGTGGTCACATTATAACCCATTGTAAATTTTTCTAAAATCTGTTTATCCACCTATCGTGTTCGCATTAGTGCCCCACCATTTTTCTGCATTGTCTAGTCATTTTTTGATGGTACTATATAATGATGAAAAAACTACAAATTGTCGAGGAATAATACCTTTAAAGTAATGTGCAACACCATATTGGTTAGACAATAATTCACATTGAATTAACACTTTTTGTCCTGTCCCACCACAGTTGTAATAATAGACTACTTCACATCATAACGCTTTTGTGGACGGTAGTATGAACTTTTTTAAGCACAGTGTCTGCTTTGTTTAAAAATGTGATCACATGCTAGATAACAAGGCAAAAGGCCACGATGGCAAATAGACAAGGAAGCTATTGGTTTAACTTTATCAAGAGTCCAACAAAAAATTTTTAATGTGTAACCTGATGTTTGTCAATTTAGTTTTTTAACATATTTGATCTCCTCACCAAAATTTTTAACCTGATAATTGAAGGAATAATGGAAGGAAAAGAGCCTAAGAACATGGTAAAAATCTACTAGATAGAATGAAAAATATACAAAGAAAGTAAATTGAAGGTTAACAGCTGAATCAGTGAACGGAAAGAGTCGAGAGTCAAGACACCAGACCTGGGATCAATTAATTTTTATCAATTCCAATTCAAATCCAATTCACATGTATTTATTAAGGATCAATTCCAATTCAATGTACTGACAAATAGGATCAATTCAATTCATTTTTACTCAATTCAAATTCAGTTCGCTAATTAGCAACATTACATAGTTAACACTATACTGCATATTGGAAGATTGTAATAGTAGCACTGTCTAGCAGCAACAATCATCAGTTAATGCATGCATGTACTACATATCAAACTCTATAGATAATATACAAACTTTGACAAAACTAACGCATGAGCAGCATTAGCAACTAACACCTAATGTACAGTTTACAGCCTGTGCAAACACTGCCCAGTTAAATTTAAAGGCATTATTCCTAAAAAAACATGTGAAGACCTGTTGGCTGTTAAGTTTTTGGCTTCAGAAAATATCTGCTCAAGCATTAGCAAGCCAATTACTCCCTTTTGTTGTGTTTCCCCATAAAGGGCCTAGTTTCAGATCTCTGCAGCTGACCAGTTGTACATGTTTACTTAGAGCAGATGCTACAACCTCTATTGACTTCAATATAAGTTCATCACTCACAACTGTCATTTTAAATGAAAGCCAGTTTTAAGAGTAACTAAATTGTAACATTTTCTGATGTTTACCGTGTGTACCTTTACATAGAAATGTACCATTTCATACACATTAATCAATTCATTCAATTCAACTCTCTTTGCACTTCAATTCCAACTCAGTTCCAGTTAAATCTATTTTTATTCATTCAATTCACATTCACACAATGTTTTGATCAATTCAATTCCAGTTCAATTAAGAATTGACCCCAGGTCTGCAAGACATTGTCACATCACTGTTTAGAAAAAATATGTTTTGCATGCTTATACATGCATAAATGGAACAGGAAATAACGATTTTATCCAGATAAATTTTGCAAGGGACGTCAAATTAAACATATTTTTCATGAAAGAAAATAATTTGTCTTCCAATGGAGGATTTCACTATTAAAATTGTTAAGTATGTTTCTGCCACCAGGTATGTCACCAGGTATGTTTCTGCCACCAGGTATGCTACACCGAGCTTTCAGTGTGTTTCTCTTCAACCCCGAGGGTGAACTTCTGCTGCAACAGAGGTCTGATGCCAAGATCACGTACCCAGGTGATTTACACAGCAAATAATTTTCCTTCTTCTTAGTAGTTCACTTTGATGATGTGGTGCTGTCTTGTTTATTGGCAGGGTTGGCAGGTTTCGCCAACATGTGGTAAAAAAACATTTTTACCACAGTAAAATCTGCCAGGCAAAATACTCTTGAGTGCTGAATAAGCGTCCCCGTACGTGTATTTATTTGATGAAAAATGCCACCCTATATGCACCTTATTTGGCCCTATATTATTATTAAATTTAAACAATTGTGCCAGCCTATATTCTTGGATAATCATGGTGAATTATGCAGGGTAGAATTTTTAGGAGAGCAATCGCTCTCACTCCCTATTGCTAGCTCTAATCGATCATCCACAGAGCAGTTTACAGCTCACACTAAAATCACATGCTCCCAACTAGAACTGCATGTGGCTCCCTCTGACGGCTAAGTTTTCATCCTTTCAAATGACAGTCATGAATTTAGCGGGATCCCGTGCTTTTGAGGATACTAAATTTTTATCCCAAAACGTTAAGACTGTTAGATTTCCATGATTAGATGAATCTGTCAGGATCCTTAGTTCTCGGTAGCTCACTTCATAAATCGACCGACCGTAAATGGCCGTTGTGCGCAGCGCCTCAAACTGGCCGTAACCGGCTGGCGATGGTTTCCCCTGAAATGGGCTTGCATATTCAGTTCAATAAAAGTTCAATATCCATTTAAAAACGGAAAATTCCCCGTTTTTTTCTCGCAGATATAAAATGCGATTACTATGTTTGCAGTGACGTGAATACGCACAAAGTTTATGCATATTTGGCAGGAAAACAAAACAAAATGCACAGCGATCCGCATATTTTTCTAGGGAAGCTTTGGCTTCATGTCGAGTAAAAAAATTGCTTTTCAGCGCTAAAAAAAGACAAATATACTAGTGACTTTTTCCCACTGTACTGTTATTTGTTTTGAAGAATTTGCCCCCCTATTCTGTTATTCGGCACTATACTATTATTACATTTGACCGATTTGTCACCCTATACTGTTATTTGGCCTATACGTTTATTTGGCACTCGAGGGTAGATGATAGATCCAAATGGTCAAAACAAGTCAAACATATTTTGACTTTTTTTTTTGGTACCAGTACTTTTGGTAGACAACCCATTTGTATTACAGAGTAGGGACTGGGTTGTAAAATTATGTGTGGATATTATTGTTCATGAAGGATGTAGGGGAGGGTAAGGAAGTTTAAACTGGTGGGTTTTCAGTTTACGGCGAAATGTTGCTTTATTTCCTACAGCCTTAACAGGGAGTGAGTTCCACAGAGTCGGTGCAGCAACTGAAAAAGATCTCGTTCCAACATTTGTCTTAACACTGAGAAAAAAGTAGATTAGAATTAGATGACCGAAGATGTCTGGGTAGATGTGTTGTACCCATTGGGTAGATGTGTTGGCTGAGTTGTTATGAAATTTTAGCACAGGATCTACGTAAATTATACAAATAAAGCATTTACCCAACTTACACTACACTGTGGCTCAACTTACCCCACACCAAGTGTGACCTGAGCCAGCATACCAACCCTATTTGAATCAGCTACCTATACTTAGCTATGCATGCTAAATGTATTATCTTTGCATAAAATGATCTTCTAATAATCATAGTTTATATGAGTAAAAACAATTTAGACTTATGAATATGGTTGTGCCCTAGATGTCAAAACAAATGAAAAATGCCTGAACTAACACTGCCTTCCCCTATGCTGAGTATTGTGCAAAAAAAGTTTAAAATGTCATAAGTTATTTAATTTTATTAACCATTTGGAAATCTTAAAGGTTTTTATTTACAGTGACTAGCCAACGTTAATCTCGGTTTTGGACATTTTTTCCACATTACCTGTGATATAAACCACTGTTACTATGGTATCACAAAAAACTGACCTGTTTGTATGTCTGTCCAGCTCACTGGACCAACACGTGTTGCAGCCACCCACTAAGCGTCACCGCAGAACTGGAAGAACCAGACACGCTGGGGGTACGGAGGGCAGCACAGAGGAAACTGGAACACGAGCTAGGGATCATACCAGAACAGGTTCAAAATATGTTCTCACATAAACTTAATGCTCCCTCCTCAGTTAATTATTTTTGGTCCTGTTTCTGGCACATTTTGTGACAAATGTAATCTACAGCACGCTAGTTAGTTTGAATAAATTTGCACTTTATTTTCAGTGAAATCATCAGACAAACTATTATATTATTTTAGGCTGGGTCAGCGGAAACTTGACCAAAGTAGGCCATTTCTATATATTATGATATAAGGCTATTTACGCTTTCGGAAGTTACCCGATCTAACAATCAAATTCAATTCTTTCAATGATGTTGTCACGCACTCTGTTTTAATAATAATAATAAATAAGGAGAGAGAAGTGCCAATAGGTACAGAGGTGCGAGCCCGCATTTGAAAGTGAGAAGTAGGGTCTTGAATGTGATGCAGCATTTCACTGGAAGCTAATGCAGCTCCAAGAGCGTGGGTGGGACATGTTCACTTTTCACTGGAAGCCAATGCAGCTCCAAGATCGTGGGTAGGACATGTTCACTTTTCACTGGAAGCCAATGCAGCTCCAAGAGCGTGGGTAGGACATGTTCACTTTTCACTGGAAGCCAATGCAGCTCCAAGAGCTTGGGTGGGACATGTTCACTTTTCACTGGAAGCCAATGCAGCTCCAAGAGCTTGGGTGGGACATGTTCACTTTTCACTGGAAGCCAATGCAGCTCCAAGAGCGTGGGTGGGACATGTTCACTTTTCACTGGAAGCCAATGCAGCTCCAAGATCGTGGGTAGGACATGTTCACTTTTCACTGGAAGCCAATGCAGCTCCAAGAGCGTGGGTAGGACATGTTCACTTTTCACTGGAAGCCAATGCAGCTCCAAGAGCGTGGGTGGGACATGTTCACTTTTCACTGGAAGCCAATGCAGCTCCAAGATCGTGGGTAGGACATGTTCACTTTTCACTGGAAGCCAATGCAGCTCCAAGAGCGTGGGTAGGACATGTTCACTTTTCACTGGAAGCCAATGCAGCTCCAAGAGCGTGGGTGGGACATGTTCACTTTTCACTGGAAGCCAATGCAGCTCCAAGATCGTGGGTAGGACATGTTCACTTTTCACTGGAAGCCAATGCAGCTCCAAGAGCGTGGGTGGGACATGTTCACTTTTCACTGGAAGCCAATGCAGCTCCAAGCGCGTGGGTGGGACATGTTCACGTTTTGAGTGAATCATAACACAAGCACAATTACACTCACTGACAATCCATCAGTTGAGGAGGTGTTATTAAACTGACTGCACATATTACTTAACTGTTCACACATTACACATTTTAACATAAACAAACCTGATTCGCAATGTGTTTTAAAAACCAGAACGAAAAGGAAAACTTAAAATTTTTATTTTAGGTGATCTGCAATGTTGAACTTATTATGTAACATGTAATGTATATTTTTTATTTATTACTGTAAATTGAATTGTTACCACAGTGATCAATTTATGACTATTGCTGACTGGCCTGTTCTGTTACATTCTCACGTAAATTTGTTGTGGTTTTAAATTCCCAAGGCATATCTACAAGACACACAGATCAATTATAAACATTGATAATAAAACTAAATACAATAATAAAAACCACACATAATTTGTTTACCCAGTGGCCATCATCAAAAAGGGAAGATAACACATTAGGTGTAGGAACTAGTTGTAAAATAACGACATTGCTCATTTTGTTGTAAATGTTGCAGGTTCCCGTGGATGACTTCCACTACCTCACGCGGATACACTACAAGTCCGAGAATGTTCCGGCGGATGGCAAATGGGGAGAACATGAGATCGACTACATCTTGTTCATGCAGCGCAATGTCACTGTGGTTCTCAACGAGAACGAGGTGAAAACTCATCGCTACGTCAGCCGAGAAGAACTGAAAGAAATCATGGGTACGGTGGCGTAATCACTGGTAGAAAAACACAATTTGAATTTTTAACCCAATTTAAGAAAGTTTTGTCTTGCATCCCATTTAAGAAAACTGCAGTACAAGAAGAGTGAAATATACTTATTAAAAATAAGTTTTTTTACCTGTCAGAATACTCATTGTGCTCAACATAGCTTTCGGGATCTTCGCAGTCCCTTCATCAGTGCTAGAATTCCTGCAATCTTCATGGAACAACAGTTCCCAAAGGTCCCGAAAGCTGTGTAGAGCACAAGCATTCTGACAGGTAACAAACTTATTTTTCGATATGAATGTAACAGAATATGGAATCAACCGACACACGCTGGTTAAATATACTTATTTGACAATGTTTCGAGGTTGCTTGCATTACCTAAGAATAAATAATTTTGCTAAATTTATACCAACTTCGTGGTCCCAATGTTTTGTTAGCTTCAGGGTTCTACTACCACAGTGTAAACTATGAAAGGTATTCGATAGCCAACCTGTGAAATTCTATACAAGTCATGTTCTACTGTCCAAGCATGACTCTAGCAGGGATACTAGCTACATGGATAACCAACTCTCATTGACTCTATGGTTCAGTGTTGTGACCCAGCACATTAGCCATGGTCATACTATTCATTTAGTTTAAAAGAAATTTCTTTATTTTTGTTCCATTACTTTAAATTCCTTTTTTTCATGACAAGCACACAGTTAATGGTAGCATAATACTCCTAAGATACCTTGAAATGTGCAGAATTTAATGATTTCTACAGAGCAAGTTACATTTTTTTCTTAAATTATCACCAAGTATATTATGCTCAGTTGTGAATCTTGCACATGGTCTCATGATTCAATGATCTATTGCGTACTTCTGATTTCATGTGAATATGTCTTGTCTAAATTTGACCTGATGAACAGTTGGGTCTGTTTACTAGCTAGTATATTATATCCTTTAAACCCATTAAAAATTCCTTTAAAATCGTTATTTTTTTAAAATATCCTTTAAATTCCATTATTGTTATCAAATAAATCCTTGGAACAAAAAATTGAGGGTGACTGTATTGCGTTCTGGTTCATTGTTGTGTGGCGTCCTACACAAATCGCACACGCATCTTTTACCTTTGTTACATACAAATGACGTCAGATTAGCTATTTTTTTTTATATATTTCTCGTTGTTTCCTGCAGCGAGCTCACAGAAGAATGGAACTCTCATCACCCCGTGGTTCCGTCTGATCGTGGAAACATTCCTGGATAAATGGTGGGACAATCTGGGAGACTTGAAATCTCAGAAGGATCATGCCACTATACACAGGATGATCTGATTGCTTTGTAGTTTAATGATGTCTTCAGACAGTTGAGCAGCTACCCAGAGGGGGGGGGGAGTGCACTCAGTGTATCACCAGTATGTCATCCTTGAGAATTTAACTAGACATCTGTCAAAATCATACTCTTTACAAGTTAGAAAAACAACCAAATATACGCTCTCTAATGTACATAATTTGTATTGTTCCATGATATATGATAAATATTAATTCACTAACATATTTTAATCATAAATTAATGCTAACTAAAATTACGTAGAGTTGCCCTGAATTGAAATCACACCTCTTGTTCTAGATATATACCGTTAATTGCCCAAATGCTTTGCTAGCATCAACGTGCTTTGGCACACACAACATACCCATAAAACGTGGAATTTGTCTCGAGGATGGTGTACTGGCGATGTGTTGAGTGCCCTCTCCCCGGGGCAGTTATACAAGATCAAGAGAATACAAATGTTAGTGAAAATGTTTATCAAGTAGGTAGAAAAACTTGATGGAAAGAAAATTTATATTTTAATGTAAATTTTTTCAGGGTAATGGAATTTCGAAGTATGGAAATGTTTAAATATATCTGGGTTGTTTTTTTTATAATTGTCAAAGGTATATTAAAACTGTTTCATCAGGATAATGCAGAGTTTGGTGTTGATATTTTATTTGCTTTTTGGCAGGGTGGTTATGGCCATTGGAAATATAAATTGTGTTCCTTGAAAGTGGGTTTTGGTGAAGAAAATAACAATTTGTTAAATGAGTCATTACATTATATGTTAGATGAAGTAGTAGCAGTTTTGAGCATGGCAGAAAATATCAGTACAGGAGGATTGCACAGCTGTGCAGGAGACTGGGTTACTTTAATAACCCAATTGCTCTTTCAACATGTGATGTGATTGAGTTATTTTACAAGATTTTCTATAACCAATCACATTGAACCAACAGGTAAAAGGTTTTATTGATGCATAAAATTTTCTTGTTGAATGCACTGTTTTCTATCTAGACGTGCATGCATGTGTAAACACGTTTATCTTTACTGAATATTACTACTTAGCCAACCTATTTAGCAGTTTCATTATATTGGTAAAACAAATATTATATTTGATGCATCCTAGTAGTTTTCAATCACTATCGAGCCAATAAGTTGAGCATCGGAAACCAAACATGTTTTTGCTTGACCTATGCATTTGTTCATGTGTCAGTCAGACGTGTTTGATATGTTAGAAAACGTTAAATTAGTTTGGTACGGTTTGAAATATTTAAAGGGAAAATGTATTATTTACTCATGCAATCTGTTAAGATATATTGTATCAGTTCAGATTGATACAGTAATGTGCCATGAAAGAAGTGATTAGTGATTATCATTTGAGTTGTGTATCAGGTACATGTACTGATCTAGTATAGTCTACCTTATATTGGTCATCAATTTATCATTATTAATGTTATGCAAGACATATTTAGGACATTTATTATAAGAAAATGTAGTTGGCAGTATGCAACTATATTTTTGAGATTATGTAATAAAATAATTTGTTATCGACAGTACTGTGTTGTGTTGGTTTCAAACTTCAAAGGAACAAGCAGTGGCGACTGAATTACTTTAATTTAATACTGGAGTAGAAGTAAAAGTAATTCACCTCAGTAAAAGTACCTTGTAACAAACTGCTTGAGTAAAAAGTTAAACTATTTTCCAAAACTACTAGTAAAAGTAGGATGGAAAGACTTATTGTCAGGCTAGTAACCAGCATGTACATTACAGCAGTAGCGAACAAAATAAATCAAGAACTACTCCAGTGTATACATGAATAATGTTCTATAGAAAACTAAAGACTACCTTCTATATACATGTACTACACTGTACCTTCTATATACATGTACTACACTGTACCTTCTATATACATGTACTACACTGTACCTTCTATATACATGTACTACACTGTACCTTCTATATACATGTACTACACTGTACCTTCTATATACATGTACTACACTGTACCTTCTATATACATGTACTACATTGTACCTTCTATATACATGTACTACATTGTACCTTCTATATACATGTACTACACTGTACCTTCTATATACATGTACTACATTGTACCTTCTATATACATGTACTACACTGTACCTTCTATATACATGTACTACACTGTACCTTCTATATACATGTACTACACTGTACCTTCTATATACATGTACTACACTGTACCTTCTATATACATGTACTACATTGTACCTTCTATATACATGTACTACCATTTAAGAGATACAAAGAAAACAAAGTTCTACTGTTTTGTATACAAGTGCTGACATCTGTTGGTGCCACATAAAAAACAACACCAAACTGAATAGAATAACGAACTAATGGTATTGTAGTGCTACCATTTGCATGATAAAAAGAAAACCAAGCTCTTCTTTAGACTATTAAAATACATGACTGGTTTATGTACAAGTGCTGCCACATACTATATAGTGGCATAAAAAAGCTAGATAATAGCATTAAGTAAGAAAATCATCTCGGGGTAGTCAAACTAGCACAGTCCATGTTCACACAACAAATGACTTGTTGAGCTTCAGCATGTTCTGGACATGTTTCCCAGCATGCAATATGTTGTAATATTATAAGAAGAAATTAATATGTTTCCCAGCATGCAATATGTTGTAATATTATAAGAAGAAAGGAATATGTTTCCCAGCATGCAATATGTTGTAATATTATAAGAAGAAAGGAATATGTTTCCCAGCATGCAATATTTGTAATATAAGGAGAAAGGAATATGTTTCTCAGCATGCAATATGTTGTAATATAATAAGAAGAAATGAATATGTTTCTCAGCATGCAATATGTTGTAATATTATAAGAACACTGGATAAACTGGACAGGAATATAAGGAAGAACAACTGGATATAATCATCCAAGAACATAGAAAGCAAAGCTGCCTAATTAAACTGGAGACAAAGTAGAAACCAAATTGAATTAAGATACTGAATGGTTATAAATTTTTTTAAAGATAATTATAATAATAAATGTTTATGAACCAAATTGAATTAAGGTACTGAATGGTTATAAAAAGTTTTATTTAAAATAATAATCTGTTCAAGTCTAATGAGGTGTCAGATAGCATAGAACAGTAAAAGGCATGTTGATAAGACGTGCAAATATTCTCACGGAGGATTTCAAACGATTGGTACAAATTACTTACTGGCTGTGTAGCTTAAAGTATAAATATATATTTATTTTATATATAATATTGTGTTCAAAATACAAGCTACACATGCTGAAAAATTGTGGGCTTTTGATAAGCTAATGGCTTTATTGCACACATGCTATTTGGTGTTTTTGCTTGAATGGAATTGTTGTTTGGAACCCATTAGACCCCAGAAGCCCAAAAAGGTCAAATATTTAGAGGGTCCTGTTTAAATGTTTGAAATATCTGACAGAGTAATAACTTTGTCAGCAGCAAAATAAGCAACCTGGTAATACCAGGTAATCAGTCATAGTACGAGATTTATTTACTATTCAAATATAAAACTTGCAGGAATATTGCAATTTGATATGTTCATATTATATAAAGCATAATAATATTATGTCAAATATAAAAAAAAATTATCAGTTAATTTAGTTCATTCATTCAGTTGCGGTAAAACCACATTTTAGCTTGATATCAGCAATATTCCATATTTGACACACGAGGAGTAATGTAACTTCAGTTCGGGGCTCCTCGATCTGCACATATTTTTGGCAATGCGTACAGGGTCAATGAAATATAATGATGACACTAAACAATAGGTCGCAGCACCATCAGTTGTAGTAACAGGGACACTCGCTAGCCTTGCTGTCACCTTACGCGACACTGACCTTTGTATGAACCCATTTAAGTTCACGACGTTATTATTTTCGAATTAAAAGCATATAAAATACAGACTTATGTTTATTCTTGCGGAAGACATTCGCTAACATAGAAATAGTGTAGCAAATATTGAAACTTTGTTTAGGTCATTGGCATTGTTAAATTTCCACTTGACATTTTCTCCAATGAAATGCGTCACTGCAATGCTGCTGCCGATTACAAATTTAGGCTCGGTCATAGGAATAGTCCATTTATAAAAATGGTAACATATTATTTTGAAGTTTGATTTTTGTATAACTATTTTAAGTTAAGTTTTACCTTCAATAGAACAATTTATTTGAACATATTACTGCATGGTTACAACTGAATTCCAAAATGCGGATTTTAGCTATACAAGTAACTATAATTCGTCCGTTGACAACCTTTCCTCCCCGATTAAATTTAATAGGTCGTAGACATCACGCATACTACAACGGCACCGGAAAGCCGCGTTCGACCTTCTCACCGTCTCATCCTTGAAAGCTTTCTCGTCCGGATTGGACAGCGCTGCATTAGGGTGAAGAAATATTCTCTGTTTGGTGAGTAATTTTGATATTACCCGCTTATAAAGCGCACACATGGTATATAGACAATAACTGTGATTTCAATAATATTGGTGTTTTTTCGCTGATCGATTAATTTCTGACAAAAGTCGACGCCTGTCACTTCTAGAAAGCGGCGTGTTTTGTGGAAAAACTTAAGCTTAGCGGCAGTTAGCCTTCTTACTTTTAGCACACTTTTCCAACTTTTATGTACACAGATTGTTTAATAAACCATTTGGAGTTTTTCCATGGCACTACATACTAAACAAAACTGTCTTTACCGATCTCTTGATTAATAACCTAACTCTAACTCACCTGAAACTCAAATGATGTGTGACTGGGCCATCACTGGCACTGCAGAGAACGTTGTTGGCCGTTGCGCCGTTTCGGTTTTGTCTTTGGCCGTTGTGCTGGTTTAGCACCACTATCAAACACTAATTTCGAAGGACATTTTCTTCAGAGATTTACGACTGAACAACTCTGCCCAACCGGTCAGGTATTACGTTTGTGTGCTGTGGCTTAACGTTGACATTGACCTTGCGGTGGATTCGTTACGGTTAGACGTAGATTGGGCCCTGTCACGTTGTCACTGCCATTGGCAGATGGGTCGTAACGTGCAACGACTGTGGGCATGAGTTCGTGCGTCCATTGACTTCGTGTCAAGACGGTATTGTATTATTTCCCCTTGCACTGACCTACGGGGGTCACGTCACATTCACGCTAAGTTGACAGCTACCCTTTTGCTTGTCTGCTGTGGAAAAAACAGGTAACAGTATGCATTACTTTACATTTATGATGTCAATAGCTATCTGTTCTAAGCAACTACACTTTCTGACATAAGCAGGAAAACGTACCCTTCATTGCCAAACTCTTAGTACATTCATACAGACTAAATCCATGCACATTTTATATCACTAAATGTGGTGCTGATTTGTTGTAACGTACCTACAAACTTTGTGAAACAGGCTTGCCAAGCATTACTGCAGCAACGCATTGTATGAATCTGTGTCATAAACTATGTTTTTGTTAGTTAGCATTTTGCGATATCGATTGACTATGGCTACACATAGTTGAAAAATTGTTGGTCTGTTGATAAGCCAGTGGCTTCATTGTCCACTGGGTGTTTTGTCTTGGATGGCGATTTTGTTAAATCTGACTTTGAATTGAGAAGTTTGGTGATATAAGATGGCATTTTTATATGGTTTTGTGAGAAAGTGTAAAATTGCTGTTCTTTTAAACTGGCCAGATTGGTGTGTTATTACATTTTCATGTGTGGAGTTTCTGTACTCGTTTTCACTCACATTGTTGTTCCTCACAACAGATGTCACTAATTGTCATGGCTCCAGTTGTTTGTATTACTAAGTTCTAATGCTGCATTGTAATCACAATGATGTTTTGGTTTTGTTATTCCTCATCAATTCAGGCAGATTAACTAAGTGCAATTAGTTACATTATTATGAATGCTAAAATGGTTACAGGGGAATTGCATTATTGGAGTGTAATTGGTCATTTTTTATCGGACACGAAACAGTATGATTGACAAATCCTGTGTTTATGCATATACAAATCATTTCACGAAACTAACGAACAGCAAAATAATACAGTTCTTGCAGCATCGTAATCACCTAACAGACACATTTTTAGCAGCAATAGCAAATTGTTGTGCCACTTTCCTGCTCCTCTAGCAGACGTTTTGCTTGGTTGTACGCCAGTGTTGTTTTATTTTTCTAGGCAAGATGGGTGATGTAGAAAAAGGAAAGAAGATCTTCGTCCAGAGGTGTGCACAGTGCCACAATGCTGAGGCAGGTGCAAAGCACAAGCAGGGACCCAACCTGTTTGGGATGTTTGGACGCAAGACTGGTCAGGCTCCAGGATATTCCTTCACTGATGCCAACTTGAACAAGGGTGTGTAGCAAAAATGTGGGCTTGTGGTCATTTAGAAGCTTTGTAAATATAAAAAAATCCAGTAGTTAAAAAAACTTAGGGGTTATGTGCATTGCCAATGCAGTGAATTGCAAAATTACAACATTACATTACAACCAGAAGAATACATTGTTTTGGTGATATTATGACAAATTTCTGTGTTTGGAATATATTCCTCGAGAGGGGACACAAGAAATGAACACCAAATTCAGCTCTGTTATATGATGCATCCATTTACCTAGTTTGGTTCAACTGGTGATAGTGGTCAATAAATCAATGTTGATTTTATCTGTTTTTTTGGTAAATGGAATGAATTTTTTATTAGCATAACATTACAACCAGAAGAATGCATTGTTTTGGTGATATTATGACAAATTTCTGTGTTTGGAATATAATTGGTATGTGCTATATTCCACTTTGTCATGGTGACAAATGCATGCCTGGGCACTATTGTGTAGCCTTCTGTATGAATTTCTGATTTTGTTAGGCATTGTCTGGAGCCGAGAGACCCTCGACGTTTACCTGGAGAACCCAAAGAAGTATATCCCAGGGACGAAGATGATCTTCGCCGGACTCAAGAAGAAGGCCGACCGACAAAACCTGATTGCATTCCTAGAGAACGCAAAATAGACATTTGAGTGTCGCGCGTTGTGATAGCGGCAGACGTCGGGCAACGCTGCAGATTACCGAGAATTACGATTGTTGACTTGGTACATTAGTGCTGCTGGAAGTGTAATATTGGAGTTGTGATTGACCGTACATTTTACTGGACTTGTTACTTGATGTTGTTGGTGTAAACAGCATGTTCCATCCAAGTATATGAGCTTTAACACTGTACATTTATAAGGACGCTTCTATGCTAGGTGTACATACAGTACTTATCGTGTTGGTAGAAGAGATATTTCTCATGTTATGATCATTGTCATCATGGTGTTACTGATTTCAGATTTCCTGTAGTCCCTGAGTGACTACTAGTATTTTGCTGTTGTGTCACCGTGGTAACCATATACATTAAATATTCGGAATGTGGTGTGTTTTGGGAGTTCGTTAAGCACGATGTGGCTTTGAGTTTCTCTTGCGTTAATTAATTACAGTTGGGCTTGAATCAGACATCTGATATGTAGGAAATAGGTTGTCAACTCACTACTGGAGTGACCACTGGGGTCAAAGTTCACATTCAATAGACTGGGAGCATCTGGAAAAATTGGGAAAAGGTATGCTTTCTATATTGGTACTTAAGTGTTCTGTTCATGTTGCCAGTTATGTTAAGGTGACCAGTTAGTTGCTATTTTTTTCCATTTGAAATCGTTTTTGGGGAGGATAACATTTCAAATTCTACAATACTTGTACATATGTTTGTGGGTGCTACAAACCAACAAGTCAAAAATAGTTGTTTTTATCAAATTAAATGTATTTCAGTGTGTGAAGCACATTGAAATGATCTTGATGTGAAGCAAGGCATATGAAATGCATAAAAGCATGCATTCCAGAGCGAGTTGTTATGTCAACTGTAATTGGCCAATTACCAAAAATCGAGTGGAGCACAGTTCAGTTCTGTGACTTGTTTATAGCTGAGTTGGTCTTTTATTTCGAACTTGCCTTAACACCTTTAGTGCTTCACTCAACTCTGTTCTGTTGACTATAGTAATATACTAAGATCTATGTATTACAAAGACTGCACTTAGCATATCTTTGTAATAAACTTGTTCCCAACATGTCCACTGTAAGGTGCTGGATGAGATATTACATAGATATGACAAATATAGTTTCTGATATTCTGCACAAAGTACCGAGGTAATCGGCTTTAAACACCGAAAATATAAAATTTATGATCATACCTCCTTAAGGCTCCTTTGCTGCATCCGTTAGGTCTGGGTGACTGCAAGGCATTTTCTTGTTTGTTACAGCTAAATACAGTCAAACCTCCCTTACCTGTCACCCCTGTAATTTAGCGACCTTGCTATTATGACAGTCCCAAATTATTTATGTAACAAAGTGTAGGCCATTAGTCCTGCTAATGCGAGCACCTCATTATTCAGGTCACTGGCCCAGTCGTGGAGGTGACCTTAATAGCGAGGTTCTACTGAAACTGAAGTTTTGTTTTTCCAAATGGCTTTAAATAAATGTAATGCAGTCTGACATAATGTTAATTGATTTTCCTCTACTTTGAATGAAAACTGTTGCTGACAGATTAAAAAAAAATTGTATTCACTCGAATAGTGTGTAAAATCCTGGTCTACCTGCAAGACATAAAACAGTAAAATATAGGATTTTCAAACACCATTCCACTGTGCGTAAATCTCTGTATTTTGTACACGAGATGCTACCTCATTACTGCATATGAGATACCTAATGGCCCATAAACAATTATTGGTAAAAGCATAGGTTAAAAAGCTGCGACTGGTTTGTTATAAAATTAATGTCTAGGAAGTGCTACAAACTGGGCTGGATCCAATTCACAAAACCAATTAGAATGTCTCGGTTATAATTAAATGGGTTATGCAGTACTAATTGTTTATTCTAGCTATATGTGTCATGTGTTGCTGCTGAATAGTTTTATCTGGTAGTTTCATGATCAGTTACAAAAATATTTTTTCCGTTATCAGTTATGTTATTAGGCCCAATAATTAATGACCAGTAGATATGTCTGTGGCTGTGTTAGTGACCTTGTCTTTCCTGATGACTCCAGGCAATGTTCGCGGTGTTTTCCCAAGCTGCAATGTTGAGTTCATTTACAGGGTTACATGACATTCGTTGTGTGATTGAGATCTACGTGATGCGTCCAGTGCTGCTGACTTGTCTGAGACAGGTACCTTGGACGAGTGAAGTCCATCACATAGATGTGGTATGACAAATCCCCGTTTCTCCCTTAGAAGAATATTAGATGCAGTCAGGCGTTAGTCAGGCGCAGTCAGGCGTGCTTGATTGGCTGGAGCACTGATCTTTTCCTTCACATGTGCCTTTTGCGGGATACAATGGTGAGACTATTTCTTCATACACTGACCTTTTTCTACCTAAAGGCACTGCAACATCTTTGACAATAAAATCACTCCATGGATAACCATACCAGACCTTACCACTTGTGTATAGATGGACTCCATAAAAAACACAGGCTGATTTTATAGATCTAAAGTAAAACACATTGCGGCCTACTATAATAATAAAACTTCTGTAGTGCCTAAGTCCTCAGTAACCTGATCTCAGAGGCGCAACAATCCAGAATCATTCAGTTTGAAGTTGCAACAAAAAGACGCCCAGTTTTTTCATGCTCCATGCCAGATGACATTGTTGTGTGTTTCTAGACACGATGGGTGATGTGGAACTGGGCAGGAAGATCTTCATTCAGAAGTGCGCACACTGTCACAATGCAGAGCCAGGCGCAAAACACAAACAGGGCCCAAACCTGTTTGGACTGGTTGGCAGCAAAACAGGCCAATCAGCTGGGTACCCATACACGGAGGCCAACTTGAATCGTGGTATGCAGGACAAACTATGTCACCAGGATTTATTTCACAGACGAGCTCATCAGGCCAATTTTCTACATTTTTAGCATAAGTGCTAATAAATAAAATATTAATAATTGCTTAGCGTAATTTACAACTTAAACATGTAATAGTCCTCAGAACTACAGGGTGCAATATTTTTATGATTATAATTTTATTAGCATCTGTGTTGGTGGGTTCCTTCTTATGAGCACATGCAGTTAGTGAGATGGGTCTTATATACATTCTGGAAAAAAGTAATACTTATAGATGAAGTATTTTTCGTGGGGAAAGTGCTACTTATATTAAAAAGAATTGGTTTATCTGCACCTCCTTTGTAACAGTGTTTATTATTTCTTTTTACACGGGTGGCAGCATTTAGAGAATATGTTCAGTTCAGTGGTTTTATTTGTTATACTTAGATAAAAGAATCTCATGCAGAAGTTCCAGTTCTAAACAGATAAGTTGATTTTGCCAGTTTGGAATCGTTTTTTATGATAGTTTAACATGTTAAAAATTAAATTTTTATTAAAAAACTGATGACGAAGTTTAGTGCAACATGTGTAGCACTCTATATAAATTGTGGTATTTTGTAGGTATCGTCTGGGACGCTCAGACTCTCAACACTTACCTACACAATCCGAAGAAATTCATTCCTGGTACGAAGATGATATTCCCTGGACTCAAGAAAAAGGTCGAACGACACAACCTGATTGCTTACCTCGAAACTCGCAAATAGACAATTGTTCTTGCCTACTGTGTGTGTGGTTCATGGGCCATGGCTCTGACTTTTGACTATTGACACCATTGGTGTATGGACACACTGTTAGTGCATCAGTGCAGTGAACTATAGTGCAGCCAATGTATTACTGGACTTGAACTTAGTGCTGCTTGCTAGCGACACCAACATGCTCCATCGAAGGCACTATTCACAGGTCGGACTAGCATTGATGACAGGGACGCTATTGGCATTTTCTTTTTTGCTGTTACACATAAAATGTTTGAAATGTGGCAACGGTATTGGTTGCTTTTTACTTTTCCATCGTAGGTTGTTGCTAGAAATCTTGCCACCTGACATGGTTATTGTTTATTTCTCAACGATTCACTTATGAAGAAGGTGGAATATCCAAACACCCCTCGCATGGCACACAATTGCAGTTCATGCATACGAGAAGCCGTCAGACATGACACGCCCTTCCTTCTGATACTTCATTGGATGACCGGAGGCCTTTACATAAAGGTTGATTGTTCATAATAATCTGAACGAACCCAGAAGATGATTTGATCACATTGCAAGAGCTATTAATGTCCAACTTCAACTTTTTGAAAAGACTGATGGTTTCCTCCTGTGGGGTTAGTGAGTTCAAGACAGACTACACATTTACTCCCCAGTCCTCTTGATGGACAATCTGGCGCTCTAACCACTGTTCCCCAGCTTTCATGAGACATTACTGTGGGTGTGAAAAAGATTTCTGTATTCAGATCTGACTAGGATTTGAAACCAACTGTAGTTGTTACGTTGAACATGGTTTAGTCATGCTGTTGTGTGCTAGGTGTTATCTGGTGTATGTGACCCGTGTACACACAGACAGGTTCACGACAGACACCAGGATACATGGTTCCCACAAATCCCTTGCCAGATTCAAGGGTGGCTATTTCTTCATATGCAACGATTCCTTTGTGCCTGATAATCGGTGACTGGGTGGGTAGGTTACAAATCAGTGACATCTTTTGTGTGAAAACTGTCTTGACCACACCTTTACAATTTATTGCAGGATTAACTGCATATGTGACAATGGATTGTGTATCTCTAATAGTGACATATCATGTAGCTTAAGTGTGTAATGGCAAATGATGTAACTTCTGAATCACTGTTATCTGTATCTATTATTTTGTGTTGTGTCAGTAATGTCATTCTACTGGATTATAACATTAAAATGACAGCTCACTGCTGTTTGGGATTTGAAATGATTTACCAAGAAGTATACTAAGAATAAGTAGTGTCTATAGTAGGACTTCTGCTATCAATATTTTAACCCTATACCTGCTATGTGTGTTGTCATATGCAAATCGATGTTTGTTTCTTTTAATAAATGTCGTGGCCAGTTCGAATCTACATCAATCTTTTGTTCTGACTTTGCGTGCACGATTCTTTTTCTGGATGATTGTGAGCCTTTTTGCTCCTTGGACGAACTTAGTCCATTGGTAATTCCTTTCCACCGGACAGGTTTTTGGCTTGTGTTTCCTGTTGGTTCCATCTGCATTGTGCTTTTGTTGTGAGGGTTTCATTTTCCTGTATTAATGCCCATGTCTTATGTTTGCAGACAAGATGGGTGATGTAGAAAAGGGAAAGAAGTTGTTTGTCCAGAGGTGTGCAGCATGTCATAATGCAGAACAGGGTGCCAAACACAAGCAGGGACCAAATCTGTTTGGAATGTTTGGTAACAAGACCGGCCAGGCTCCCGGATACACGTACACCGAGGCAAACTTGAACCGCGGTAAGTGCAAAAACATGACTTTTTCACTGTCTTCTACGTGTGCGAATGTACAAACTGCTGAATCGTGTAAGCATTCATAATGTTGATGCAAGAGATTTCTTGGTAGCAATTGCTTCCCGCCAAGTGCTGTGCTGTATTCCGGATGAAATTGTTTAACAAGTAATGCAACTTGAGCCAGGAATGGCACCAGCAGCCATCAGAGGCAGGCTTTACGATAATTGTGGCCCACAGTTTTATATTTTCTTGGGGGCATTATGATAGATGACTAGGCCACCACAGCAAATTGCTGCGGTGTCGTTGATTACAACTGTTGTAAAGTGACATTTTCTTAAAGTTTGGAAGGTAAAAAAGTGATGCAACAGTTGTTTGTGTATATGTATACATATATTATCTTTTTTGCATACATTTCTGTATGAATTGTGTTTTGTCAGGCATCATGTGGGACCGGGACACTCTCGGTACTTACCTGGAGAACCCAAAGAAGTACATCCCAGGGACGAAGATGATCTTCGCCGGACTCAAGAAGAAAGCCGACCGAGATAATCTGGTTGCCTTCCTAGAAAGCAAGAAATAGAAACCCTTACAATGTGTGGTTGACCGGTCACGGGGTTGTGACATCACCATCGAGCTATGCAGCAGTTATCCAAGAACTGAGATCTTTGACATGTGCATTGATACAGAAAGAATAGTGTTGGGCAGCATTTTATCAAGATTTTAATGATTCTGCCAGTACGCCAGAATATTCCCATCAAGCCCTTGCAGCAAGAGCTGTGTACAGATTTCGTGGACGTTTTTATGAAAAGACTAGGCTAATTGTACATAGAATATGTATTTAGGTGGTACAAGAGGATACTCTCAGGTCGCATTTGTGGTCACTGTTGCCACATGAAAGTGATTGTATTTGTGTTTTGCAATCATGACACATAAAATTATTTGGAATATCTCGCTGGTGGTGTTTTCTGCATTTTTTAATTTACACAAGAGACTTTATTTTCTTACTAATCCAAGTGCAGCCCAAGGCTACTTTTGCTAAATTCATGCAGGATTGACTTTAGAATGTTCCTGGCTTACATTCTGGCTTCGGTCAAGTTTCAGGATGCATGTAGGAAGGATAGTGTGTAAGTTAGCAGCTCGGTTAATGTACACATATTTCACAGATTGTATTCTGCATTGTGTTAGATGTGTATTGGGAACACTAGCTAAATGAGTTTCTGAATTTTGGCAGTTGGGTTCTAAGCCATTGCTTAAATTGGTTAACGTTTATACCAATTATTCGAAGGATCAACATGAAGTGAACAAACAGTGGATTAAAATAACGATAACTATATCAATGTACAAAAATCAATGGCACGGTAATGACAACTTTAACACATACCTACTAAACTGAGGATACTTAGTGATATGTTGGTATGAAAGCATGACTAAACGGAAATACCAGTCTACTATTGCACGGTTTATTTGTTAAGAATTTGTTTTGGTAATTATGTGATCGTTTGTATTTCAGTACCTTGTAATGTTTTGAATCTACAAACAACTTTTGTATTATACGGATTAAGCATTAAGCATTAAACAATCACCGGAATATGTATGGATCTTCAAAACAATACGTCTGCTAACACCGTGGTTGTACGTATTGATTCAAGTTAACAACATATTCTTAGAAAAAGTATTCGGTAAATAGTTCTGATGGTACCGATATTTTTAGTATGAAGCCAACCTTTTTAGCGTTGACAGGCTATATTTCGCGATAGCGCCACCTGGTGGATTTATAGTTACTATTTTGAGCGTGTGATTCTTGTCAGGTGCCGATTGCACACGCCCCTTTCTGACAAATTTCAAGACATCTCACGTTTAGCGCGGTTCGAAAGTCCGCGGATGTGTAAGATGCCTTAAATTTGCTGCTTTAAACTAATCTTAACGATCACTTGTATATAGGCAGTGTATGATTAGTCAGGTAAACCCGAAGTATTATTTCTTTTTTTATATTTAATTTACAATACCAAACGACATTTGAAGCAAAACTTGATAACTAACGCCACAGTTGTGAGTGTCCGTCGCTCTGAGGCATACCAATTTATCCCGCTAGATGGCATCACTTAACTCCGAGAGACGAGAACAAAATAGCCTGGATTATCTCGGCTCCGTTGTGTAGCGCCACCGTTTGTCGATCTCACGAGACCCTGGAATCATTTACTACTCATTGTTATCGAAACCAAGACGGTTGTGTGGAATTTGTATATCCAGTCGAAGACAGTAGTGAAGCAATGCATTCTCAATTGCGGGCGGGCTGGTTGAAAGCCCACGTGATAGGCTAGACTTCTGCCCATTTTGAAGAGTCGTGTTTTGAAGTTGATATTATATTTCATTAACTAATGGGTCAATGTCCTTCTAAACGTCGGCGACGGAGAACGTTAAAGTCTGAAGCGGCACCGACAATCTTCTAGCAACGCAAACACTCGACTCGACACAAAACAAACACTCGACCAAGACTGAGAACTGTCAACTCGGAAAGCGAGGCGGTTAGTAAACAACGAATGAATGGACTAGAGTAGCATGGGGCATAACGCAAGTTTTGGGGCATAAAGCCCATCCTCTAACTAGTTTCACAGCGCGAAAATAAGAATTTCGAGATCGCCAAATGAAGCCACATACAGTTCTTCAAATTTGGTTAGAATACGGTGGCAGAAAACGAAATTCATGCAATATTTTTTTTAATGTCAAACTTTTGATTCTATAAATTATAAAAATGGTCACCCTAAAAGTCGTTTTGTGGGCAGTAACCATAAGAAACTGAGACAACGCGTTGAGTGTATGCAGTAGACAAATATGTAATCATTAATGTTGTGGATGCGAGTGATAAAAGCCAGTAATATACAGATGGTGAAATTTTAATATCGAACGTGTGGGGCAAAACGCACAGGGTGGGACGTACTATTATCTGTCAGATTTGAGTCTGAAAGTGAGTAGACGAGTTGATAAGTTCCGCCTGCGTATGACAGTTTATAATAAACATATACAATGTAATGTACTTGTTGAATTTCAGAGAAAAGGAGCTAATTAATTAACAATTTCAGTCACGGTTCTTAATAAAATTATTTAAAAAAAATGTTACTGTGGTGTGCATCAAGGTTTCGCTATACTGAAGTGTACCAATAATACCATCACTTTGGTAATGCGAAATAAGTAAACTAATAATTAAATGAGGCTGATTAATGCATAACGCCCAGGGGCGGGCGTTTTGCCCCACCCCTGGGGCAAAACGCCCATTTTCAGGACCTCTGCTAAAACGGCTATAACTTTTTTTGTGATATTGAACATCGAAAATGTCAACACAAGATTTTCAGATAAGATAATAAACTAGGTGATACATCCAATATATCAGAGATATATCTAAAAGGTTTTCCCATGAGTCGATTTCCCGAAAAAAGTAGGCGTATTGCCCCACCCTACTCTATCTTGCCAAACAAGTTGATTTTAGACGCAAACAGCATGTCCAAACTTATTGGCAAGTACGTGACTAAAATCGTCTACATCTACGACCAGTCGTTTAAAGTTGTGGGAAACCTAGTCAGCACTCTTGACGTAGGATTCTGAAAAAAAATTGCGCTCCCATGCAAAATTTTCAGTGCTGAACGAGGTATATTTAGTTAACCACTTGCATGATATTCTTGATTATACAGTAGTTGCTGTAGTTGCAAATGGTTAGTTTTCAAGTACTCTTATAGGTGCAAAGGCCCCAGAAATGCCTTTGGTTTCACTTTAATACGTTTTGCTAACTATGTTGTGATGCACTGTCCGACAACTAACCATTTTCTAAAACCATACATTATGGGATTATATATACATTACCTGTCAATATGGCAATTATGTTAGGGTGTTGTACGGTAAGCCGGTCAACTGGACAACGAATATTCACAAAATTGTTCCTACCTTTACACAGATTGCATACGTCGACAATAAACACGTTTTTTGGGTTTGCTCGAGCGACACAGCAACACCTAACTGATGTGGCGCGTGAGCTATTATAAAACAATTGGTAAGTTTGAATCCTGAGTGATTTCCTAAAAGTAGCTCAGCGCTGTTATTTAAGACACATGTCAGTGTTACCTAAAACATAAATTAACATCCATTATATTTTAAGATAGGCCACTGTTCTGAATTTATTTTGAGCTAAGAGGCCACGCACGCACGCACACACTCATGACATGCGTGCATCAACTCTTTTATGTTACGATGTTCACTAATCATTAAAGAATTCGTCAATGTATATCATTTATTTTATTTGTTGAATCTGGAATAAAATACAAGATTTTTTAATATGTGTCACATTAATTTATGATTTTTTGTATTCATACCACAAATTTACAAAATGTGTTTTAGGCTAAGAGCATAACTATTATGTACATAAAACAGGTGTGTAAAGGTGGCAGGGGTACCGATCTCATTTCTCTGGGAATTAAGCAGTAATTGCAGCGTGGCTGAATTCTTCCCTGAGAAGTCGAGCTGGTGTTGGAATGAACAGGTCGAGCTGGGGGTGAAGTGTAGCGCGCTTTGAACGGTTCCAAGGACCGGATACAATGCTCTATACGAGAGCTTACCGTATCTAGTGGATGTTAGTTTTCACTTACTCGAGTTGCTGTCGGACACGTGTGTTGTCAAAGTATTAGGGACGTGGAATGTCGAAGTAATAAACAACAAATATTAAGTGCATTTTGCGAGTTGAAACCTCAAGGCCCGGATGTAACTGAACAAAATCTGAGTAACCCCTCCAGTGGTGTATCTAGCATCTCGCGGGGCAAGCTTGTTCACCCATTGGTTTACCGTGTAATGACACAGTATGTTACATACGAAAAAAGAAATTAAGTCAAAGGGAGCATGGTACAATGCCCCTTCCACGCCGTTAAATACGCCACAAAGTTCATGTCCACCCTAAATCGTCGGCGGTCCGTCGCTCTGATGACGTTTGCCCGTTCGTGTTCACGATAGTGTTGTTAAACGTGTTACGGAGTTCTACAAAGGGTCACTACCACTTTTCTGTGTAGCCTATAGAACACGCAGCCACTCGTAATACAATTCTACCAGTTTATTCCCATCTCCATAATCACGTAAAACGAGTTGTGGCAGCACCTTTCAATTATTTGTTTGGCTAAGAGTAAGCTAAAGACTAACTATTTAATTTACCATTAATTATACCATTTACCATTAATATATTATATATATATATATATATATATATATATATATATATATATATATATATATATATATATATATATATATATTAGTTTCATTCTTTTTAATTGCTGTATCCTATCATACTATATTTATGGTCTTATCTGTTATTTATTTTTGTCAATAGCACCTTGTGATATAATTGTCTATATTTTCTATGTTACCCCATCATCATAATTGTTTATGTAATATTTATTTATTTTTCATTTATAGCACCATATGATAATTATAATTATCTAGATTTTATATATGTATATTTTTGTCACATCACCATATTTGTTTTATGTAATATTATCATTGTATTATAATATTTTATTATTTTTACGTACAGCACCATAGAATATTATTATTTATAATTGGTGATACGTGTATTAATAAACATTAAGCATTCTAACGTCAAGCAGCATGACCACCTGGCGGCTAAGTTGTAGTCACATCTCCTATTATAATGGTGTACACAGTTGTACACTTAAGGTAATCAGTACAATACAATATGTATACAATTAGACGTACAATCATGTATACAGATCCTTCCACATTATCATACATACAGCACAACAGCCGGCCACCTTTCACCATGTGACACGTTGAGGGATGAGCATTAATACAAAGAATCATGCAAAAGTGCAAAATTACTCACTTTCTCTAAAAAACAAACGCAGAAGTAAAATTTGTGGACCTAAATAGAACTTCACTTACTGTCAGCTGTTAAAGCATGCCTGCCAGCTCTTACGGTTTATTCGTAACTCTTACATATGTTCTGAAACGTGACGTTCGTTACCGCCGTGTCATACACTCCTTTCGGGATACGGTCCACGTTTGTCAAATAGCATGCGAATAGCATGTCATCAGTCCGAAATACGTCCGAAGAGCCAAAATAAAAATAAAAAAACGAGATCTAATCAACGTCCCAGTTAGCACGGAGAGCTCCTTTTGCACATGCGTTGCAAACTAGCGGACGTAGATTGTCATACGGGCTCGTTTGCGGGTCTTACGAATTTTGACTAGTCTTAAACGTGCACACCACTCATGGTTGACACACATATGCGACGGTAGATATATAATTGCATGGGAAGGTTTTCAAAAATAAGCTCGCCGTGATGTTTCCTTGTGGTCATGCCGATGTTGCCTTACATTTCCAGATAAGATGGGTGACATACAAAAGGGAAAAAAGCTCTTCATGCAAAGGTGTGCAGCGTGCCACAACGTAGAGAAAGGTGCGAAAAACAAGCAAGGACCGAACCTCTTTGGACTGTTTGGTAGCAAGACCGGTCAGGCACCCGGGTTCTCATATACGGATGCGAACCGGAACAAGGGTAAGTGACGCAGTTGTGAAAGTACTACAACATAATTATAAATACTGAACAAAATCACATAATATTTACTCTTATCGTGGGTGCAATTTTTAGAAATGAGAAGCAAAATATCGCTAGACCACTGATCAACAATTGCGAGATTGTGTACTATTGTCCGAATCTGGAACACAGACTACCATTTTTTATTTTGGAATAGAGGTGGCCCCTTAATAAAGTCCTCATCCAGCGTGATAGTACATGCGTCTTTTTTGTCATGATCCATGTTGTCGATATGTGCCTAAATACCATTTTGACTTACTACCCCATTTTGTCAACCTTTCCCATATTGTGTTAACTGGGCAACTATTTGTGGAAAAAAACCCTTTAATTGAGCCCTTGTTGGCCACTGACATTATGTCTTAACACTGCCTCTAGCGGGAAATCACCAGAAAGTTCCTTGCTGTGTGTATATTATAATGTGTTTTATACGGTGTAGAAATGTTGAATAAACAGAAATTCGATTTAAAATAGAAAATAGAAAAGATAAAATCTTTTAAATCTCGTTTACCGATCTTGCAACGGTTTGTATTGTTCAATAATGTATAAAGCAACGTGTTGAAAAAATAATATGAAACGATTCATACATATATTCTGTTTTGACTTGATAAACAAATAAACCCTCATGTGTAAGCTAACTGTTGGAAACATATTTAGGTATCACTTGGAATAACGAGACACTCGACACGTATCTACAGAATCCTCATAAATTTATTCCCGGAACAAAGATGATATTCGCCGGACTGAAGAAGAAAGACGAACGACAAAACCTGATTGCCTACATCAAAACTTGGAAATAGAACCCGTCACTGTGCGTGTGCATCGATACAAAGACAACAGCTGATCATACAGAACTTGTTACTTGTTCACTTACTTTGTCGTTGGGTGCAAATGGCTCACCGGAACGTTTCAGCCTTTAAGTTTAAAGTTTAATGGTAGCCGAACAAGGTCTTCGCATACCTATTGTAATTTATATAGCTCTTGTTTATTTTCACGGTTTCTGTCAAATCACGGTCGTGCACAATATTGCTATAACATAACCGCGTTACAGTCTCACTGGTGGCCAAGTAAGCAGAAAGACAACTATTGAACTATTAACTTTATAAATGTGTTATATTTTTTGCATTGACACAATAGTATTGTTAAAACTCTTCTGTCCACAAAACTGGTTGCACACTTCCAAACACTTGTTCTGATAACATCTAAAATAACTTCCTCTTCGAAGTATCGAAAACCATCTAATTACAATGATTTAACACAATCATAATTAAAATTGGCTTTTGACATATGGTTTGCTTACATTATAGAGGCCCGTCCTCGGTGTTTTGAAAAGAGGGGTTGGAGCGTATACAATCAGCCGGGAATTTCTGGGATGATTTCTAAAAAAATGTGCAGTTAAAACATTCTTTCAAAAAAAGAAATCGTTCGTTCGACCCCCCCCCCGAGGACGAGCATGATTATAGTCTCTGTTTGAAATCCCAACAGTGACGCAAATGGGGAATTCCAAACAGTAATGTCGATGACACATCTACAGATGCTCATTAACAATCCTATTATTGTTGTGTTTTAACACAAAATGTATAAATTGGACAGTATCGATTACACATACGCCTATATATCTTATGAATATTATGTTGATGTTTCTATATATTTTACTTGATCAACTTTGTTTTTAAAGTTTCCTGTTGTTTTTCCACGGCTACAATATTGATATGTTGCTCTTGTGTAAACATGGCATGTATGTGTGATATATTTAGAATGTGTCAGAAACATTCGTTGTATTTTTTATTAAAGCCGAAATTTACTTTTGTCTGACAGGTTGGAGGGTTTAATTGTTCCTTTTTTGTGGTCTGGCGGCTGTGGCCTGAATCGTAGGTACTCAATATGTAGGAAATAAATTGCATGGTGTAAACTTGGTAGACGTTTTACATCCACGCCTAAATAGTATTGTTCTGTGCGCAGGGTTATTTTACATCCACGCCTAAATAGTATTGTTCTGTGCGCAGGGTTATTTTACATCCACGCCTAAATAGTATTGTTCTGTGCGCAGGGTTATTCGTGTCAATGCGCTGTCGGCTCGAGATAAATCACTGGACAAATACTTTTGCGCCAGTCGCCATTGTTCTTTGCTTCGACGTCATTGATAACACGTGAACGTTACGTCAATATGGTGTGACGTCATTGATAACACGTGAACGTTACGTCAGAATATGGTGTGACGTCATTGGTTTTGTGGATATCAACGCTCGACGGAATGTATTTGCCCCCGTCTAAAGTAGATAACATCGGATTGGAACGTTTAGTGCTATTTCATAGGGTGCTGGATGGTCGGCTTTGAAGCTTTCACTGCTGGCGAACTTGGGCGAACAGAAAGCAAATCTGTTACGTAAGTCTCGCTTTCTTCCTTGCTGTAGATGCCCCGAGAATCGATGAGTAAATTCTACATGGGGAATAGCGTGCGAAGCGAGCACTTTTCCGGTGATTAAAAGGCGGCAGTGTTAAAAGTTACGTTAAGAGTTAAAAAAAAAATTAAAAACGATAATAATAATGTAAAACGTTAAAAACTAATAAAAAGATGTCCCCGATGTCTGCCTGTCTGACTTTCTGCCTGCCTAGTTGTATTCCAACGTAATTATATCATTTCTTAATACCAGTTTAATCTTCCATATGTAGGGTGAAAAAAAATGGTGCATTCTTGTGATTTAGATCAACTATATTCAGGGAATTGGCGAACTTTTCACAGTGTTGTTTATAAACACATCCATTTGATCGGATAATGGGGTCAAGCAGGTTCGTCGTCGATGATACAATCGTTTGAGTCGCGTGACACAAGAATATGCACAAACCCTGCAGTCAACCGTGAAACCAGATATTACTAAAGGGCCGGTCACAATCGTCGACATTTTTTGTACAAAGCGTACTGAAGGGGGAGGGAGGGTCAAGGGCTGTGTATTCATTTTGTTAATGTCGAACTCGTGTGAAGTCTAACCACCGTTGCGCCATCCAGCGCCGCTTGGTGAACTGTAACGGAACTACTATTGTTTTAAATCGCGTAACCGTGTGGAAATACACAATTTCGTGGAAAGCAATTATTAATATGGGGATACGTCGAGGGTGGGAAGATTAATGTTCTGGGAAGACATTCTCAATGAAGGTTTGATCACTAAATTGACGCTTAAAATACATTGGCCGTCTGCCTTTCATGAAGGAAACCACACATGTCGCAGCATTTGTCCACCCAAAGTACTCAGTTGCGTGACATGTCCAGCATGCGCTTAATGCAGGTAGAACCAACATCACATTGCCTGATTTAACTTTTCATTCTGACAGTTGTTTCAGTATAATCAAAGTTTAACGTCAATTCGAATTACATCGTATAAACTGATAAGTTCACTCTTATTTTATGAGATAGCCAAACTGTCAGGATGAGAGTCTAATGAATGTAACGTATGCACCCAGAACCTGGATGCATGCATCATTTCCGTCACAATGAAAAGTACAGTATGAATCCAGGCGAAGGTGTGTGCGACAAACGGAGCACGGAGCATGGATAATCGAGGCTACTATACAGGTCCACTGCCTTGGTTGTTCTTCTCGTCCGCTGCTCGCGATCAACAACACTGGTCTGTTCCGTTTCTTATACAGGTCCACTGCCTTGGTTGTTCTTCTCGTCCGCTGCTCGCGATCAACAACACTGGTCTGTTCCGTTTCTTATACAGGTCCACTGCCTTGGTTGTTCTTCTCGTCCGCTGCTCGCGATCAACAACACTGGTCTGTTCCGTTTCTTATACAGGTCCACTGCCTTGGTTGTTCTTCTCGTCCGCTGCTCGCGATCAACAACACTGGTCTGTTCCGTTTCTTATACAGGTCCACTGCCTTGGTTGTTCTTCTCGTCCGCTGCTCGCGATCAACAACACTGGTCTGTTCCGTTTCTTATACAGCTCCACGGCCTTGGTTGTTCTTCTCGTCCGCTGCTCGCGATCAACAACACTGGTCTGTTCCGTTTCTTGCGGTCTCGACGTTTCACGGTCTCGTGGTTATTCGGCCTGCTTCCATCCGCATAAAGTGACCCACCCACCAAGGAACACTTATGTTAAATGGTATTTAGACACAATGTCGTGGACTTTCATGCTAATTTTATGTAAATTAATAAATCAATCTTAATATTGGGGGCGCCATAGCTCGGTGGCTAGACCACCACACTATCAATTCAGATGGCCGGGGCTCGAGGCTAGACCACCGCACTATCAATTGAGATGGCCGGGGCTCGAGGCTAGACCACCGCACTATCAATTGAGATGGCCGGGGCTCGAGGCTAGACCACCGCACTATCAATTGAGATGGCCGGGGCTCGAGGCTAGACCACCGCACTATCAATTGAGATGGCCGGGGCTCGAGGCTAGACCACCGCACTATCAATTGAGATGGCCGGGGCTCGAGGCTAGACCACCGCACTATCAATTGAGATGGCCGGGGCTCGAGGCTAGACCACCGCACTATCAATCGAGATGGCCGGGGCTCGAGGCTGGACCACCGCACTATCAATCGAGATGGCCGGGGCTCGAGGCTAGACCACCGCACTATCAATCGAGATGGCCGGGGCTCGAGGCTGGACCACCGCACTATCAATCGAGATGGCCGGGGCTCGAGGCTAGACCACCACACTATCAATCGAGATGGCCGGGGCTCGAGGCTAGACCACCGCACTATCAATTGAGATGGCCGGGGCTCGAGGCTAGACCACCGCACTATCAATTGAGATGGCCGGGGCTCGAGGCTAGACCACCGCACTATCAATTGAGATGGCCGGGGCTCGAGGCTAGACCACCACACTATCAATTTAGATGGCCGGGGCTCGAGGCTAGACCACCGCACTATCAATCGAGATGGCCGGGGCTCGAGGCTAGACCACCACACTATCAATCGAGATGGCCGGGGCTCGAGGCTAGACCACCGCACTATCAATCGAGATGGCCGGGGCTCGAGGCTGGACCACCGCACTATCAATCGAGATGGCCGGGGCTACCTGGCTACAAACAGTGGTGGATAAATATGAAAGAATAGTCTTTGCACAGCAATTGCAGCGTGGCTGAAGTCGAGTTGGTAATGGAATGAACAGGTCTGCCAGGGGGTGGAGGGTTGAGCGATTTGAGCGGTCCTGTTGACGGGATACTGCGCAGTATAAATTACCTTTATGTTTAAAGGCGAGGTCATCGTCAATAAATATGTCATACCTTTTCTAAAAGAAATCACCATGAGGGTGGACGTGGGGTTACCAGTAGATGTTATTTTACGTGCACACAAGGCGGCACAGACACGCAACGCAAGGAACTAACAAACACGATATTGTACGTATAAAATTTAATAAACTACTTCAAGTTAACAAAATAATAAGGCGTTATGTTCAGTAACATTATTTAACTATAGTGCATGCCAAATGAGTGACGTGAATAAGAACTTATACATATTATACTATTTTCTTGCAAATGTTCCAGTAAGTAATGCTTTAATCAACAACGTTTTGGCTAACGTTACGTGAGCGTAACATCAACGTTCAGTAAACGTATGACTATGTGGCCTCGAAAGACGTGGCAAGAATGTAATAGTTCAATGTCGCTCGGCCTAACAACGATACAAACATCACTTATAAAACATGCGTACGTGCATTCACTCCCCACTACCGGTTATGCATAATGATAATGTGTGTTATGTATATTTACCCTTCACATGACATCCACCATACCAATCACGTGACTGTAACGTGACCGTTTTTAGCAAAATGTCTACCGTTAGTACAGGCCGCCTGCTTTACGAACTTCGGCAGGCATAACTACTGAAACCGTTTTTTTTATACCGTACATAATCTATGCATCTTGTGTTAGAACGACATTTGAGTAAATGGCTCTGGTTCGAACCGATTCGTGAATAGCTGGGGCGATTTGAAAATGCGCACTAACTGCTCGAAACCCCAAGATGAAACAATGAGATGACTGAACATCCACGTTGTGTTCCATTATTTGCAACCGTTTCGACAATGAAGAAATACGTGTGATATGCATGCACGATCCTGTTTGAAATCAACACGAATGGTTTACTCTATAAGACGTGGGTAGACAATGGAAACGACTGGCAAAGCCGATACGTGTATTGGCGAACACATCTGTTACCCGTAATGGAAATAGTGATAACCATCTGGATGTGACGAATATATGGCTATGTTTAATCGGCACCGCTGTTGCAGGGTTTAGTTATTACAATCGGAGTCGCCGGGTAGCCCTCTCCTTTACAAGGAAAGTTCGCCTCCCGTCTACGTCGGCCATGTCGTTATTTCTGTGCTGTTTCTACATCGTCATTTCTGCTTCATGTCTGCAATTCAAAGCAGTTTAGCATAAGTACTGGCGTATTCAGATGTATTCAGTCTCTCCGCGTGCAGCTGGTGCTCAACAACATGATTTGTATATAATATGGTCACATTTTTAATTGTCGTGTTTGAAATATGTCTGAATTGTCATGTACGAAATTCACAATTGGGACATTGCTTGCCGTTCTGATAAGCTACGACAATTTTAAACTATTTGTCGTTATCTGTGTCGTAATTTTCAACCAGCCGCAACCGGACATACGATCTGTTTAATAACGCTGCGGTTATGTCATGGTTTGTTATGATACTTTTTGGTAAATGACTCATCTGCGGCAATGATTGTTTTCTCCATCAATGATTTGGCTTTTTTTATTCCAACACATGAAAGATCTACGAACAGGAAACGTCGTGTTAACCACGGAACAATGTTACGACATTGAACAAATTTAATCAATCGTTTCGTGGTTTTAAATTAATAATAGTAAAACGCCATATTCACAGAGTGCTCTATGGCGTTTTACATCGCACTACTACTGATTAAAGTATATATTTTATAGATAAAACAGAAAATGTGAGACATAAAGATAAATAAATACAAATAAACAGATAAATAAATGTCAGACTATATAAAATGTTCGGTGTGAAACGTATACAACATGGCAAAACGATATACATCAACTGTGCAGAAAATAGGAACTAAATTAAGAATTAAAAAGGCCCTTTCAACATTTAAAGGAGTTCGGTGTATTCTTGCTTAAATAAAATGTCCTAAGTTTTCGAATGGCAATACAACTTCGCGACGCCGGAGCACGAAGCGGATACTTACATCTAGCATATCTCAGTGAGGAATCGGCCGGCGACTGAGGCAGCGGCGTTGGCATCACTCATTCGGTACACCTTGCGACTGTCACCGCCGACGATATCGTTCACCTCGCTCATGTCCACCTGGTCGCCAATGGCAACGACGTAGACAGACGTCGACGGAGCGTCCCTGAGATCGCGCGCGCGTTGTGACGTCATTTCCCTGCGGATGTTGCTTCCGCCGTCCGTCAACAGGACGACGACGTTTTCTACGGAACTACGGTCGCCATTACCGGAAGTGAGCATTGTGTCGCGTGCGACACGCAGCGCCTCCTCGGTGTTGGTGCGGCCGCCGTTCTGGTAGAACGCGAGAGCGTTTAAAACGTCGCGCTCCTCCGAGAACTTGTTCAGATGGAAAGCGATGGTGACGTCATCGCTGTAAGTCAGCGCGCCGACGCGAGTGCGTCCGAACTTGAACGACAGACCGTAGACCGTTTCACGTAGGAAGCCGACGATCGCCTTGTACGTCTTGTCGACGCTGCCCGAGAAGTCCAGCAAGAAGACGACGTCTCGTTGGCTCCGGCAAACTGCAGCGACAACAAGCGAATGACACAGTAACCAATGCTGCACATGTTCATCACCAGGTGGTCAATGAGGTGGTTTGTATAAGCACCGGAAAGGTGCGAACTGTTCGTGTGAAAGGTGTGAACTGTTCGTGTGAAAGGTGTGAACTGTTCGTGTGAAAGGTGTAAACTGTTCGTGTGAAAGGTGTAAACTGTTCGTGTGAAAGGTGTAAACTGTTCGTGTGAAAGATGTAAACTGTTCGTGTGAAAGGTGTAAACTGTTCGTGTGAAATGTTCGTGGGAGAGGTGTGAAATGTTCGTGGGAGAGGTGTGAACTGTTCGTGTGAAAGGTGTGAACTGTTCGTGTGAAAGGTGTGAACTGTTCGTGTGAAAGGTGTGAACTGTTCGTGTGAAATGTTCGTGAGAGAGGTGTGAAATGTTTGTGTGAAGGGTATGTTCACTAAATGTATGCCAATAATGATGAAACATGAGAGTTAAATGCGAAATATAATAAGACGGGAGCTGGACTTTATCCCAGTGGGACCCGAACAAAAGTCTAATGTAGGACGAACGTAAATTATAATCTCAATATATACTAGTGGACACTACAAGATGTTTTTAAATATTGAATTCCCCGTAGTTCGTCTCATTCATTATGTGCCATGTCACAAAAAGGACACCGTGGAGAACTTTATTCGACGGCGTATGCCGAGTGTTACCAGCAATCATACGGACCTAAGAAAATGGGTCAATCAACATACCTCTTTCACAGTTTCTGCCAGTGTTGTCGTTTTGGCAAGAACACAGGTAGTAGTTCAGGGCATCAGTGCATCTGGCGCCGTTCTGACAAGGGTTGCTTGAGCACTCGTCTTTCGCTGAAGTCACAACATCGGCAAACAATGAATTAACTATTCCAACCATTGTTGGTGTAATGTTATTCCTGTGGAAATATTTGGCGAGTATGACGTGGCAACAGGCAGCAAAGAAGTAGGTTCGTTAGATGACGGCATTGAACGTGCATAGTTCAGTTGCAATACCTTCAAACGTCAGATCGAGTATCAAACTATGCTTGTACGGTTTTCATATAATCACATATATTATTGGGTATGACGAAATAAACATAATCTATAGTATTACTATATAATAATATTGCTTAATTAGTATCTATATTACAGGGATTCGAACACACTTACTGCGTGACAGCGTAAGTGCAGCAAAGGTGTAAATACGTATTTGGCTGCAGTCATTGGTGGAATGACACGATAGAATACACCACGCCCACTAACTGCAGCATGGCTGAATACCCTACAACTAAGTACTCGAATGAAAATGTCTGCAAGGCGTAAAATGGGAGGCGATTTCAGGGTGTGGTCAGTTGATGATGCATTTCGGTGGCGCGAGGAAGATCGGAAGCCACAACTCACAGTTGCACATTTCGGCTTCGACGATGCCGGTCAACGTGTTCATCTTCGTGAAGCTGTCGACGATCTTGATGTTCTGGCTGGCGGGGTAGCTAGCGATGCCCTCCATCTCGACGATGTTCAAGTCCTTTCCGACGCCGACGACGATGGTGTGGATGCCGGCGATGCGAGACTCGATAGCCTCCGGGATTGTTTGTTCGGCCTGCACGTTCGCTTCTCCATCGGTGAACAGGACGAGGAAGTTGGGCGCGTCTTGTCGGTCACCCTTGCTCTCGACAAACAGTTCGTCGCGAGCCATCTTCAGGGCGCTGGCGATGTTGGTTCTGCCTCCCGTGTAGGGGATAACGCGCAGGGACTGTGGGCACACGGGAATATGTGGTGAATGAGGGATATTTCATAAACAGGCACGGCAGTGGGAAAGGTCGTGCACATAATTGTCAAGCAGGTATAAAACAGATGAATACGGTACTGTAACATCACATAGAAGTAACGTATTACCGAAACTAATGTAAATGTTAAGACATTGTATCTGGCCGGTTTAGATATTTTTTCGCCATTATAAATATAACGTACATCATAAGTACCATTTCATGTTGATTTTGCTTCCTCCGAATTTTACAGCCGTTTATAGGGCCTACTGGTAAATATAACTTGTTTTTATTGCGCGCACGTCCTCTTGACAGGTCGTAAGTTGTTTTTTACATTAATGCATGCCTTTTATTTTTTACGTTGAAGAGCAGTAGATTATGATTTGTTATGCTGCTCCTGGTTTCTAAATCACGTTGATCGGGTGACCGGAAACAAACCTTTTGGGTTTGACACCTGACTAAAAACGCAAAAGTACAGCGAACATTGACAGTATGTTCTGACTTTGCCGACTGGTGGCGCCACTTACCTGTATAATATCTTGACGCGAGCTGCGCTCGTTCAGGCGGAACTGCAGGGTGGCACTGTCGGAGAAGATGAGTGCGCCAACGCGGACCTTATCGTTGTAAACCTCCATGTTCTCGACGATAGACACGAAAAACTCGCGAACTTGATCGAAGCGCTCCTGGCGGATACTGCCAGAAACATCGATGGCGAAGACGATATCAGCAGCTCCTTGGCACTCTGCGCAAGGCAAGTTGACCCGTTGATAAACCGACAGACACATTTCGCTAGTGGATAATTATGTAACTACAGACATTCTGTATTCTAGTCTCGGTTACCTTTGGCAAACTTGGTTAGTCATCAGATGTTATGCAGTGTCAATCATCTTGAATTTGCAGTATACGCGAAATAATTGGCTGTGCGAAGTTGAGATGATCATCATAAGAGGCAAGGTAAAATAAACAACTAATTTCAGTATGAAACGCATGAGCTGTTCTTGAAATAATCACATTAACGACCGCTGACGCAGTGTGTTATATTTATAAACAACCCGATACAATATACTTCGTCTGGAAACCGGTAAACCAATGCCCTGTAGCAAATGGATCCACAATCTGGTGCGATTTCGCACACTATTAACCGTTCAATGTCAGTAGAGCTGAAGTGGCGTTTGCCTACGACCTGGTTCGTCTTAAATGCCACACTAGCATCTAGATGTCTGATAGCTGTACAAATATTAGAGATAGATCTCCTGTAGGTCTTAATTCTATTGTTGCACAATAATCGTGTTTCGTGTAGTGTTGTTGTGTACGTCACTAACACAGCGTACGTCACTAACACAACGTCATCTCGTGCAAAATCGAGTAGCAACTGCAAACAAATAGGGACACCCTGTTAGACGCTGTGGGTTAAACCACCACAATTGCCGACAACCAGATCAGCGTCAGTGAAGATGATCATTCTTTCACACCCCAGTCCCAGAACCCAAGAGTCACTGCTAGCCGTCTCCTCGACATAGTACTCACTTCGCTCGCAGTTATTGCCGGTGGCGTCCCGTGGGCACTCACAACTGTAGCCGTTCCTCAGCAAGTGGCAGGTACCACCATTACTGCACGGGTTGGAGTTACACAGCGGCGCTAAAACGGGAAACCAATGTTAGAGATGGGGTCAGTACAAAATGATATATGTGTGTATTTTTTATTGCCTTCATCATTTTAATTAAACCACTACGCACTGGTGTATTAATTTGTTTGCGATCATCATGCAATAACATTGTTGACGGATATGATAGTAATATCAAGCATGGCAAATCTGTGTGTGTGTGTGTGCGTGTGCGTGTGCGTGTGCGTGTGCGTGTGCGTGTGCGTGTGCATGTGCATGTGCGTGTGTTTCTGTGCGTGCGTGCGCGGCCGTGTGTATATGAACGGTGTGTGAGCGCGTGCGCGCTTGTATATACATAGTTGTGCGTGCATACGTGTGTGCGCGTGCGCATGCGTGTGTTTCAATGTCAACCAGCGGTCAAAACTTACTCTTGCAGATGGAGGCGCGCACTTTATCGAGGAGCGAGTTGAGGTTGTCGAAGCTGGAGGCGATGAGGATGTTGTTGTCGACCGGGTCACTGGCGATGGCCCGCAGCTCAGAGTTGTCAATATTTCCACCGACGCCGATAGCCACCAGGTCAATGTTCTGGCGCCGGACAGCGATGGCCTCTGACCATGTGTCACGTGGTGAGTTCGAGCGGCCGTCGGTGATGACAATACCCACGTTCGGGATGTTGCTTTGATCTCCTGTTCAGTCAAGCGGAACGGAATGCATAAGGTTAAGTACAAATCATAAATAAAAAAATACATGTAATACTTTATCTAATATTAAATAATGTAGTAGGTTGGTGCATCCGGCTCGGAATATTTGGCATGAACTAAGCTTGTTTGCCCAAGACAGTGCTGACTGGTGAAGACTTGTTGGCGCCTCATGCTCCAGTTGGAGCGGAGAGGATTGAGCACATGTGAGTGAATGAGTTATGTAGTAGGACTCTCAGGAATGTACTGCGATTGGCGAGAAATGTCCGGATGACGGATGGAAGTGAGAGAAGTGGAAGACCAACATTAGTGGAACGCTTTCTATGGGATATTTGACTGAAGTTCGCCTGAAGATCATTATTCATGTGCAGCGAATATGTACTATAATTCTATATGTGGATAAAGAAGAGCCACCTACCGTTCGCACTGGTAAACATGGTGCTTCGCATGACCTGAAGGGCTCGCGCCGTGTTGGTGGTCCCGGCCATGAAATAGGGGATGGTCATCTCATTGAGCAGCAGAGAGCGGTCTTTGTAGTCTTTCAGGTTGAAGTAGACCTGCAATCAATCAAACTGTTGTTATTTCGCACAAAGCTATTGGTGAGTTTGACACATTTTGTGATTCTTATGCAAGCATGCATTTCGTACAAACCGGACGGTACAGCCTACATCGCCCTCATCAACATAATTGACTCGGGTAGTTCCTCGACCTCGCGGGATGTGCAAAGATGGTACATACTCATGTATTATATATGGCTGATACAGTGATATACCATCGGGTATTCAACGTTTTATGTATAGTATGTTTTGTATATATTATTTGTGTTTATTTGTGTATTGTGCATAATTTGTGTATAATTGTGTACGTGTTTGTTACTTTTATATCTACACAAAAGTTTAATTTAATGTTACTAATATATAGTTACAAATGGATTTATCCCATATATGTGTATCCGACATTCCTTTAAAATGTATTGTTATTTTATATTTATTGTAAAAAGTGTTTGGCGTGCAACTATGTAAACAAAATTAGTATCAGTATTTCACTAACACAGACGTAAATGCAGATGTCAACGAATTCAGATTATATTTCAAGATCAAGATATTTCAAGAAGGAGAAACTGATGCCGAGCATGCAAAACATAAGTCAGTCGTCAGACAGCATTGCCGTCGCATTAGACTTTGCAATCGACACGTCTGACGTACCTGTTCGTTGTCCGAGAACGTCTCGAGTCCAACACGGACTCTCGAGTCGACTGGAAGATCAAGAACGACATTCTTTGCGAAATCAACAACCTTCTTGAAGTTCTTCTGTGTGATGCTTCCGGAGGCATCCAATGCGAAGACGACGTCACTTGGCTCCATGCAACCTGAAAGTCGGCTCATCAGCTATTAACGAGCAACTGCAGTGGGAATGGGTAGTGTCGGATTCTACCATTACTGTGGCTTAACTTCGAAGAGTTTGTCAATTTGCTCACATAATTGTTATGGTCACTTATGAATTTGTTAACATGAAGGCCGGTGTTTTTATATTGCTTTCCCGTTGGCGTACCCATCCCACTGTTGACGAAATGAAATTGTAAACATAATTATTGGGATTGGTCTATCATTTGAGGTATTCATAACATGTAGTTTGAACCGTCATATATACGTCCAGAGTTACACTATGTATCGTTACGTTATGTAATGTTCTTTTGTAAGATCCACCTCTCGCTGCGTATCGATTTTTGTGAAGATGTAAACTAAATAATTGCACAACAATTTTTCTGTCAAGTATTGCATTTCCAATGTGATGTGAAATCATTGCATCACCATCCCTCGGGCGTAGATCTGGTCAGTGACTCGCTGGTTTACAAACGGCACAGTTTGCGCGACGACAAAGGCACTCACTGTACTGGCAGTTGACGCCTCCGTAGTTGTCTGGACAGTGGCACATGTAGATGCCGTCCACGTGGTTCTTGCACGTGCCGCCGTTCTGGCAAGGGTTGCTGCTGCACGGAGTGGGTTCTGTAACATAGCGGGGTTTGACGTTAGGAACAGTCTAACACAACATTCGTCGAGATCACTCACGGTTACTACAGTAAGTGGTGTCAGCACAATCACCATGATTATTGTCGTCTGTGTGTGCGCGTGCGTGTGCGTGCGCGTGCGTGTGTGTGGAAGTTTCAAACAGGAAATCAGTTTTGAGTGGGTACCACAAGGATCAGTATTAGAACCTTTATTATTCTTAATATATATCCTCCCCATCTACTACAACACGTTGTCTTCTTTCAGTCAGCCATTGTTCTATCCAGTCAATTAAGCCACCCCCGATACCATGGGCTTTTAATTTAAGTAGTAAACTTTGATGTGGCACTTTGTCAAGAGGTTTCTGAAAATCTAAGTATATAATATATACTGGTGATCCCTCGTCTTTCCACTTAGTGATTTCTTCAAAGAAACAAAACATGACCTAAGCATGACCTCGCTTTTATGAATCCATGTTGAAATGGATTTAATAATTTATGCCTAACAAGGAAGTCCACCATATGGTCTTTCATTAACCTTTCTAATAATTTACAAATCACAAATTTTAATCTCAAACTGCGAAGCGTCTACGATGAATAGCATAACATAAAAACGCACATATGCTAGCACGATCATATAAAGATTATTAGTATTATCTCATCATCAACATTATCGCAATCATTGGTCACAGTAATGAAGAAAGTGACGTACTTCCACACATGTAGGAGACGAACGCGTCTTTGTTGTTTCTCAAGTTGTCGTAGCTACTGATGTACATGACATTGCTGCTGTCCGGGTGGCTGGCGATCGACTCGAGCTCGTACTTGTTCAGCCAGTTACCGACGCCGACTGCTAGCACGTGCACTCCCTTGGCCTTCAGTCTCAGCCCCTGCGTCACGGTCGCCTTGCGGTCGTTGGAACCTCCGTCGGTGAGGATGATAACGAGGTCGGCGACGTCACTGCGGTCGCCGTTAGCGGGCGTGTACATCGTGTCGGTGACGTAACGGAGGGCGGAGGCGGTGTTGGTTGTGCCGTGAGTGTATGGTGTGTCCAAGATGGCCTGCTTCACGTCGGCGCTGCAATAGGTTAAGCGTTCTTCTATATAGGACAATATACCACATTTCACGGACACTACTCGCTACATTTTGCTACTGTTATTTATGGTCGTGATTCTAAATTGTTATAATTTAATTTATTTATTTATCTACTTACCTGATCTTAGTTATTTATTAATATATTATAATTATTTATCTATATATTTAGCTATGCATTTATCAATTTTAATATTTATATTTGTGAATTTACAATTATTTTAAATAGTTCACATTATTTAGTCATGTATTAGATTTTATGAAACATTGCAAAGCGCCACAGAACAACTATTTGGATGGGACGCTATATAAGACATTTATTATCACCATCATCATTATCATAATTATGAACATCATCCATTCGTCGTTATCATCATTATGAACATCACCACCATCATTATAATCATTGTGAACATGCATTACATATAGCTACGACATGGCAAATGTTTATCCCAAGCAAGTGTGCCGTGGTAAAACTGCGATGATTTACGATATGTTATATGAAAGCAACAGTAATGTTAGCTTACTACTGCAGAAAGCATCGTGTCGTCTAAGGAAGTGAACTCAACTAGTGACTTTCCTATTCACTGGGAGGCTCATTGTTTTAAAAATAGCCACCCGGGTTGATGTAGTGATGAGTTCCAGGTCGAATCCATCATTTTTTTAATCCAACATGAAAGTTGTCGATTTGGTTCCATCAAATAGATGAATTATACCGACTGATGACGTCAGATGGGCACGGTATAAACCTGACGGTGTGTACGCTAACTGAATTATTTGTAAGCTGCTTTTTTATAATATGAAACTTTTCGATTGCCCCATTTTCGTATGTAACTCTTTTCTTCGTTAGTCTTGATGAATAATATTATGCAGTTGTCTTGAGAAAATGCTATTTATATATATATATATATATATATATATATATATATATATATATATATATATATATATATATATATATATATATATATATATATTGGCTAAACCAGAGGTTTTTTGGCGAGACATGTTACGTTTTTGTAACGGAGAGTTCAAGTCGTACATCGAAAGAACAACGATATGATGGTAAATAACTACCATTGTCAAGCAATTCTTACGAAACCAATGCATAGCTGGACACATGGCTTTTGTGCATGCCTCAAGCAGGGCACCATTAGGCTAAGATGGAGTGCTAAACCACACACTTGCACTCACCTGCTAGAGAACTTGTTCAGCTGGAAGCGCGGACTAACGTCATTTCCGAATGTCACGAGACCGACACGCGTGCGTCCTGAGTTGACGTTCAGCTGATCGATGGTGTCAGCGAGGAAGGCCTTCGCCTTGTCGAAGTTGTTCTGGCGGATGCTACCAGAAGCGTCGAGCACAATCACGATGTCCATCCGCTGTCGGCAGGCTGCAACAAAGACCACTTGTGCATGCTCATCATCATTTACTTGTTTCCAACATTGTTACATTTTCACGTGCAATACAATATTGGGAAAGGAGGAAGCTGTGTGTATGTGTTTGTGTATGTGTATGTATGTATATGTATGTATGTATATATATGTATATATATATATATATATATATATATATATACACACGAACATAATTATGGGTGTTTCATCATGTAATACACCCTTCCCATTACCAACAGTCTACCGGGTGGTTTATAACTTCAAGAATCGGATAACTCCGACGACATCATGTTGTTTAACACCGAGAAGAGCTTGTTCTAAAACCTTTTCTATAGGTATATTTGTCGCATGTAATCACGGAGATAATAAAATCTACTCAGTTTACGCATGCCTGATGCCGAGACAGTGTGTCGTTGTCTTAACTCTGTTGTGTGCAACTTACTCAATATTTGCTCACAACGGTAAATTAACAGATAGCTGTCCAATCGTATCGATAACATTGTATTCCTCAGCCTCCTAGAGGCATTTACTGTGATAAAACAACACGATACAAAAGTTATTTTCCAAAACTGGCGGGATCGATCTGAACAGTGAACGCGTCTACTAATGACTACGTACTCGGATCGGGAACCGGTGTCGTCGACGTCGTTGTCGTCTGCGTGACGGGACAAGCGGATCTGATGATGCCCAGGAGGAGGGAGTTGAGCTTGTTGAAGTCGGGACTCGTGAAGTAATCCTGGTCCTTGATGCGGGGCGGAGAAGACATGTCTCGCAGAAGGTTCTCGCTGATCTGCCGTGTCACACCGATGGAGATGATCCGGACACCGGAGTCTCGGAGCTCGGCAGCCGCTCGTAATGCAGACGCATCGCCGCCCGTCGGCTTGCCGTCAGTCAGGATGATGGCGACGTTCGGCACGCCAGCACGATCTCCCGGGGCGCCCTGTCCGAACATCCTCGTCCGTGCTAAGTAGAGCGCATACGACGTATTGGTGGTCTGATCGAGGAACGGCAGTTGACCAATGGCATTTAGCAGATCCGCTTCCCTCTGGTATCTGAGCCGAGATGGTACAACATACAATATACATTCGACTGAATGAACAACGCTCAGGCGAACACGGTAAAGCCAAACGAATCACAACATCATGATTTACAATTAGTATAAATGTTAAGCAGTGGACTCCTCTTCACATATTAATCGCGGATAACAGAATCAGCCGCTTAATATAATAAAAAATAATATATCGGCTTTGACGGAATCTTTCCGCTGAATTAAAATGCACCGCCTTAAGTGGATCAGACTGCTCGGGCCCGAAGTGATTCTATTGAGCGAAGTCCATTGCATTTGTGCTTTTTAAAATGTTATTCCACCTCGCAAAAGTTCTGTTGAGTGGATGTAATTTAAAGTATATATATATATATATATATATATATATATATATATGTAGATTTCGTATGCTAACATATCACTAGCAGTACAGTTCTGTAGCCGTTACTCACAAGGGGTGGTATTTAGGATAATACGTATTGGACCATTTCGTGTACACAATTTGCATGGCATCACACCAAGCGTTTGACCATTGGCCCAGCAGAAGAACAGCAGAGATCGGACGAACCCCGACCCCCGACCACCGACCCCCGACCCCTGAGTAGCAGTGGTGGCAGGGCATTTATTCTGTTTGGGAAAAAATTATTAACTTCAGATCAAAACGGCATATCCCTTCGCATCACTTACGTGTCCAGCTGCCATTTGACATCTGCGTAGGAGCCGAAGAGGATCATGCCGACGCGAGATTGCGTCTCCTCGATCTTCAGGTCCCGCACGGCCGTCTGAAGGAAGGATCTGACCGACCTCCAGTTGGCACACTCCTTACCCTCGTTGTTACAAATGCTACCGGAACTGTCGACCAGGAAGGCGAAATCAACCAGACAACTGGTAGCTGTGACAGAAAGGTAAAGGTACGTTCTTGTATTACGCGGTATCCAGTCCGTAGGACCGCTCAAAGCGCTTTACACTTCACCCCCTGGCAGACCTGTTCATTCCAAGGCCGTCTCAACTTCTCTGGGAAGCAGAAGAGGGCAAATTGGGTATAACATTTGCAGTCAAAAATTATATAAAGCAGTTGTTTGTGAATTGATCGATTATTTTGTTATACCTCAAAAGGTTTTGTTATTAATAAAATAATCGATCAATTCACAAACAACTGTTTTCTCAAAAGGTTTTGTTTATTAAGTGTACACAACAACATACAACGTATACAGATTATAATGGAGCTCTTCATATCTTGGGACCCTAAACCCAAGGTGTTTACTGTGGCGTAACGGCCTTCACAGAGAAAGAGCGTTAGAAACTCGACCAAGGTTGTGCATAAAGGAAATCAACCTTCGTCTACGCTGTCCATTCAAGTCTACGCCGTCCATTCAAGTTTACGCCGTCCATTCAAGTCTACGCCGTTCATTCATTCATAAAACATTTTCTTAGCCCTATTCCAGACGTATTTGGTTTTGGCCTTTCCCTTAGTTTAGGTAAAGTGATTGTTGCTCTATTTAATTCATAACATTTAAGGGGACATGAAGCTACTGTTGCAGAAGTAGGATTTGAGAATATATATAGTGAAACAATATGACAGAGGAAGGTGGAGGAATAAAGAGAAGAGATCAGAATGTAGAAACACTTGAAAATGAAGGTACTGTGGAGAAAACTGCGATGGGCAGAAACATCAGAGAATGATTGAGGAGTGGTTGATTGACAAGGACAGCATGGGGAATAGAAGAGGGTGGTCGAAGGAGAAATGGAAGGACAGTGTTAAGAAAGATCTCTATAGGACAGAGAACTACGGGAGGTAACGGCAGAAGATCGTGATAGACGGAGACGACTTTTCGAGAGGACAGAACAGACTAAGTGATGTGTAAGCAATAGACGCTGTAGCCTTACATGGAGGAGGTGTCGTCGTTGCGACGACGCAGGTGGACTTGACGATGTTGATAATGAGCGCGTCCAGCTTGTTGAAGTCGGCGCTCGTGAAGTAGTTCTTGTCCTTCGCATGCGGTGGTGAGGACAAGTCCTTCAGCAACTCGGCGTCGATCTGATTCGTCACACCGACGGTGATCAGTTCGACGCCAGAGTCCTTCAGCCTGTCGGCGGCAGTGCGGGCCAGGCCTCGTCCGTCGACGAACGGGTTGGACTTGTTGGACGGCAACCCGTCAGTCAGCATGATGGCGACATTCGGTACTCCCGGTCGGTCTCCGCTGCCGCCGAAGACGGCCGTCCGGCTAGGTCGAGCGCGTGGGCCGTGTTCGTGCTCTCGCTGAGGTATTTCAATGAGTCGATGGCGCTCAGCAGAGAGCCCTGATCGCTGTGCCTGTAACGAACAGCGACACAACGGTGTTGACAGATTCGCTAAATTAGCTGCAGATTCGAACGTAGAATTCGTAAATCCATATATTTAATTGCAAACAAGGTTGAAACTTCGAAATAATACAAGCGAGTTTCTTGAGGTGTGTGTGTGCGTGTGCGTGTGCGTGTGCGTGTGCGTGTGCGTGTGCGTGTGCGTGTGCGTGTGCGTGTGCGTGTGCGTGTGCGTGTGCGTGTGCGTGTGCGTGTGCGTGTGCGTGCGTGTGCGTGTGCGTGTGCGTGTGCGTGTGCGTGTGCGTGTGCATGTGCATGTGCATGTGCATGTGCATGTGCATGTGCGTGCGTGCGCGCGCGTGCGCGCGTGCGTGCGTGCGTGCCTCTTCCTGCCAACTTGTTTTATATACCTTACCTTGGCTAAAGTATACCAACCCTTACTACGTCGATAAGACTTAACGCGACAATGTATCAGCCTCTTGCAACGTCAAGACTTATCGCGATATCGTCACTTACACGTCAAGATCCCAGATGAGATTTCCGGTCGAGCCGAATGTTATCATGGCGACTTTGGATCCATCAGGTCCGACGTTCATTTACTGACGACACTGCGCAAGAAAGACTTTATCGACCGCCAGTTGTCGCATTCCTGCGGCTGGTTATTGCATATACTGCCGGAACCATCGACAATGAAGACGAAGTCCACCTTACCTGCACACAAACAGACACGTAGTTTTAACCAGACAGACGTCAGGCAGGTGTTCGTTATTTTGCCCATGTACATCACTCAACTGTCCTTAATGATAAAGTGTATTTTGCGATCGAAGGCCTGCTCAAAGAGTGTATGCTTTAACATATATTACTCGTCGCATTTATTTGATAAACCAATCGAAAGACATCGACTAGGCCGGTCACATATAGGAATACGCACAATCGAATGTTTCCACATATACATTTGGGTGTCGCCAATTCAATGGTAAATATGAACAACGTTAATATAATGGCGATGAGATGTCATCGACAGCCGAGAGACCGTGTCCTCCTGGACCAGGGCTGCTGTGCAGAAACCTACTTCAGGAGGATGAAAGAAGTATCAAAAGGATTTAAAGTAAAACAAAATGATGAGTGGTTCATAAAGACGTGGTGGCCGCATTGGAATTATCAATGTTACAACGGAATAAACAATGGAAGTACCAACTACATTAGCGGAAGTACCAACGACAGCAACAGAAGTACCAGTGACAGCACTGGAAGTACCAGCGATAGCACTGGAAGTACCAGCGATAGCACCAAGCAAACCCAACATCAACGGCAATTTGTTATTTGTCAATACTCAGCCGATTCCTTCTCTCCGGTTATTCACTGCTGACGTCACTAACAGCAGGCATACTTACACTGTGATTTTGCGACGGCGACCATGGCCGCCGACGTCATCAGGAGAAGAAGCATCCGGTTAGACGCCATCTTTCACTTTCTGCAACAAATAATAATAATCGATACAAAATATGCTAACATGATACTTATTGCAAACTGTATCAAATAAAATTACTGAAACACCAATATAACGTAATTTATAATTAGTTCAGAACAGGACACTGTGAGGTACAATGTCTATATTCCGTGTTCGTTCGAATGGGGATTCGCCAACCAGCGTCATTATGTCAAAGATATCGTACATTGAAGTTTTATGCGATTCATGCAAGCCCTTTGCATACTTTCCGTATCGCCATGAGAACAAAATTGCAGTCACACAACGTGGGATGCCTGGCTAGAACAACAACCGTCGTTTGCTGTTTTCTTATTTTGTAGAAATGACATTTTCTAAAGACCAGTTAAAGGACAAATGAAAGCGAGTTGTCTTGATTGAAACTAGAAGTCTGCTACCATACGTTTGGTGTTGCAGAGTGCAATACACGAATGGAACACACTATTTATTGGTTTTGTAATGTTAGCAGCGTGAATATGTTAAAACACATAATTAACAAATATATCAGAGGGGCATCTACACACATTATAATATATATATATATATATATATATATATATATATATATATATATATATAATATATATATAATATATATATATTTATATATAATATATATATATATATATATATATATATATATATATATATATATATATATAATATATAATATATATATATATATATATATATATATAATATATATATATATATATATATATATATATATATATAATATATATATATATATATATATTTATATATAATATATATATATAATATATATATATATATTTATATATAATATATAATATATATATATATATATATATATATATATATATATATATTTATATATAATATATATATAATATATATATATATATATATAATATAATATATATATATATATATATATATATATATATATATATATATATATATATATATATATATATATATATATGTAATATATAATATATAATATATATATATAATATGTAATATGTAATATATAATATATAATATATATATATATATATATATATATATATATATATATATATAATATATATATATATATATATATATGTAATATATATATATGTAATATATAATATATAATATATAATATATAATATATATATATATATATATATAATATATATATATATATATATATATATATATATATATTATATATATATATATATATTATATAGAACAACGCGCTGGATTGTGTTAAAAACGATGGATATTTAGGCGGGCACAGTAGTTTCTTGACGGAACAAGAAAGTAATACAATTAACGTCAAACACGAGTACACTTTGAAAATGTTACGTCTTTTCTCCAGGCATTGTGTAAGTGTCGCAGATAAAACGACAAAAACGACGCTATTTCGCCGAACTATACAATGACGACACTCAAGCCAATCGGACCTATTACTGGTAAATCAAAACTAGTCTCATAGATATTGTGGTACCTGGTGCATCCTGCCAGGGTGAAAGGTGAATGACTGAACATGAGACACGTAAACTGGACGGTAAACTGGGTGAACCCACAGGCTGTGTAATGTACATGCTGTGTAATGATCTCCTCCATTTAAAAAACACGTGCGGCTACATAAACCTATTCAAAGACACAGTGAAGACCTACCCAAAAAGGTCACATCATCTTCACAATCAGTAACTGGGAGGACCTGATCACCGACGGTCCACTATGGCTCTGTGCAACCCAGCAGGCAACGGCCTACTTCGAGACAGACCGCCTAATAACTGAGGCTGAGATGCGACAAAGAAGAACGGAGAAGGAGATGAATGAAGACCAAGCGTCACATCTACCCGGTACCGTTAGATCTGCAGAACAGGCTCCCGAGTCGCCTCATGACTACATGGGTAGACCCCTTCGTTAAAACTCGAATGATCATTGACGTCTTCGAATCCGGAACAAGATCCATGCAGGGAAAGGTCACAAATGAAGTTCACGTTTTAAATCTAATTAACTTAAAAAATGTATCAGAAAATAAAGAACTGTTTAGTGCGGTTGTCAGCTGTCAGACAAATAGAGAACACAGTTTTATGTTCACATATATTGTGTAGTTATCGTTTTTCGATACTAGATAGATAGGTACGATGTTTCACAAAATGTTTCTGAAACGCAGCGAGTGGAATGTCGACATTCAATTAATCAAGACGGCGTTTATTGCAATAAGAGGAGAGCATTGATTTCTGGTTTGGGGTGGATATATCTAAAATAACTAAACAACTCTAAAACATATGTCTGTATTACACGCTAAACGTGTGCGAGACCAAATAAATTACTGAGGAAATGACTGCCGGAGATGATTCTCGATTCATTTTGGAATGAAAAAAACACATCAGTTCGCTTCTGTGTGGCGGCTGTCCTACATATGCTGGCTGTAGAGAATGATTTATCGACACAGATTAAACGTCGTCGAGACATTTCCCAATTTTAGGCCAGACTCTTGTCGACGCCGCATTCATGTCACGTCGACGTGAGAAAAAAACAGAAAAGGAGTCGCCAGGGTCCAACTACAAAGAACCAACTACAACTGTAGATTGTGCTTTTTGTGGTATTCCATTTGTAGCATGGTTGCATTTCCTGTAATGGGCAACTCTTTATTTAAGGTCAGGGTAGCCTCTCACGGAGAGTTCCCAGAGCCTGTGCAACGCCGGTGTAACAGTATATCTCTCCCCGGATAGCTTCCCCCAGTGCCTTGAGAAGAGAGCTGTGTGTTGTTGAGGCAGCCGACCATGGTTAACTCATTGCCTTGAGAAGAGAGCTGTGTGTTGTTGAGGCAGCCGACCATGGTTAACTCAGTGCCTTGAAAAGAGAACTGTGTGTTGTTGGGGCAGCCGACCATGGTTAACTCAGTGCCTTGAGAAAAGAGTTATGTGTTTTGTTGTTGAGGTGGCCGATCATGATTAACTTAGTGCCCCGATGAGAGACTTCTAATGATTAATTCAGGAATCACTTCATATCATTCATTCATTCGTAAATTCATAACGTAATAAATTTAAACACACACAATTTGTTTGCAGAATAACATATAATAGATATTATTCTGACTAATATTTGAATTATAAACTTTCTTGCACATTTGTAAAGGCCGGCTAAGATATCCAGGGTGGGGGACGATACCCTAGGATATATTCCCACTAGGGGGGAGATGTCCAGGGGAGAAGATACCCTACCCCACCACCGTGTGTGGTCTAGAGACAGTGGCATTGACAGAGCAGCACCAACCGAAGCTGCACGTTCGTCAGTATAAAAGGGTCCTGAGAATCATAGGAACAAATATGGCGGATAGAAGGTTGATGAAAAACTTGATGGAAGATATTGGGAAGCAGTTCAGCTGAACTGGAGGAATAATAAAAGAATCGGAAGATAACACGGGTTGTTGGTGTGGACTGAGGCAAGCTGCAGGAAGTGAAGTGTGTCGCTATCAGGGATTGCCCTGACAGGCAATCACGGGGAAGGAGGTGAGTGCACAAATAACTCACGCGATCGTGGCACTAACTTGATATTTTTATTTCTTAGAATCATTACACCCCGAAATAAATCGACTTATACATTATTTAGGGGCTTCGGGTCGTACAGGGTGCACAAAATACCGTGGCTGTATAGTCAGTAGCTGCTACTAGAAACTATGACCTAGAAACTATGATTGTTCAGTCATCATTTAATTCAGCTGTTGAAATTAGTTGCCAACGGGGACGGGAGTGTGATTGATTGGGTGTTATAATTACATATTTCTGGATAGTTGTAGTTTTCATAGAACGCCGTCTTGTCTTCTAGTTCGCACTACCAGTTATGATTGATGAGGCACGAAGCCATTGCACTACGTGTGCGGTAAACCCTAAAGAACCGCGATAGCCAGTTTGATGACATCAAACTGGCTATCGCGGTTCTTTAGGGTTTATGCGTTGTCGAAATTCCCAAGACAAATTACAGTACATGATGGAGTTGTAACTGTTTGTTCTAATAGTGTATCACCTATAACTAACAAATGTTTCAAACAAATCAGTAACACGAGAAGTATGTCACAAGAAATCATGTGACGGGTCAACCTGGCGGATGAAATGAGAAAACAGTTTATTGCGATAGTCACCAGGGGGCTTTCCTCGACACAGTAACATTTGATCAATAAATCGCAAGTGTCATAGCGTGTAATTTCTATATTTGTGAAAGTGTATGTTAAACATTAAAGGTGAATAAAGTAACTGTGTGTTGCACATATATATATATATATGCATGTGTGTAACATTATAATCGTAGAGATATTTTAAAAGTTGACGACGCATTTGTCCATTGCAAGTCACATTAGGACAAAGGTCACCTACATCGTGAGTTATTGTTGATACCATACGGAATCTGGCAGTCCCAAAGATTTATGCACATTCTCAGACATAATCAATCACGCAACATTCTTAGGATACCGAAACTCCATCCTCCATCGATATAGGCCATCGCGAATCAGGTTCATTGCCATAAGCTGTTCAAATATGTAGTGTGTAAGTAAGAATGTGTAAGTATTATGTAGTGTGTGAATGTGTAAGTATTATGTAGTGTGTGAACGTGTAAGTATTGTGTAGTGTGTGAATGTGTAAGTATTATGTAGTGTGTGAATGTCTAAGTATTATGTAGTGTGTGAAAGTGTAAGTATTATGTAGTGTGTAAAGGTGTAAGTATTATGTAGTGTGTGAATGTGTAAGCATTATGTAGTGTGTGAACGTGTAAGTATTCTGTAGTGTGTGAACGTGTAAGTATTATGTAGTGTGTGAATGTCTAAGTATTATGTAGTGTGTGAAAGTGTAAGTATTATGTAGTGTGTAAAGGTGTAAGTATTATGTAGTGTGTGAATGTGTAAGCATTATGTAGTGTGTGAACGTGTAAGTATTCTGTAGTGTGTGAACGTGTAAGTATTATGTAGTGTGTGAATGTGTAAGTATTATGTAGTGTGTGAAGTTGTAAGTATTATGTAGTGTGTGAACGTGTAAGTATTATGTAGTGTGTGAATGTGTAAGTATTATGTAGTGTGTGAATGTGTAAGTATTATGTAGTGTGTGAACGTGTAAGTATTATGTAGTGTGTGAATGTGTAAGTATTATGTAGTGTGTGAATGTGTAAGTATTATGTAGTGTGTGAATGTGAAAGTATTATATAGTGTGTGAATGTGTAAGTATTATGTAGTGTGTGAATGTGAAATTATTATGTAGGATGTGAATGTGTAAGTATTATGCGCAGCTGGCTTAATCAAAGGGTGTGTACATTTGTCAAAATCGTCGAAAGAATTTACCTTAATCGTTATATCGGGTAACTTGCGAAATGTTTAATAGTTTTTATGTCATAGTATATAGAGCCGGTCCATTTTTAATTTTTTCTGACGATACCTGACCGGTCACGGTCAACAATAATGTAATTGTTTGTCCGATGATGTAATTCCCATCATTCCCAATGTTCAGCCTCATCATACGTTTTACTCCAGCATCTTCGTCTGCAAGTTTGGTAAGTATTATGATAGTGTTAATTGTTGTTTCTCTGATTTTGCTATGTCAACTTATTGTTCGCAGTATGTTATAACGTCACTTCCACACTAATAAATGTCAAACCCAAGTTTCCATTCAGAATTTCAATACATCTGCAAAATATATACCGTCTTCCAATACCCGTCACTAGTGCAACGAGACTACATTTTGCCTGGGGGTAGACGTGGGTGTTTCTACAATTGGACATGTTCCGTGACAGATAGGAACGGCCAGATAGCATTCAATCGGTGACCTCTGCCGTTGCACCCTCGATCGTGAACTCGTTGGAATGATAGCGTTTTCTGCCCAGAGCAAAGTGTGTGTGTGTGTGTGTGTGTGAGATTATGAACACAAACGATGTTTTCACTCGGTGCAAGTATATTCTGGCCAGCCATGGGGCAATGTCTACATGAGATAAAGACATACAAATATCAAAGTGGTGATAACCACTAAGAATAAAAGGTCTGATAAGAAGTATTATATTACTATTTAATTTCTTCCCAGTAAGAGACGATAAGAATTGCTGTTTGCGTACATTCATAAGATATATAAAACACGGGTGTGTCGTTGTTATTTGATGTTATATACAATGATACCATTTCAGGTCGACAGTCATAACAACACAACAAACACATTCCGATTTCGTCACCCGGCGGTATTTTGTCCAACGTCTTCGGACATCTGTCATCGATTGCTGTCCATGTGGATTACCTGTCAGAGTAGAGGTCAACGCATGAATCGGACACCGAGAACTAGTGACCCTGACCGGTGTCCTTTGTCCACTACGAGTACCTCGTACGTCACGGCAATGGTCATCGCCACTAGATTTGTATCAGATCTCGTCAAACTGGCTGACAGCGTGATAAATACACGGCGGTGTTTCCAGTCACAATCAACCACATGCGCCGCGCTTCTTCTACTGAAGATTCCATTACTTTAGAAACTCGGCGCCTATGAATATCGCAACAGTCAAACAAGGACAGCCATTACCGGCCGTGTGCCATTCATTGTCAGGGGAACCCAGTGTTTGCACAGGTCTGGGCGACGGTCAGACTTGTTACAGTCTTCTCTTGGAGACAGAGTGGTCCTGGGGCACGGAACTGTTACAGTCTTCTCTTGGAGACAGAGTGGTCTTGGGGCATGGAACTGTTACAGTCTTCTCTTGGAGACAGAGTGGTCCTGGGGCAAGGAACTGTTACAATCTTCTCTTGGAGACGGAGTGGTCCTGGGGCACGGAACTGTTACAGTCTTCTCTTGGAGACGGAGTGGTCCTGGGGCACGGAACTGTTACATTCTTCTCTTGGAGACAGAATCGTCCTGGGGCACGGAACTGTTACAGTCTTCTCTTGGAGACAGAGTGGTCCTGGGGCACGGAACTGTTACAGTCTTCTCTTGGAGACGGAGTGGTCCTGGGGCACGGAACTGTTACAGTCTTCTCTTGGAGACGGAGTGGTCCTGGGGCACGGAACTGTTACAGTCTTCTCTTGGAGACGGAGTGGTCCTGGGGCACGGAACTGTTACAGTCTTCTCTTGGAGACGGAGTGGTCCTGGGGCACGGAACTGTTACAGTCTTCTCTTAGAGACGGAGTGGTCCTGGGGCACGGAACTATTACAGTCTTCACTTCGAGACAGAGTGGTCCTGGGGCACGGGTGGCGTCGCTGCGTCAGCATTTCACGTTTTTAACACTTTAATTGAAATTATCCCATCGCGAATCAGCTTTGTTGATTTTCAAAAGGATATGTGTTTGTGCGTGCGTGCGTGCGTGCGTGCGTACGAGAGTACGTGCGTGTGTATGTGTGTGTTCGCGTGTGACTGTTCGTATGTGACTGTGTTCGCGGGTGACTGGTTGAATGCAGTACTGAATGCTACAAGTCCTTTCAAAATATATTGTATGGTGATTAACACAACTGCTTTGTACTCCCTGGCAGTAGATTTCAGACAAAGACAAGATAATGCACAGAAAACGTGCCACTCCAAAAATACTGCACAACAATCGATGTGAACACATCCTGCAATCTTGCTCGCGGCTATGATGAAAGCTGAAACGCAGCTGAAAAATTGTTTCCATCAGCAGCGTTGTTCTTCTGAATGGGTCCCACTCTGGTTCACAGACAGTGACAAAAACATAACAACACTATCTTGTTGGGTCAAATAATAACAATAATATATAGGTGTTGGGTGAACGTGCGCTGCCGGTGAACGATTACCAGAAATTACTACCCGGTTGTGCTTTTTGTTGTTCTGCCCTTGCAGATAACCATTTGACGCCTGCGTCCGACATATACCCATTCGGCGCCTATAAATATCAGTTACATAGTCCCATTCTTAAGGGTATTGTGTAGTAATTAACACGAAAGCTTAGCACGCCAATGGCCGATTTCAAACAAACGCAACAAAATATATCTAAAAACGTGCTTCTCGAAGATTTCTGCACAACAATAGGCTTGAACATATTCTACAATCTTGCGGCCAGGACATAGCAGAGAAAAAACGAATATGTTGAAGCGGCTTTGTTCTTCTGAATGGGCTTCAATGTGGCTAAGCGAGACTAACAAAAGCATGACGTGTTGCTCAATATAATGACAGGCGTTATGGTGAAACGACCACTGTCGCTTTGTGGTGGTCAGAAATGACTAACCGTTTTTTTTTTCTTCCCTTCCAGATAGACATCAACCTGACGCCTACGTTCGGCATATATCTGCGGACGCTACAGATGCAAATGGCAAGAGGCCAACAGTAGCAAAGGCACATTGTGTGGTGTTTACTTCGCTGCTACCATTCCGGGCCTCGGTGCGTGCTCAGGTTCATTCCGGGCCCCGGTGCATGCTCAGGTTCATACGGCCGTGTAAAAGAACACTGTTCGTTCAACTGTGCAAATGAGCACTTGATCAGGATTAGCCTGCGATACACTGGCGTCACATCCAGAGGTCCTAGTTAACTACATTCCGCTTGCGCTATGCAGACCATATTATTATATTAAGCGCCTGCTGTGTGGGCCTAATTGACGAAGACAGGATTTGATACCAGCATCACATACACACTCAGTCACTAACACATATATATATAGGGAAGCACGCACGCACGCGCGCACGCACGCACGCACGCACGCACGCACGCACGCACGCACGCACGCACGCACGCACACACACACACACACACACACACACACACACACACACACACACACACACGTACATACGTACACTCACACTCGTACACACATAAACGCGCGCACATGTACATGCACACACGCACACAAACGCACACAAACGCACACGTACACACACACACACACACACACACACACACACACACACACACACACACACACACACACACACACACACACACACACACACACACGCACTTACACACGCGCGTACACGCGCATGACCATTTATTTGACAAAACATCACAACCCATGAACCTCCGCCCACCCCCCTTCAATGTGGTGATCAATGCGATCATTTTGTAATTGAGATACATCGTAGTGGTATATGGACGAACGCATTACAAACAGGGGCATACAGAGAGCTACAGCCAAAGTGGAGAATGGAAAGTCTGAACAGTTCTACGAAACGGCACTAAATTCAAATCACGTCCATGCCATTGTCACGCACCGGCGACACCGGGGGGTCGTGAATGACACCTTCTATTTCAACGCAGCGACATATTTTATGCGCCGATGGCTGTTCATCACTTCCAACTGACGGCCCATTGTGACAGCTGTCATCTGAGCTTTAATGTCCAATCTGTCAGTCGCCAACTCGCTGCTTTGACACACCGACCACCATGTCCACCTGACAGTACGGGCAAATGACTATTTCCCTTGTGTTGTGGATTGTAGGCCACCGTGGTGTTAAACTCTTACAGGGTGTTAAACCCAAGTACCGCGGATATGTTTCAAGTGTCACTTGCAATAAACATAGTCAGTCCGAATTTATACTTAACTTTTGAACTCAGATTTGACACAACTGAGCACTAGTTCTCCATATAGCATAACATTATTGATAAATCTCAACAATGGCCAAGCCTGATATGTACAATATTCAATTCCCGGTCGTAGGCGCTTATTTTTCTGGCACGGGGACACTTCCGGCGAGTGACACAAGCCAAAGGAGGCTTTGGACCACTGACGACGCCTTCATATACGAGTTGTAAAGGTGGGACCATTTATTTAATCCAATATTTCACACCGATCTCTCCGGCCTCGTGATCCTCCAGTGTAAATAATTTTGCTGTGTATAGGTAAAGGTGTGTCTAGTGAACGGAAACGTGCACGCCACCTAGCGAGCGACATGCGGCAGTGCTTTGGAATGTCGTTCAGCTTACAGCCCTCGCAGTGAGTTATCAGGCAGAGTATAAATGGCCGCGCGCACAAGCGGAGGTGTGTGAAATTCTTTGAACCGTGACGGTGAAAAGGTCACGCACGGCTAACCGATCCGGCTAGCCAGTGTCCTCTGTCGTGCGTAGACCACTGGAATGCGCAAGTATGATTTGTTATTGAACCGAAATTCAAGGCTCGTGTTGTCAGCAGATGCAGCCAGTTCGTTCTCTCAACCAGTTCGCCCAGATGTACGCATATGAGAGAACTATGAAAGAATAGCACCGTAACTTTCAACAGTGCGCGCCCTGCTCAGAAACCTTGACACGAAAATACGTTAGAAGTAGACCGACTGTCACTTCTCAGCATGCCAATTCTTATCGGCTGGGTCACAAGTCCACAGCTGTCGCTTGCCTTTGTCAAAGCTGACGAATATATCTATTTTTTACCTAACACTGTCGCTACTGTCAGGACACCGTCACAGGTGCGGCGACCATGATTTATGTTATATTATGTGTAACACCAGTTCAGTCATCTTCTGGTGTCGACTGGCAATTCATTGCTACTGCATGGGTATTCAACAGATTCTCTGGTCGTGACGTTCTTTTTAAATAAAGCTCTGTTGTTCGCTGCGATGTACCCGTCATTAATTTGAGAACACGAGACACAAAGTTAAGCTCTCTCATTTTTAGGTTTTGCAAAGTGCTAGTCTTGGCTTATTATATCTTAATTCCAGCGAATTTTCCGTGGACACATTTCCCATTTTTTCAACTAGGGTAACTCGTAATTGCCTGTGATTCGCAGCACTCATCGCTATTTGAATATGTTGTATCTCATTGTCTCGTTTGTGACGTAACTATCAGTGACTCGAAGTCAGCTGCACAATGAAGTGACTGACTCCGAGGCTCCGTTGTGATCGTGGTTGACTCCAGTTGGCGGCCCACTAAATCAGTTCTGTAAACAATGGTACAAGATGCCGGCTGGCGCCGTCTAGGAAACCAAACAGAAGTTGTTTTGTTAATATTGAATGGTTACGAAAATATTAATATAACTATTTTCTTCAGAAATTGCATAACTTGATGTCAAGAAGTAGTGTTAGCAAAAGAACAGTGTGTATTGGATGGGAGAAAGTATTCATTCTCACTGAGAACATAAACGAAATCGTTGTTCATTCCATTTACATAGCCATCCTCAACTGATTTAGCCTATCGCGAATCCGTTTCGTTGATGTCCATGCATATATGTAGTTTTTGAATAGTTTAAAAAAACGTGTTATTCTAGTCATCGAACAAAAATTACCTTAGTCGTTAGAGCTGGTAAGGCTAAAATTACTGGATAACCAAAATGCTAAGCATTTTGCGGATCAATGCCGATCATTACGAACATTTCAACGATGGTGAAACTCGTGAGTATTCAACGTTTACATTTTCACTTCAATTAATGTTTGACCAAACATTAAGTAATACACTAGTATGTCTGGTGATGGACACAATGTATGTTTGATAGTTCGCAAAATGAATTTGAAATGAGACTAGCACAAAAATCTAATTTATGAAGAAACCTTAAGTTTATCTTAAGGCGACGCCGTGAAATACCTAATATTAATATAATATGGATAAGGAACTGCTTAACCCCTTTTGCTTTGGTGCGCTGCCGAGCTTGGGTTTTTATGATTAATAGATCGTTCACTGAGAACACCTGGACGAAAGCGTGGAGCATCACCCAGAGTTAATTGCTTTTAGGCATTAACAAAGGCGTGTAGAACACCACAGGTGCAGCCCTGCATAAAATGCGAACTTGATTCGAGCGGCTAGTCTCCCAATTGCCTGGACGGGTCAAGTGAATGATTCTGGAGCGGCGTTTTATTTGGAGAGACAATGTGACGTCAGATTACGTCATTAGCTGCGGACTTGTGTCGCGTTGGAGTGCTTTGGTGAAAGCACTAATGAAAGCTGCGTGCTCCATCAAGGCATGGGCCGAGCAGGGACACACAAACGATAGAGGGAGTTATGTATTGCAGTATAATACTACTATAATAATATACGTTTCGTACTACATGGTGTGCAACTGCATTAAATCAAATACAGCAATTACACTGTACATAAAACAGAGAGCAATGGCACAAGTTCGTCACTGGCTAAAAGGAAGTGTTACACGCATTCTGTTCACGCAACACATTTTCAATAAATGAAAGGGTGTTTAACATTTTCTCACCCAGCCCTCCTCGGTAGTGGTTTTGGGGAGATCATGAAAACAACTTTGCGCTATATTATAGAAGGTCGTAGCATCCGCTTTGAAATGTGCCAATATGTAATTGAAACTTTTAGGCATATTTGAACCACCACAGCGTAGAACAAGATGAAAAAAGATCTCCAAACTGATGGTATTGCATGTCGAACAACTCTGCATGAAATGCCACATTCGAATCATAATCTGTATTTGTATTGTTAGGCATTCCACTAAAAGTGACACCATTTTAAAGTGAGTGCTAACTGGTAGATTAATCTAGCAGATTTTCTAGTGAATAACTGTTTGTTTGACCAAAACAATGTGACTCGACGAAGTTGCATCTACCATGTAATCATTGTCCACCTCGCTTACCTGGTTACCTTTTGTTACGAACGACGTGTTCAGCTGGCAACTATCTAAACCCCGCGGATATACGAAACTAAATATGAGCGCGTTCAATAGACCTATCGTAGCATTATGTCTGAAGCACCGATTACGTTTCACGTTGAAACATGACCGGACCACATAAGTGTTACGTACAGTGAACGCTCTCGCCGCGTACACGTGTATACAAATGCGCGCTAAGATTCCCAGATACCCACAGGCCATGACCAGCTTTGTATCAAGAGTCCCGCGGTTTCCTGTCTTTTGTTTTCCTTTGTTGTCTAATGGTTAGGTGGGTGATTTGGGGCGCCCGGGCGCAAGTTATATAGCTTGTTGTTGTTCCGCCAGCGGGCATTGTCGTAGAAGTTAGCTCACTATCTGTCGCCCACTACCTGGGGTTTTCACACCAATGAACAACATTAACATCCAACACCGCAGCAACCATCTATAATGTACCCATTGCACACTTATTGCCATCTACGATTCGGAGATATCGAATATGCGGGAATAGAAAATGTCTACCAGGACAACTAACTTATGTTTATTTTAAAAATAAATTATTCCAAAATGTCACAGTTTAGTACTAATTAATTAGAATCGTCCGAAGAATAGTGTTGTTCTTGTTTGTTTGTTTGTTTGCTTTCTTGTTCGCGTGTGTGCGTCAATGGAAGCCAATGTTTCAGAAAAATACTGGTCAACATATGCAACGAACTAATGCTAGTCTAAAATGAGTGTATCGCACACAACGAGTCGCACCTGTTGTTAAGTTCAACGACACAGTAGGATGGAAAACAATGACATAATATCGTTTGCACTCAACCGTGCTACGTCGAAAAAACTCGAAACCTTTTCGACACAGCCACTGTGAACAAGATTAATATCCAGCACTGTAAGAACTGTTCGCCTAACACTACCCGACCTCACTGCAATCACCTGTAGAGAAGTGTCCGCAAACGACTTTCTGCAGTTAGCCATGCTGACATCCACGACACGATATCTGAACCGTGCTCGTGACAGAAGATACTCTCACCAGTATGTACAACGTTTTTTGTTTTCCTGCTCGGTTTTAACATTAATATATGCTTGTTGCTATACTGGAACGAATGTCAAAACGTTCAAAATTCACGCCGTAGTCATCTATGGAGAACCGTGACATAGGTAATTGGCTGAGCACTCGTGTCGTCCGCGTGCCTGGGTTGTTACGTATTGAGCGACTCTGTACTCGTGCAAACCATGAATCAGAATTCATAAAACGGGATATATATTGACATGGCACAACTTGTTTGTTGACAAGAGAAGCGGGACTATTGTCGGTGTCATATCAGGGCAAGAGCGAATACTTCAAGTAGGAGACGTTGCAAGAGGTTGTGTGTTTTTAAATGTGCAATACGAGGGGTACCATGTAACAGAACGAAGAACAACGAACGGGTGTAAAGACATGTCTGCAAGAAATGCAGACAAGAAAATAAAGGCACACTAGACATGATGGTGAAGCCTGTTTGTAAATTATGCCAAACAGTCACGCTAGCAAGCGCCAGAGGTCAGTGGTCGAATGCAAAGTTGCAAATCACGCCCGGAGATCGGTGAGGGTGTCGTTGATCAGAGTAAAAAAACAGGTAATTCGTCGACCACAATCACGACAACTATCTAGGGAATCTGTGGAACCAGATCATTGTCGATGTGTTTTGTTGTTGTTGAAGCGACTGTCTCACGTTGCAACAAAGAAAGACCAGTGCTTGGATCCCACGCACGTTGTCTTCAGCGTGAGAACATAATACGCCTTGAAATACATGCCACAGAGAGGGTCGACATGTATGCAAGATAACGTGCTCACTTTTCACTTGTACGGCAGTTGATGGTTATGGCAGCGATTCTTGTCTCTGTCTCGTGAGGCCAACAACGGCTCCGGTTAGAGAAACACCTTTGCTCACAAACACGCACTCACCTGAAGTAAACGTGATTGACTAACCACGCACATCTACAATTTGGCATACATATTGTAGTTTTTGTCATTACCATGTTCGAATAAGGCCTATTATTTGCTAACGCGTGCATGCACAAAAGATTAAATCGATTATGACTAACAATACCTTGCATGATCCTGCCAGCTTGGAAGTGCCTTGCAAAATTCTGATGTCAGTTTTGGGTATTCAATTTCTATTATGAGCACCCACTTAGGAGGCGAAATTATACGCACTGCTGATTCATAGTCTACGTGCTTAGTGTGTGCTGATCTTAGATTTAAAAAAAACGGCAATACAAATCAGGTGTAAGCAGAGTGTGCTGTAAAAAGCATATTCAATGACTAAACGATTTTATCAACAAACAGTGGAGTTGTGATACCGCCCACCCCGTGCGACAAAGTTTACTGACACGACTCAAGTACCGAGCAGTGAGAGGTGTTCATTTCTTTAAGCTTGCTAGATATAGTTCGACCAAAGGTGCTAGTTTTCTAATTAGGTATTCTGATTATATTTACTCTGAGTGAGAAGTAGTTTCGGACTTTTTTTTGCGCAGAGGTAACTTAACATATAGCAGAGAAAATTTAAAGGTCCGCGTTCGCTGTGTTCACGAGAGGTGAATGGTTCTGCCACATTGCAGTTACTACACTAAAGTAGTCGTTCACATAGTTATGCTATATGTAATCAGCTGACTGAATAGGAGCTATGCAAAGTGAACGGAATTGTCCATGCTTCGAAAGGTAGCAGGGAAGTCGAACCGTGCCCTTCGTTTTAACCACTCTGCTAAATACCGCCCCCCATCGATCAACAATACACCTCACATTGACACACGGATAATGGCTGTCACTGCTTGATATATCACTTGAAAAGGTATGGATTTCCCGGGTTGCCTGAACCGCAAAGCTTGTCACGACAGGAAGATCCCTTATCGCGCCGTGCCCCCTAGCATTCTCCTACGCTTCTTTGTATTTTCTCCGCGGTGTCCAACAACCAGAAAGCCACTTAGCTGGTAGCACTCCGCCAAAAACCCAATCGAACAACGCCCATCTCCACAGTCTGGGTCAGATGTTGGAAGAATGTCAGAAAGACGTCTGGGAGCCGTCCGAACACAATGCAAAGTGGCCAGGGACCTTCTCGTCGACCGACCTATTGTGACGTGGTACAATGGCGCCTCGTTTAATTTTCAGGTGGCTGACGGAGAGGATAATAACGGTTGGGTAATGTGGTTGCCAGTACAAGCCGAGTGAATATACGAGGGACTTAACGACAGCCACTGGTTAAAGCTGAATGAAAGCCAACATTCCCTGGTCGCTAGTCGATCATTGTTACTGACAGAACTGCCCGTAGGCACCGCCAATTATAGACGAAGGCGAAGGTGATACCCGAAATCCTCATAAATAGTTATCCTGTGGGCGTGGACTGCGGTTGTAAAGTTACGTCGGTGCCTATCAATTACTTAACCTAGCGCGGTGCCGGAAACCATAAATCGGGAAACATTTAGAGCGTTGCTAAATTGCATGCAGAAAGCTGCAGGTTTAACAATGCCTGTTCAAGACAACTCGTGCTGAAAAAAGGCATTTGCTACGTTCAGCGAACTAACTGCATTAACTAGGCAAATCCAGCTCACAGTACCACTGCCGGAGGTCAAATCGAAACGGCGGTTCTCAACTTTAGTACCGCCACTTTTGAGATTGGATCAGGTGAGTGTGGTGGACCTGGTGGCAATGCCACGCAACACAATGCGTGGGGCGTCGTAGTACATATATTAGAATGTCGCACGCTCAATCGAAAGGACCGGGGTGGAGTGTAAAGCGCTTTCAGCGGTCCAGTCTACCCGATATCGCGCAGTATAAGCTACTTTTACCTTACAAATATACGCAGAAATACTTTCTGCGATTAATCGCACAATGTTCTTCGCTGCGCATGCTGTCCTATTGCAATGACGATGGTGGACCAAATATAATACTAAAATAATAATAAATATATTAATATGTTTGTTTCCGCCCTACGCAAGTGCAAGCCGGACTAAATTATATAACATATGTGTATTAAGCTGTGTGTCCTAACATACGTAATGCGCGAAACTAAGCCAAACGCTGGTGATATATCAACATGGAAACGTCGTGAACATAGCTTAGCGATTAAGCAACAACGTGTGAAATGTTCGTGAACCAACATAGAGAAGCAGCTTACCGTGTGAGTAACAATGTTTGAGTGGTTGATAACCTACCTAAGATTAAACACGACGATCCTTAAGAAGTGTGAAAAGGCATGATATAACTAAATTATCATAAAATATATCAAACAACTCCGTCCTTGTTTTGAAATTTAAGTCATATGTCATCCATATATAACTTCAATGATAACCTAAGTATTAAATATCCCAGCTATTATTGTTTATTTAAAATGTAAATACCATTCTTTGCATGTCATTTTGACATTAGTTAAATAATGCATATGCCAAGCAATTAACCGTTAGTAATGATTGTGCGACGTGAACATTTCTAAGAATGAATGTGAAACGTATCACATACAAGGAGGCAGATCCCATAAGAACACAGTCATTATAGAAAACTGCAACCAGAAACCACTTTAACAATCCAAACATCGGCACATCATAGTTCTGTGACACGTAGGTTAACATTCGGAGCCCCCCAAAAACCGTTTCGTAAATTATTTCAAATTCGCCTTTTCATGAGCCCGCACGCCCGAGTGGCCACACAAACAACACGATATTGTCAATATGACCAGTGACTAGACTTATCAGTGACTGGACCGCGGCATAGTGAACTTTGCGTGATAGGAATCGCTTGGCATGAGTGACAACGCATATTCCGGACGTGCAACAATACAGACATAGCATGGCCAGCCGTCAACAAGAATGCAGTTCAACGAAACGTATGCCAAATAGTTTTGCCCTCAAGAAATATTGGCACAACTTGAGATTACCTTTTTCACCTTCCGGCATTGAAATTGCCACGTTTGATCCAATGCATGCTCCCTCGAATAATTGTTTTATAATGCAGTTGGTGATTTATTTAGGCAGTCGCCAATCAGTGACAAGACAACTAATTTGCTGGGTGTATGTCTATTGAAGAAGAACGAATTATGAAATACGCGTATTTTTTAATAGACTTAATAAACGACCAGTGGGCGATTTGGGCGAAAGTTGAGAGTCTAGAGAATGAGATCACCAACTCTGTGGATCAACGACAGGTTTTTATCCATTTCCTTATGTGGTATTGTCTACTCCCCTGGCCTAGACGCCGAAGGGACAAACGACTTTTAGTGTCTATTCCGAAAGATACGGGAAATGGATAAAGGATATTTCGAATGGGCAGCCTGTGGTTGTGAACCTCGGCCCCTCGACGGGAGGTCCAACGTTCCTCCACATAAAGGATATTTCGAATGGGCAGCCTGTGGTTGTGAACCTCGGCCCCTCGACGGGAGGTCCAACGTTCCTCCACATAAAGGATATTTCGAATGGGCAGCCTGTGGTTGTGAACCTCGGCCCCTCGACGGGAGGTCCAACGTTCCTCCACATAAAGGATATTTCGAATGGGCAGCCTGTGGTTGTGAACCTCGGCCCCTCGACGGGAGGTCCAACGTTCCTCCACATAAAGGATATTTCGAATGGGCAGCCTGTGGTTGTAAACCTCGGCTCCTCGACGGGAGGTCCAACGTTCCTCCACATACAGGATATTTCGAATGGGCAGCCTGTGGTTGTGAACCTCGGCCCCTCGACGGGAGGTCCAACGTTCCTCCACATAAAGGATATTTCGAATGGGCAGCCTGTGGTTGTGAACCTCGGCCCCTCGACGGGAGGTCCAACGTTCCTCCACATAAAGGATATTTCGAATGGGCAGCCTGTGGTTGTGAACCTCGGCCCCTCGACGGGGGGTCCAACCTTCCTCCACATCACTACCGCGTCCCATTACGCACATTTTGGTTCTGAGGACATACACATTGAAATACCGTAGTTGTTATTCGAAAGTATTTACTGGACCAAACATTTACACATAGTATATCATATAATATTGTAATACCGTCTTATATTCTTACAAACTACGCCCGATCTGGTGAGAGTTCGACAGCGCAACGACAGATCAAGACCGACAAGCGGCAAGCGACGCCCACAATCCATTCACTGGCCAGATATTCCGACTGTACCCTCTCGTCTGACCGGTTCTGTCTGACTTGACCGGTCAAACACCACATGTCCACTCAACCATGTATTATGGTCATTTAATGACCACTACCGCCGGCAACTGGACGGCTCGCTGTTTGCCCCTGCGCCCCGCCCTGGGATTGCCATCGCGCTCGCTTGACCAACGTGTATCCCAGTTTTGAACCCGTTTGAAACGCTTGAAATCGAGAAGGGATTTTGTTGGGAAATGGGCACCATTTATCCCAGATGTATAGGGACAGTGTACACGGAGACGAAACAAGGACAAAATCCCTGCGACGATAACACAATCGTGAAACTCCAGTGTCGCATTTGGAACACGAGTGTCACAGACATGCAATCAATCAACAATCTCATTGCAGGACGGAAAAGTGTCCAGCTAAACCTTTGCTAATGTCCGTCGGTAATTTGGGAAATCTACAATAACTACACCAGTAACGACGAATTACGACAATTGAATGTCTTCATCCAAGCTCTAGAAATACAAGTAGTTTGCACACTAACCTTCGTTCTGCGAACTGTTTCCAATCACCTAATCCGCTCCTCTCGCCAACCCGATCAAGCTGCCGCCGGCGACTGTGTGTGAAGTCCGGCCTACGACTGCGCTCGTCTCTGCTGAAGCTAAATACGCACGGAGTACGCCGGGCGTGAACGCAGCCGGGCGTGACGGCGCATCGACCAATCAGCGACGTCCCTGGCAGTTCTCGTCCACCGTGCAATGCAGGTTACAGAAAGGACGTATGTTCAACTTCTACCACAACTTGATTAGATTTGTCCAATCTAACCAACTATCTGAACATTATGTAGTAGTAATCATGACATTAAACAATATATATTTGAATCGACAAATTGTACAACGTTTCGATACCACGATTTAGAGGATCGTCAAGCGGTATCAAATCAGCAACCTCTGAACGGTCTGATCTTTTGATCTACCATCTAGAAGTAAACTAATTCACATCTTTGCACTGACTGTATCATTCGCAACTAACACAGAACAAAACATATATTCACAATGAACAAGTATGCTACACCCCTACAGGATATTAACGCCCACAGAAAGACATAGAAATCAAAATCTGTTGAACTACGCTGCAGAGGCTATGTTTCCGAAGCTAACAAAACAAACCAAGACTACAGTCACACTAAAGCCATTTTGTATACAACAATCAATGAAACGAGTGAAATTTATAAAGCTACGTGTGTGTCGGAACTTGCGCTGTTAATACAATTCGCCATATTCAAAATGCAAAGATGAGCCACAATGGTTTGATCCATAGCTGATTGAAATAATTCAGTGCTCAGTAACTATTCACTTACACATATTTGTTCATCGTGATGTGAAATTTAGCATTGCCTTCATTATTTACCATAATCTACACAACGTTAAATATTCGGTAGTTTACCTAATTTAACACAAGTTCGTGGATTGTTGTTTCTTGTACTCTTTATAATAGTGTACACACCTTTATAATAGTGTACACACCTTTATAATAATGTACACACCTTTATAATAGTGAACACACCTTTAGAAAACGCATTTGCTGAATAAAGTGACCCTCTCTCTTGTATCATAGCAACAATAAAGTGACCCTCTCTCTTGTATCATAGCAACAATAAAGTGACCCTCTCTCTTGTATCATAGCAACAATATTCGCTCATCACGATTCGGAAATCACGATTATTTGAAAGTAGGGTATCTTTGAAGAATATATCACGTACAGAAGCTAGTATCTACAAAAGCACGCCGTTAGATGTAAAATGGTGTCCGAATGTCGTAACATGAGTGAGAGCACTGGTAACAGTGCCAGCGGGTTTAGATCGACAAACCAGTTACTCGTGTAACGTCACCCCGGAAATCCGGATCCCTATTTATGCCACTAATCGAATAAAGACTACTGCCTGGGAGGTGTTTGTGTAATGGTTCATCCATCCAAGACTCGAATGCATTCTAAACAAAATCAGTGCGCTACCTGTTGAATCACTGGTGTTTTAAAGGTGTGGGTGGTGCACAAACATATCTCTTGCAGTGTGAAACTAATGGTCAGATTTGACGACCAATACAATAACATATAATATATAGCATATCTAGAACGGACAGACACGGCTTCTGTGGCAATAATTTATAGTCTCCACATGCAAACAATTCGTGCATAGCTTAGTAGTATTTTCTGACAACACTAACTCATTTCCGGTGAAAACGTTGGCTGCGACTATGACTGCACGTTTGGTTCACATTGCAGGAGTCCTGTCCAAGTCAGCCTATCTTGGGCGAGTAAACACCAATGCTACCCCATTTTTCTTCAAGTTTCGCTTTACTACACCTTTGAATCTAAGTTTTGGGCCACCTCTGCTTCTAGTACCTTTCGACAGTTGAGAGTACATCATTTTTTATGAGGTCTTCTGTCATCCATATGAACCATGTGACCCTCCCATTTTATATTTACTTGCGTCAAAAGCTACGTCACGCTCGGGATGTTTTTATGTGTTTTCAATTAACTGAAACAATACATGGACATTAGCTCTAAGAACCAAAACACTATTCCAAAATATTTTTAACCGGTTTATTGCCAATTACACATTAAAATGTCCGAGGGACGGGGCGATACGCAACAATTCACCTTTCTGGCGTAACAGTGGCTGGTTTTATAACTACCGGTCGTTATGGTCAAATGGCCACGTCGTCTGACCCCCACGCATTAGCAGCGGTTTTGAAGTGTTGCCAACGATGTTGTAGTACAGCTATTTAGGGAGTCATTCTTCCGCGGTTGAGTCATTTCCCCGCGTGTAGCCATGAAAGGAATTGTCGTGACTGGGATGTGTACGCGTGTGCACGGCTCTCCACGGTAGCGTCATTCTAACTAGTTTACCCATAGTTCTTTTCTCGACTCACGGAACGTGTCATTGAAAGTTATGACATCGACACGAATCAGTGTAACGGCTGCACCGGATACAACAGTTTATCGAACAAAGACTTCAGTTAGTCCACGACGATTAACTCCGTGCATGACACACATACCCAGAGGGAACGTCGTGTGCACAGTCTATGACAGAGAAATGTGACTGAGGTTATTCACGTGGTGATAACGATTTGTGGCCAGCAGTGACCTTGCGTGCACAGGAACTGCATTTTCCGTGTTTGCGGTCTCGGATTACGTCAAGGTTGCTAAACGGATAATGAGTAATGTTTCAAACGTCCAACACTAGAACACATTCTCAGAATTTAAGTGCGCTATCTGTTGCGTCGCACGGGTTGTTAATGCGTGGAAGATGCATCAGCAATGCGCTTACAGCATACAACTAATGGTAAGATTCAAAGACCAATATAATAGCATACAATAAGTGGCACAAACAGGCACGGGCAAGCATGGCTTCTGTGGCAAGTTGCACTAGAGTCTCAACATGCAAACAGCTTGTGTGTCTCTCAGTAGTACTTTCGGGCCATGCCAGAGCATTTCCGTTGAAAACGTTGGGCAAATCCTTTCTCTCGTGTTCAGTCGCGGTTGCGACTATATAGATGTGTATGAATGATCGCTTGATTCGCATTGCAGGAGTAATCCCGAGGTCGGTTTATCTTGGGCAAGTGAGTACCACTGGTTGTAGTCTATATATTTTCTCTTGAAGTTTTGTTTTACTACATATTTCAATCTCATTTTGGGGCGGACTCTGCTTCTAGCACTTCCGACAATTAGGAGTACATAATTTGTTTATCATGCATGTCTGTGTCGTCCATGCGAGCCACACAACTTGTCCGTCGAAGACTCACTCGCACCATACGCTGTTCCTCGGAATGTTTTTTGAGTATGTCAACTAACTGAAACGGTATGTGGTAATTGGTTCGAAAACAAAACGCACCATTCTAAAATGTAAGATATTAAAAAAAATCCGTTTAGTATAAATCCCACGCACAAATATCTGCGGGGCGGCACGACACGCAACAGTTAAACTTTCAGGCGTCACAGTGGCTGGCTTTACAACTACCGGTCATTGTGGTCAAATGGGCCACGCCGTCAGATCCCCACGCATTAGCAGCTACCCCGGAGTGTTGCCAACGATGAGGTAGTATAACTATTTAGAAAATAATTCTTCCACGGTGCAGTCATTTCCACGGCGTCTAGCCATGGAAGGAATGGTCGTGACTGGGATGTGTACGCGCGTGCACAGTTTTCCACGGCAGCGTCATTCTAACTAGTCTATCCATAGTTCTTTTCTCGACTCATGGAGTCCTGAATGTTGTGAAACACACGAATCAGTGTAACGGCTGCACCGGATACAACAGTTTATTGAGCAAAGACTTTAGTTAGTTCACGGCGATTAACTCCGCACATGACAAACATTCCCCGAGGGAACGTAGACTAGTTGTTCTGTGCACAGAACCGATGCCTATGGCAGAACAATGCGACAGAGTGTATTCGCATGGTGATAGCGATCTGTAGGCAGGAGAAACACTGTGGACAAAGCTATTTTAGGCAGTACCATTTGTTTCCGCTCGGGAAATGTGTACTACTGTTACAATTCATGATCTTGCGAGCACAGAAGCTGAATTGTCCACGTTCGCGTCTCGTACCAAGGCTGCTAAAGGCCCTAAAAGCCCAGAGGGCATATCGACGTAGCCATTTTTGTGTACTTTTTCTCGTTTGAGGGTGTCGGAATACGTGCGACCAGGTGCGTAGTCGTCTTGTTAACGACAAGGCGGTCGATGGCATCGCTATTGCACTAGGCTAATGATACACCCAGGGTATGTTACTTTATGGTTATGGTTGAATATATTTATTGATATATTTATTTATTAATTATAACTTCATGTATATTATTTCAATTATATATATTTACATAGTCTTATTTCTATATAATATTAATGACATTTTTGCTCTAATTGTGATAACTATTTTAGTATATTTAATTACTGTACTTACCTCTAGTTCATTAATGTTAATTCATATCATTTTAATTAACTTATATGTATGTATATATACATATATATATATATATATATATATATATATATATATATATATATATATATATATATATATATATATATATATATATATATATATATATATATATATATATATATATATATATATATATATATATATATATATATATATATAATTATATATATATATGTAATTAGTATATGATTATTCTATTATATTTTATTACACTGGACATATGTTGTATTCTTATTTTAACTAGCTTGCACAATGTATTTGTAAAGAGTTGCATGTTTATTTAGCAATTTTATAACTATTTGTCTTGTAAAGCGCCACGACGGTTGATTTGTGAGGCGGAATACACGAACACGGAAACGGCAGTGTTACATTGTTACATTGTTACATTAGTATATTGTCGGAACATTAGATCGTTTCCCCCGTCACAATTTCTCGTCGTCCATCCCTCCTGTCACCCTCCGTCTTCCCTAGCACCCCTCTGGCTCACTTACTTGCATCTTGAGTCGGGCCCGTATCTAAATAAATAAATAAATAAATAAATAAATAGTTCACTTATACAGGGCCAAATATAGTTAAAAACTACTCAAGGCGCTGTATATATATATATATATATATATATATATATATATATATATATATATATATATATATATATATATATATATATATATATATATATATATATATATACCGTACCGCAAGACAAGATATTGTGTCACATCACACTTTAATGCACCATGCAACTCATACTGTGCACGTAGGTCGTCGGTGTGTAGGCACACGGGGCGATGGTCACAGCATAGAGGAGACGGTAAATAGCAATACGTCATTTTCAGTTGACGATTGAGAACAGACAATAACACAAACTGGACACTGGTGACAGGCTAACTCGCGTAGAATGAAAGCTTTACCTGTTGCCGTTAATTGGGCGGAGGTCAAGCGCCGCTACTGGGCGAGGGTGTTTGAATGTCACGTGCGAAAAGAAAGTTCTCGTGTGTCAAGAACACAAAGCCGCCAAACCACCAGAAATGATTGATGTTACCTTATCGCCATTGCTTCTGTGTAATCAAGATTGTCTGAGGACGGTGTCAGCATTCGGACAGGAGTGTAGCGTCCATCGAAAATCAAATGATCTAATATATCCTTAAGTATCTTGACCTCGGTTGATCCCATCCACCACCTGACAAGCAGTGCAAGTTGTGTGATCACCGTCTGACCCTGTCAGTCCGTCTTCTCAATGGGAACGTGATTTATGCCTAATATCACGCGAGCACCAAAGCGACTTCTACTGCCTGCGTTATGCACACTGACATGGCGACTATGTTTTGTGCTCCTGTGCAAAAACAAACAGATCGTCTTTTTGCACTAGGTTAGGTTAACGATAGGTTTCGCACATAAACGCTAAGGCAAACATCGGCTAAGAAGTATCGGAGTAAATGGCTAAAGCTGTATCGCACAGACTGTATGAATAGTCACATCGTGTTCATTGCATATATCTAATTCCAAGTTGCTGTCTGACTCCTGCCAGCACTATTCCGTAAAAAAATATTTAAACTGACAGATTACTGACTGAAAACATAGAAACAAGAAATACGAGACGACGCGTGAATGAAAGGAGACTTGGTGAAAAACGAATATCAAGCAGATTGGTTAGCCTAAAGTGAAGCAGCGACAAAAACCTTTACTGGCCCATGCAAAAATAGAAATGTCTTGCGTGTTGGGGATGATTTCAAAAGGCAATGTATGACGTGACTTAGAATTGGTTTATTGGGGCTGAAGTTCCACCTGGCGAGCGAACACGAAGTCGCCACAGTTGCACACAGGTCGACGTAGGCCGAACTCAGTGTTTTGTAGCCGGGAGCATTTCACAAAATGAGCACTCGGAGATAATGAATAAAAATGGACATTCCATTGAGGAATTTATTAAACGGTTCGCCATCGTCGGCGTCACTCATCATCCTTGGACGAACTGATGCAGCATGAAACATGATCCCTCCGCATTTTCTTGTTGTAGACCAGTGAGGAGGCCTCAGCTGGCTCGATGCCTACATCTCTGACGAGCTGGTTCGACAGCCCTGTCCTTCCTCGCCGAGCTGTACCACTGCGAGGTTGCCAAAGCAGCAGCATTTGAAGCTGCAATATGACACTGCTGTGAAACTTTCATATCAGCAATCTGAGTCCCTTAACTTTATGGCAGTACGTAGAACAGTATTTTAAAGTTTACTAGTATTCATCGAATATTGTTTAAACAAACAGTGCAAACAGTAATCACACAGTTTCCACGGAAGCTCCTTCTTTGGTCTATTCAGACGAACGACAGAAGAACAACCAATTAAACCAGTGAACCATTGAACCACTGCAGCAGTTGTGGGTGTCCAGTCAACCATCTTGTGGGACATGACGTTCTAATCTTACCTACGACCTCAGTTAATTGTGGTCTTGTTGACGCGAACCAGACGCACTAACATATATTTATGATCTGTTCCACAAAACACCATAGTTCTGTAACACCACTGTGCCCGTCTGTCACATCTCCAATTAAGTCCTGTATCTACAAGTGCTTAACCCCTGCTGTCCTATGTACATTCGGATTTTGACGCCCATTGGCCAGTGTGTGAGAACGTTTGCTCTATGACATTCTCACCTCAACGAAAAACAAAACTTATATTCAGTTTCAGTGGAACCTCACTCATAAGGTCACCGTCACGAATGGGCCAAAGTGACCTGAATAACGAGGTACCCGTATTAGCAGGACTAATAGTCGTTGCTCGCTGTATTGATCGCAGTCACAGCGATTGACAAACAAAGAAATCGGTGAATGCACCCACATCGACCACCCACATCAACCACCCACATCAATCACCCACATCGACCACCCACATCAACCACCCACATCAACCACCCACATCGACCACCCACATCAACCACCCACACCAACCACCCACATCAACCACCCACATCGACCACCCACATCAACCACCCACATCAACTACCCACATCGACCACCCACATCGACCACCCACATCAACCACCCACATCGACCACCCACATCGACCACCCACATCGACCACCCACATCAACCACCCACATTAACCACCCACATCAACCACCCACATCGGTCACCCACATCGGTCACCCACATCGACCACCCACATCGACCACCCACATCGACCACCCACATCGACCATCCACATCGACCACCCACATCAACCATCCACATCGACCACCCACATCGACCACCCACATCAACCACCCACATCGACCACCCACATCGACCACCCACATCAAACACCCACATCAACCACCCACATCAACCACCCACACCAACCACCCACACCAACCACCCACATCAACCACCCACATCGACCACCCACATCAACCACCCACATCAACCATCCACATCGACCACCCACATCAACCACCCACATCAACCACCCACATCAACCACCCACATCGACCACCCACATCGATCACCCACATCAACCACCCACATCAACCACCCACACCAACAACGTCGTCGATGAAGTGAAGGAGACGATGGAGGTGATTGGGTCATGTTCTCCTCATGGACAGGAATAGCCTTCCACACGCCGCTCTCAAATGGATACCACCTGGAACAGGAGAAGAGACAGACCACTGTAAAAGAACTGAATAAGATATGGAGATAGCTGGGAAGACCTGTATTGAAAACTAGAGGCTCTGCCAGGATCATGCAGGCTGTAGAAAATGTGTTGGCGCCTTGTGCTTCTGTGGGGGGCGAAGAGGATTAAGAGAACAAGGCTATTTGTGAACTCTTAACGTGTATCAGATTCAACCCTTCGTGGTTGGTAAACAACTAACCGGTTTTTTAGGTTTATACTTGACCATACACACCCAGGGCTCGGAACTGCTTCTGATGCAATATCAGATGGATATATCGTGTGGCTCGGGTGATATGTGCTATCCTCAATTCTCATTTGTGTACATTTGTGTACAGTGTCAACGTACACGGGACATCGCGTGTATGTTTTCTTCACTGTTGTGTCGTACTTAGAACCCTATTGCAATCAAAGGAGTAAATATGTTGTTGTTTGACGTGTGCATGCGGGTTTCTTAGAAACATAGACGAAATAGTCAATCGATAAATAGTTTCCCGAAATAGTTTGGAGAAATCGCTCGACTTACGGCCTAATGATTCAGGTTATAAGAATGTGAAGCAGGGCACCAACCTATCATAAATTGTGGTCTAACCCCGAAACAGATGATGTTTCTGTACGTGGTGACAGGACACGTACTTGTGGCCGAGGAGGGCGGGTTGTCAATGGCGAAAGAATGTACGTTCGCTGGTCTAATTGATGGACCGTGCCAGTACGGGTGGCGATATCTCGGGCCATCGACCAACCGACAAGACTATATTGTTCGTCGCGTGCCTGCCATACTTCGACAGACGAGACCCTTTTTGTCTGACTTCTCTGAAGGCGCGGGGGTGCAGTTGCTTTTGTTGCAACTTAACGAGGACATATATCAAAACTGGAGAAACTGTTGATCACGCACACAATCCCAGTCGAGGTTTGAGTGTGTGCAGCCCCGTGGGAGGTGACAACGGGTGACGACAGACATGGTTAGGGCGACATCGCTATCGCCGTTAAAAAGTAGGTCTCGTTGTAGCGTGATCTTTCCTGTGAAAACGACAAGCGCCGGCACGAATTATCATCGTTTAGCCAACCCTGGAGAACAGAACACGGACCACATAACCGTGACAAGTTATTCACGATGCAGAATATGCACATCTTCTCCAACAGGCGACCACCTCAAACATATCTTGTCGCCCTCTACCACGGAGCTCCTTAACCAATATTTAACTCTCAAGTATTTTCTTGTCTTGCCCCTTTGATGTTTCGACACTGCACCCTATATTATGAATATCATAGCTGGTTTCCATGCTTCCCATCCTGTGTCATGGCCCTCTGGTTTCCATATAACCCTCTCTGTCTCGCTATATCAGTCACTCCACCTACCCATCTTCTCCTTTTGCCCCCCCCCCACCCAATCTCTTGCGGGTTTTCATCGTTCCGGTTGCCAACGCTAAACTTTCCCAGCTATTATATTGTATCCAGCCCTCAGCCCACCACAAACATCGACATTCTGCTTGCTCACTCTATTACCTCCGTCTAGGTCGTCTTGACACTTCTACGTTGATGACACGGTCCTGCCATCGTATTCCCAGCAAGAGTCGTAAACACCAAACAACTACAGTGAAAGCCATTTAACCTGCTTGTTTCTTTATTCATGTCTAACTGTCAAGTACAGAGCTGATATATTTTTAACAGGGGTCACCTCGGTTCGGGGTTTTCTTGGGTGTCAGTAAAATACCCCCACGGAACGTTAAAAATCGCGGGAGCTGTTTTAATGATGTCGTGAATTTCTCACCCACCAGGGGTGGATTTCCGCCCACATTCAAGTACGTTACACATTACCTCTATACGTAAACTGTTCCCACGGCTACAACGGGTACTAACACACTGCTACAGTTCACTCAGCTGTATATGAGTACCCGACTACAGACTGGTGGATATGCGAACTAATATGCGAACTTCGCGCAGAAATTGCAGCGTGGCTTAATGCTTCCCAGAGAAGTCGAGATGGTTTGGAATGACCAGGTCTGCCAGGGGGTAAGTGGAAAGCGCTCTAAACAGTCTCAAATGAGCGGATACCGCGCTACAAAACAACGTACCTTTTTATAATCACTCAGTTGAATATTCCAATAAGGTTGTACTAACAAAACATTTGTTTCAATCTAGACAATACATTTTTGCAATACTAGTTAGTTACGCTGGATAGTATGAAAAATGCCTGTCTTATCATACCGCTTGTCATTTGCAGAAAAGGTCCATTACTCGGCATTTTAAACATCTTGTGTGTTATTGTGTGTTACACGTTTATGTTTTCTAAACGCATTTAGGCGTGTTCGTCTGAACACTAACATACGTTATTTAATTTTGGCAAATGAAAATTACTACACGCAGGATATTGGAACGTGGATGCAAAATATAAAACGGAAGATACTATTCTAGGTACAATAATAAAGAAAAGGAATTATGATTGAAAATTAGTGCAGACATGAAAGTTTCAGAGCACGATATAAAATTGAAATATAGACTAGGAGATTCAGAGGATATAAAACAGAAGCGCTTAAGATAGAGAGTGATTGATTATGAATATATAGCTATAGGTATTTTTGTTTCACTCAAAGAAGAGAGAATAACATTATCTACTGATTGTGTAAATGTTAGAGGCGTGAATATGTGTAACAACAAAATCGAAAAATATCTTAGAAGGACGGGTTACACATTGATGAATAATCATTGGACAATGGCTTCCTTGTTTACCTGGCATCTTAGTTGTTTGCTTTGGGTGGCAGTTTCGTTAACACTTAACACAAGCAATAGAACACGTAGGCGCATACAATACATACATTGAGGTACTAAGTATATAAATACATTACATGGTGTACTAGGCACATGCACACTCGCCGACATTTATGGACAGCGGATCAGACATTATATAGCGCTTTATTGTTGTTCTGGATTGATCACACATTATATTGTGTTGATGTTTCAATCATTTTATTTGGCACATTTTACAACAAGTATCCTATTAGTATAATTTTAACAGCTAATGGATTTATTTAGCAATGCGCACTAGGTAATAGCATCGCAATATAATGACACAACAAACATATGGGTCAGACAAAAACCGAAGAAAACAAATGGGCTGGGTTGACAACATGAAGCATTGAACAAATGGTGGACTCGAAGTGTCTAGGGAGGCTTCGAGTACCTTAAAAGGAGAATAGCATTGGGTAATTTCTTGGAAAAAAATACGTTGAATGAGTGTGTTGAGTATTACTGACACAGGCCCTCGGGCTCTGGCTGGCTCGCCAGATGAGGTCGTGACTACATCACCTTCGATATATACTTTGACAGGAAATTTGCCATCAATAGTTGATGTCACTTCATACGAAACTAAAGCTTTCATTGGATTCGTCGAAACTGTCGCAATCGCTTCTATGGAACTAGAACCGACCACTGCTCCGGCGTCGACGTATTCATCTCCAGCGAACCTCGCAACGTCACCTGGAGTCGACCAGTCTACGTTGGTGTACCGGAGTCGACCAGTCTACGTTGGTGTATCGGAGTCGACCAGTCTGCGTTGGTGTACCGGAGTCGACCAGTCTACGTTGGTGTACCGGAGTCGAGCAGTCTACGTTGGTGTACCGGAGTCGACCAGTCTGCGTTGGTGTACCGGAGTCGACCAGTCTGCGTTGGTGTACCGGAGTCGACCAGTCTACGTTGGTGTACCGGAGTCGAGCAGTCTACGTTGGTGTACCGGAGTCGACCAGTCTACGTTGGTGTACCGGAGTCGACCAGTCTAAGTTGGTGTACCGGAGTCGACCAGTCTACGTTGGTGTACCGGAGTCGACCAGTCTACGTTGGTGTACTGGAGTCGACCAGTCTGCGTTGGTGTTCCGGAGTGGACCAGTCTGCGTTGGTGTACCGGAGTCGACCAGTCTACGTTGGTGTACCGGAGTCGACCGTTGCGGTTATGGCCGACTGAAGTCAAAGCAATCAAGTAATCTTTCCAGAGGCGCAGTCAAAAGTGATATCATCAGTCCGATATCATTGATGCTTGTTACCTTTGAGGTCACTTACGTTACAAAAATAGATCACATGTTTGTTTTAATGACGGAGTAACAAAGAGTGTCACTAAAATGCAACATTAACCGAACACAACGTCAAAAACGGCGCCCATTTTACGCCTCACAGACATTTTTCTTCCAGTACAATCCTCACTTAGTTGTGGGGTAGTCAGCCATGTTGCAGTCAATGGGCGTACAATTATTCAATCATGTGAGCTACTCACCCATGTCGCCGTCAGTGGACGTGGTGTATTCAACCATGTCATGTCACCAATGCCAGTAGCCAAATACGTATTTATACCCGGCGTTTATAGAGTTGTTGGGGTTCCAAAAAAGAGTTAGTATGATCACCAAACCCCGGTTCTTCCACGAGTTGCTAAATTGCTGTACATCGAGTGTCAAGTGTGGTCTTCCTTGTTGCTCCCTTTGTAAAGTGGTGAGGCTAGTTCTTGTACTGCTGCACCGCCCCAGCTGTGATCCCTTTTCTTGTTCCCTTTATACAGGGGTCGGGCTTGTTCTTGTACTGCTGCACCGCCCCAGCTGTGATCCCTTTCCTTGTTCCCTTTATACAGGGGTTGGATTTGTTCTTGTACTGCTGCACCGCCCCAGCTGTGATCCCTTTCCTTGTTCCCTTTATACAGGGGTTGGGCTTGTTCTTGTACTGCTGCACCGCCCCAGCTGTGATCCCTTTATACAGGGGTTGGGCTTGTTCTTGTACTGCTGCACCGCCCCAGTTGTGATCCCTTTCCTTGTTCCCTTTATACAGGGGTTGGGCTTGTTCTTGTACTGCTGCACCGCCCCAGCTGTGATCCCTTTCCTTGCTCCTTTATACAGGGGTTGGGCTTGTTCTTGTACTGCTGCACCGCCCCAGTTGTGATCCCTTTCCTTGTTCCCTTTATACAGGGGTTGGGCTTGTTCTTGTACTGCTGCACCGCCCCAGCTGTGATCCCTTTCCTTGTTCCCTTTATACAGGGGTTGGGCTTGTTCTTGTACTGCTGCACCGCCCCAGCTGTGATCCCTTTCCTTGTTCCCTTTATACAGGGGTTGGGTTTGGTCTTGTACTGCTGCACCGCCCCAGCTGTGATCCCTTTCCTTGCTCCCTTTATACAGGGGTTGGGCTTGTTCTTGTACTGCTGCACCGCCCCAGCTGTGATCCCTTTCCTTGTTCCCTTTATACAGGGGTTGGGTTTGGTCTTGTACTGCTGCACCGCCCCAGCTGTGATCCCTTTCCTTGTTCCCTTTATACAGGGGTTGGGTTTGTTCTTGTACTGCTGCACCGCCCCAGTTGTGATCCCTTTCCTTGTTCCCTTTATACAGGGGTTGGGTTTGTTCTTGTACTGCTGCACCGCCCCAGCTGTGATCCCTTTCCTTGTTCCCTTTATACAGGGGTTGGGTTTGGTCTTGTACTGCTGCACCGCCCCAGCTGTGATCCCTTTCCTTGCTCCCTTTATACAGGTGTTGGGCTTGTTCTTGTACTGCTGCACCGCCCCAGCTGTGATGTGCTAGGGCGTATGGATGTATGGATGTGCGTGAGTGCGTGGGTGCGTGGGTGCGTGGGTGCGTGGGTGCGTGGGTGCGTGGGTGCGTGGTGTGCGTGGGTGCGTGGGTGCGTGGGTGCGTGGGTGCGTGGGTGCGTGGGTGCGTGGGTGCGTGGGTGCGTGGGTGCGTGGGTGCGTGGGTGCGTGGGTGCGTGGGTGCGTGGGTGCGTGGGTGCGTGGGTGCGTGGGTGCGTGGGTGCGTGGGTGCGTGGGTGCGTGGGTGCGTGGGTGCGTGTTACTGCAGCGTCAAGGAATAGATACCTACCGAGGCTTTGTGCAGCGTTTTTACCGCGGCTAATCTACCAAGTTATCTGCACATTTTAAGTCGCATTGCGTGACAAAGACCGGGTATCCAGTATCAAGAACAAAGCCAGGTAAAACAGCCAAGGAGCCACTATTCCTCTTTATGTATGTAAGTGGGAATACTACTGCAATCTAGCATCGGTGATATAGAAGTAATGATACCATGAGATACGAGACTGGAATAAGAATGTGGCTGAAGTACTTTTTGATATCTCTCGCAAATTAGATATACAACACTTTATTTATTTTGTAGATTATTTCATATACTTATACTATTATACTATGAATTATGGTGTAATCATTGCATTTTGATACAATATAAACATTGCTATTGTGAACCATGTCCAGTGTGTTATGTCCGTGAACCATGTCCAGTGTGTTAATTCCGTGAACCATTTCCAGCGTGCTAAGTCCGTGAACTATGTCCAGTGTGTTAAATGTGTGAACCATGTCCAGTGTGTTAAGTTCGTGAACTATGTCCAGTGTGTTAAGTCCGTGAACCATGTCCAGTGTGTTAAGTCCGTGAACTATGTCCAGTGTGTTAAGTCCGTGAACTATATCCAATGTGTACAGTCCATGAACTATGTCCAGTTTGTTAAGTCCGTGAACCATGTCCAGAGTGTTATGTCCATGAACTATGTCCAGTGTGTTAAGTGTGTGAACCATGTCAGCAGCCAAAGGAAGAGCTAGGCCTAGGGTAAGCAGTACGCAAATGTAACGATCCATTCAACAAGAAGGCCGTGTTAGCTGCGGGCAGAATGTGTTACAGTAAGCATTATGAAGACACAGTCCGTGTTAGCAGCTTATAGTGCATGTGTGTATGTGTGTGTGTGTGTGTGTGTGTGTGTGTGTGTGTGTGTGTGTGTGTGTGTGTGTGTGTGCGTGCGTGCGTGCGTGCGTGCGTGCGTGCGTGCGTGCGTGCGTGCGTGCGTGTGAGCGAGCGTGCGTGTGTGTGCGCGTGTGCGTGTGCGAGAGTGTGTGTCAAAATTGAGGGGAAACGTCATCCCTTTATGAGCATCACACAACTATGGATCCAATGCAGATACATGCGTCCTGCAAGTGGTTTACTTCATCGAATACGTTAAATGAATGCATCATTCGCTGCGGGTAACCTAGTATGCGGGTAACCTAGTATGCGGGTATCCTAGTATGCGGGTAACCTAGTATGTTATATGCATATTTTAAGTCTCATTGCGTGACAAAGACGGGTATCCAGCAACAAGGGCAGAACCAGATAAAAATAGTTCAGGCGTCAGACTCGGGAAACAAGTATAGATGTACAAACGATAAGCTATATTATGTTTAGGCTACAGAAAAATTGCAATCATCACTTACCTTTTTTTACCTCGAGAAACAGTTACATGCGTAGACCACCACCACCAACAACAACAACAACTACTATAACAACGACAACAACAACAATAATAATAATAACAATAATAATAATAATATTATGATAATTATTGTTAATGTTGGTAATTATTGTAATTACGAATATGAATATGTCAGTATTATCAGTATTGTAATTATATTGTGATTGTGATTATGATTGTGATATTGAATATGAATATGTCATTATTAGCAGTATTGTAATTATGATTATGATTGTGATTATAATTATCATTATTATCATCATTGGTGTCATCATCATTATTCGATTATTAATACTTTGTGTCGGCAAGTAGGATCCGATGTTATGGTACTGCAACTACTGATAGTTATACTTTGTGTCGGCAAGTAGGATCCGATGTTATGGTACTGCAACTACTGATAGTTATACTTTGTTTCGGCAAGTAGGATCCGATGTTATGGTACTGCAACTACTGATAATTACTCAGCAAAGTCCTTCTAGGCTATTGCACTGAGCCTTGCTTTAAGAGCGTCCTTCTCTAGAATTAGTGAGTCCATCACAGGTGTTTTCCATTTCCCTGCGTGGGATATTTTACTTCCCCTGGCACAGACACCGGATATAAGGGACAAACAACTGTTACTGTCTCTTCCGAAAGACACAGGCAATGAGCCGATGAACGAAATTGCCCAAGCTTCGAAACGGCTGATGTAGAATCGAACCACCGTCCTCTCGATCGACAGGCGGGTGCTCCAACTACCACCGCTCCCCAGTATATCGGTGATATAGCAGCAATGATACCATTATATATGAAACGGCTGGAATAAGAATGCGGCTGAAGTACTTATTGGTATCTCGAAAACTGGTGATATAATTATTTCTTTGCTGAGATTCTGTGTAATCGTTGTATTGTGACACAAAGAAACATCGCTATCGTGAATCATTACCACTGTCGTTGTGACTCGTTGTGACCAAAATGACATGGCAACAAAGAGTAGTTCAGACGGTCAAGTTATCTTATGTTTCTGATAAAATACGTTCTATTGTCTAATAAATCCTAGTGAATGTTGATAAGACAAATATGGTCAATGATATCTACTATATGATTCTCATAGGTAAACCCACTAGTGCGGTTCACACGGTAACCTGCTTTAGACGGATATGCCTCAATAAATAGTATGTCCTATCTAATAAATCACTGCATTTTTGATCAAATAAATGCTATCAAATTACAACCTTAGTCGCAGTGGTCAGACATATATAATCAGAGTATGTTATACCTCAATAACATAATTATGATGTCCGTTGCACAGTCCACAATCTCAACTGTGCATTCTATTGTAAGTGCCATCTAGAGTACGGTTTGATACTGTATCGAAGAATTGGAAATATGTGCAGTCAACGATATAGATTACACCGTGATTGCAAGCAACGTTTGATTTGACACGATAAGCCTGACTGTGCTGACGTGACATGGAACTGGATCAGCCTTACCCCTTTGTTTTGGTGCGCAGCTGAGCTTGGTTTTCCCGAATATTTTACTGCAGTAGAAGTGTACTATATATTGTATTATGTTGTATCGTGTTGTGTTGTATTGTATTGTATTGTACTGTATTGTATTGTATTGTATTGTATTGTACTGTACTGTACTATACTGTACTGTATTGTATTGTATTGTATTGTATTGTGTTGTATTGTATTGTATTGTATTGTATTGTACTGTATTGCACTGTATTGCACTGTATTGCATTGTATCTTAACAATCGGTCTGAGTTGATAGATATGATAGACTGTCTCATTATATCTTTCTGTCTGTCTGTCTGTCTGTCTCTATGTCAATATGTCTGCGTATATGTATATATGTATGTATGTGTACGTGTATATAGATACGTACGCCCGTCCGTCCGTCCGTCCGTCCGTCCGTCCGTCCGTCCGTCCGTCCGTCCGTCTTAGTCTTCAGTAGTACGGAGAAATATATTCCAACAGGAATCGGGGCCAGAACACAGCCAGCTTCACACGTTTTCCAATGGTGAAGGCTGCACACACCACTGCTTGCATAGCCTTGTGGACATCTTGAATGAGGGTAAGGATGATTGGAGGATATCCAACGTTCTTGAGGAGTGTGAAGAATGCTTCTCTATTTACACAGACGAGCGAGTTTGTGAGACGCACAACGGCCTTAGGGAGCGGCATATGTCATAAAATCATAAGTCATCTTAGCAATAGTGTTGGTTGAAGAGACCTTGGTAAACATCCCGTGATTTGAAAAGGTCTATCTTAGTCACACGGATCTGTTTACGAGATAGCGTTCGGTCAACCGTAGCCGCTTAAATGGCAATCAGTGAGGGTGACATTCAGTCTGTTGTAGACATTGACAATGTTTGTCTGTGCTGGCTCCGCAACAGAGCCACGCTAAGAATGACCGCCAAATGTAATGTGGAAACGGTTGAAAGTGTGTACACTTTGTCCAGCTTCGTCCTTGGGTGAGATTCACAACGCCACCATGACAAGGAAGAGTAGCTGTAAAATCTAACATCGCGCAATTATAATTCTGAAATTAAAGGTCTCTAATAAAGTTTCGTATATTAGGTGTATGTCTTAGTACAAAGCTCGTGCATTGGTTTCCATGATCACCGAACTGTTCATTTGTTGTACGCATTAATCATTACGATGTTGTCGCGAGCTTCTTAAACTATTCAACAGATAACGCCTCGACTGTTGTTGGCCTCAACATCACCTTGATACTCTTCTTCAACAGTCTGTTTCAATTCAATAAAGTCTACTTGTCTACTTAAACATTATTAACAAATGTCGCTTTCAATTTTTTTCTCTTAAAAAGCTGGACTTCAATGTAAGGTATAGTCATGTGTGTGTGTGTGTGTGTGTGTGTGTGTGTGTGTGTGTGTGTGTGTGTGTGTGTGTGTGTGTGTGTGTGTGTGTGTGCGTGCGTGCGTGCGTGCGTGCGTGCGTGCGTGTGCGTGTGCGTGTGCGTGTGCGTGTGCGTGTGCGTGTGCGTGTGCGTGTGCGTGTGCGTGTGCGTGTGCGTGTGCGTGTGCGTGTGCGTGTGCGTGTGCGTGTGCGTGTGCGTGTGCGTGTGCGTGTGCGTGTGCGTGTGCGTGTGCGTGTGCGTGTGCGTGTGCGTGTGCGTGTGCGTGTGCGTGTGCGTGTGCGTGTGCGCGTGCGCGTGCGCGTGCGCGTGCGCGTGCGCGTGCGCGTGCGCGTGCGCGCGCGCGTGCGCGTGCGCGTGCGCATGCGCGTGTGTGAGAACTAGAACATTATAGCCTGAGTTGGCCTTAGTAGGATACATACATTGGGCAGCACTGGCATGTTTGTCGATGTGCTGCGCTGTTGGTCGCCAACTCGTTCAAATCCGATGTCAGTGATTGTATTTGCCAAGAAGTATTTGTATTCAGACAGCAAGATTGGAACGTTCGAAATGCCGAACCTTTAGCAATGAAACGACACAGTTTTAAGCATTATTATTGTGGCAATATTCCCAAAACAGCAGTACGCGTGTTAATGTTTGGTAAAAACTGCCAATGTTGAGCGTAGACGCTCTTGCAAAATTTTCGAAAGAGCTGGAGGAGTCTGATGGTTAAATTTTCTTTCAATCAGACAAAATGTTAACATGGCCACCAACGCAGTGATGCACTGTGGTCTAGTCTCTGTATTATGGGGGCGGGTCGTAGACTTTGTCATGGCCTACGATTGCACCAAGGTGTGGCATAGTCGTGACGTTACGCTGCCTGTTAAAAGGAGTTTGCTAAACCCGTGCCGCCAAACAATCATTAGCGTGAATTAGTCATGCCTTATGCAGATATGAACTCATTCAAAAACAACGTCCGGTTTCACATTCCAACGACATTTCAACTTGGTTATTTGATGTTGTTTTTCATGTTGTGTATCTCCTTAGAAACATGTTTGTATTCTCCGAATATTTCAGCCGATTCACTTTGTCTTCATCGGCGAACTAAGGTCGTTACGGACTTGATACATGGCCAAGTTATTGCGACACAACCTGGAGAAGGACTGATAGGAGTTCCTCGCCGACAAGATGAGGTGTTCTTTGATTATGTTGCCAAGTGTTCTCGCTCTTTCCCCCGGTGTTGCTGTTCACATTCCGCAGACGAAGGCCGAATGAGACGGCCGATAGATTCGGAGAACACAAACACGCTTCTTGAGAGGTAAATCATGTTTCAGGTGCAACAAACCAAGAAACAGGACCGTTCATCCGTTTATTGATGTTATTTGACCAAGAAACAGGAACGTTCATCCGTTTATTGATGTTATTTGACCAAGAAACAGGAACGTTCATCCGTTTATTTATGTTATTTGACCAAAAAACAGGACGGTTCATCCGTTTATTGATGTTATTTGACCAAGAAACAGGACCGTTCATCCGTTTATTGATGTTATTTGACCAATAAACAGGAATGTTCATCCGTTTATTGATGTTATTTGACCAAGAAACAGAACCGTTCATCCGTTTATTGATGTTATTTGACCAAGAAACAGGAACGTTCATCCGTTTATTGATGTTATTTGGCCAAGAAACAGGACCGTCCATCCGTTTATTGATGTTATTTGACCAAGAAACAGGACGGTTCATCCGTTTATTGATGTGATGTTATTTGACCAAGAAACAGGACCGTTCGTCCGTTTATTGATGTTATGTGACAAAGAAACAGGACCGTTCATCCATTCATTGGTGTTATTTGATCAAGAAACAAGAACGTCCATCCATTTATTGATGTTATTTGATGAAGAACAGGAACGTTCATCCATTCGTTGATGTTATTTGACGAAGAAACAAGAACGTCCATCCACTCACTGGTGTAATTTGTTTACGACCAACTTAATCGAAAGAATCAACGACAAAACAACATCTACGTTTAATTAAGAAAATCTGTAATGTTTTTGCATTTTTTTCTAAGATCTAATTTGGCGAATCTCTGAGGGTGGATCTAATGTCACTCTCCCACATTCCTGGCTGACTTTCATTTC
>OY759261.1:47903907-47976407 GCA_963662155.1 Lamellibrachia columna
TGTAGCGTTAGTGATCCCAACCAAGAGGCTGTTTTACGCAAACCGAACGTCAGTGTCAATATCTTCCAAGCAGCTCCCAAACGCGACGTATCGCTGTTGCCGAGTTAATGGCATTCTAAACGTTGCTAACTTTTTTCGCTGCACATTTTTCAGAGGTTGAGCTCGTTTGCCTGATTAAACAAGCAATATATGTTCGTGCGTTCTTCACAATCAATCGCACGTGTCAACATTGGTCGTCGAAGTAGTTGTGAAAAACACAGATGGTGGCCTTCATAGTTTCACATATTGAACAAAACAAGAACGTTGACAAGAAGCGATGTGCAAAGTCCTTTATTGGCCGTGACTGGGTGCCCATACCTCTGAAATTTTTTTTGCCTATATGTCCACGAATGCAATTGAAACATTGGGCATGCAGACAGTGCGCTTTCTTTTATTTCACTCTAAAAATAAACATTTGCCAAACTTAATATTGCATCGCAGCAATCAGAAAAACACAAATGTTGACACTGAACGACACTGTTTGTTATGCCGAAACTGTCTAATGCTGAGCGAGAACGTACTTTGGGCCATCTGGAGGCCGGACAGTCTGTAGTAGAGGTTGCGTGTGTCTTTCGGTGCAGTAAACATACTATTCACAGTCTGAGGACACATGCCCAGAAAAATGGGTCAGTGGCCGATTTCCCAAGGTCATGGGCACCTGGTGTGACGTCACGTGCAGAAGACCTACAAATCCGGCTGCATCGTCTGCGTGATTAGTTTGCGACTGCAACGTCCTCCAGTGAGCAAGTCTTTAGAGGACGGTAACAGTGGAAATCTCCGAAATCGTCTGCACGAACCAGGACTTTCTTTATGTTGGACCCATTCTAAACCCTGTGCACCGTTATCAGTGGCATGTCACGTGTGAAATGTGTTCTGGACCCCACTTAGTCATTCTGAGCTATGAAGATGTAATGTAATCATCGCATCTAACCTTCGTGCTGCATGATCAGGACACAATATACGTACATGTCAGGTTTCTTGTTCTGCTCAGTGTTTACCGTCTTGGCACATTACCCGTCATGCTCTGGGGTTGCTCTGCTATCTGTTTATCACGTCTATGTAAACTCATTGTGTGTCTACCGTCATATTAGTAACCTGCACCGTTGAAAGGAATATCCGATTTCATGATTGTCACAGTGTGTTCTCAAATTCTTGTGTCGTGCTATATAAGCGATAACATCTGCAACGACGAACCGAGTTGACCGCATTGTGCGATCAAATCGGTCCCAATTCGTATTGACGAAAATATGTTGATAAAATTCCCGTCAAAGGTACGCCCATTCTCTGAAAGTAGTTCATTGAAGCGACATGAACGCGCCACTTTTGTCTCACCCTATATATTGATGATCAAGCTTTTGTTAAAGATGACTCCTAAGTTCGATTTGGTTCGCTGGGCCCATACGACATTCGACGAAAAATGGAAATTGTGGTCTCTATACATTGTAGCATAAAACTATCCACACTTTCCCACAATTACCCGATATAACGATACAAATCAATTCTTTCGCCTGTTAAGTTACTTAAGTTACATTGTTACGACGGGGTGATCGCCAGTCCATGACGACAATACTGCGGCAACTACACTGGCTGCCCATTAAGAGAAGGATTGAGTATAAGATACTCGTCCTTGTGCACAAGGCACTCTACGAAGGCACACCAGAGTACCTTGCCGCACTGCTGCACCAGTACGCACCAAGACGTGGCCTACGCTCTGCCGGCGGGCTACTTCTCGACGTGCCACGAGTCAACCTAGAACGTTTCGGCCGCCGAGCATTTGCCTGCGCTGCCCCCACGCTGTGGAATAAACTGCCTGCCAACATACGTGGAAACGGCAACCACCCGCAATTCAAGAAGCTACTAAAGACATTTCTGTTTTCCACTTAATGGGTTTTACCGCTTTGATATTGCATTTTTAATGATCTTATTACATATTATCAATCCTATTTATGTTCTGTATTATTGATGATATTAGCGTTTTATTTCCTATTTGAGATTTATCTTTTATACACAAATGCCATGTAATCAGTATACTTTTTCTTAAAATAATTTTACACACGCGAACATTCTGCATAGTTTTTAACATTTTATACAGCGTATGTATTATTATTAGTATCACTATCTACATACAAGTTTGTGTCGTGTGAACTGATGCCTGTACACACCCGTGAACGGGGCAGTAGCCCCGGATTTGATGGTGTCAAAATAAAGTTTTATGAAATTATTATTTATTATTACATAACACATGTTAGCATCACCAAACCTGAATGACGGTGGCCTAAATCATCGATTGAAGAAGGAGTTATGTGGGTTAATACAATCCGACGGTATTTGTTCTCACTTCTGACATTTAAACAGTGGTGATGAGGTGTCGACCTTCTTGCGACAGCTCGAACCCGGGGACAATTCCTCTTCATCCATTTTGTCATTCGTCTACATGATTAACATGACATGGCAATATGACATTTTGGAATTGAATGGACTATACGATTGGCGCAGTAACTGGAGCTACTTCTGCACTGTCCACATATGTTTGGTTACTACGAATTGGCCGCCGAAATTTGTGCGATACATGCTTGAAACTTTACTATATGGCGCGTTCATGTTATTTCAATCAACCACTTTCAGAGAATGTCAAACATGTCACTTTATTTCACGCGGACATCGGTAAGGTTTACCCAGCTGTGCCGATTCCAGTAAAACAGGATCAGTAAGTCCGTACAATATTCCAATTGCAGTTTGAGTGGGACATGAACCGATCAATATTATAACAAGAAAACTTACGTAGGTTCTGAATGTAAACGTCTCGTTCTTATGTAGTGCTTGTTCTCCAATCTACAACAATTCTAGACATTTTATCAACCTGGCATACTTCTAATCTATAACAATATCTAAGTTGCAATTGTTGCGTAATAATATATTCCTTCACATAATGCCAACACGTTCTAGCCCTATTAATGGCATCGAACGACAGCATGATAATTCGAATCTAAGTCATCTCGATTGACCGTCGAATCTTAGTCACTGGGTTCCGACCTTACACACTTGAAGAAGTAAAACATAGTGTATTTTAATGGTGTTTCGAGTAATGACAGGGAACCTGTCAAACCGTTTCATGTCAAAGGCTCAAGTGTGATTAATGTTGTCGTAATTTGTTATCACCTTTTTTATATTAATTTATCCCAGAATCACGCCAAGCCAGTAAACTAATTCACGCGGAGACGTACTAGAAGTTGTGTCGTTTTTGTGTCTGTCACCAACACGGGTTGTGATAATGAACCAATGATAAAAATGTGTCTGCACAATTAGTATATTTTGTACATTGAAAGTCACATTTTATTTCCCCACAATGAAAACAAACGCTTGCTTAATACCGAACACTATTACATAAGAGACCGCCATTGCGCAATATGAAAGATAATATCAGTATTATGTAAGCTTTGTGATGCGGCTAATGCATCACGTAGATGGCCTTGAATAAAAAAGGGTAAGGTCGATTACCACATCAATAGCATAGCATGTGTCTGTCACCAACACGGGTTGTGATAATGAACCAATGATAAAAATGTGTCTGCACAATTAGTATATTTTGTACATTGAAAGTCACTTTTTATTTCCCCACAATGAAAACAAACGCTTGCTTAATACCGAACACTATTACATAAGAGACCGCCATTGCGCAATATGAAAGATAATATCAGTATTATGTAAGCTTTGTGATGCGGCTAATGCATCACGTAGATGGCCTTGAATAAAAAAGGGTAAGGTCGATTACCACATCAATAGCATAGCATGCGACTGTAATTGGTACATTGTGTTCACAACATAGTTGCACAATCGGTGACATTCTGAGCCTACGGTTAACCAATACGTTTTTTAAACACACTTAAAATAGCATTGGTATAGTCAAACTTTAATTCCACAATGTCAACTTTGTTCAACACCTGTGAATGCTGCCTGTAAACTAATAATGGCAGGTGTTGTTGACCTGCAGTACCTGTGGCGGTGTGTAATTAAACGAAAGTGATATTATGTGGTACGCCTCCCTGCACGGGCACAACTCAAATCCCGTGGTTTCAGTGCGTTGTTAGTGTACACATCCAAAATGTGTCCCATATAGATGACCTTGCAACATTTCTTCCCTTGCCTACCCTACCATGCAAGGGACGAAGGGCTGAATGATCAATCAGGCTGGTGGGAATGGAAGAAAAGGGCTAGGTGGTCGAGTCTTTGACTGCTGTTATATATGTTGTCGACGAATTTTACGTGTGTCTCGCTGGCCCACGTGTAGATATTGTGTTCGCACTTTGAAGCCGCAAAATAATTATATGCAGTGGTTCATTCAAGAGTCCAACATCCCTGACCTTCACTGTGAACGGACGGGCGAATCTAAGAATCTAAAAGTCTGAACCCTGACCCTTGTGCACTGGCAACGGATCATAAATGACAGTTGTTAACTCCTGACCCTGACTTATGATAGGAATCAGGCAAGCATGTTGGCTGACTGGCTAGCAGGTTGTCACGAAAGTATACTAGCTGGCAGCCTGCGACATTTCGAGAACAGCTGATGGGCACTAACAACGACTTTGACGTGGTCCGTGTACGATGCCGTGAGTCAGCGTTAGTAACTTGATATAGATAAACAGATAGATACTGCTCCAGATCAAAACCAGTCGAAAAGCCAGATAGGTGGATATGTTAACGAATAGTCTTCGCAGAATACTTACGTTGGAATGAACAGGCCTGCCAGAGGGGTAAGTGTAATGCGCCTTGAGTTATCCCAAGGACCGCGCTATTCAAGAACTGTTATGTAATTAATCTGGGACTTACATAATCAAATCGTTGCAGCAATGACAGGTTCGGTCCGCTGTGACACCAAGGTACCACGCGTACAACGATACATATATGATGAACATCGCGAACGATCAGTTTATGTAAGTTTTTACAAACGAACCAAAAAGAGTGTACACGTTTCTTCCCACGCCACGAGACAGAGTTAGTTAATTGAAAACCGTTCCACCCTTTGTACGCATACGGACATGAAATACGAGTTTTTGCCCTGTTTGTTGCCTTTTTATAAAGGAGGGAGGGAGGGAGGGAGGGAGGGAGAATATAAAGAAAAGTTCGTTTCCGGCGAGCGAGGACCTCGCATTTGGCTAAAAATGAGGAGTGCCTTGCATAACTCTCCAAATGCAGTTATATAGCCTTAGGACATTTGTTACCCTACTTAAGACATATGTTACCCTACTATTGGGAACTCATATTGTGAACGATTACTGTAATCAAAACCTTCGGGATACGCCGAACGAAAAATCGTCGGGATAAACAAAAATCAGTAAATACTATGGTTTATGGGAAATTTACATATTCATGTTTGTGTTTGTCTTGGACAAAGCCATCGGTACTGCAACGTGTCTGTTTGTTGTTGTTGTTGTTGTTGTTGTTGTTGTTGTTGTTGTCATGCTGTAATCCCTCAGACAGAGACAGCGTGTGTTCTCTCCTCCAAATTGCGGTATGCTTCATTGAACGAACGAAACCCTGCAGGTCAATCTTGGGTAAAGGTCTACATTGCAGACAGTGGAAGGAGAGATATTTCAATCAAGTGGTTCGTTTTTGCTGGACAATGCTGCCCCGTTTTATCCGATGTCCTGCCTCCTGCCCTGACTCATAAATCATGCAGTAACTGTGTCATTTTCTCTTCTCCTGCCTCCTGTCTTGACTCCAAGATATCCACCTTTCAGAATTTATTATATTTATAAAACGCATCGGTGCATCATGAGTATGCGACTCAATGGCGCCACCTGCCGATTAAATGTAGCCCGAATAATAAGTCATGTGCAAGTTTATGTATCCCAAAAAGTTGTAGGCCTACTGGACTAGCATTACATTCGTAATTCAAGCTTTAGAAAATGCCTCACCACCGCGGGGGGCCGCCAGACAAATAATAATAAAAGTTTAAAGTGACAAGACGAAAGAGAGAGAAAGAGGGAGGGAGGGAGGGAGGGAGGGAGGGAGGGAGGGAGGGAGGGAGGGAGGGAGGGAGGGAGGGAGGGAGGGACAAAACAAAATCCATACATACACATATAGAATGATATAAGAATATAGTCAATGGAGAATCTCACTAAGACATAGCATATGTCGCTAGCGTGAGAGCCACCTTACGTTTAGGAAGTTTACGTTTACGGAAGTCGTAGGATGGAACTAATGGCGTGAAAGTTTCATTACAATCTCGCTACGTGGCGAGCTTGCTTGAACAAATTCATTTATTTAATATCACATTCAGTTATCACAATCGGACATTGACAGGCTGCATGAGCAACTGTTGGACTCTCGATAAGACGACGGCCTCCTCATCCACTCGCCATATGGAGCTCGTTGGTTCGCTGCTTAAAATCCTTGCATAACATGCTGCCACCTGCCGGGTTAATATAATCGGATTCGGCAAACCAATTGGCGTCGGATATAACCCATTTGGGCCATGTTGGCAATTATCGTTTTTGAAGCATGTAGAATACATTGATGTTATCTTCACACACATTTAAACGTGGTTCACACGAATTCTGAACATATTGACAAAAGCCCAGTTCATTATTTCCAAACGACAGACGTGCACGTTTCAAAACGTCGTTGGCATATAATGTGACAAAGATCTGTTTTTTTTTTCAGAATGCATTCCTTCAGTGTCCACTAACAATTAGTCATCACCCATACATCATTGACATCATTGTGGAGATAGGTAGTTCGATAACAGTATCGCTTCTCCGCCTTCGTGAACTCGCTGAGGAGAGTCTGACTCCGAACACACGGTTCAACTGTTGCCCACTCCATTTTTAGGCGTTACTCTGAAGCGCCACCAGCCAATCAGCGTCATTACCCAGATTCCACACTAAAACATTACTTTGCATGATTTAAATTTTCAGTGTGACAGTTGTGTCGATACAATAATTTTTTTTTTTTTCGGATTACGTCGTATAAACTGATAAACGTTCAGTTTCATTTGATGAGTTAACCAAATCCCGGAAGAGAGCCTAATTAATATAATCATATGTGCATCAAGAACCTGGGTGCATACATACTTTCCGTCACAACGAAAGATACGGTTTGGATCCTGGCCCTGGTGTGTGCGACAAACAATGGCGCCACGTCCCGGAGTCTGGACAACCGAGGCTGGTTCGGTAACAGCCTGGTCGTTTCTTACAGTTGCTTATTGCCGTTGTTCGTTCACACTGCGTTCATGGGTTGGGAATTTGTTCATGAACCGTGGAGAAACGATGACTTGCAGAGGATGAGGCAGCAGGTTAGACGAGCCGAACGCAAATGGCGCCACACACGACTCACTGTTCATCGTGAAATTTACACGGATTTGCGTGACGCTTTCAAGCAAAGCATCGCTTTGGCCAAATATGCGTATGACTGTGCCGAGATTAAATCATCAGCCCGTAATAACAAAGAGATGTACCGCATCACAAACGACCTGATGGGTCGCTCCAGTAAAACTTTGTTTCCGAAAAGTGATGATGGTCCAGGCGCATTGGCTGATTGTTTCGTCACGCACTTCACTGACAAGATCACTGATATCCGTGTACATCTGGCGACTATAAGTACGCAGCGCCAGCTGTCGGTGGTCGCAGATGATAATGACTGTTGTGTTGTGGATCCTCTTTGTGACTTCGAACTAGCTACATGCAGTGACATCTGTAATCTGGTAATGAAGGGTACTAGCAAACTTTCAACTGACATCGACATCATTTCTGCAACCCTGCTTAAATCGAACATTGCTACGCTCGCACCGGTGTTAACACGCATTGTGAACCTGTCGATCGAGTCCTCAACAATGCCAGCTGTTATGAAACACGCCGTCGTGACACCATTGTTAAAGAAGAGTGATCTTGACCCTGAAATACTATCCAACTACCGACCGATATCCAACCTGAGTTTCATATCAAAACTCCTCGAGAAGTATGTAGCATCGCAAATCCGGCAGTACATGGACTCGAATGATCTCTTCGATGTTTTTCAGAGTGCGTATCGTCCTGCTCACAGCTGTGAAACAGCCCTCGTTCGTATACAGGACGACATTCTACATTCGCTCGACAATCGGAATACCGTGATATTGGTGTTGCTCGATCTCAGTGCTGCCTTCGATACTGTTGATCATCGTCTGCTTCTAGACAAACTGCACGAAATTGGCATACGTGACAACGCACACCGCTGGATACAGTCGTACCTTTCGCAGCGAACGCAAGCTGTTAAAGTTGATAACGTCACCTCAAGAAGTGTTGGTTTATGCTCTGGTGTACCGCAGGGTAGCGTGCTGGGACCCTTGTTTTTTTACAATCTATTGTCTGGGGCTCAACCATGTCTTCGAACACCACCAACTCCGTTACCACATGTATGCTGACGATACCCAGCTGTATGTTGAATTTCCGCGTGATCAGCCAGCGCATGCTACAACTGCCATTGACCGCATATCGCGATGTACCGCCGATGTAAAGTCATGGATGGTGTCCCACAACCTTCTTCTTAACGAGTGTAAAACGGAAGCCGTCGTGATTTCCGCTGCGCAGAATCGCAAACGTGTTCAACCTCCTGTTGACCTAGTCATTGATGTCTGTGGCTGCTCCGTCACGCCGAAACCATTTATCCGCGACATCGGTTTTGTATTTGATGACACAATGACAATGGCGGCGCAGATACGCCGTGTCTGCCAGGTGGCATACTGTCACATTCGCGGCATTGCAACTATCAGAAAATGCCTTTCCACCATTGCTTGCAAAACAATTATTCATACTTTAGTCATGTCGCGCTTGGACTTCGGCAACGCTATGTTTTATGGACTGCCCGAGACGCAGCTGCGGAAACTGCAGATGATTCAAAACTCCGCGGCACGGCTGATTACTGGAACCCGCAGACGAGATCACATAACACCAGTTTTATTCAGTTTACATTGGTTGCCTATTCGTCAGCGAATCGAGTTCAAACTTCTTTTACTTGTGTTTCGCGCTGTGCATCATCTATGCCCTGTGTATCTGTCGTCTCTAGTGATTCCATACACACCGTGATTCCATACACACCCACCCGAACACTGAGATCCGCCGATCAACATCTATTGACTATACCGCGGTACCATCTCGAGCGGTACGGTCGTCGGGCCTTTTCTGTGGCAGGGCCGACACTGTGGAACGCCCTGCCTCCCGCAGTTAGGCACGCCAACTCCGTTGCGGTATTCAAGTCACTTCTAAAAACACATCTCTTTCGCGAAGCCTTTCGAACACTCTGTTGACATTTTAATCACTCGAACATTTTACTTATTTAACTTATTATTTATTTAATTTGTTTAATTAACTTATCTGATTAACTTATATGTTTATCTAATGTATCAACTTAATTGTAGTTGTTTATTTTATCTTTTTATTAATTATTTATTTATTTTATTTTATGTATTTATTTAACTTCTTGACATAATTAATTCATTTAAATCATTTAGTGAACTTTTTATGTAACTTATGTTTACCTGTCTTTTAATCACATTTTATTTTAGCTCTTCAATTTATTTAAAATTATTTAGCATTACCTTGTTAGCGCCTTTGAGCAGGTTTTTAACCCGGATACACGGCGCATTATAAATGTATAATAATAATAATAATAATAATAATGAACTAGAGATGTGTTCATGTGCTCATGGAGATCCAACATAGACGCACATGCAACAATGGCACGATACATACGAAAATGGCAAATGCAAAAACAAGCAATACCATTAATAATCGCGCACTTGAGTTTAACACTAGAAACACGGACACAAATTATATTGTAAATATTTACTTATCATATTCACAAATATACCTATACCACTGTCGTATATCATTATCTATAGCACCTTAAATTGTCAAGGCTGGTGACCAAAATGGCCGATAGGGGTTAACGCAATAAACAAACAACATGCGTTGACTTGTCTATTATTAGATATGCTTTGTAAATGGATTTGTGCTTTCAACCACATTCGACGCTCGCTGCGCGTCGTACAACAGAACATAACTTACGCCTGCGTATAACGTTTCAAACGACGTATTTGTTGCCAGGTTACACACATTACAATGTACATAAAATATATTGTTGAACCACAGATAACAAGTTACTGTTGAAATGCAATATAGTTGTAAATAATATACCAGACAGGATCACCGCCATTAGCAATGCTTGCTTCGACAACATCCATTTGTAAAGAAACGTTCTTATTAATTCTTACATAACGGAATAAATATGTATCCGGTCGATTGAATCACTCAAAGCTGGCACACTGGTACACATTCCAACAGCAACTCAACTTCTATGGGACGCATTCATTCAAGTTGCAATTACTGCGCGAAGACTGTTCGTTCATACACAGCCACCAATGTCTATATCTATATTTGTACAGCTGAGTGAACTGAGGCATCGTGGTTCGAAACTGAAGCAAATGGATTCGGACCCTGGCCCTCTACATTGAAAATCCGACATTGCAGCCACTGAGCTGCTGCGCCACATACGTAATTACATACAACATGTTCGTTGCCCATTCATAGCGGCGCACACAATGATTTATCACGACCAGCCCCCAAACATCAAGTCAGAAAAACAAACTGACTGACAGACATACAGACAGACATTTATACACACATGCATGCATACATGCATACATACATACAGACAGACAGACAGACAGACACATGTTGTTAATTTTACCCATATTTTACAGCATGTAGTATTATGACAGCAATACATATATTAAATATTTATATTAAATATATGTATGGGGTGACTTTTGCATGTCGTATAGAACAGTCGACGGCGTTTTAACGACGCACGCTATACTTTATCAATCACTTGCCCTCGCTGTAGCGACAACGTAATCCAGTCATGCGGGACGACAATTCGTTACAACGTAATCCAGTCATGCGGGACGACAATTCGTTTCGTCACGCCTGGCTGCACCGGGCCTCACTGCAGCCGCTGCGGTGTAATTTAGTTTCGCCTGTAGTAGAGGTGTAGCTATATATGTCAACAGGCGGCTACTAGAATGCTACTAGTATTCTGGGATTTACCGATATTCAGTGATACGACCCCACACCCGCAGATCAGCGACCGATAGCCGTTTAGCTGTACGAAACAGCTGCGTGTGTATTGTTTACTGGATCACGGCGCGCGACCAACGGAACAACGAGTAAAGGGTTAACATTTAATGCAGTGACACGACAAAGCACGCAAGTAGTCGATTGCTCGATTAGTTGACACGTGTCAGCGGTCGGATCGCTGGGATTATGCGACAGTCAATCGAGCAACACGTGAATGGGCTGTCTCGTCGACACGTCGTATTGAGGTCGTCGGGCGATATGTGTTGCCAAGTGCGCTCGTTGTAGGCAGGCGACGTCACAAAGTCACAAGCGACGTCACAACGTGTGTAGGGTTCTATTTATAAGCAAGCGCTGCTATAATATCGCCCAAGCATATGAAACAAGCGTTACATGCAGCCAGGACGATTTGTTTACTTGGAAAATGTCGGGGATCCGTCACATTACGCCGTCGATGTTCAACCCGGAAGCGTGTGCTACTGTGTAGCTCTGTTCGTGCACCGATCGCTCGTACAAAGGATCAACCTCGCAGTGGCGCCCTCTTGTGGCAGGCGTTGAACGAACGACCGTTTTAGTTGTCGCGGTGGATACCAATGCTGTGTGACGATTCGAGGCAGTGTCAACAGTGTAACGGTGGATATAATTAAGTGAACTTTGGGGTGACTTTTTTCGAAGATAAACACCCGTGATTGTTTATTCGAGTGCTGTTTTGGTCGACGGTACGTGCAGGTGCAGGATGCATTGGCTCTTGCGGCGACGGAGGACCCGCCTCAAACAAGTGGCCGCGGGTCTTTTCCTACTGTTCGTCCTCTACAAACTGGACTTGTTCAGTGGCGGAAGCACAAACGCGAGGATGCGGGATGACGTCATGGATATGCGGCTGAAGCGTTACTATGACTACCAGAGGACGCAGGGAGAGAGGAAGGGTCCGGGAGAAAACGACGCCCCAGTTCCGCTGACGTCGGAGGAGCAGAATCGGGCTAAGGAACTACACGAGAAGGAAGGGATGAACATCGTGGCGAGCGATAAAGTTTCACTTGACAGGGCGCTCGTCGACTCCCGCAGTCTCGCGTAGGTAACCCCTCACTCGCTAGATGGCGCTTCTGTCTTGTGTGATTGTATTCCATACATGAAAGTTTGCATATAAGGTGTGTATGCAGTAGGTGTATGCGCGTAAGAAAATAATATTAAAAAAGTGCAATTAAAATATTGGGCTAAAATAAGAAAGCCTTTTACAGTCGGGTAAAGTCAGTGGTGTGTCTATGATCTCACAAAGTGGGAGGCCAAAGGGGGAGGCCAAAGGGGAGGCCAAAGGGGAGGCCAAAGGGGAGGCCAAAGGGGAGGCCAAAGGGGAAGGTCAAAGGGGAGGCCAAAGAGGAGGCCAAAAGGGAGGCCAAAGGGGAGGTCAAAGGGGAGGCCAAAGGGGAGGCCAAAGGAGGAGGCCAACGCGGTAGCCAAAGGGGAGGCCAAAAGGGAGGTCAAAGAGGAGGCCAAAGGGGAGGCCAAAGGGGGAGGCCAAAGGGGAGGCCAAAAGGGAGGCCAAAGAGGAGGTCAAATGGGAAGGTCAAAGGGGAGGCCAAAGAGGAGGCCAAAGGGGAGGCCAAAGGGGGCGGTCAAAGGGGGAGGCCAAAGGGGAGGTCAAAGGGGAAGGTCAAAGGGGAGGCCAAAGAGGAGGCCAAAAGGGAGGCCAAAGGGGAGGCCAAAGGGGAGGTCAAAGGTGAGGCCAAAGAGGAGGCCAAAGGAGGAGGCCAACGGGGAGGCCAAAGGGGAGGCCAAAAGGGAGGTCAAAGGGGAGGCCAAAGGGGAGGCCAAAGGGGGAGGCCAAAGGGGAGGCCAAAAGGGAGGCCAAAGGGGAAGGTCAAAGGGGAAGGTCAAAGGGGAGGCCAAAGAGGAGGCCAAAGGGAGAGGCCAATGGGGGAAAGCCCATTAGTTTACCATTCTACCATGTAGTGGCGTAAAGGAAAAATATGGGAAAAAAATAAAAACTTTAAGCAAAGGGGGCATGACACAATACCCCCCTTAAATACGTCCCTGGGCGAGGTGGGATGGTGGGACGTGTTAGACTGTACTCACAGCATGCTGAAAAGGATGGATTGAGTCTTTTTATTCCCATCCAGAGTATGTTCCAAGTTTGTGTGACTTTGGGGTAAATTTACTATGCATACCATTTATTCGTATTTGTATTTGTATGTGAGCCTACAGTGTCTAAGGTAATCCGCCTTTAACGGTACACAGTCTGATTTTTTCTATCGTGAAATCATGTTATATAATTATAAACTACATTAATTCTAACATCTTCACTGCCTAGGTGTGTTTCAACGAACCACGTTTTTTAAAGAATAATTATATCTGTCTATGAATATCGACCTTGCTATTCCGTACATTCACGAACAGCTGTCGAAATGTCCAATAACCGTGGATAAAGTTGATCGACGTCAAGTGTTCACGGGATTTGCGTTCTCCTCTGCATGCGATGTAAACGTGATATTCTAACCGAGACATTCAAATTGAGTAGATGACGGTCAAATTATATGCAAACAATTGAGATTAATTTTAAGTACATTTGGGTGCCCAAGATGTTATAGTAGGCTGTTTTTTAAAGAAAAATAAGATCAGTATATGTACCTTTAAAACTACGTTGACCACAAAGTGGACACATAACTAACAGCGTAATGGTATTCATAGCCTAAATTATGTACTTATTTAACTTGCAGGAATCTAAAATTGCGAGACATAAGATTGCCATAAAAATTATGTGCCTATTTACCTCACATAAATCCATAAGTCCATAGGTACCATAAGTCTGGATTCCCTTGTAATTACGTGATCATTCCCCGGATGTGTGAATTCAGTTTGACATATTTATCAGAATCCAATACATCTATACTATGCTAATGTTTGAAAAATTCAATACATCTATACTATGCTAATGTTTGAAAAATCCAATACATCTATACTATGCTGATGTTTGAAAAATCCAATACATCTATACTATGCTGATGTTTGAAAAATTCAATACATCTATACTATGCTGATGTTTGAAAAATTCAATACATCTATACTATGCTGATGCTTGAAAAATTCAATACATCTATACTATGCTGATGTTTAAAAATTCAATACATCTATACTATGCTGGTGTTTGAAAAAATCAATACATCTTTACTATGTTAATGTTTGAACAATTCAATACATCTATACTATGCTGATGTTTGAAAAACGCTTAATTACCCACCCGGACTGGGTTGTAATTAATAGCCTGGCTATATTCTTCAACAGTATCTTAATTTTAAAGATATTTTTATTTTCAGTTTCAAAACCTTCCCAATTTAACCCCAGAATAACCCCAACTACTTCATGCGGTGTTGTGACGGAGTAGCCACGTTCTGTGTATACAATGGCGATCATCCTTTCCTAGATGTCGCACGAAGGTCTACCCGAAGGATCTTCCTACTGTCAGCGTCATCATCATCTACTACAACGAAGCTTGGAGTCCGATTCTGCGCACTGTCCACAGCGTGATCAATCGCAGTCCGCCGCAGTATCTACATGAAGTCATCCTGCTGGACGACTCCAGCACGAGACGTGAGCCTCACATTCCCCAAATTAAGCCCCCTCGATTCATTTAACCCATCGTGAACCGGGTTCATCAACATAATTGAGTGTGGTTGTTACACGGGTAACTTGCCAAAATGTGACAATCTTTACGTCATAAAGGCGAAGCCACTTTTACCCCTTTTCGCCGAATTTCGATGGTGCCCAGTCGACAATGATTGAATCATTTGTCCGATAATTTTACCAAAACTAAACAACACAAATTGTATGTGGAATCCAAATAGAAAAGGAAAAAGGGAAAGGCTAAGGAAATTTTGCAAAGAACCTTTTTTAAGATTCTGATTCTTTTATGACTCTAAGAGAGGGGAAGGTAGTAGGATAACCTGGGGCAGGGGCCCCCTAAGGAAAACTTTCAAATCATGCACCATTAAACTATGTTAACATGTCTTTAATGTGCTCATATTGTAGATAGATATGTATGTTTCCCACTGGAAAATTATTTCCAGCAAATTTTCATTTAGTTGGTTATATTACTCCCTCCTCCTTAGAACAACTGTACACGGAACGAACCATACAGAAGGCAAAAACAATCATGGGTGATGAATCTCATCCAATGAATCACCTGTTCCAGCTCCTGCCCTCAGGGAAGCGCCTCAGTTCGACGTATGCCAGAACAGAGATATTCAAAAGGACATTCTTACATAGTGTCATATCTCTTTACAACAGTCGGTGATTCCTTAGACACTTGCCAGCCAGTATGCTCAGTCTGAATATGTGTATGTATGCATTCCTCCTTGTTGTAATACTTCATTGTTCGTTCATTCATCACTCACACCCTCATATCTCATCCATCCGCCCGTCAGTTGTTCACAATCATGCTATGATTACCTCTCTCAATATATGATATATGTGTATTTGCAGACATTTATCTTGATGTTGTAAGAAGAATTGCCCCCATCCCTGGGGCAAGACGACCTCTGCATGGGGCAAAACGTTCAATAGCTCCCTCCCCGTTGTTTTCGCTTATATTATGAACGAACCATTGCCTAAACATAAAATGTAAACAAACAAATGGTATAATAACAATATATTAGGCTACTATAGTTGTTAAATTTAAATTGCAGTTAACATATAATATATACCTTGCAAAATATGCATAATACAATATTGTCTTAGTAATATTCGATCATAATTACAGCCTACAAGCTAACAGAACGTAAATTATAGAATGTTCATATTATATTATGTGTATTAAACATAATTGGTCATGGGTAATATATGTCATACATTATGACCATGTGCGCGCGGAATAAAACTTAGAAACCGTCATGCTCCATATGCACTACGTGTGTTTTAACACGATGTATACAAAACTTAACATAATATTGCCCATTTTGTATTGTTTGACCTGTCAACTGATTAATATTATTATTATGTCACCAATTAAGTTCATGATTCATATCGTTTTGTACTGAGTTGCATCATTTTACTGTTGCCAAAATATTAGATCAGAGCGTATAATAGTGCATATCAAAGTTAAAAAAACACGCTGATTTATTTACGTCTGTCTCGTGATGCTGAGCTTTCGGGTGAGTGTCCGATAGATGTTAGCTTCATTTTGCACCAGATTTTGGGACGTTCACAGTTTTATATTTTGCGTACGTGCTGGGGGGGGGGCGTCTTACATCCAGGGGCCATTTTGCCCCAAGTTTCCTAAACCTTGAAACGATAGGCAAAATGTCCGCCGCTGCTGGTCAATTCAAAGGAAGGTGGCGTGCGATTGTTTTGCGCCCTATGCGAAATCTTAACGCAAGAGGATATAAGAAGGAATTAGGCATTTGCACCAAAGAGCTAGTATGTTGTAGTGTAAATTAGATTGATTTGATTTTTCACGAAACGATTCTAAAACGAGCCAAGCGAAAATGGAATTGCGGAAGCTGGTCTAACTAGCCTAGTGTTGACGGTGTATAACCACACACACCCTACCTACACGTGCACACCACTGATAAATAATAACGAGCTCGACTTCTCTGTTCTTTCGCAGCCGAGTTGGCGGGCCCGCTCCACCAATACGTCCGGGACACGTGGCCGGACGGCGTAGTGAAGATAGTCCGCACCCCGAAACGCCTTGGCCTCATCAGCGCGCGCCTAGCGGGAGCCGAGGCAGCAACGGGTGACGTCATTATGTTCTTGGACGCCCACTGCGAGACGTCAAACGGCTGGTAAGGTATCAGGCACCAAAGCAAATTAGTTTCCCACGTGAACCAGTTTCTTATTGTATCCAACATTAAAAACGGGATACGTAAAGGCCAACGATTCCCAGCGCTGCATGAATTAGAAAAGTATCCCTTAACTTCAAAGATCGCATTTGCACCCGTATCAACAAGTTGGATGTTTACCAAAGTCGTGAACCCTATTAACCCTTTCCTGTTTCTGAGAAGTTTACATAGTGTGCCCTTTTTACTACGAAGTTTATCTACACTTTAACATCTTGATCGCCCAAATGTGTTTGAATGAACCATAATTTTAAAATATAAGTTGACCGTTATATGTCTACGAATATCGACCTTGCCGTTCAGTCTGTAAACATGATATTCGGGTCGAAACATTCACATTAATCAAATAACGGTGAAATTATGGTAACACACTTTGTTCATTAAAACACATTTGAGCGGTCAAGGTGCTAGAACAGACATAGTTTATATTATATAACATGATTTTGCGATAAAAAACATTCAGACTACATATCTTTAAAATACGATTTGGTGTGTGGCTCGATAGTTCGGAGGTTAGAGTACCGCGCTGTAGATCGAGAAGACCGGTGTTCGAGTCCACTTGCTGTTGTTTTGAAAGAAAGGGGCAATTTATGTAGTCCCATTTTCCCTGTGACTTTCGGATGAGACGCTAAAAGCCTTTGGTCCCTTTTACCTGGTGGCTATGCCACGATAAGCGAAAAGTCCAACACAGGGGTATATTTGTAACCTGTCGTGAACTCACTAACTATGGAGAAAGAAAACTCTGAAATAGAGTCAGTACAGAATTCGAAACTGTGACCGAGTATCGTAATATGGAAATGATGCATTCGGCACGTCTTGAATCTTTTGCCGCGCCAGGTTAGAGCCGCTGCTCGCCCGCATCAAGGAGAAGCGCAGCGCCGTGCTGTGCCCGTCCATCGACGGCATCTCGGCCGAGACGATGCAGTACCAGAGCGGTGGAGGAACCGCTGTCGGCGGGTTCACGTGGTCGCTGCACTTCACCTGGCGCTACACCACTGCGAAGGACGCGTCGTACCGACAGTCGGAGACGGACCCACTACGGTACTGATTACTGCATAGAAACACAAGTTTATCCGTTTATCTTAATTTTTCTGCTTCCCTTGACCCCGTATATTACTTAATCGTCTACAATTCTCTCCCACACTCGGCCGTTCAACTCTGCCCTTGCGAGATCACATTTAAGGCTCACCCTCCATCTTAATCTCGGTCTTCCTCGACTCCTTGTACCACCCTATTCTGCTTTCCCTGCTCTCTTTGTCAACCTCTCCTCACTCATTCTCTGTATGTCTCCTGCCCTGTTTATCCATTATTTATATAAAAGGGTGACTAGGACTTTTCGTCGTTCTTAGAACATGTGAATACTTTGGTATTTACAATACGATTGTCTGATTTCCTACGTAAGCAGTTTATTCGTCTTGAAAATGTGAAACTCTTTAGCATGTCGCCGAAGTCGTGGCGGCTTCTCGATCTCTATTTGGTCGCAACAAAATGTGTTCTGTTTACTCTGCGCATGATAATTAATTGAGGACATGCATCGAGAAATAAACTGTTTCGTGAAGCGCTTTGGACGGTGTAACGGACTGAAACAGCGCAATAAAAGACTTGATTTATTATTTTATTATTGTTTTTACTATTATAGTATTATGCAGGTCTCCCACCATGCCGGGCGGTCTGTTCGCGGCCGACAGAAAATACTTCTTCGAGATCGGCGGCTACGACCCGGGAATGGAGATCTGGGGAGGAGAAAATCTCGAATTGTCCTTTCGCGTAAGACGTATTCTCGCCGTTATTGTGTAACATTGTCATTATCATCATCATTATTGTCATCATCATCATCATCATGGTCGTCATCATAGTTATGATCGGCATCATCGTTATCATCATCATCGCATCGTCATCACCACAATTTCGTTTCGTCCTTTTTATCTTCATCAACAATATCATACACCTACGTCAACGTTGTAGAGGCCACGTCATAATAATGATTAGTAATCAAAGTCACAATAATCTTCTACAATTGATAATAGCAATAACAACGACAAGACACCGACATTAACAAAGCAGTAATCGTAATCGCAGTTGTAACTATCACCAGCCTTACGTCATTTCTGACAAGCTGGATAAATAACTTAATGAAATTAAGTTACGCTAAAGACAATTGCATTCACAAAAAAGAAGCTGCCGATCAGCTCTCGAGAAATTGGGAAATCGAATGTAGACACAGTGCACACAGAGGCACTGATACACATAGTGTCTCCGTAAAGTTACTTCTACCGTTGGCCCATGCCCTTCTGTTCCATGTAGGACATTTCTAATACAGACGTGTCCAGAGAAGTTCCATGTACATGTGTCATGGCTGTGTATTTACCTGAAGCATCGTTCGTTCTTTTCAGCAACCATTAGAGCCATCTCAGTGTGAGGCAAATAGTTCACACACTAACTCACTTGCGATCTCGCCACATTCGCCCATCAATGTGTTGTGGTAAAAAGGATATTGCATTGCTACTTTCTCAGCGTTATGCGAATCAATACATACACACACAAAGCAATTACTATGACAGGTTAAGGACACATACAGACAAAAGCACGTACACATGTCACGTGTAGAAACTTTCCTTCTACACTCCGACGGGTGCGTGCTGGCACCAGTTACCAAGGAAGACGGGGAAGTTCTTCAGAAAAGCAATGTTCTCTGTTCCCCATGGCCAACTCGCCATCTTGGATTTTCAGAAAGAACATTTACTCCGTAACATATGTGGTGGGTGCACATTCTTATAATTAGAACGATAACTCTGTTGTTAGGTTTGGATGTGTGGAGGATCCGTCGAGTTCATTCCCTGCTCCAAGGTCGGACACATATTCAGATCGACGCATCCCTATGGATTTCCAGGTAATATAACAGTGGCGCAACGAATCGTTGTATTATGAAGTGTGTGTGCCTACATGCGTGCGTGCGCCTGGGTGTATGTGTGCGCACGCGTATGTATGTGTACGAGTGCATGTGTGTGCGTGTACCCGGACGATGGCCTGCATTTATGTATATTTGTGTAAAAACCGCGTTTTTTCATCCGGCAGACAAGAAGCGAGACTACCATGGTCTCAACTCACTGCGAATGGCCCGAGTGTGGATGGACGACTACATACGACTGTACTATAACCATCGTACAACACTAAAGGTGAGTTAAACAGTCACTCTGTAAACAATGTGCAAGTACTGGTCCACAAACACGAGCATGTCTTAATCAAATCCCAAACGGTTCTCAAGCAAGTTTATCATCTACAATCATCATCATCTACAACTGGCATATGATGTGTTATGTAAACAGTTCACGAACATTTTCAAGTATAACAATAACAATAACAGATATAACACATTTTATTATAACAATGGTTCTGTGTTCTGCGTCTTTCAGTTTGTGGGAAAATTAATGTATGTTGTACGTAAGCTAATGTTCGACAACGATGGCGGAAAAAAACAAGGAAATTATCTCATTATTTCACATAATGTGTTTTGTGTCGATGCTCTGTCGGTTTGTCCTTTGTGGGTTGGTATTCACTAAACATCCTATGATGACAGCGTTGTTAACGTTTTAATGTTGACAAGATAACATAAATTATATATGTCTATGTCGTTTCCGTTTTCCACTTGCCATCTGTGTAATAGGACACCGACTGTGGCGACATCTCGGAGCGGATCGCTCTACGGAAACGGCTCCAGTGTCATTCGTTCAAGTGGTACATTGACAACGTGTACCCGGATAAGTTTATCCCGGACGAGAACGTTATTGCCTGGGGACAGGTGAGACTTCACGTTGGTGGTTCGGTCTTACATATTTGTACACCTACGAATCTGATTGGCGATGGGCTAAATGAACCGAGGCAGGAGTTTTTAAGTGCCTTGATAAGGTGTTTGCTATTTTTGCTCATTCAAAGTAATTGCGTGTTTTCTACGATTGGTCCAAGTTACGTAATCGTCGTCTAAATGAACCGAGGCAGGAGTTTTTAAGTGCCTTGATAAGGTGTTTGCTATTTTTGCTCATTCAAAGTAATTGCGTGTTTTCTACGATTGGTCCAAGTTACGTAATCGTCGTCAAATGCTTCGTGAAAGCGCGCTCCTTGGGAGATATGCCTACACTGACGTCACAAGATGGCGCGGCCGGATTAGAAGAACCAGCGGCGAGATCGATGCTAATCATGACGTTTATGTAATCTGTATGTGCAAAATCGTGGACTGTATTACCGGGAAGATTTCTTGTTTGGCTAAAAGTTGTTAACAAAATAATTAGAACATGCAGCAACCGTGTCATAGGCACTTTAAAACCCCATCCTCAACTGATTTAGCCCATCGTGAATCAGGTTAATTGATGTCCAAATATGTGGTGTGTGTGTGTGTGTGCGTGCGTGCGTGCGTGGGTGCGTGCGTGCGTACGTGCGTGCGTGCGTGTGTGAGTAGTTTAAGCAACATCCGCAGTCGAGTAAATAAATATTACGTACTCTTGTTCAAATCGTCGAAAGAGTAGACATTGGTCTTTATATTTGGTAACTTACAAAGTCAGTATGGATACGACCGTTAGCCTTCAACCAACTGACCTGAATGTGTCAACAATCGAAGTTCGTGGGTTTACCATTTTCACATGAATTAATGTTTGGCCAAGCATTAAATAATAAAATGGTTTGATGGATCATTTCACAAAACTACATATAAAAGTTGCACTACGAGCTGGCACATCATACTGGATACTAAGAAGGTTTGAGTTTTTGAAAAATTAAATTGAAATGGGACGAGCAAAAAATCGAATTCAGAGGGACTTTAAGTGTTGGATGTTATTCTATTTGTAGGTGCGAAACCCGGGAACCACGCTATGTCTCGATACGCTCGCTGCAAACGAACATTCGTCCTACCGTCTCGCTCTGTTTTCCTGTCAGAAAGGAACCAACCAGGTATTTACCACAACACACAGATTGGTGCACATTAGGGCATCCGGGAAACATTTACTTCATGTTCGTTATAGTCCGAACATGTATATAACGTATTTACCACAACACACAGATTGAGGCACATTAGGGCATCCGGGAAACATTTACTTCATGTTCGTAATAGTCCGAACATGTATATAACGTATTTACCACAACACACAGATTGTTACACATTAGAGCATCCGGGAAACATTTACTTCATATTCGTAATAGTCCGAACATGTATATAATGGATTTCATTGACATACACTTTCATGATATATGCAATATATGTCCTGTTTAAAATTTCGTCACCATCGCCTCGACAAAGGCTGTCTTTGTTGCACCACTTCAGTCTCTGATGCTTTTCGTACAATGTTTCTCCACCCTATTGATCCTTCGTCGCCTCCAGGTTCTCTGGGAAACTCAGTCGACGCCACTCCTTGATATACATTCGTTGTGTCATGCATGATTGTTTTGGAGATGCTTGTCGATCTGATGACGTGAGCAAAGCATTCAATCTTGTTCTTGACCTGCTGATCCGTCAACATCATCTGCAAATCTTAAATTTGTGATGACCCTCCTATTTTGACTGACTAGGTGGTTTGCAAGGACTGTCACGATCCGTTCTATAAAGATATTGCAAAGTGGAGCTGAACGTATGCCGGACTCCATTTGATGTGTAAAACCTATTGTGCCATTGGTCGGGACTGAATTTGAAGGTGCGGCGGTCGTGTTAGTGTTGTTGGTATTTTTCACACATAACACACACAAGTTGAAGATGTGTTCTTGTGTACTCCCCCCGTCACGTAAGATGTGTTCTTGTGTACCACCGTCACGTAAGATGTGTTCTTGTGTACTCCCCCGTCACGTATGACGTGCTCTTTTGTACTCCTTCCGTCACGAAAGCACGCTTGCTCTTCTGCAATAACGTTTTCTGCTTGAGGCTTGAATCTGTTTTGGAGCACCTTTAGCATGAGTTTGCTTGAATGAATGATTATACTGCTGGTGTGGTAGTGTTGACACATTTGGGGATTTGTGGTAGATGACTTCCCTATCTGTCTGTCAAGTCTTGTTGCAGATTATGGTTTGAGCAACTATCGAGTTGTCGCATCATATCAATTTTGTTGGAATGTTGTCACTGCTCGCTGATTTTCTCTTTATTAGTGATATACCAGCCATCTATACTGACTGAGTACCGGAAACCACTTGGCTGATGGTAATTCAACAAAGCGGGATCTCCATTTGCTTTATAGTTGTATAGTTCACAACAGTATTAAATCCATCAGTTGATGATGTACCTTTACTTTATAACACAAATTCCTGTGCTGCTTTGGATCGTCCTGACCCTAGCTTGCTTTTCCATTTTACATTTACTGATGTTTCTGCTTAGTTTTATCCATTTCACAAAACTGTTCTTCTATCCATTTGTTTTGCTTGCTTCATGTCGTTCCTGAACTTGTTATTGACTTCTCTATATTTGGAATTGAGTAAGGCAAACTTCAGAAGCCATAAGTTATGTTATGTTATGTTATGTTATGTTATGTTATGCTATGTATTGTTATTATGTGTATTAACTGCATTTCGTTTCAAAATAAACCTATTTACTATCAACTTGTTATATACCGAATAGGTGTAGTAGTACAACACTAGAGCACCGTGTGGTACGTCGATTCAAACATACTCGACGTTTATCTGCCTAAGCACATTTGCCAACGGTTTTCAGCGCGTAATGCCACGGTTTATAGTTTCGTATGATGTCATTTCTGATTTCAGCTGTTCTCCTTAAGCATGAATCACGAGCTACGCCGCGAGTTCCAGTGCGCAGTCGCACTGGATGGGACCGGACCTGACGTCCTCATGGACACGTGCCAAGACAACGGGATCACGCAACGGTGGATCTACAATACTGTGAGTCAGTAAATGATGATGATAATAATAATAATTATTATTATTATCATTATTGTTATTATTATTATTATAAATTGGGTAAAGCGCCACATATCCGCAACCTACCATCTATTAGATGAAGTTATTATCATGCATGTAGACAACACGTAGGTAATATGCTTGAGCCATGACATAATATAAAAGTGCAATTTACACAATCTAGATTGATCTAGTAAACGTATTGAATAACTCTTATGGTTGCAATGGTAAGGTCACATGTTATACCTAGTAGTGTAAATATATTTAGGAAGATTCACGAGAACACACGATGGTGTGCTCAATTATATTCTTTTACGTGCCACCAAAACATTCCGTGACTTGTAATATATTAGGTTTGGACATCTGACATCATACTGCTTTAATAATGAGGCATCTACTTGATTTTGCTTTCTTTAACATGATTCAACAAAATTTAATAAGACTATCATCCAAAGAAAAACCGCAGCTGGCAAGTGGATAAGGAAGTCATTGGCTTATCGAGAGTCCAACGATTATTCGTTTATGTCTAACCCTCCCTCATGATACACGGAACCCTCCCTCATGATACATGGAACCCTCCCTCATGATACATGGAACCCTCCCTCATGATACATGCCGTATTCGCGCTGCTGGGATTTACACTATCAGCAGATAAGTTACGCCAATCGTTCTTAAAGTAGACATCCACTTTGTTCAGCCACCTATAATAGTTATATATCTGAGTTATGTATCTGATATGTAACTATTTATGGTGAAAAATGACTGGGGTTAGGGTTATAAAATAATACTTTTGATCAAATTTATCGATGTGATTTTCGTTAATTTGACTGGAAATTCAAATTGGTTTGGGAAGAAATTAAAGTTACTACTACACGTTCGGTCTGCGGGATTTTTGATTTTTTTAATGATTTTTATTGAAATTTCGTTTTCAGCGTATTTCACTACTAAAACATCTTATCTTTAACTTCTAATAAAAAAAAATTCAGATTGATGTGTCTATATGTAAATAAAATGCTTTATTTGATCACCAGTGTTGCCGAGAGTTCCTTTGTCTTGCTAACAAATGCAGAAATTATGCGTATTTCACTCCTTCGTTACCGGTACTTTGCCTTACTGGAGGCTGCCATGTTGGATATCTAAATTTAGCTCTTTCTCCCGGCTACAAGGCAGGCTTATGTCCAGTGGTAAATGCTCATTAGTATGCAGCCAATCGGCATTAGAACGCGAGCTGTATCCGTACGGAAATTTCCTTATATGGCACAATGCTCCGCAGATCCGCACCCTCTCGATTCTGATTGGCTAATGACCGACCTTCGACCTCTTCGGCGTAACAATAGAGCGATTCAATATGGCGACCGTTGTTTTTCGTCAGTGATTTTCTCAGTTATTAGTACGCGATTTCTAGTCAAGATGCCAACGGATCGTGGAGTAAAACAGTCTACGACGAAATCGTATGGGACGAGGAAGCGAACTCGGCTAGCACAGATGAAATATGCGCGAGAACAGCGGCAAAAATCGACGAACATCGCCGGCGATATTGCCGTGGCTAGCGGCAGCGGCACTGCCTCGAGTGGCAGCGTGGTCGTCGTGGAAGGTGGCGTCGCTGAACCTGGCGAAATAGACGTTTGTGCTGGAGCTGACGATCACGATTCCGTTAGCGAACCCTCGATCGCGTCCTCGTCACAGACAGATGAGCCAGATGTTGCCGATGACGGCGAACCTCGACAACCCGCGACAGACGACAGTTGTCTCTTTGTTCAAGTGTCCTCGTTGAAGAAACTCGTGGAGAACCTTCCGTGCCCAGTTTGCCAGGGAGACTTGACAGTTGTTGTCATCGACAAAAGCAAGGGCCCTGTCGTTGGATTCCGCACTGAGTGCACCACTTGTGGACATGTCTGCAGTGAGACACTGTCTTCACGCAGGATTGGTAATCGTGGCAGTCGGTCTCCATTTGCCACAACCAGGAGAATGGTGGCAGGCACCATGGACTGTGGTGTTGGATTTTCTGGGCTACGACGGATTTGTTGGTGGCTGGATTCACCCTGCATCCACCAGAAGACATATGCCAGACACCAGAAACAGGTAGCTGTAGCAGTTGTGGACACAGCGACCAATTGTCTCAACGATGCTGCTGTTTGTATGAGGCAAGCATATGCTGAGCTGTCTGGTATCCCTCCAGAGGATGTGAGAGAGATCAACGTGTCGTACGACGCATCGTGGATGACACGAGGAAACCAGTCCTACTATGGCATTGGCAGTGTGATCGACTTGATCACCTGCCTTGTGATCGACTACACTGTACTGAGCCTGTACTGCCATGGCTGCACCACTGTGGGGGACCACATGGACAAAAACACCGACGACTACAGAACATGGAAGGCAAACCATGTTTGCATCAAAAACTTTGAGGGCACTACCGGTGCAATGGATGCTGAGATTGCAGAGATCTTGTGGCGCCGCTCAGAGCAGAGACACGGCTTCCGCTACGTCACCGTGCTGTCAGATGGTGACGCGAAGACGTACAACCACTTGGTGTCCCTCAATGTCTACGGAGATGACTGCCAGGTCACGAAAGAAGAGTGCGTAAATCACGTGTCGAAGAGGATGGGCACTGCTTTGAGGAAAGTTGCAGCCGATGGTCGACAGGAAGGCGTCGTCACTGGTGGAAGCGGCCACGGAAAGCTGACAGCTGCTGCGATCACCAAACTGACGAAGTACTATGGTAATGCCATACGTAGCCACCCAGGTGATCTGGATGGCATGAGAACTGCAGTGTTTGCCACATTCCTCCAAGCGCTGTCAACTGATGACGACCCACACCACGATCGCTGCCCAGCTGGGATTTCAAGCTGGTGCTTCTATCAACGTGTAGTTGCAAAGGGTGAACGACCAGGGCCGCATGAGGACAACGTTGGCACACCACTGTCACGGGAAATCGGTCGCTTCGTGAAACCAGTCTACGTGCGTCTTGGTGATAAGAACCTCCTCCTTCGCTGCTTCAGAGTGAAGACGCAGAACCCAAACGAAAGTCTGCATTCGGTCATCTGGCGGAAGTGCCTCAAGACGGACTTCCTCGGGAAACTGCGTGTTGAGGTTGGCGCTGCCATCGCCGTCAGTGAGTTCAACCAGGGAACAGAGAAGACTGTGGCAGACACAACAGCTGCCCTGGGGTTTCAGCTTGGTGAAGCCCAAGTGAAACTGACACGTTCGAAGGACCGAGAAAGAACTGCAATGCTGCAAAGAAAGGCTGACGCGCAAGAGAAGAAGAATCGTGAACGTCGACGTCTTCACCGGATTCGCCAGCAAGATATGCTTACGCAGGCTGAAGGTGGACCAAGCTATGCCTCCGGAGAGTTTTAGGGACTCGTGATAAAACAAGCGGCTCTCTTCAGAGCCAACACACAAAAAACGGCTCTTTTCAGAGCCAACCACTCTTGGAAAAGAGCTTGCTATATCATCAGATTATGTTGCATATTTTGTCCAAAAGGTGTATTTCAAACATATGAATAGTAAGAAAAGGTGTATGTACACATTTGAATAGTCAAAAACCACCTGAATAGTCAAAAAGTGTATACAGATAAACACAAAAGTTTGTTTTGCTGTTTTCTCAGAATTCTGTTTTTATTCAATACATAAATTTCATGCGGATCCCGAGAGAAAACCGTAAGACATATTTACTCAAAATTTGAAACACAAATACTCCAAGATATGCACTACAAGCTGTCAAGAGGGAATTTGTATATCAATCCATGTTTCGATTTTACCTCCCTGCACATTCATGCACCCTATCTAAATAATCGGAAAATTTATCTACAGTTTTCAAAAAACATTTCTGACATATACTGTTTGGAGTGTAAAAATTCTTCTTGACAGTTTGTAGGTACATGCATTTACAATACGTGTAGCATGTTTTGAATGTTGTAGCAATGTGTATTGTTTTTGGGGATTTGCATGAAAATGGATCCCCCCAAAAATGGCTGCCATTTCCATGGCACCCATCTGTCCCAAAAAAAAATTCACCTGTTGTACCTACCTTGACCCACAAAGATCATTTCCACCAAGTTTCAGTTCTCTAACATTAAAAAAAAAAACAATCCGCCGCAGCCTCTGTCTCCTTAAGTCTGATGTACCATGTTTTGAAAACAAAACAATCTGTCACATGCGTACATTTTTAAAGCGCGTCTTAAGACTCACTATTTCAAACTTGCTTTTAATGTTTAGTTCTATATACCACTCATATCGTAACGTTTAATTATTTATCCATTTATTAATTATTTTAATTATTTATTATTTTAATTATTTATTAATTATTTATTAATGGATTACTTATTTACACATGCGTATGCTTTTGTATGTACATTGATAGCTTTAGCTTATCTTGCTTAGTACATTTTTGTTTTAATGAAGCTTAAGCCTTATGTTTAATTTTATTACGCACATTTTAGTCCATTTAGTCATTGTAAACACCCTTGAACAGAGTTGTACTCTAGATATGAGTGTGAAAATAAAGTGCATTATTATTATCATCATTACAATTGTAAACTGTATTTTATTCAGTACTATGTATTTTTATTTGTAATATGGCAAGTAACAGAAGTATTACACTTCTTCTTGCCTTTTTTTCGACAATTTTATAATTTTATAGTTATGAAATGTTGTTCTGTGATGTTTGTCTATTATTGTTGTTGTTATTGTTGGTGTTGTTGTTGTTGAAATAAAGATTAATTCATAATGAAAGTCCAGTTATCAATGCCATGTTATGTTTTTAGAAGACGAAAGAGCTACGTCACTTCAAGTCGAACCTGTGTCTGGACACGGCTGGCCGGGAGAGCGGCAAATACGTGACGGTCAACACGTGCTCTGGTGTTGACTCCCAGCAGTGGGAATGGGAGAACTGGGTCGGGGAAGCGAACCCAGTTCACGCTGATATCTAACCAAATATCACTTTACTAAAACAAAACCCAAGACGCCCGGAATTTACAAGACAGAAACGAAGACAAATAGTTAAGAAATACTAGTTTTTATTGGACGTTGCTACGCATACGCAGTGCCACCAATGCAAGGGTAACATTTATATATGACGTCGCCAGTACACAGTGCAATGCATTTTAGCGATTCACCTTACTAAAATCTACTTAATGTACCCATAAATGGAAACGTTTATCTGAAATACAATGCCTGAAGTGTATATGCCTGACAAGACATGTTCCCTGCCTCTGATATGCTAATATGTTAATGATGGAGATACCCTTACCATCACATGTTTCAACCGAGTAGTGGACAACCGTAATATCCTACTATGCAATTTTTATCTCTCTGAAAATTAAGGTAAATTCTTTATAAAAATATGCTACTTCATTACTTTATTACTGATATGCAACAGCAACAGATATTACTGATATGCAACAGCAACAGATGTGCAAAAATAATGTCACAACCACCTGCTTTGATTGTGTCATGTACAAACTTAACTATTGAGTAATGATTAATAACTGTGTTTAGTTTTACACATATATTTGTAAGAACGTTTTGTTTTTTCCTGCATACATGGCAAATATTTGTTGAGGCGGCGTTTTGTGAAACATCCATATTATCGTTGATTAATTACAAGGATTATAATTATTTGTCTGCATTTGATTGATGAAACACTTAAAAATATTGACAGTTTCTGCAGAGGTATGGTTTGTAATTGTTTCTGTGAATAGTGTTCCTTCTCGTCAGCACAGCAAACATTGTCCACAGCCAGTCTCTGTCAGCCCGTCTGTTCTGTTTTTAGACCCCGTGACACTATAATAATGCTATATAATGTAGCCTAGGGTACTGCACTACACTTAAGATATCTGACTGTTGCAAATTTATATTTGATCATAGTTTATTATGAGTATGGATATATATATATATATATATACATACATACATACATACATACATACATACATACATACATACATACATAGGCTATATACATACATACATACATACATACATACATACATACATACATATATATATATATATATAAATATATATATATATATATATATATATATATATATATATATATATATATATATATATATATATATATATGTATGTATGTATATAATTAGATATTACTCCAGTCCAGAACAATAATAACATTATTAATGCGGCAATATGTTATTGCAATTGTTATTTGTTTTCCAGGAACTCAAATAAATTTAACAAATAATTGAATAATGCACATATCATGAGCATCTTCAAGAAACAAATCTTCAAGAAACAAATCCTATATAATTTTCTTCTCCGTCGTTCCGTTTGATGTCGCCACAGGCGGTTGCGCGGTAAACACGAAAAGTAGCAGTCGGAGGCTGCTTCTGGACGTTTTTAAAGTTACTTTTCACACATGCGGGTTATTTCCGCCAGAAGGGTTGCCGAGGTATGTGGGAAGATGCACTGGTTCTTTAGTCGACGTCGGGCCAGCGTAATAAAGTTGGCCGCGGGACTGTTTCTCTTGTACGTCGTCTACAGACTAATTAGCGGACCTGTGCCTGTGCCGTGGATGTCACGACAGAGCGGCTAAATCGTTACGGTGTCTACCAAAGGTGGCAACATAGTAAGGTTGGTCCTGGAGAAAACGGCACCGCCGTCGACATGACTGTGGATCAGAAGAAGGAGGCTAAGGAGTTGTACAAAAAGGAAGGGATGAATATTGTGGCGAGCGATATTGTGGCGCTCGATTGGGCGCTCGTCGATTCACGCAGCGAACAGGAGGTGGCGATGCTGCACATTCGCTAGGTGGCGTAACTGTGTGACGTAGGATAGGGACGCTAGCCTAGTGTTAGCACTAAGCTCACACTCCACAACAATGGCGACACTTAGGATATAACCACTGCCACAACTTAATTATGAATAGACAGATGCGGAGTGGTATAACCGACTTGTTGGTTGGGCAACGCGATTGTTATTTACGACTTGTTACGTCATTTCAACTCTGTAACGACTAACATTACGGTTAAAAAAAAACGAACGTTATTGTATTTCTATTCACATTTTCAGTACAAACACTATCCAGAATTGTTTGCATTTGTAACTGAGAGATTTCGTGACAAAATTAGCAGTTTACCTAATGAAATATATAATATATATATATATATATATATATATATATATATATATAGCTTTAGAGGAACTGTAAGCTGTGGCTCTGGTGACATGGTTAGTCGCGCCATTGGTGGGGAGTTATAAGCTAAAAATGAAACATGACTTAATTTTGCAATTCCCAAAAAATGGCAAGTGATACTGACCACGTTATTATCAATGCCCTGTTATTATCCATTGTTGTTTTACACGATTTCCTAATAGTTATAATTACATGGCGCCTTTTCGTTAGGCGTGATAATCCGGCTTCTTGTTGAAAAAGTATGTGACCATACACGGCACATACATAGAGGGGCTAACTGTAACAATGGTCGTTGATTAGATAACACATACATAGAGGGGCTAACTGTAACAATGGTCGGTGATTAGATAACACATACATAGAGGGGCTAACTGTAACAATGGTCGTTTATAAGATAACACATGCATTACGACTGACTTAGCGAGCGTCGTCTTCTCGAAACGTGTACTCGTCGTTCGAAAATCGTCGTTCGAAACAGTGTTCCTCTAAAGCTAACCTTACTAACAATTTGTTTGCACTGAATCGATGGAATATCTGGTTCATATTTAAAACATAGATCTCTGGCGCAAAAGTGTCTTCTGATTTTTGTGAAAACGATATATTATAATTAAGCATAGCGACTGGCGAAGCGATGATATGCCATCACACCTCAATCACGGAAATGTGGCCGAACAACAGTTGTTTCATCTATGCAGTGCAAACAAATTGTTAGAACAACGTGCGATTATCGACTGGTGAATTCACGTCTCGGGAAGAAGACGCTCACTCTAAAAGTCGGGATGCATGTATTATTCAACCAACGACCGTTGTTACAGTTTGTCCACTCAACTATGTGACGAGATGATCACATAACTGGTAAGGGCATACCACAACAACGGTCGTTGATTGGATGTTCTAAGGATCTTGCCATGGCAGCAAGTATGGTACTATCCGTCATTCTGTGAGAAATTGGGTTTAAGAATATTTCCCTCACCAGACGCAAAAGGGGGCCTGCAGTCTATGCACGAGATCTTCGAAAACGGGAATGTTGAAGGTATAAAAATCTGATCGTACGGTTATTATCTTAAAATCACGTATATTTTTAGTATATTTTTATTTATTTAATATAATCTAAGCTTTTATTATCCAATATGATCAGCTGTTCAGCATTTTTGCAAATCGTTTGCTTTATCATTGCACTTACCTGCAATTTTACTATACATATGTTTATTTATATATGTATGTATGTATGTATGTATGTATGTATTTATGTATGTATATATAGATGTATGTATGTATGTATGTATGTATGTATGTATGTATACATACTACCATTTTGTTTCCTAATTTTACCTTTTAGTTTTTATTTATTTCTCTTAAAAGCATATTTATGTTTCTTAGAAGTTTGCCGATTTTGTACGGAGCACTAGTCCCGGATTTGATGGTGAATAAATAAAGTATATTATTATTATTATTATTATATATTCAAATATATTCACTGACTAAACGTGTTTTAACGAACCGCAATTTTTAAAACATAAATTGAACAGTTGTTAAAAATGTCCAATACTTGCGAAAAACGCTTATCGGTGTCCGGCATTCACGGGATCACGCGATGGGCATATAACGAACACCCATAAAATTACGTTCCCCTCCGCACGCAATGTTAACATGATAAACCTCCATAATAAACAGATAATGGTTGACGGTAAAAACGGTCAGACTGTGTACCACACTCCCCAACATTGCCTGTCTTTTTTGTCCGTAGTTGGGTCGGTAAGCTTTACTTGGTCCATTCCTGTATTTTTTTCAGCGAGTTTTTCCTTTGGCTGCCCGTCTTCACTTGCCCTCCAGGGTGCCCGTCTTCACTTGCCCTCCAGGGTGCCTTGCAGGTTATTTTTTATATCTGGTGTTTGTGCTAAACCAGGAGAGCTTTCGTCGTCTCAACAAGGGCTATCAATTGCTTTCTAGCAAGACAATCATTAAGATTTCGCACCAGAACAAATGTCATATATATTCGAACCACCATAACCCACATAAACGCATCCACGCGTGTATATATATAGAGGGAGGGAGGGGGAGGAGGGAGGGGGGAGGGAGGGAGGGGGGAGGGAGGGAGGGAGGGAGGGAGGGCATGACTGAAACAGTGAGGAACGGAGAATGAGGGAACATAAGGAGAGGGAAATGTATTTGGCATTCAGGGGAAAGTTTCCCTTCCTGTGGTTAGAGATGTCTATTTGTGGTGCGTATTTTTCTTCCAGTTGTATTAATTCTGTCTAGGATATCCCATAGTCTGTTTACATTAGTGTCTGAATCCTTAAATTTCGTTTTCCAATCTATTTTTGAAAACTCAATCCTCATTCTATAAAAATCTGCATTTTGTTAAAACTTTCTTCTTTTAGTGTAATTATTTAGTTTGATTGTACACAGAATTTTAAAGTTAATATACAGTGGTCGCTTCTTCCTAATGGGCTGAGCTTTTCTACATCTCCTACAATGTCTTCATCATTTGATAGAATTAAATCTAAAACATTTGAGTTATTTGAACATCTGCCTCTGGTTGAGACCCAACCAGAGATCTCACATGTTGAGAGAGAACCAGAGGTCTCACATGTTGAGACTTAAATGCATCTCTTAAACATTCTACAAATTAAAAAATTAGGTTGTTAGGATTGTTAGATTTAGTTGTCCAATTTATATCAGGGAGGTTGAAATCTCCTACAGTTATAATGTGTGAGTAATTTAACTGTAATGTTGTTTTAATCATATTTATAAGTTCTTCATTGTTTTCATCTGACCCAGCATCACTTCTGTAAATACATCCAAATAGAAGTTTCCCTTTATTAGTAAGTTTTAATTCTACAAATAGACATTCTTTGAATGATGTGTTCAGATTAACTTTTTTGCTGGTAAGGAATTTTCAATATATATTATGATTCCTCTCCCTTCTTGGTTTTCAATATTCTGGGAACATATTTCATATCCCTCTAGCGAGAACTCTGGGGTGGTAACTAGACATTTTGGGTTTTTAGGTTTTATCTCATTTATTGCTATAATGTTAGGTTTTAAATCTCTGATTCTCAATTCAAATTCATTTGGTTTGTTTCTACGCTGGTCAGCATTTGTATAAAAACACTTAATACCACTTATTTCTTTTTAGTCAAGAGATCGGTAAAGACAGTTTTGTGTAGTATGTATTGCCATGGAAAAACTCCAAATGGTTTATTAAACAATCTTTGTACACAAAACTTGGCAAAGTGTGCCTAAGTAAGAAGGGCCTAAAGCTAAGCGTAAGTTTTTCCACATTTTATATCGGACACGAAACAGTATGATTGGCAAATCCAGTGTTTATGCATATACAAATCATTTCACGAAACTAACGAACAGCAAAATAATACAATTCTTGCAGCATCATAATCACCTAACAAATCATTTAGAAGCTTTGTAAATATAAAAAAAATCCAGTAATTAAAAAAATTGAGGCATTATGCGCATTGCCAATGCAGTGAGTTGCAAAATTTCAAGGGGAGAAACTTTAAAGTATACATTTGTGGTAATCCTAGTGGACCCTTGACTCACCCACCACCCACCCACATAAAAAAAATACAAAGTGCAAGGGATATTTGAGGGTTATCCATATTTGATACTGGTGAATATAAAATTGATGCAAATGTTTCGTTTTAACAAATCTGAAGAAAAGTTGTTGGCTTGCATCTGTTCGGACGTTTATCCAAGGTGCTCATTTCCTGGTTGCAATCATTTGCCCAGATGAATGTTTGGTTGGAAAAAAGTAATGTCTAGATAAAAAAATTAATATACATTCATTCCTCGAGAGGGAAAAAAGAAATGAACACCAAATTCGGCTTTGTTATATGATGCGTCCATTTACCTAGTTTTATTCAACTGGTCAATAAATCAATGTTGGTTTTATCTGTGTTTTTTTATATGTAAATGGTCTATGCATTGGTTACCTGTTGAAAAGGGAATGAATTTTTGATTAACGTACCATTACAACCAGAAGAATGCATGCATGCGTTGTTTTGGTGATATTATGAAAACATTCTGTATTTGGAATATAATTGGTATGTGCTATATTCCACTTTTTCATGGTGACAAATGCATGCCTGTGCACTATTGTGTAGCCTTCTGTATGAAATTCTTATTTTGCTAGGCATCGTCTGGCGCCGAGAGACCATCAACGTTTACCTGGAGAACCCAAAGAAGTACATCACAGGGACGAAGATGATCTTTGCCGGACTCAAGAAGAAGGCCGACCGACAAAACCTGATTGCATTCCTAGAGAATGCAAAATAGATATTCGGGTGTCATGCGTTGTGATGGCGGCAGATGTCGGGCAACGCTGCACCGTATCGAGAATTAAGATTGTTGACTTGGCACATTAGTGCTGCTGGAAGTGTAATATTGGAGTTGTGATTGACCGTACATTTTACTGGACTTGTTACTTGATGTTGTTGGTGTAAACAGCATGTTCCATCCAAGTATATGAGCTTTAACACTGTACATTTATAAGGACGCTTCTATGCTAGGTGTACATACAGTACTTATCGTGTTGGTAGAAGAGATATTTCTCATGTTATGATCATTGTCATCGTGGCGTTACTGATTTCAGATTTCCTGTTGTCCACGAGTGACTACTAGTATTTTGCTGTTGTGTCACCGTGGTAACCATATACATTAAATATTCGGAATGTGGTGTGTGTTGGGAGTTCGTTAAGCACTATGTGGCTTTGAGTTTCTCTTGCATTAATAATTTTGTTTCCATTGTCCTAGTCTACAGTTGGGCCTGAATCAGACATCTGATTTGTAGGAAATAGGTTGTCAACTCGCTACTGGAGTGACCACTGGGGTCAAAGTTCACATTCAATTGACTGGGAGCATCTGGAAAAATTGGGAAGAGGTATGCTTTCTATATTGGTAGTTAAGTGTTCTGTTCATGTTGCCAGTTATGTTAAGGTGACCAGTTAGTTGCTGTTTTTTCCATTTGAAATCATTTTTGGGGAGGATAACATTTCAAATTCTACAATACATGTACATAAGTCTGTGAGTGCTACAAACCAACAAATCCAAAATAGTTGTTTTTAATTTTATCAAATTAAATGTATTTCAGCGTGTGTGAAGCGCATTGAAATTATCTTGATGTGAAGCAAGGCATATGAAATGCATAAAAGCATGCATTCCAGGGCGAGTTGTTACGTCAATTGTAATTGGCCAATTACCAAAAATCAAGTGAAGCAAAGTTCAGTTCTGTGTCTTGTTTTGTGGGTGAGTGGGTCTTTTATTTCGAACTCACCTTAACGCCTTTAGTGCTTCACTCAACTCTGTTCTGTTTACTATAATAATATACTAAGATCTATTTATTACAAAGACTGCACTTAGGTCATCTTTGTAATAAACTTGTTGTTCCCAACATGTCCACTGTAAGGAGCTAGATGAGATATTACATAGATATGACAAATATAGTTTCTGATGTTCTGCACAAAGTACCGAGGTAATCAGCTTTAAACACCGAAAATATAAAATGTATGATCATACCTCCTTAAGGCTCCTTTGCTGCATCCGTATACCTCCTTAAGGCTCCTTTGCTGCATCCGTATACCTCCTTACAACTCCTTTGCTGCATCCGTTAGGTCTGGGTGACTGCAAGGCATTTTCTTGTTTGTTACAGCTAATTACAGTCAAACCTCCCTTTACTGTCACCTCTGTAATTTAGCGACCTTGCTATTATGATGGTACAGTCCCAAATTATTTATGTAACAAAGTGTAGGTCATTAGTCCTGCTAATGCGAGCACCTCGTTATTCAGGTCACTGGCCCAGTCGTGGGGGTGACCTTAATAGTGAGGTTCTACTGAAACTGAAGTTTTGTTTTTCAAATGGCTTTAAATAAATGTAATGCAGTCTGAAATAGTGTTAATTAATTTTCCTCCACTTTGAATGAAAACTGTTGCTGAGAAATAAAAAATTTTGTATTCACTCGAATAGTCTGTTAAATCCTGGTATATCTGCAAGACATTAATCCTAAATATAGGATTTTCAAACATCATTCAACTGTGCGTAAATCTCTGTATTTTTTACAGGAGATGCAACCTCGTTACTGCATACGAGATACCTAATGGCCCATAAACAATTATTGGTAAAAGCATAGATTAAAAAGCTGCGACTGGTTTGTTATAAAATGAATGTTTTTTTAGGAAGTGCTACAAACCGGGCTGGATCCAATTCACAAAACCAATTAGAATGACCCGGTTATAATTAAATGGGATATGCAGGACGAATTGTTTATTTTAGTTATATGTGTCATGTGTTGCTGAATTTGAAAATCGACTTGCGTGAGGCAGCACTTTCATCGTTTTTTCTGGTAGTTTCATAATCAGTTACAAAAATATTTTGATCATTATCAGTTACGTTATTGGGCCCAGCTTTGGCCGCAAGGCGAGTGAGATCAATTAATTATGTGAAAGTTAATACTGTTTTAATGACCAGTAGATATGCCTGGGGCTGTGTTAGTGACCTTGTCTATCCTGACCACTCCAGGCAATGTTCGCGGTGTTTTCCCAAGCTGCAATGTTGAGTTCATTTACAGTGTTACATGACATTCGTTGTGTGATTGAGATCTACTTGATGCGTCCAGTGCTGCTGACTTGTCCGAGACATATGTACCGTGGACGAGTGAAGTCCATCACATAGATGTGATATGACAAATCCCCGTTTCTCCCTTAGGAGAATATTAGATGCAGTCAGACGTTAATGATGCCCCGTGCTTGATTGGCTGGAGCACTGATCTTTTCCTTCACATGTGCCTTTTGCGGGATACAATGGTGAGACTATTTCTTCATACACTGACCTTTTTCTACCTAAAGGCACTACAACATCTTTGACAATAAAATCACGTCATGACCTTACCACTTGTGTATAGATGAACTCTATAAAAAGACACAGGCTGGTATTATAGATCTAAAGTAAAACACATTGCTACCTACAATAATAATAAAACTTCTGTAGTGCCCAAGTCCTCAGTAACCTGATATCTCAGAGGCGCAACAATCCAGAATCATTCAGTTTGAAGTTGCAAGAAGGCGCCCACCTTTTTCACGCTCCATGCCAGATGACGTTGTTGTGTGTTTCTAGACACGATGGGTGATGTGGAACTGGGCAGGAAGATCTTCATTCAGAAGTGTGCACACTGTCACAATGCAGAGCCAGGCGCGAAACACAAACAGGGCCCAAACCTGTTTGGACTGGTTGGCAGCAAGAAGGGCCAATCAGCTGGATACCCATATACGGAGGCAAACTTGAATCGTGGTAGGCATGAAAAATGTCACGAGGATCTTTTTCACAGACATAACGAGCTCATCATGCCAATTTTCTACATTATTTGCAACTTAAAAATTTAATGGTCTGAACTACAGGGTGCGATATTTTTATAAGTATAGATCTCTGTTGGTGGGATCCTTCTTATGAACACATACAGTTAGTGAAATGGGTCTAATTATATACATTCTGGAAAAAAGTAATACATATAAATGAAGAAATTTGTTTGGGAAAATGTGCTGCTTTTAAAACGAATTAGTTTATATCTGCACCTCCTTTGTGAAAGTGACTTTTATTATTTCCTTGTACACGGGTGGCAGCATTTAGAGAAAATGTTCAGTTCAGTGATTTTATTTGTTATACTTATGTAAAAGAATCTCGTGCTGAAGTTCCAAGCAGATATGTTGATTTTGCCATAGTTTGGACTCGCTTTTATGATAGTGCAACATGTTGAAAATGAAATGTTTATTTAAAAAAACTAATAACGAAGTTTAGTGCAAAATGTGTAGCACTCTGTATAAATTGTGGTATTTTGTAGGTATGCTCAGACTCTTAACACTTACCTACACAATCTGAAGAAATTCATCCCTGGTACAAAGAAAAAGGTCCAACGACACAACCTGATTGCCTACTTTGAAACTCGCAAATAGACAATTGTTCTTGCCTACTGTGTGTGATTCACGGGTCATGGCTCTGACCTTTGACTCTTGACACCATTGGTGTTCAGTACAGTGCAGCCCATTTGATACTGGACTTGAACTTAGTGCTGCTTGCCAGTGACCCCAACCTGCTCCATCGAAGCCACTATCCACCCTACTGGTCAGAGTCACATTGATGACAGGGACGCAATTGGCATTTTGATTTTTGCTGTTAGACACACACAAACACACACACACACACACACACACACACACACACACACACACACACACACACACACACACACACACACACACACACACACACACACACACACACACACACACACACACACACACACACACACACACACACACACACACACACACACAAACACACACACACACACACAAACACACACACACACAAACACACACACACACACACACACACACACACACACACACACACATAAAATGTTTGAAATGTGGCAACGGTGTTGGTTGCATTTTACTTTTCCATCGTAGGTTGTTGCTAGAAATCTTGCCGCCTGAAATGGTTATTGTTTATTTCTCAACGATTCACTTATGAAGAAGGTGGAATATCCAAACACCCCTCGCATGGCACACAAATGTAAGCATTTCATGCATAGGAGAAACCATCAGACATGAGGCGTCCTTCCTTCTGATACTTCATTGGATGACCGGAGGCCTTTCGGTAAAGGTTGATTGTCCATAATAATCTCCTCCTGTAGGGTTAGTGAGTTCAAGACAGATTACATATTTACTCCCCAGTCCTCTTGATGGACAATCTGGCGCTCTAACCACTGTTCCCCAGCTTTCATGAGACATTATTCTGGGTGTGAAAAACATTGTATTCAGAACTGACCAGGATTTGAAACCAAATGTAGTTGTTACGTTGAACAAGGTTTAGTCATGCTGTTGTGTGCTAGGTGTTATCTGGTGTATGTGACCCGTGTACACACAGACAAGTCCACGACAGACACGAGGATACATGGTTCCCACAAATCCCTTGCCAGATTCAAGGGTGACTATTTCTTCATATGCAACTATTCCTTTATGCCTGATAATCAAAGACTGGGTGGGTGGGTTAAAAATCAGTTACATGTTCTGTGTAAAAACTGCCTTGACCACACCTTTACAATTTACTGCAGTTTGCTTATTGGAGGATTAACTGCATAGGTGACAATGGATTGTGTATCTCTGATAGTAATATATCATATAGCTTAATTGTGTAATGGCAAATGGTGTAACTTCGGAATCACTGTTATCTGTATCTATTATTTTTTGTTGTGTCAGTAATGTCATTCTACTGGATTATAACATGAAACGTGACGTTCGTTACTGGCTTGTCATACACTCCTTACGGGATAGGTCCACGTGTCAAATGGCATGCGAATAGCATGTCATCAGTCCTAAATTCGTCCGAAGAGCCAAAATCACACGAGATCTAATCTTGGTCCCAGTTACCACGGAGAGCTCCCTTTGCACATACGTTGCAAACTAGCGCACGTAGATTATCATTCGGGCTCGTTTGCGGGTCTTACGGATGTTTCTACTATTCTTAAAAGTACGCACCACTTATGGTTGACACACATATGCGGCGGCAGATATAAAATTGCATGTGAAGGTTTGCAAAAATAAGCTCGCCGTGATGTTTCCTTGTGGTCATGCCGATGTTGCCTTACATTTCCACACAAGATGGGTGACATACAAAAGGGGAAAAATCTCTTCATGCAAAGGTGTGCAGCGTGCCACAACGTAGAGAAAGGTGCGAAAAACAAGCAAGGACCGAACCTCTTTGGACTGTTTGGTAGCAAGACCGGTCAGGCACCCGGGTTCTCATATACGGATGCGAACCGGAACAGGGGTAAGTGACGCGGTTGTGAAAGTACTACAACATAATTATAAATACTGAACAAAATCACATAATACTAAATCTTATCGTGGGTGCAATTTTTAAAAAAGAGAAAGAAAATATCGGTAGACCACTGATCAACAATTGCTTGATTGTGTACTATTGTCCGAATCTGGAACATAAACTACCGTTTTTGTATTTTGTTTAGAGGTGGCCCCTTAATAAAGTCATCGTCCAGCGTGATAGTACATGCGTCTTTTTGTCATGAACCGTGTTGTCGATATATGTCTAAATACCATTTTAACTTACTACCCCATTTTGTCAACCTTTCCCATATTGTGTTAACTGCGCAACTATTTATGTCAAAAAGCCCTTTAATTGAGCCCTTGTTGGCCACTGACATTATGTCTTAACACAGCATCTAGCGGGAAATCACCAGAAAGTTCCTTGCTGTGTGTATATTATAATGTGTTTTATACGATGTAGAAATGTTGAATAAACACAAATTCGATTAAAAAACCAACGTAGCTTTTTTCATACATAAATATTAAGCTGAAATAGAAAAGGTAAAATCTTTTAAATCTCGTTGACCGATCTTGCAACGGTTTGTATTGTTCAAGAATGTACAAAGCAACGTGTTGAAAAAAATAATATGAAACTATTCATACATATTCTGCTTTGACTTGACTTGTTGTTGACTATTTTGAAACATATTTAGGTATCACTTGGAATAACGAGACACTCGACACGTATCTACAGAATTCTCAGAAATTTATTCCCGGAACGAAGATCGCTGTGCGTGTGCATCGATACAAAGACAACAGCTGATCATACTGAACTTGTTACTTGTTCACTTACTTTGTCGTTGGGTGCAAATGGCACAGCGGAACGTTTCAGCCTTTAAGTTTAAAGTTTAATGGTAGCCAAACAAGGTCTTCGCATACCTATTGTAATTTCCAAAGCTCTTGTTTATTTTCACGGTTTCTGTCAAATCACAGTCGTGCACAATATTTCTATAACATAACCGCGTTACATTCTCACTGGTGGCCGAGTAAGCAAAAAGACAACTATTGAATTATTAACTTTGTAAATGTGTTATAATTTTTGCATTGACACAATAGTATTGTTAAAACTCTTCTGTCCACAAAACTGGTTGCACATTTCCAAATACTTGTTTTGATAACATCTAAAATAACTTCCTCTTCGAAGTATCGAAAAAGATCTAACCACAATGATAACATTTAACACAGTATTAATTAAAATTGTTTTTTGACATATGGTTTGCTTACTTTATAGAGGCCCGTGTGACGTCATTGATAACACGTGAACGTTACGTCAGAATATGGTGTGACGTCATTAATTTTGTGGTTGTCAACGCACGACGGAATGTATTTGCGCCCGTCTAAAGTCGGCAAAATCGGATTAGAACGTTTGGTGCTATTTCATATGCACCTAGTGCTGGATGGTCTGCTTTGAAGCTTCCATCGCTGGCGAACTTGGGCGAATAGAAAGTAAATTACTTAAGTCTTGCTTGCTTCTTTTCTTTATTCTACTGTAGATGCCCCGAGAATCGAGGAATAAATTCTACATAAGGAATAGCGTGCGAAGCGAGCATTTTTCCGGTGATTAAAACGCGGCAGTCTTAAAAGTTACGTGAAGAGTTAAAAACAAAATCAAAAACTATAGTAATACTATAAAATGTTAAGAACTGGTAAAAAAGATAATGTCCCCGATGTCTGTCTGTCTAACTATCTGCCCGCCTAGCTATTTGCCTGCCTAGTTGTATTCCAACGTAGCTCTCTTCCTTTCTAGCTGTTTGTCTGTCCATCTGTCTGCCTGTCTAGCTGTTTGTCTGTCCATCTGTCTGCCTGTCTAGCTGTTTGTCTGTCCATCTGTCTGCCTGTCTAGCTGTTTGTCTGTCCATCTGTCTGCCTGCCTAGCTGTTTGTCTGTCCATCTGTCTGCCTGTCTAGCTGTTTGTCTGTCCATCTGTCTGCCTGTCTAGCTGTTTGTCTGTCCATCTGTCTGCCTGTCTAGCTGTTTGTCTGTCCATCTGTCTGCCTGTCTAGCTGTTTGTCTGTCCATCTGTCTGCCTGTCTAGCTGTTTGTCTGTCCATCTGTCTGCCTGTCTAGCTGTTTGTCTGTCCATCTGTCTGCCTGCCTAGCTGTTTGTCTGTCCATCTGTCTGCCTGCCTAGCTGTTTGTCTGTCCATCTGTCTGCCTGTCTAGCTGTTTGTCTGTCCATCTGTCTGCCTGTCTAGCTGTTTGTCTGTCCATCTGTCTGCCTGTCTAGCTGTTTGTCTGTCCATCTGTCTGCCTGTCTAGCTGACATTACGTTTTCGATCCTATCGCGCAGTAACACTCTCTTGTGTAACATATTTCGTTATTGAGCATTTGTTACCATTGTGACGCTATAATGTGTGATTTACTGGAATGTGCGAATCGAATTAATTATATCCTTAATACCAGTTTCATCTTCCATGTGTAGGGTGAAACAAATTGTGCATTCTTGTGATTTAGAGCAACAACTATTCAGAGAATTGGCGAACTTTTCACAGTGTTGTTTATAAACACATCCTTGTGACACAAGAATATGCACAGACACTGCAGTCAGCCGTGAAACCAGATATTACTAAAAGGCCGGTCACAATCGTCGACATTTACCTTTTCGTACAAAGCGTACTGATGGGGGAGGGAGGGTCAAGGGTTGTCTGTTAATTTTGTTAATGCCGAACTCATGTGAAATATGACCACCGTTGCGCCATACAGCGCCGCTTGGTGAACTGTAACGGAAGTACTATTGTTTTAAATCGCGTAACCGTGTGGAAATACACAATTTCGTGGAAAGCAATTATTAATATGGGGATACGTCGAGGGTGTGAAGATTAATGTTCCCGGAAGATATTGTCAATGAAGGTTTGAGGAAATCAACCCCTCTGTTGTGATCACTAAATTGACGTTTAACATACATCGGCCGTCTGCCTTTCATGAAGGAGACCACATATGTCACACAGCAAGGGCGTTTTCAAATTCTCCATTTGTCTAATGCATGGTTCAACAATGATCTTGCTGAAATCTGTTGGCATGAACATTGCTGAATTGCTGGATTGTTAACATTTGCTGCGCCTTTTTACAGAGAACCACATGTGGAAACGCATACAGAGTCGGCCATCTTACAAATATGACACTCTTGATTTGATACATAGGCCATATTGACCCCTCGCTGTCTTCCGGGACGTTGCACCCCTTCATTCTGTTCTATTTATGCCATGCCGCTCTGCTGTCAACAGCGGGAGCCCAGTATAATTCCTGATATATTCACTCCACGTCTTCAGTGGCGTGCCTCTTTTCCGCTGTCCGTTTAAAAACATTGTTTGTATGCATGCCTAACGGTGTTATCTCTTGTATACGGCAAACATCCCCAAACCACCTGAGTCTTCTGTTTCTGATGACGTCTGTCAGGATTAGAGTCTAATGAATGTAATGTGTGCACCCATAACCTGGATGCATGCATAATTTCCGTCACAATGAAAAGTACAGTATGAATCCAGGCGAAGGTGTGTGCGATAAACGGAGCACGGATAACCGAGGCTACTATACCTCCGGCTTCGATGCGATAAAAAATTATTTGCAATATAAATGGCATTTTGCTATGCTGAAGCTTCGCTAGAAATAAACTAACTCAACAAACGTTCTACCAATTGAATTATCTACAAACGTGCGTCGAAATTGCCATTGACAACGTGTCGTAAATTTTCTTCCTCAAAGTTGCCTTTATAAAGAGGTGAGCATATTAATTCTTATACAGGTCCACCGCCTTGGTTGTTCTTCTCGTCTGCTGCTCGCCATCAACAACACTGGTCTGTTCCGTTTCTTATATAGGTCCACCGCCTTGGTTGTTCTTCTCGTCCGCTGCTCGCGATCAACAACATTGGTCTGTTCCGTTTCTTATACAAGTCCACTGCCTTGGTTGTTCTTCTCGTCCGCTGCTCGCGATCAACAACACTGGTCTGTTCCGTTTCTTATACAGGTCCACTGCCTTGGTTGTTCTTCTCGTCCGCAGCTCTCCATCAACAACACTGGTCTGTTCCGTTTCTTATAGAGGTCCACCGCCATGGTTGTTCTTCTCGTCCGCTGCTCGCGATCAACAACATTGGTCTGTTCCGTTTCTTATACAGGTCCACCGCCTTGATTGTTCTTCTCGTCCGCTGCTCGCGATCAACAACACTGGTCTGTTCCGTTTCTTATACAGGTCCACCGCCTTGGTTGTTCTTCTCGTCCGCTGCTCGCGATCAACAACACTGGTCTGTTCCGTTTCTTATACAGGTCCACTGCCTTGGTTGTTCTTCTCGTCCGCTGCTCGCCATCAACAACACTGGTCTGTTCCGTTTCTTATATAGGTCCACCGCCTTGGTTGTTCTTCTCGACCGCTGCTCACGATCAACAACACTGGTCTGTTCCGTTTCTTATACAGGTCCACTGCCTTGGTTGTTCTTCTCGTCCGCTGCTCGCCATCAAAAACACTGGTCTGTTCCGTTTCTTATACAGGTCCACCGCCTTCGTTGTTCTTCTCGTCCGCTGCTCGCCATCAACAACACTGGTCTGTTCCGTTTCTTATATAGGTCCACTGCCTTGATTGTTCTTCTCGTCCGCAGCTCGCCATCAACAACACTGGTCTGTTCCGTTTCTTATACAGGTCCACTGCCTTGGTTGTTCTTCTAGTCCGCAGCTCGCCATCAACAACACTGGTCTGTTCCGTTTCTTATATAGGTCCACTACCTTGGTTGTTCTTCTCGTCCGCAGCTCGCCATCAACAACACTGGTCTGTTCCGTTTCTTATACAGGTCCACTGCCTTGGTTGTTCTTCTCGTCCGCTGCTCGCGATCAACAACACAGGTCTGTTCCGTTTCTTATACAGCTCCACTGCCTTGGTTGTTCTTCTCGTCCACTGCTCGCCATCAACAACACTGGTCTGTTCCGTTTCTTATACAGCTCCACTGCCTTGGTTGTTCTTCTCGTCCGCTGCTCGCGATCAACAACACTGGTCTGTTCCGTTTCTTATACAGGTCTACTGCCTTGGTTGTTCTTCTCGTCCACTGCTCGCGATCAACAACACTGGTCTGTTCCGTTTCTTATACAGGTCCACTGCCTTGGTTGTTCTTCTCGTCCGCAGCTCGCAATCAATAACACTGGTCTTTTCCGTTTCTTATACAGCTCCACTGCCTTGGTTGTTCTTCTCGTCCGCAGCTCGCGATCAACAACACTGGTCTGTTCCGTTTCTTATACAGGTCCACTGCCTTGGTTGTTCTTCTCGTCCACTGCTCGCCATCAACAACACCGTTCTGTTCCGTTTCTTATACAGCTCCACTGCCTTGGTTGTTCTTCTCGTCCGCAGCTCGCGATCAACAACACTGGTCTGTTCCGTTTCTTATACAGCTCCACTGCCTTGGTTGTTCTTCTCGTCCACTGCTCGCCATCAACAACACTGGTCTGTTCCGTTTCTTATACAGCTCCACTGCCTTGGTTGTTCTTCTCGTCCGCTGCTCGCGATCAACAACACTGGTCTGTTCCGTTTCTTATACAGGTCCACTGCCTTGGTTGTTCTTCTCGTCCACAGCTCGCCATCAACAACACTGGTCTGTTCCGTTTCTTATACAGCTCCACTGCCTTGGTTGTTCTTCTCGTCCGCTGCTCGCGATCAACAACACAGGTCTGTTCCGTTTCTTATACAGGTCCACTGCCTTGGTTGTTCTTCTCGTCCGCTGCTCGCGATCAACAACACTGGTCTGTTCCGTTTCTTATACAGGTCCACTGCCTTGGTTGTTCTTCTCGTCCGCAGCTCGCCATCAACAACACTGGTCTGTTCCGTTTCTTATACAGGTCCACTGCCATGGTTGTTCTTCTCGTCCGCAGCTCGCCATCAACAACACTGGTCTGTTCCGTTTCTTATACAGGTCCACTGCCTTGGTTGTACTTCTCGTCCGCTGCTCGCGATCAACAACACTGGTCTGTTCCGTTTCTTATACAGGTCCACTGCCTTGGTTGTTCTTCTCGTCCACAGCTCGCCATCAACAACACTGGTCTGTTCCGTTTCTTATACAGGTCCACTGCCTTGGTTGTTCTTCTCGTCCGCTTCTCGCCATCAACAACACTGGTCTGTTCCGTTTCTTATACAGCTCCACTGCCTTGGTTGTTCTTCTCGTCCGCTGCTCGCGATCAACAACACTGGTCTGTTCCGTTTCTTATACAGGTCCACTGCCTTGGTTGTTCTTCTCGTCCGCTGCTCGCGATCAACAACACTGGTCTGTTCCGTTTCTTATACAGGTCCACTGCCTTGGTTGTTCTTCTCGTCCGCTGCTCGCGATCAACAACACTGGTCTGTTCCGTTTCTTATACAGGTCCACTGCCTTGGTTGTTCTTCTCGTCCACAGCTCGCCATCAACAACACTGGTCTGTTCCGTTTCTTATACAGGTCCACTGCCTTGGTTGTTCTTCTCGTCCGCTGCTCGCCATCAACAACACTGGTCTGTTCCGTTTCTTCTACAGCTCCACTGCCTTGGTTGTTCTTCTCGTCCACAGCTCGCCATCAACAACACTGGTCTGTTCCGTTTCTTATACAGTTCCACTGCCTTGGTTGTTCTTCTCGTTCGCAGCTCGCCATCAACAACACTGGTTTGTTCTGTTTCTTGCGGTCTCGACGTTTCACGGTCTCTTGGTTATTCGGCCTGCTTCCATCCGCATAAAGTGACCCACCCACTAAGCAACACTTATGTTAAGTGGTATTTAGACACACTGTGGTGGACTTTCTGGCTAATCATATGTACATTAATAAATCAGTCTTAACATTGGGGGCGCCGTAGCTCGGTGGCTAGACCACCGCACTATCAATTGAGATGGCCGGGGCTCGAGGCTAGACCACCGCACTATCAATTGAGATGGCCGGGGCTCGAGGCTAGACCACCGCACTATCAATTGAGATGGCCGGGGCTCGAGGCTAGACCACCGCACTATCAATTGAGATGGCCGGGGCTCGAGGCTAGACCACCGCACTATCAATTGAGATGGCCGGGGCTCGAGGCTAGACCACCGCACTATCAATTGAGATGGCCGGGGCTCGAGGCTAGACCACCGCACTATCAATTGAGATGGCCGGGGCTCGAGGCTAGACCACCGCACTATCAATTGAGATGGCCGGGGCTCGAGGCTAGACCACCGCGCTATCAATTGAGATGGCCGGGGCTCGAGGCTTGACCACCGCACTATCAATTGAGATGCCCGGGGCTCGAGGCTAGACCACCGCACTATCAATTGAGATGGCCGGGGCTCGAGGCTAGACCACCGCGCTATCAATTGAGATGGCCGGGGCTCGAGGCTTGACCACCGCACTATCAATTGAGATGGCCGGGGCTCGAGGCTAGACCACCGCACTATCAATTGAGATGGCCGGGGCTCGAGGCTAGACCACCGCGCTATCAATTGAGATGGCCGGGGCTCGAGGCTTGACCACCGCACTATCAATTGAGATGCCCGGGGCTCGAGGCTAGACCACCGCACTATCAATTGAGATGGCCGGGGCTCGAGGCTAGACCACCGCGCTATCAATTGAGATGGCCGGGGCTCGAGGCTTGACCACCGCACTATCAATTGAGATGGCCGGGGCTCGAGGCTAGACCACCGCACTATCAATTGAGATGGCCGGGGCTCGAGGCTTGACCACCGCACTATCAATTGAGATGCCCGGGGCTCGAGGCTAGACCACCACACTATCAATCGAGATGGCCGGGGCTCGAGGCTAGACCATCACACTATCATTCGAGATGGCAGGGGCTCGAGGCTAAACCACCGCACTATCAATCGAGATGGCCGGGGCTCGAGGCTAGACCACCGCACTATCAATCGAGATGGCCGGGGCTCGAGGCTAGACCACCGCACTATCAATCGATATGGCCGGGGCTCGAGGCTAGACCACCGCACTATCAATCGAGATGGCCGGGGCTCGAGGCTAGACCACCACACTATCAATTGAGATGGCCGGGGCTCGAGGCTAGACCACCGCACTATCAATTGAGATGGCCGGGGCTCGAGGCTAGACCACCGCGCTATCAATTGAGATGGCCGGGGATCGAGGCTAGACCACCGCATTATCAATTGAGATGGCCGGGGCTCGAGGCTAGACCACCGCACTATCAATTGATATGGCCGGGGATCGAGGCTAGACCACCGCACTATCAATTGAGATGGCCGGGGCTCGAGGCTAGACCACCGCGCTATCAATTGAGATGGCCGGGGATCGAGGCTAGACCACCGCACTATCAATTGAGATGGCCGGGGCTCGAGGCTAGACCACCGCACTATCAATTCAGATGGCCGGGGATAGAGGCTAGACCACCACACTATCAATTAAGATGGCCGGGGCTCGAGGCTAGACCATCGCGCTATCAATTGAGATGGCCGGGATCGAGGCTAGACCACCGCACTATCAATTGAGATGGCCGGGGCTCGAGGCTAGACCACCACACTATCAATCGAGATGGCTGGGGCTCGAGGCTAGACCAGCACACTATCAATCGAGATGGCTGGGGCTCGAGGCTAGACCACCACACTATCAATCGAGATGGCCGGGGATCGAGGCTAGACCACCACACTATCAATCGAGATGGCCGGGGATGGAGGCTAGACCACCACACTATCAATTGAGATGGCCGGGACTCAAGGCTAGACCACCGCACTGTTTCGAGGCCATCTGCTGCCGTTTCGAAGCTTGGGCAATTTCGTTCACCCCACTTTGCTCCAGTTCACTCAGCTGTATAAATGAGTACCTGGCTACAAAGAGTGGTGGATAAATATAAAAGAATAGTCTTTGCACAGTAATTGCAGCGTGGCTGAAGTCGAGTTGGTGATGGAATGAACAGGTCTGCCAACGGGTGGTGCGTAGAGCGCTTTGAGCGGTTTCTAAAAGAAATCACTATGAGGGTGGACGTGGGGTTACCAGTAGATGTTATTTTACGTGCACACAAGGCGGCACAGACACGCAACGCAAGGAACTAACAAACACGATATTGTACGTATACAATTTAATAATCTACTTCAAGTTAACAAAATACAGTATTCAGTAACATAGTTTAACTATAGTGCATGCAAAATGACGTGACGTGAATAAGAATTTATACATATGATACTAATTTCTTGCAAATGTTCCAGTAAGTAATGCTTTAATCAACAATATTTCGGCTAATGGTGCGGTCGTAACATAGTGAGCGTAACATCAACGTTCAGTAAACGTATGACTATGTGGCCGCGAAAGACGTGGCAAGAATGTAGTAGTTAAGTGTATATCGACCTAACACGATACAAACATCACTTATAAAACATGCGTACGTGCATTCACTCCCACTACCAGTTATTCATAATGATAATGTTTGTTATGTATATTTACCCTTCACATGACATCCACCATACCAATCACGTGACTGTAACGTGACCGTTTTTAGCAAAATGTCTGCCGTTAGTACAGGCCGCCTGCTTTACGAACTTCGGCAGGCATAACTACTGAAACTGTTTTTTTATACCGTACATAATCTATTCGTCTTGTGTTTGAACGACATTTGAGTAAAATGGCTCCGGTTTGAACCGATTGGTGAGTAGCTGGGGCGATTTGAAAATGCGCACTAACCCCAATATGAAACAATGAAATGACTGAACATCCACGTTGTGTTCCATTATTTGCAACCGTTTCGACAATGAAGAAATACGTGTGATATGCATGCACGATCCTGTTTGAAGTCAACAAAGCCGATACGTGTATTGACGAACACATTTGTTACCCGTAATGGAAATACTGATAACCATCTGGACGTTGACTGACTGGATAGAACAATGGCTGACTGACAGAAGACAACGAGTTGTAGTAGATGGAGAAGTTTCAAATTGGAAATCGGTTTTGAGTGGGGTACCTCAAGGATCAGTATTAGGACCTATATTATTCTTAATTTATATCAATGACTTGGACGACAGTATAACAAGTAACGTACTGAAATTTGCGGATGACACAAAACTGTTTAGAAAGGTTAATACTGATGGTGATAAACAACATTTACAAAACGATCTAGACAGATTAATGAAATGGTCTGAGAAATGGCAGATGTTGTTCAATTTTGGGAAATGTAAATGCCTACATACAGGACATAGGAACTTGAATGTAAACTATAAAATGGGAGATACTGTTCTGGGTACTACTGTAAAAGAAAAGGACTTAGGAGTTACAATAAGCGCTGATATGAAAGTTTCAGAGCAGTGTGGTATTGCAGCTTCAAAGGGTAATCAAATTCTTGGATTGATTAGAAGAAACATAACATAGTATGTTATGTTTCTTCTAATCAATCCAACAATTGTATTACAAGGGAATAAAGTTAATTATACCTCTTTATAAAGCAATAGTTAGACCTCATTTAGAATACTGTATACAAGCATGGAGACCATATCGTAAGAAGGATATAGATACGCTTGAACGCATACAAAGGAGAGCAACTAAAATGATTCCAGAACTGAGAGACCTTAGTTATGAAGAACGCCTGAAAGAATGTGGTTTAACAACTCTAGAGACAAGGAGGTTAAGAGGAGATCAGATTGAAGTTTTTAAGATATTGAATGGGTATGAAAATATTGATAGAAATATGTTTTTCTCACTCAAGAAGGATAGCAGAACTAGAGGACATGAGGTAAAATTAGTAAAGGATCAATGTAGATTGGACATCAGGAAGCACTCGTTCTCACAGAGGACAATAAATGAATGGAACAAATTGTCTACAGATTGTGTAACTGCTAGCAGCGTGAATATGTTTAAAAACAAGGTTGACACATATCTCAGGAGGGCGGGCTATAAGTAGATGAACATTGTTGGACTCTCGATAAGCCAATGGCTTCCTTGTCCACTTGCCATCTGGGCCTTTGGCTTGGATGGCAAATCTTGTTAAATCTTGTTAAATCACTTGTTTGAGGCGGGTTCTCCGTCGTCGCAAGAGCCAATGTATCTCGCACGCACCTTCGACCAAAACAACACTCGAGTAAACAATCACGGGTGTCTATCTCCGCAAAAAAAGTCACCAGAAAGTTCACTTAGTTATAACCACAGTTACATATGCATGCACGTTCCTGTTTGAAGTCAACACGAATCGTTTACTCTATAAGATTTGAGTATACAATGGAAACGACTGGCAAAGCCGATACGTGTATTGGCGAACACATTTGTTACCCGTAATGGAAATACTGATAACCATCTGGACGTAACGAATATATGGCTATGTTTAATCAGATGTACACCCGTTGTTCGCGCCGGACACTTTTTGGCAGCGGAACGTCCATGTCCCGTCGGCACCGCTGTTGCAGGGGGTTTCGTTATTACAGTCGGAGTCGCCGGGTAACCCTCTCCTTTACAAGGAAAGTGTCTATGTCGGCCATGTCGTTATTTCTGTGCTGTTTCTACATCGTCATTTCTGCTTCATGTCTGCAATTCAAAACAGTTTAGCGTAAGTGCTGGCGTATTCAGAAGCTCGTGGACAGCAGCTGCAAAGCGATGTAGCGTACGACTCTCCGCGTGCAATTGATGCTCAGCAACATGATTTGTATATAATATGGTCACATTTTGAATTGTCGTGTTTGAAATATGTTTGAATTGTCATGTATAAAATACACAATTGGGAGAATGCTTGACGTTCTGATAAGCTACGACATTTTTCAGCTATTTGTCGTTATCTGTGTCGTAATTTTCAGCCAGCCCCACCCGGACATACGATCTGTTTAATAACGCTGCGGTTATGTCGTGGTTTGTTATTATACGTTTTGGTAAATAACTCATCTGCGGCAATGATTGTTTTCTCCACCAATGATTTGGCATTTTTTATTCCAACACATGAAAGATCTATGAACAGGAAACGTCGTGTTAACAACGGAACAATGTTACGACATTGAAAAAATGTAATCAATCGTTTCGTGGTTTTAAATTAATAATACTAAAACGCCATATACCCAGAGTGCTCTATGGCGTTTTACATGGCACTACTACTGATTAAAGTATATATTTTATAGATAAAACAAAAAATGTGAGACATGAAAATAAATAACAAACAAATAAATAGATAAATAAATGTCAGACTATATAAAGGGTTCTGTGTGAAACGTATACAACATGACAAAAAGACTGTGCAGAAACTAAGAACTAAATTAAGAATTAAAAAGGCCCTTTCAACATTTAAAGGAGTTCGGTGTATTCTTGCTTAAATAAAATGTCCTAAGTTTTCGAATGGCAATACAACTTCGCGACGCCGGAGCACGAAGAGGATACTTACGTCTAGCACATCTCAGTGAGGAATCGGCCGGCAACTGAGGCAGCGGTGTTGGCATCACTCATTCGGTACACCTTGCGACTGTCACCGCCGACGATATCGTTCACCTCGCTCATGTCCACATGGTCGCCAATGGCAACGACGTAGACCGACGTCGACGGAGCGTCCCTGAGATCGCGCGCGCGTTGTGACGTCATTTCCTTGCGGATGTTGCTTCCGCCGTCCGTCAACAGGACAACGACGTTTTCTACGGAACTACGGTCGCCATTACCGGAAGTGAGCATTGTGTCGAGTGCGACACGCAGCGCCTCCTGGGTGTTGGTGCGGCCGCCGTTCTGGTAGAACGCGAGAGCGTTGAGGACGTCGCGCTCCTCCGAGAACTCGTTCAGATGGAAAGCGATGGTGACGTCATCGCTGTAAGTCAGCGCGCCGACGCGAGTGCGTCCGAACTTGAACGATAGACCGTAGACCGTTTCACGCAGGAAGTCGACGATCGCCTTGTACGTCTTGTCGACGCTGCCCGAGAAGTCCAGCAAGAAGACGACGTCTCGTTGGCTCCGGCAAACTGCAGCGACAACAAGCGAATGACACAGTAAACACTGCTGCATATGTTCATCACCAGGTGGTCAATGTGGTGGTTTGTATAAGCAGTGGAAAGGTGTGAACTGTTCGTGTGAAAGGTGTGAACGGTTCGTGTGAAAGGTGTGAACTGTTTGTGTGAAATGTTCGTGGGAGAGGGGTAAAATGTCCGTGTGAAAGGTGCGAAGTGTCTGTGTGAAAGGTGTGAAATGTCTGTGTGAAGGGTACCTTCTTTCACTAAATGTAAGCCGGTAATGATGAAACATGAGTGTTAGATGCGAAATATACTACCATGGGAGCGGGACTTTATCCCGGTGTGAAACCGAACAAAAGCCTAATGTACGACTAATCTCAATATATACTAGTGGATACTACAATATGTTTTTAACTGTTGAATTCCATTGCTGTTGTCCCTAGTTTGCTTCATTCATTATGTGCCATGTCCCAAAAAAAGGACACCGTGGAGAACTTTATTCGATGGCGTATGCCGAGTGTTACCAGCAATCATACGGACCTAAGAAAATGAGTCAGTCAACATACCTCGTTCGCAGTTTCTGCCAGTGTTGTCGTTTTGGCAAGAACACAGGTAGTAGTTGAGGGCATCAGTGCATCTGGCGCCGTTCTGACAAGGGTTGCTTGAGCACTCGTCTCTCGCTGAAGTCACAACATCGGCAAACAATGAATGAACTATTCCAACCATTGTCGGTGTAATGTTATTCCGAGTATGACAAATAAGTAGGTTCGTTAGATGACGGTATTAAACGTGCGTAGTTCAGTTGCACTACCTTCAAACGTCAGATCGAGTATCAAACTATACTTGTACGGTTTTCAAATAATCACATATATTATTGGGTATGACGAAATAAACATAATATATAGTATTATTATATAATAATATTGCTTAATTAGTATCTATCTTACAGGGATTCGAACACACTTACTGCGTGGCACCGTAAGCGCAGCAAAGCAGCCAAAGGACATGGGTTTCCCAAGAAGCGATGTTGAAATAGTGTATGCAGTCAATGAAGCTAACATGAAACACCCGGGGCGTAGGAAATGGGGCAGACTGCAACTGAGATGTGAAGCGGAGGAGGTTGACAAGGGAGGGAGAAGGCTACCGGCAGAGGGAAGTGGAAAGGGATAACAGCTGGGGCGGTGTAGCAATACATTAACTAGCCCCACTCATTCATAAAGTGAGCTACGAGGAAGAGCAGGCAGGGAACTCATTGATACAGAGAGTAGCGACTCGTGGAAGGAAGGACCGGGGTTCGGTGATCGTTCTAGCTCTTTGTCAGACTCCTCCCCCAACTGCATCAGCGCCAGGTGTAAATACGTATTTGGCTGCAGTCATTGGTGGAATGACAGGATAGAATACACCACGCCCAGTAACTGCAGCATGGCTGAATACCCTACAACTAAATACTCGAATGAAAATGTCTGCAAGGCGTAAAATGGGAGGCGATTTCAGGGTGTGGTCAGTTGATGATGCATTTCGGTGGCGCGAGGGAGATCGGAAACCACGACTCACAGTTGCACATTTCGGCTTCGACGATGCCGGTCAACGTGTTCATCTTCGTGAAGCTGTCGACGATCTTGATGTTCTGGCTGGCGGGGTAGCTGGCGATGCCCTCCATCTCGACGATGTTCAAGTCCTTTCCGACGCCGACGACGATGGTGTGGATACCGGCGATGCGAGACTCGATAGCCTCCGGGATTGTTCGGTCGGCCTGCACGTTCGCTTCTCCATCGGTGAACAGGACGAGAAAGTTGGGCGCGTCTTGTCGGTCACCCTTGCTCTCGACAAACAGTTCGTCGCGAGCCATCTTCAGTGCGCTGGCGATGTTTGTTCTTCCTCCCGTGTAGGGAATAACGCGCAGGGACTGTGGGCACATGGAGATGTGTGGTGAAAGAGGAATCTTTCATAAACAGGCACGGCAGTGGGAAAGGTCGTGCACATAATTGTCAAGCAGGTATAAAACAGCTGAATTAGATACTGTGACATCACATAGAATTAACTTATTACCGACACTAATGTAAATGTTATGAAATTGTATCTGGCTGGTTTAGACATTCTTTCGCTATGCTTAATGCCAAATATAAAGTACATCATAAGTACCATTTTATGTTGATTTTGCTTCCTCCGAATTTTACAACCGTTTATAGGGCCTACTGGTAAATATAAATGTTGTTTTTATTGCACGCACGTCCTCTTGATAGGTCATAAGTAGTTTTTTTACATTAATGCTTGCCTTTTATTTTTACGTTGAAGAGCAGTAGATTATGATATGCTATGCTGCTCCTGGTTTCTAAATCACGTTGATCGGGTGACCGGAAACAAACCTTTTGGGTTTGACACCTGACTAAAAGTACAGCGAACATTGACAGTATGTTCTGACTTTGCCGACTGGTGGCGCCACTTACCTGTACAATATCTTGACGCGAGCTGCGCTCGTTCAGGCGGAACTGCAGAGTGGCACTGTCGGAGAAGATGAGTGCGCCAACACGGACCTTATCGTTGTAAACCTCCATGTTCTCGACGACAGACACCAAAAACTCGCGCACTTGATCGAAGCGCTCCTGGCGGATACTGCCAGAAACATCGATGGCGAAGACGATATCAGCAGCTCCTTGGCACTCTGCGCAAGGCAAGTTGACCCGTTGATAAACCGACATACACATTTCCCTAGTGGATAATTATGTAACTACAGACATGTGTATTCTAGTCTCGGTTACTTTTGGCAAACTTGGTTAGTCATCAGATGTTATGCAGTGTCAATCATCTTGAATTTGCAGTATACGCGAAATAATTGGCTGTGTGGAGCTGAGAAGATTAGCATAAGAAAGGTAAAATAAACAACTAATTTCAGCGTGAAACGCTGAAAATGTTCTTGAAATGATCACATTAACGACCGCTGACGCAGTATGTTATATTTATAAACAACCCGATACAATATACTTCGTCTGGAAACCGGTAAACCAATGCCCTATAGCAAATGGATCCATAATATGGTGCGATTTCGCACACTATTAACCGTTCAATGTCAGTAGAGTTGAAGTGGCGTTTGCTTACGACCTGTTTCGTCGCAAATGCCCCATTAGCATCTAGATGTCTGATAGCTGTAGAGATCTTAGATAGATCTCCTGTAGATCATAATTTTATTGTTGAACAACAATCGTGTTTCATGTAAAGTGTTGTCGTGTACGTCACTAACACAGCGTACGTCACTAACACAGCGTCATCTCGTGCAAAATCGTTAAAATGTTAGACGCTGTGGGTTAAACCACCCTCATTGCCGACAACCAGATCAGCGTCAGTGAAGATGATCATTCTTTCACACCCCAGTCCCAGAACCCAAGAGTCACTGCTAGCAGTCTCCTCGACATAGTACTCACTTCGCTCGCAGTTATTGCCGGTGGCGTCCCGTGGGCACTCACAACTGTAGCCGTTCCTCAGCAAGTGGCAGGTGCCGCCATTACGGCACGGGTTGGAGTTACACAGCGGCGCTAAAACGGGAAACCAACGTTAGAGATGGGGTCAGTACAAAATCATGTGTGTATTTTGTATTGCCTTCATCATTTTTATTAAACCAAAACGCACTGGTGTATTAATTTGTTTGCGTTTATCATGCAATAACAGTGTTGACGGATATGATACTACTATCAAATATGGCTAGTCTCTGTGTGTGTGTGTGCGCGCGCACACCGGCGTGCGTGTGTGCGTGCGTGCTCGTCCGTGTGTATGTGAAGGGTGTGTGCGCGTGCGCGCGTGTATATACATGTTTGTGCGTGCGTGCGTACGTGTGTGCGCGTGCGCATGCGTGTGTTTCAATGTCAACCAGCGGTCAAAACTTACTCTTGCAGATGGAGGCGCGCACTTTATCGAGGAGCGAGTTGAGGTTGTCGAAGCTGGAGGCGATGAGGATGTTGTTGTCGACCGGGTCACTGGCGATGGCCCGCAGCTCAGAGTTGTCAATATTTCCACCGACGCCGATAGCCACCAGGTCAATGTTCTGGCGCCGGACAGCGATGGCCTCTGACCATGTGTCATGTGGTGAGTTCGAGCGGCCGTCGGTTATGACAATACCCACGTTTGGGATGTTGATTTGATCTCCTGTTCGGTCAAGCGGAACGGAATGCATAAGGTTAAGTACAAATCATAAATTAAAAAAATACATGTAACAGTTTATTTAATATTAGCTAATGTAGTAGGTTGGTGAATCCGGCTCGGAATATTTGGAATGAACTAAACTTGTTTGCCCAAAACAGTGCTGACTGGAAAAGACATGTTGGTGCCTCATGTTCCAGTTGGAACGAAGAGGATTGAGCACAAGTGAGTGAATGAGTTATGTAGTAGGACTTTCAGGAATGTACTGCGATTGGCGAGAAATGTCCAGATGACGGGTGGAAGTGGAAGAAGTGGAAGACCAACATTATTGGAACGATTTCTTTGGGATATTTGACTGACTTTCTCCTGAAGATCAGTATTCATGTGCAGCGAATATGTACTATAATTCTATATGTGGATAAAGAAGAGCTACCTACCATTCTCACTGGTAAACATGGTGTTTCGCATGACATGAAGGGCTCGCGCCGTGTTGGTGGTCCCGTCCATGAAGTAGGGGATGGTCATCTCATTGAGCAGCAGAGAGCGATCTTTGTAGTCTTTTAGGTTGAAGTAGACCTGCAATCAATCAAACTATTGTTATTTCGCACAAAGCTATTGGTGCTTTTGACGCATTTTGTGAGTCTTACGCAAGCATGCATTTCGTACAAACCGGACTGTACAGCCTACATCGCTCTCATCAACAGATTTGACTCGGGTAGTTCATCGACCTCGCGGGATGTGCAAAGATGGTACGTACTCATGTATTATATATGGCTGATACAATGATATACCTTCGGGTATTCAACGTTTTATGTATAGTATGTATTTTATGTATTATTTGGGTTTATTTTTGTATTGTGCATAATTTGGGCATAATTATATTCGTCTTTGTTACATTTATATCTACACAAAAGTTTAATTTAATGTTACTAATATAATATAGTTACAAATGGATTTATCCCATATATGTGTATCCGATATTCTTTTTAAATGTGTTGCTATTTTTCATTTATTGTAAAGCGTTTTTGGCATGCACCTATGTAACAAAATTAGAATCAATATTTCACTAACACAAACGTAAATGCAGATGTCAACGAATTCAAATCTCCGTGTTGTCCGTGTGGGGAATCTGCACATTATATTTTAAAATCAGGCTATTTCAAGAAAGAGAAACGTCATTCTGACGACGAGCACGCAAAGCATAAGTCAGTCGTCAGACAGCATTGCCGTCGCATTAGACTTTACAATCGCCACATCTGACGTACCTGTTCGTTGTCCGAGAACGTCTCGAGTCCAACACGCACTCTCGAGTCGACTGGAAGATCAAGAACGACATTCTTTGCGAAATCAACAACCTTCTTGAAGTTCTTCTGTGTGATACTTCCGGAGGCATCCAATGCGAAGACGACGTCACTTGGCTCCATGCAATCTGAAATAATAATTATTGCGACTTTTATTGTTGTGTTTTATTGTCCAGAGAAAGTTTTCTTCATTGCGATTGGTTTATCATTTGAATGGAATTCATAACATGTAGTTTGAACCGTCATATATACGTCCAGAGTTACACTATATAATGTTACGCAATGTAATGTTCTTTTGTAAGATCCACCTCTCGCTGCATATCGATTTTTTGAAGATGTAAACTGAATAATTACACAATAATTTTCCTGTCAATACATATTGCATTTCCAATGTGATGTTTCACTCTGTGAAATCATTGCATCACCATCCCTCGGGCGTAGATCTGGTCAGTGACTCGCTGGTTTACAAACGGCACAGTTTGCGCGACGACAAAGACACTCACGGTACTGGCAGTTGACGCCTCCGTAGTTGTCTGGACAGTGGCACATGTAGATGCCGTCCACGTGGTTCTTGCACGTGCCGCCGTTCTGGCAAGGGTTGCTGAAGCACGGAGTGGGTTCTGTAACATAGCGGGGTTTGACGTTAGGAACAGTCCAACACAACATTTGTCTAGATCACTAACAGTTACTACAGTAAGTGGTTTCTGCACAATCACCATGATTATTGTCTTCAACATAACTGATATTTGTGCCCCAAAATCCGGAGCTATCGCCCCATCACTTTAAAATCGTCTGAAACTACAGTTACCTTCCGCAAAAACGGGGTAGTTTGTTTGACGACCGAAATTTAACAAGATGTAAAAGATTTAACAAAATTGCCATCTAAAGCAAAGGCCCAGATGGCAAATGGACAAGGAAGCCATTGGCTTGTCGAGAGTCCAATATTGTTATCTATGTGTAACCCGCCCTCTTGAGATATGTGTCAATCTCGTTTTAAGCACATTTACGCTGCTAGCAGTTACACAATCTCTAGATAATTTGTTCCATTCATTGCTTGTCCTCTGTGAGAACAAGTATTTCCTGATATCCAATCTGCACTGAACCTTTACTAATGTTACCTCATGTCCTGTAGTTCTGTTATGTTTCTTGAGTTATAAAAAAATAATTCTATCAATATTTTCATACCCATTCAATATCTTAGAAATTTCGATTTACTCTCCTCTTAACCGCCTTGTCTCTAAAGTTGTTAAACCATATTCTTTGAGTCGTTCTTCACAACTAAGGTCTCTCAGTTCTGGAGTACTCTTAGTTGCTCTTCTCTGGATTATTTTAAGCGTATCTATATCTTTCTTACGATATTGTCTCCAAGCTTGTATACCGTACTCTAAATGAGGCCTAACAGTTGCTTTACACAGTAATAATTAGATTGTTTCCTTTTATGTTATATTTCTCCAAATCAACCCAATAATTTTATTACCCTTTGAAGCTGCAATGCCACACTGCTCTGAAACTTTCATGTCAGCACATATGGTAACTCCTAAAACTTTCCTTTTACAGTAAAACTTAGAACAGTATATCTCCTTTTATAGTTTACATCCACGTTCCGGTGTCCTGCATATAGGCATTTACATTTCCCAAATTTGAACAACATCTGCCATTTCTCAGACCATTTAAGTAATTTGTCTATATCGTTTTGTAAACGTTGTTTATAACCATTATTGTTAACACTTCTAAACACTTGTGTCATCCGCAAATGTCAGTACGTTGCTTTTTATATTATCGTCCAAGTCATTGATATATATATATATATATATATATATATATATATATATATATATATATATATATATATATATATATATATATATATATATATATATATATATATATATATATATATATATATATATATATATATACACATATACATATATATATATATATATATATATATATATATATATATATATATATGACTAATCGATTGAATATAACAATGACTGACTGAAAGAAGACAACGTGTAGAAGGGGAAGTTTCAAATTGGAAATCAGTTTTGAGTGGGGTACCACAAGGATCAGTATTTGGACCTTTATTATTCTTAATACATGTCCTCCCCATCTACTACAACACGTTGTCTTCTTTCAGTCAGCCATTGTTCTATCCAGTCGATTATGCCACCCCGATATCAAGGGGTTTTAATTTAAGTAGACATCTTTGATGTGGTACTTTGTCAAGAGGTTTCTGAAAAACTAAGTATATAATAGCTACTGGTGATCCCTCGTCTATCCACTTAGTGATTTCTTTAAAAAAAGCATAACATATTTGTTAAGCATGACCTCGCGAAGCGTCTACGATGAATAGCATAACATAAAAACGCACATATTCTAGCACGATCATATAAAGATTATTAGTATTATCTCATCATCAACATTATCGCAATCATTGGTCACAGTAATGAAGAAAGTGACGTACTTCCACACATGTAGGAGACGAACGCGTCGCTGTTGTTTCTCAAGTTGTCGTAGCTACTGATGTACATGACATTGCGGCTGTCCGGGTGGCTGGCGATCGACTCGAGCTCGTACTTGTTCAGCCAGTTACCGATGCCGACTGCGAGCACGTGCACTCCCTTGGCCTTCAGTCTCAGCCCCTGCGTCACGGTCGCCTTGCGGTCGTTGGAACCTCCGTCGGTGAGGATGATAACGAGGTCGGCGACGTCACGGCGGTCGCCGTTAGCGGGCGTGTACATCGTGTCGGTGACGTAGCGAAGGGCGGAGGCGGTGTTGGTTGTGCCGTAAGTGTATCGTGTGTCCATGATGGCCTGCTTCACGTCGGCGCTGCAATAGGTTAAGCGTTCTTCTATGTAGGAAAATACACCGATTTCACGGACACTCCCCGTTACATTTAGGTACTGTTATTTATACGCTGCAATAGGTTAAGCGTTCCTCTATGTAGGAAAATATACCGATTTCACGGACACTACACGTTACATTTACCTACTGCTATTTATACGCTGCAATATGTTAACCGTTCTTCTATGTAGGACAATATACCGATTTCATGGACACTACACGTTACATTTAGCTACTGTTATTTATACGCTGCAATATGTTAAGCGTTCCTCTATGTAGGACAATGTACCGATTTCACGGACACTACACGTTACATTTACCTACTGCTATTTATACGCTGCAATATGTTAACCGTTCTTCTGTGTAGGACAATATACCGATTTCACGGACACTACACGTTACATTTAGCTACTGTTATTTATACGTTGCAATATATTAAGCGTTCTTCTATGTAAGACAATATACCGATTTCACGGACACTACACGTTACAGTTAGCTACTGTTATTTATACGCTGCAATATGTCAAGCGTTCTTCTATGTAGGACAATGTACCGATTTCACGGACACTACACGTTACATTTAGCTACTGTTATTTATATGCTGCAATATATTAAGCGTTCTTCTATGTAAGACAATATACCGATTTCACGGATACTACACGTTACATTTAGCTACTGTTATTTATACGCTGCAATATGTTAAGCGTTCTTCTATGTAGGAAAATATACCGATTTCACGGACACTACACGTTACATTTAGCTACTGTTATTTATACGCTGCAATACGTTAAGCGTTCTTCTATGTAGGACAATATACCGATTTCACGGACACTACACGTTACAGTTAGCTACTGTTATTTATACGCTGCAATATGTCAAGCGTTCTTCTATGTAGGACAACGTACCGATTTCACGGACACTACACGTTACATTTAGCTACTGTTATTTATACGCTGCAATATATTAAGCGTTCTTCTATGTAAGACAATATACCGATTTCACGGACACTACACGTTACATTTAGCTACTGTTATTTATACGCTGCAATATGTTAAGCGTTCTTCTATGTAGGAAAATATACCGATTTCACGGACACTACACGTTACATTTAGCTACTGTTATTTATAAGCTGCAATATGTTAAGCGTTCTTCTATGTAGGACAATATACCGATTTCACGGACACTTCATGTTACATTTATCTACTGTTATTTATACGCTACAATGTGTTAAGCGTTCTTCTATGTAGGACAATATACCAATTTCACGGACACTACACGTTACATTTAGCTACTGTTATTTACCGTCGTGATTCTAAATTGTTCTAATTAATTAATTTATTTATATGCTTATCTGATGTTAGTTAAGGATTAATTGTTTTTATTCATTTATCTATATATTTAGCTATGCATTGATAAATTTTTAATATTTACATTTGTGATTTTACAATTATTTCAAATAGTTCATATTATTTATTTATGTATTAGATTTTATGAGATATTGCTTAGCGACACAGAACAATTATTTGGATGAAACGCTAGGTAAGACATCATCATCATCATTACCATCATTATGAACATCATCATCCATCCATCATTATCATTATTACGAACATCATTCATCATCATCATTATTGTCATTATGAAAATCATCATCAATTCATCGTTACCTTCATTATGAACATCATCCATTATCATCATTATGAACGTCTTCATCCATTTATCGTTGTTATCATTATGAACATCATCATTATCATCACTATGAACTTAGAGCAAAGACATGGCGAATGTTTATCTCAAGCATGTGCGCCATGGCAGCTAAACTAAAACTGTCATGATGTTACAATATGTTTTGTGAAAGCAACGGTAATGTTAACTTACTGCTGCAGAATGCACCATGTCGTCTAAGGAAGCCACCGTGGTTGTAGTAATGAATTCCAGGTCGAATCCATTAATTTTGTTAATCCTCATGAAAGTTGCCCATTTGGTTCCATCGAATGGATGGATGAATTATACCGACAGACGACGTCAGATGGGCCCGGTATAAACCTGACGGTGTGTATGCTAACTGAATGATTTGTAATATGTTTTTTTTATAATATGAAAGATTTCGATTGTCCCATTTTCGTATGTAAATCTTTTCTTCGTTAGTCTTGATGAATATTATTAGTCAACTGTCTTGAGAGAAATTTGTTTTATTTGTTAGGCTTAGATAGTTATAAATATACCCATTAGGCTAAGACGGGAGAGAAAAACCACACATCTGCACCCACCTGCTAGAGAACTTGTTCAGCTGGAAACGCAGTCTGACGTCATTTCCGAAAGTCACGAGACCGACACGCGTGCGTCCTGAGTTGACGTTCAGCTGATCGATGGTGTCAGCGAGGAAGGCCTTCGCCTTGACGAAGTTGTTTTGGCCGATGCTACCAGAAGCGTCGAGCACAATCACGATGTCCATTCGCTGTCGGCAGGCTGCAACATAGACCACTTGTGCATGCTCAGCATCATTTACTTGTTTCCAACATTGTTACATTTTCACATGCAATACAATATTGGGAAAGGAGGAAGCTGAAGCTATGCAATTTATAATTAATATATTATGAAACGCAACACGACCGCGGTTTACAAAACATCACGTGTGGTCTGCCGGAATTGGTCCAGGAAAACAGACCCCAACGAACGAGTGTTTCTTCATGTAACACCCCCTTCCCATTACCAACACGCTACTTGGTTGTTTATAACTTTAAGAATCGGGTAACTCCGACGACACCACGCTGTTTTTTCTGGTATTGCATGTATAAAATATACTTAATTGACGCATGCCTGATGCTGAGACATTGTATCGTTGTCTTAATTTACTATGTTATGTGCATTGAGGCAACTTACTCAATATTTGCTCACAACGGTAAATTAACAAATAGCTGTCCAATCATATCGGTAACATTGTATTGCTCAGCCGGCTTGAAAACAACACGATACAGAAGTTACTATCCAAAACTGGCGGGATCGATGTGAACAGTGAACGCAACTACAAATGATTACGTACTTGGGTCAGGAGCCGGTGCCGTCGTCGTCTTCGCTGTCGTCGTCGTCGTCTTCGCTGTCGTCGTCGTCGTCTTCGCTGTCGCTGTCGTCGTCGTCGTCGTTGTCGTCGTCGTGGTGGGACAAGCGGATCTGATGATGCCATGGAGGAGGGACTTGAGCTTGTTGAAGTCGGGACTGGTGAAGTAATCCTGGTCCCTGGCGCGGGGCGGAGAAGACATGTCTCGCAGAAGGTTCTCGCTGATCTGCCGTGTCACACCGATGGAGATGATCCGGACACCGGAGTCTCGGAGCTCGGCAGCCGCTCGTAATGTAGACGCATTGCCGTCCGTCGGCTTGCCATCAGTCAGGATGATGGCGACGTTCGGCACGACAGCACGATCTCCCGGGGCGCCCTGTCCGAACATCCTCGTCCGTGCTAGGTAGAGCGCATACGACGTGTTGGTGGACTGATCGAGGAACGGCAGTTGACCAATGGCATTTAGCAGTTCCGCTTCCCTCTGGTATCTGAGTCGAGATGATACAGCTTACAAGATACATTCGACTGTATGAACAGCGCTCCGGCGAACACAGTACAGCAAAATGAATCACAACATCAAAATTTACAATTTGTATAGATATTAAGCAGTGGACTCACATATTAATCGCGGATAACACAATCAGCCGCTTAATATAATAAAAATTAATACATTCGCTTTGACGGAATTGTTCCGCTGTATTAAAATGCGCCGCCTTAAGTAAATCAGCCTGCTCGGGCCCGAAATGATTCTATTGAGCGGAGTCCATTGCATTTGTGCTTTATTTTATTTTATTCTATTCTATTCCACTTCACAAAAGTTCTGTTGAGTGGATATAATTTATTCGCCGCTTAAAGTTCTTATATTTATATATGAAAATTAGTATGCTAACAATGATATCACTAGTAGCCGTGACTCACAAGTGATGGTATTTAGGGATAATATGTATTGGACCATTTCGCGAAAACAGTTGGCATGGCATCACACCAAACGTTTGATCTTTGGTCCAACGGAAGAACATCAGGGAACGGACGACCCCCGACCCCCTTGACTATTGGCCTGAGTAGCAGTGGTAGTAGGGCTTTTATTCTGTTTGATAAAAATGTGTTAACGTCAGATAAAAACGGCATATTCCTTTGCATCACTTACGTGTCCAACTGCCATTTGACCTCGGCGTAGGAGCCGAAGAGGATCAAGCCGACGCGAGATTGCGTCTCCTCGATCTTCAGGTGCTGCACGATGTTCTGAAGGAAGGATCTGACCGACCTCCAGTTGTCACACTCATTACCCTTGTCGTAACAAATGCTGCCGGAACTGTCTACCAGGAAGGCGAAATCAACCAGGCAATCGGTGGCTGTGACAGAAGAGGGCAAATTGGGTATAACGTTTGCAGTACAAAATTAGATAAAACAGTTGTTTGTGGATTTATCGATTATTTTGTCATATCTCAAAAGGTGTTATAACAAAATAATCGTCGATCAATTCACACACAACTGTTTTCTCAAAAGGTGTTTTTGTTAAACGTACACAACAACATGCAATGTTTACACACGTTACAACGGAATAAGCAATGGAAGTACCAACTACATAAGCGGAAGTACCAATGACAGCACCAGAAGTATCAGCGACAACACTGAAAGTACCAGCGATAGCACTTAGCAAACCCAACATCAACGGCAATTTGTTATTTGTCAATTCTCAGCAAAATCCTTATATCCGGTTATTCACTGCTAACGTAACTAACAGCAGGCATACTTACACTGTGACTTAGCGACGGCGACCAAGGCCGCCGACGTCATCAGGAGAATAAGCATCCGGTTAGACGCCATCTTTCACTTTCTGCAACAAATAATAATCACCAATACACAATATGCTAACATGATACTTATTGCAAACTGTATCAAATAAAACAACTGAAACATCAATATAACGTAATTTATAATCAGTTCAGAAAAGGACACTATGAGGTACCATGTCTATTTTCCTTGCTCGTTTGCGTGGGGTTTCGCCAACCAACGTCATTATGTCAAAGATATCGTACATGGAAGTGTTGTGCGATTCATGCAAGCCCTTTGCATACATTCCCGTATCGCCATGAGAACTAATGTGTAGTTACACAACGTGGGATGCCTGGCTAAAACAACAACCGTCGTTTGCTGTTTTCTGTTTTGTAGAAATGACGCTTTCTATAGACCAGTTGACTTTTAAAGACTCAAATATTAAAACAACAAATGAAACAGATTGCTGCTATCAATAAAAAATATGAGTTGTGATTGAAACTAGTTGTCTGCTACCATACGTTTAGTGTTGCAGAGAACAATTCATGAATGGAACACACTATTTATTTGTTGTGTAATGTTAGCAGCGTGAATATGTTAAACACATAATTGACAAACATTTTAATGAACAGTTTAATATTCACATATATTATTGCCTAGATATGTATGATTGTTCACAAAATGGTTCTGAAACGTAACGAGCGGAACATCGACATTCAATTAAACAAGACGGCGTATATTGCAATAAGAGGAGAGCAATGCTTTCTGGTTTGGGTTGGATATATCTAAAATAACAGTTCAATATCAGTTCATTTTGGACTGACAACACCTGACCAGTTCATTTCAGTATGAAAGCTGTCCCACAGATGCTGGTTAAAGAGAATGATTCATCGACACCGGTTAAACGTCGTCGAGACATCTCCCGATTAAAGACCAGACTCTTGTCGACGCCGCATTCGCGTCATATCGATGTGAGAAAAAACAGAAGAAGGAATCGCCAGGGTCCAACTAGAAAGAACCGGTTCCAACTGTAGATTGTGCTTTTGGTGGTATTCAATTTGTGGTATAATTGCGTTTCCTGTAATGGAGAGTCCCCAGAGCGTGTGTAACGCCGTTGTAACAGTATATCTCCCCCAGTGCCAGAAAGCTGTTTTTGAGGCAGCCGACTATGATTAACTCAGTGCATTGAGAAAAGAGCTGCGTGTTTTGTTGCTGAGGTGGCCAATCATGATTTACTCATTGCCATGATTAACCCAGGAACCACTTCATATCATTCGTTCATTCGTAAACTTGTACTGAATATAAACACACACAATTTTCTTGCAGAATAAAATATGGTAGATATTATTCTGATTCACATTTGCTAATTATATACTTTCTTGCACATTTATAAAGGGGGGCAACTATATCCAGAGTGGGGGACGATGTCCAGGAGAGAAGATATCCTACTACACCAGCATGCATGTGTGGTCTAGAGACAGTGACACTGACAGGGCAGCAGCAACATAAGCTACACGTTCGTCAGTACAACATGGTCAGGAGAATCACAGGAGCAAACATGGCGGATAGAAGGATGATGAAAACTTGATGAAAGATATTTAACAAGATTTAACAAGGTTTAACAAGATTGCCATCCAAGGCAAAGGCCCAGATGGCAAGTGGATAAGGAAGCCATTGGCTTATCGAGAGTCCAACATTTTTAATCTATGTGTAATTACTCCTGAGATATGTGTTAAACTTTTTTTTAAACATATTCACGCTGCTAGCAATTATACAATCTGTAGATTTTTTTTCCATTCATTGATTGTCCTCTGTACAATGGAACACCTCCTGCAAGATTGTACTATACACCAAAACGAGAGGAAGGCAGAAACACAAGCGAAAAAAGATCTATGGCCTGCTGGAGGATCTGCAGCGCACCTGTCTGAGTCCCTGTCTGAGCGTTCGACGAAGAAGAAGAAGAGTGTCCTTTGTGAGTAGGAGTACTTCCTGATATCCAATCTGCACTGATCATTTACTAATGTTACCCCATGTCCTCTAGTTCTGTTATCTTTCTTGAGTAAGAAAAAATATTTCTATCGATATTTTCGTACCCATTCAGTATCTTAAAAACTTCAATTTGGTCTCCTTTTAACCGCCTTGCCTCAAGGGTTGTTAAACCATGTTCTTTCGGTCGTTCTTCATAACTAAAGTCTTTCAGTTCTGGAATCATTTAAGTTGCTCTCCTCTGTATTCTTTCAAGCGTATCTACATCCTTCTTATGATATGGTCTCCAAGCTTGTGTACAGTATTCCTAAATATTGCTTTATACAATTAGCCTTTTCTACTTGTATGTTATATTTCTCCTAATCAACCCAAGAATTTGATTGCCCTTTGAAGCTGCTATACCACACTGCTCTCAAACCCTCACATCAGCGCTTAATTTAACTCCTAAGTCCCTTTCCTTTTACATTAGTACCCAGAACAGTATCTCCCATTTTATTGTTTACATCCAAGTTCCCATGTCCTGTTTGTAAGTATTTACATTTCCCAAAATTTAAAAACATCTGCCATTTCTCAGACCATTTCACTAATCTGTCTAGATCGTTTTGTAAATGTTGTTTATCACCATCATTGTTAACCCTTCTAAACACTTTTGTGTCATCCGCAAATTTCAGTACGTTGCTTGTTGTATTATCATCCAAGTCATTGATGATAATATTAAGAATAATAAAGCTCCTAATACTGATCCTTGTGGTACCCCACTCAAAACTGATTTCTAGTTTGAAACTTTCCCATCTATCTACTACAACACGCTGTCTTCTGTCAGTCAGCCATTGTTTTATTCAGTCGATTATGCCGTCCCCGATACCATGGGCTTCTAATTTAAGTAGTAATCTTTGATGTGGCACTTTGTCAAAAGGTTTCTGAAAATATAAGTATATAATATATATTGGTGATCCCTCGTCTTGCCACTTAGTTCTTCCAATAAGCATAACATATTTGTTTAGCATGACCTCGCTTTTAGGAATCCATGTTGAAATGGATTTATTAATTTATGCCTAACAAGAAAGTCCACCATATGGTCTTTGATTAATCTTTCAAACAACTTACAAATCACTGATATTAAACTCACCGGTCTGTAATTCTCTTACTTATTTCTCGAACCCTTTTTAAATAATGGTATAATGTTTGCTTCTTTCCATTCAAAAGGAACCTCTCCTTCTTTTAATGACAAGTTGAACACTCTTGCAAGTGGTATACTAATTTGTTCTACTATTCCCATTAGCAGTTGTGGATGAATTCCATCCACTCCAGGTGATTTATTGTCCTTCGTTGCCTTTAATTAACTGCCCTAAATAGTCCGATTTACCTTCCTGAAATTTAGCATCTGGAACTAGTAATGAATTAATATCATCTCTGGTAAACACTGAACTGAAGTAATCATTTAAGTCTTCGGCCAATAAAAAACCTTGTGATATTATATTTCCAGCAGTGTCTTCTAGTGGTCCAACTTTGTCTCGTACGTTTTGTTTACTCCTGATATATGCATGAAGGCTCTTGCTGTCATTTTTTATGTTATATGCTAATTTTTTTCATAGCGTCTTTTAGATTGTCTAATTTCATTCGTCGTTGCATTAAGTGCCTCTTTGTAATTTGCGTAGTAAACCCTCCACAAAGTTTGCTTGTGCACTTGTTTTTTTAATAGCTTCTTTTGACAAATGTTTTTTCTATATCGTTTTCCTTGTTTTTTTCATCGGAACAAATTTATCAATGATACTCTCAATTTCATATTTTAGAATGTTGCAACATTCAATTGCGGTCTTGGGAAGAAATTCAACTTAACTGGAAGAATAATAAGAAATCGGATGATAGGCAATCACGGGGGAGTATAGTATATCACATACAACTGACAAATGTGTGACATTGGTAACACGAGAAGTATGTCAAAAGAAATCACTTAACGGGTCAACCTGGCGGATGAAATGAGATATTTTAAAAGTTGACGACGGTTATTAGGACCTACAAAGGTCACCTACATTGACCGGCTAGTTATTGTTGATACCATACAGAATCTGGCAGTCCCACAGATTTATGCACATTCTCAGACATACTCATTCACAACATTCTTAGGATATCGAAACTCCATCCTCCATCGATTATGGCCATCTCGAATCAGGTTCATTGTCATAGGCTGTTCAAATATGTAGCGTGTGAATGTGTAAGTATTTTACTGGGTGTGAATGTGTAAGTAATATGTAGTGTGTGAATGGGTAAGTATTATGTAGTGTGTGAATGTGTAAGTATTATGTAGTGTGTGAACGTGTAAGTATCATGTAGGGTGTGAATGTGTAATTATTATGTAATGTGTGAATGTGTAAGTATTATGTAGTGTGTGAATGTGCAAGTATTATGTAGTGTGTGAACGCGTAAGTATTATGTAGGGTGTGAATGGGTAAATAGTATGTAGTGTGTGAATGTGTAAGTATTATGTTGTGTGTGAATGTGTAAGTATTATGTAGTGTGTGAACGTGTAAGTATTATATTATGGTCAACATATGCAACGAACTAATGCTAGTCTAAACTTAGTATATCGCACACGACGCGTCGCACCTGTTGTTAAGTTCAATGACACAGTAGGATGGAAAACAATGACATAATGCCGTTTGCACCCAACCGTGCTACGTCGAATAATGTCCAGCACTGTACGAACTGTTCGTCCAACACTACCGGACCTCACTGCAATCACGTTTCTTGTTTTCCTGCTCGGTTTTTTTCATTAATATAAGCTTGTTGCTATACTGGAACGAATGTCAACACGTTCAAAATTCACGCCGTAGTCATCTACGGAGAACCGTCCTCCATTTGTCGGTAGGTGATTGCAGTAAGGTAGTTAAATTACAAAAGAAAGTTTCATATCCGAATCGCTGACTACAATATTCCAATAGTTGTTTTCCGGTTTTGTTTAAAATACGGTGATTTGTTTAGCAACCGGTCTCTTGAGCTACCGTCGTACAACGAATACACTATTTGTTTCAGTAAACTTGTTAGAAACAACACATCACACGACTAGCTGTGACGAGGGAAGGACATAGCTGCTTAACTTTCAAATAACGAGCGAGAACGAGCACCTGCTCATGTTCAATTTACACTGTTCTTTTACTATTACTCAGCAAGGGTGTCGTTGATCAGATTCAAAAACAGGTCAACCGTCGACCACAATCACGTTAACAATCTAGGGAATCTGTGGAACCAGATCATTGTCGATGTGTGTTTTGTCGAAGCGACTATTTCACGTTGCATCAAAGAAAGAACAGTGCTTGGAACCCACGCGTGAGAACATAATACGTCTTGAAATACATGCCACAGAGAGGGATAGACATGTATGCAAGATAACGTGCTCATGTTTAATTTATGGCAGATTATGTTTATGGCAGCGATTCTCGTTTTTGTCTGATGTGACTGTTGTTGTCGCGAAACAAGTGAGACCGTAAACTGGCGTCAAGAGATCGCTGGCTCCGGTTAGAGAAACACCTTTGCTCACAAACACGCACTCACCTGAACTAAGCGTGGTTGACTAACCACGCACATCTACAATTTGGCATACGTATTGTAGTTTTTGTCATTACCATGTTCGAATAAGGCCTGTTATTTGCT
>OY759261.1:47981407-48051407 GCA_963662155.1 Lamellibrachia columna
AACCGTTTACTATTTTAAACACTTCTATTTGGTCTCTTCTTAGTCTCCTGGTCTCTAGTGTTGTCAAACCACATTGTAATAAGCGACTTTCGTAACTAAGGTCTCTTAATTCTGGAATCATCTTAGTTGCTCTTCGTTGTATTCTTTCTAGCTTATCTATGTCTTTTTTACGATATGGCCTCCATGCTTGAATACAATATTCCAAATGTGGTATAACTATTGCTTTGTACAGGGGTACAATTAGATGTTTCTCCTTATACGTGATAGTTCTCCTAATTAGCCCTAGAATTTGATTTCCTTTCGAAGCAGCAATCCCACATTGCTCTGAAACTTCCATGTCAGCATTAAATGTTACTCCTAAATCCTTTTCTTGTGTGGTTCTACCTAGTACAGCATCCCCCATTTTATATTCCTCGTCCATATTTCCATGTCCTATGTGTATACATTTACACTTCCCAAAATTGAATAACATTTGCCATTTTTCTGACCATTTAACTAATTTTTCTAGATCATCCTGTAAACTTTGTTTATGTGTATCATTAGTAACCTTTCTGAATACTTTTGTGTCATCTGCAAATTTGAGTACTTTGCTAGATATGTCATCCTCCAAATCCTTTATATATATATATATATATATATATATATATATATATATATATATATATATATATATATATATATATATATATATATATATATATATATATATATATTAACAACAGTATAGGGCCTAACACTGATCCCTGTGATACCCCACTCAAAACAGATTTCCAGTTTGAAATCTTACCATCTACTATTACTCTCTGTCTTCTGTGTGTAAGCCACTTTTCTATCCAGTTGATTACAATCTTTGATGTGGCACTTTATCGAAAGCTTTCTGAAAATCTAAGTAGACAACATCCACTGGTGACCCGTCATCTACCCACTTTGTAATTTCTTCTAAAAATCATAAGAGATTGGTTAGACATGACCTTGCTTTTAGGAATCCATGTTGAGATGTATTTATTAATTTATGTTTTATGAGGAATTCCACCATGTGGTCTCTAATTAATGTTTCGAGTAATTTACATACAACTGATGTTAAACTCACTGGTCTGTAATTTTCTGGCTTCTTCCTCGATCCCTTCTTAAATAGCGGCGTAATGTTTGCTTCTTTCCATTCTGAAGGAACTATTCCTTCTTCTAGTGACAAGTTAAATAAGTTTGCAAGTGGTGTACTAATTTGATCAACAATTTCCTTTAGCAGTTTTGGTGGTATCCCATCAACTCCAGGTGATTTATTATCTTTCATCTTCTTAATTTTCTTTGCTATCATTTCAGGAGTTACAAATAACTGCCCTAAATGTTCTGATTTATTGCCCTCAAATTTAGTCAATGGAACTGGAAGTGAGCTGATATCTTCTGTGGTAAAAACTGAGCTAAAATACTAATTCAGGACCTCTGCCATTTGGAACCCATCTGAAATTATGTTTCCACTGTTGTTTTCCAGTGGTCCGACCTTATCTCGAACTTTCTGTTTACTCCTTACATAAGCATATCAACTCTTGCTGTCATTTTTTATATTACCTGCCAATTTTTTTTCAAAGGTTCTTTTAGATTTTCTAATTTCAGTTGTAGCTAGGTTAAGTGCCTCTTTATAGTTTGTGTAGTCTTCTACATTTCCAGTGTGTTTATAGACCTTCCACAGCATCTGTTTGTGAGCAATTTTTCTAATAGCTTCTTTTGACAGGTGTTTTTTCCTGGATCTTTTCCCTTGTTTTCTTAATGGAATAAATTTCTCAATAATGCCCTCAATCTCATATTTTAAACAAGTCCAGCATTCTGTTGCTGTCTTGTTCTTCAGCAAGTTATTCCAATCTATATTTGCTAGATATGTTCTCATCACTTTATATTTGCCTTTGTTGAAGTTCCTCCTCCATTGTTTTTTATATGTATTCCCTGTTTTTACTTTTATATTAAAATGGATTTGGTTATGGTCACTTGAACCCAAAGGTTCGTGTACTTTAACGTTGTCAACTAATTCATTTTGAGAAGACAAAATTAAATCTAACACATTCCCACCTCTGGTTGGTTCCAAGACATGTTGAGTAAAGAAACAATCCTGTGTTAGAAGTAGAAACTGATGGTCGTCACCTCCAGCACTCTCTAATGATTCCCATTGTATATGGCCATGGTTAAAATCACCCATTATAACACATTCTCCCTTGCTCACCTCCCTTATCTCCTTACAAGGAGACGCCAATGGCCTAACTGAGGCTTCGACTACCGTAAAAAAGAATAACATTGTGTAATTTCTTGGAAAAAATATATTGAATGCTTGTGTTGAGTATTACTGACACAGGCTCTCGGGCTGCGGCAGGCTCGCCAGATGAGGTTGCGACTACATCCCCTTCGACAGGAAATTTGCCACCAATAGTTGATGTCACTTCATACGAAACTAACGCTTTCATTGGATTCGTCGAAACTGTCACAATCGCTTCTATGGAACTAGAACCGACCACTGCTCCGGCGTCGACGTATTCGTCACCAGCGAACCTCGCAACGTCACCTGGAGTCGACCAGTCTGCGATTTAGCATCGGTGATATAGATGTAATGATACCATGATATATGAGACTGGAATAAGAATGCGGCTGAAGTACTTATCGGTATCTCTTACAAACTAAATATACAACATTTTATTTATTTTGAAGATTATTTCATATATTTGAATTCTTTATCTGAATGCCGGAGTAATCGTTGTATTGTGATACAACGTAAACATTGCTATCGTGAACCATGTCCAGTGTGCGAAGTGCGTGAACAATGTCTAGTGTGTTAAGTGCGTGAACCATGTCCAATGTGTTAAGTGCGTGAACCAGGTCCAGTGTGTTAAGTGCGTGAACCATATCCAGTGTGTTAAGCGCGTGAACCATGTCCAGTGTGTTAAGTGCGTGAACCATGTCCAGTGTGCTATGCGCGTGAACCATGTCCAGAGTGTTAAGTACGTGAACCAGGTCCAGTGTGTTAAGTGCGTGAACCATATCCAGTGTATTAAGCGCGTGAACCAGGTCCAGTGTGTTAAGTGCGTGAACCATGTCCAGTGTGCTAAGTGCGTGAACCATGTCCAGAGTGTTATGTGCGTGACCCATGTCCAGTGATTATGATCGTGATGGTGATAGTGATTATGAATATAAATATGAATATGATCATGATTATCACTATTATTGTTATTATTATCATCATTGGTGTCATCATCATTATTCGATTATTAATACTTTGTGTCAGCAAGTAGGAAACGATATTATGGTACTGCAATCTAGCATCTGGATCTGGATAGGGATAATTACTCAGCAAAGTCCGTCTAGGCTATTGCACTGAGCGTTTATTTAAGAGTGTCCTTCTCTTGAATTAGAGAGTCCATCACAAGATTGTTTCCATTTCCCTGCGTGGGATCTTTTACTTCCCCTGACACAGACACCAGATAGAAGGGACCAACAGCTTTCAGTGTCTCTTCCGAAAGACACAGGCAATGGGGCGGTGAACGAGATTGCCCAAGCTTCGAAACGGCTCAGGTGGAATCGAACTACCGTCCTCTCGGTCGACAGGCGGGTGCTCTAACCATTACACCACCGATATAGCAGCAATGATACCATGAGATATGAGATGGCTGGAATAAGAATGTGGCTGAAGTACTTATCGGTATCTCTCGAAAACTGGTGATACAATTATTTCATTTCTGAGTTCCTGTGTAATCGTTGTATTGTGACACAAGGAAACATCGCTAACGTGAATCATTACCACTGGCGCTGTGACTCGTTGTGACCAAAATGACATGGCAATAAAGAGTAGTTCGGGCGGTCAAGTTATCTTATTTTTGTTTCTGACAAACGCGTTCTATTGGCTAATAAATCCTAGTGAATGTTGATAAGACAAATATGGTCAATGCTATCTATTATATGATTCTCATAGGCAAACCCATTATTGCAGTTCACCCGGTAACCTGCTGCTTTAGACGGATGTGCCTCATTAAATATTATGTCCTATCTAATAAATCACTGCATTTTTGGTCAAATAAATGCTATCAGATTACGACCTTATTCGCAGTGGTCAGACATGCATAATCAGAGTATGTTATATCTCAATAACATAATTATGATGTCCGTTGCACAGTCCACAATATCAACTGTGTATTCTATTGTAAGTGCAGTCAACGATATAGATTACACCGTGATTGCAAACAACGTTCGATTTGACACGATAAGCCTGACTGTGCTCACATGACATTGAACTGAATCTGCCTTACCCCTTTGTTTTGGTTCGCAGCTGAGCTTGGGTTTCCCGAAGATTTTAGTGCAATAGAAGTGTACTATATATTGTATTATGTCGTTTTTACTGTATCTTAACAATCGGTCTGAGTTGATAGATATGATAGACGAAACAAGAAAACCAGAATGAATCAACGTAAATTCTCCGTTTCCCCTTGCCATTGGTTCCCATGAGAGTCTGTCTGTTTGTCTATCTGTCTCTCTATATACTTATGTCTGTCTGTCTGTCTTTATCTTTCTGTCTGTCTGTCTGTCTATAACTTTCTGTCTCTCTGTATGTCTGTATGTCTGTGTATGTGTGTGTGTATGTATGTATGTATGTATGTATGTATGTATGTATGTATGTATGTATATATGTATGCATGTATGTATGTATGCATGCATGCATGCATGTATGTATGTATGTATGTATGTATGTATGTGCGTATGTATGTATGCATGCATGTATGCATGCATGTGTGTATGTGTATGTGTATGTGTATGTGTATGTGCATGTGTATGTGTATGTGTATGTGTGTATGTGTGGTTACGTACATACGTACGTCCGCCCGCCCGCCCGCCCGCCCGCCCGCCCGCCCGCCCGCCCGCCCGCCCGCCCGCCCGCCCGCCCGCCCGCCCGCCCGCCCGCCCGCCCGCCCGCCCGCCCGCCCGCCCGCCCGCCCGCCCGCCCGCCCGCCCGCCCGCCCGCCCGCCCGCCCGCCCGCCCGCCCGCCCGCCCGCCCGCCCGCCCGCCCGCCCGCCCGCCCGCCCGCCCGCCCGCCCGCCCGCCCGCCCGCCCGCCCGCCCGCCCGCCCGCCCGCCCGCCCGCCCGCCCGCCCGCCCGCCCGCCCGCCCGCCCGTCGTAGTCTTTAGCAGTACGGAGAAGCATATTCCGAAAGGGGCCAAAGCACAGCCAGCTTCACACCTTTTCCAATGGCGAAGTGTGTACACAGCACACACCACTGCTGGCGTACACTTGTGGACAGTGGTGTGCACACAGCACACACCACTGCTGGTGTATTCTTGTGGACAGCTGGAATGAGAATACGGATAATGGGAGGATATCCAACTTTCTTGACGAGAGTAAAGAATGCTTCTCTATTTACATAGACGAGCCAGTATATGAGACCCACAACGGCCTTAGGGAGCGGCATATATCATAAATCATAAGTAATCTGAGCAATGGTGTTGGTTGAAGAGAACTTCGTAAACATCACGTGGTTTGAAAAAAAGGTCTATCTTAGTCACACGGATATGTTTACGAGATAGCGTTCGGTCAACCGTAGCCGCTTAAATGGCAATCGGTGAGGGTGACATTCAGTCTGTTGTAGACATTGACAATGTTTGTCTGTGCTGGCTCCGCAACAGAGCCACGCTAAGAATGACTGCCAAATGTAATGTGGAAACGATTGCAAATGTGTACACTTTGTTCAGCTTCGTCCTTGGGTGAGATTCACAACGATACCATGACAAGGAATAGTAGCTGTGAAATCTAACATCGCGCAATTATAATTCGGAAATTACAGGTCTCAAATAAGGTTTCACATATTAGGTGTATGTCTTAGTGCACAGCTTATGCATTGGTTTCTATGATCAACCAACTATTCATTTGTTGTACGCTTTAATCATTACGATGTTGTCGCGAGCTTCTTAAACTGTTCAACAGATAACGCCTCGACTGTTGTTGGCCTCAACATCACCTTGATACTCTTCTACAGTCTGTTTTAATTCAACAAAGTCTACTTGTTTACATAAGCATTATTAACAAATGGCCTTCATTTTTTCACATATTGAACAAAACAAGAACGTTGACAAGAAGTACTGTGCAATGTCCTTTATTGGTTGTGACTAGGCGCCCATATGCATTTGAGACATCTCTTTTTCGTGTGACCTGTTTGGACGCCATGGTACCATATATGAAATATAATTTCTAGAAAACTTGGCATGGCCACAATGTGAAGTGAACTAAAATACAATCACATGTGCAAGTTTATGTATTCCAAAAAGTTGTAGGTCTACTGGAATAATATTACATTCGTAATTCAAACTTTAGAAAATGCCTCACTAGCGCGGGGGGCCGCCAGACAAGTAATACTAAAAGTTTAAATTGACAAGACGGAAGCCGTTAAGATAGATCGGAAACAACTAATGGCGTGAAAGTATCATTACAATCTCGCTACGTGGTGTGCCTGCTTGAACAAATTCAGTTATTTAATATCACAGTCAGTTCTCACAATCAGACACTGACAAGCTCTACATGTATGAACAACTGTTGGACTCTCGATAAGACGACGGCCTCCTCATCCACTCGCCATATGGAGCTCGTTGGCTTGCTGCCTTCTTAAAATTCTTGCATAACATGCTGCCACCTGCCGGGTTAATATAATCGGATTCTTCAAACCAATTGGCGTCGGATATAATCCATTTGGGCCATGTTGACAATTATTGGTTTTGAAGCATGCAGAACACATTGATGTTGTCTTCACACACATTTAAACGTAGTTCACACGAATTCTGAACATATTGATAAAAGCCCAGTTCAATATTTCCAAACGTCAGACGTGCAGGGTTCCAAATGCTGTAGGCATATAATGTGACAAAGATCAGTTTTTTTTCAGAATGCATTCCTTCAGTGTCCACTATCAATGCGTCATCACCCATATATCATTGACACGCAGTTGAGGAGATAGGTAGTTCGATAACAGTATCGCTTATCCGCCTTCGTGAACTCGCTGAGGAGAATCTGACTACGAACACACGGTTCAACTGTTATCCACTCCATTTTTAGGCGTTACTCTGAAGCGCCACCAGCTAATCAGCGTCATTATCCAGATTCCACACTAAAGCATTACTTTGCATGAGTTAATTGCCCTGAAGCAGGATGACGTCAAAAGTGTAAACAAACTACTAGCGCAATGCATTGTGGGCTGTATTCAGGGTTCGCCTGCCATTTTGTTTATAAATACGGCTGCTTTCGTTACGCTTTCCAACCTTCGTGTCTTTACTCTGCTGTGTCATCGTGTTAATTTTGCGTGTTTATGTGAGTCAATCGCGGCAAGAAACAACATGGCAGAGGCATTAGTTATATTTCAGGAAAGTGATATTAAGGGTGCGCTTTTGCCTGAGAAAGTTGTCGGAAAGAATACGACCGATGCACTCAGGCGTTGGATTAAATGCCGTGGCTTGACAAGCACAAACTCGGATAATCACTCGACACTCGTTCGAAGGTAAGCGTGCACGTATACTGTTCACATCTTATATGGATATTAAGTGAACATGGATACGAATGAAAGCGGTGTGTCTATTTGTACTGCATTTTACAATAGCGATTCACATAAGTGAGCGATATTATGGAATTTATGCCAATATTGGCAATAAGTGAATACCAATGAAATGTGGATATTTATTTCATTACATGTGCTTGACTGACTTTTCATTTGCGTACATTTTATTATCATTCTATTACATAAATATATTGCGATAAAATATTTTGTATTAAACGTTTGATTGATTGAATTATCTTCTCGAATAACAATTGTGACATTTGACCATATACTATGCTAAAGTAAACATCGTATCGTTTGAATATATCAAGCGTAAGCGATTTCAGCTGATCAGCTTCCTTGAGCTCAACATCGCTGTCATTCCCAAGCGATGTACGTACGTGACTGTTGGATACGAATATTACTGATATATTTTGATGTATTTGCTTGTTTCAAGACGTCCACCCAATATTTGCCAGTATACAGTATTACGCACGTATGCAATGTATACAGCAATATGTTGAATGTCCTCTGTTTATGCACGATGAATGTACTGCAGGGCAGGTTTGTACTTATTCATTCTAATGTTGATGTCCATAAATGTTCCCGGATTGGCCCGGTGCAATCCATAAAGTATGTCACGCTATTTTGTTTAGGGTAACGTAACGCCTGTATAATTTGTAAACCCCCCTAAAAATATGTGCGTTTTTCGAAATGTTGTGTACGTTATAATGTTTTATCCTTCTTTCGTATACTTTTTTCATTCAGAGTCATTATACGTAGTACATTAACACTAGTTAAATTACTGTTTTATAATTTGTCCACACTTGTTCATAGCACCACCTGGTCACTGTGATTACCTGATTGTATTGTTTGCCTGTTAGTCAAGGGTGCAGAGTTCCCAATATAATTAGTGATGTTCTTTACTTGGCTTCTATACTAAGGCTCCATGGCTTAGGCATGTGTGGATCCCATCTTGATGCTAATGCAACATTAAAAGGAAGCCATTTCACAGTGGCAGTACTGCACACCACCTGACAAGTACTACACACCACCTGTCATTTCTTCCATGTAGCATCTTTGTTTGATTGGTTCATGAGTTCTGTAGAAAAATTAATTAAAGTTCAATAGATATGCATAATATTACTTATTAAGTTTAAGAACGATTACTTAACACTTAGGGAGAGGTCGATAATGGTAGGTGGTATAACAGATCTGTAAGTGACAACCAATGCCATTTGTGACAGTGACACTTCTTTAGATGTAGCATTGGTTGGTTCATGAGTTTTATAAATAAATAAAATTTCAATATATATGCATTCAGACATACACGCAATATACACAATTACATTTGCACTCATGCATGCAGACAAACTGTCGCGTAATTACTCACTCATGGTGGAAAATACACTGTCACCTTCCCGTGGTTTCTACCGTTAAACACACTGACGATATGAAACACCCATGTGTGTGTCATATCGGTGGTGTGTGAACTGAGAACAGTGTAAACACATCCTAATTTATTTTAACTCAAGTAATTATATGGTTTCGAGTAGGCAATAGGAATTATGTTTTGGTAATGTTCGTGCCTAAACATGTGTGTATTGAGATGGACACTATCAGGAAGCAGGTACGACTGCCACTCGTCTGACACCCCTCGTATAATGCTCGATATGGTACATACTATAAATGTCATTTCTGTGACCAATACACTAGAAAACTGTATTGACTTTTGATGAACCAATAATCAGGGTTGAAAAAAATCATGATTTTTATTTTTTTAAATCGGATTTTTTTGATTTAAATCGAATTTATTTGATTTTTTTTTTTTTAAATCTGGTATATAGATATTTGTGTAGATGTTTAAATTTGTAAACTCTTTCAAACATGTTCTATTCACATCGATTTGGGTTCTTGTTCTAACAGAGGGTACATGATTTTTGCTTATATAAAGACATTAGACAATGTCCACAAGGCCTCACCTCCTGTAATTGCATAATCTGTCTTGGAAAGGAAAGCATGCTGTGTGTCTGTGGCTGTGGCAATTATTGTTTGCCTATAGGGTGGATTAGCACCTGTTCAGGGCTCTGTGTACTCTAAGGGTCTCTAATCAGAATACAAACTGGTACAGTATTAAACAACTGAGTCAACATACTGAATTGGTAACAACTAGCACAAGCTACAAGTGGACTTTAACTCAGGGCTTCTGTGTTGAAAAGATACTTCCTCTGGAAGACAAGTTTGTGTGGCTTCACTGCATTCAGAAAGGGAATAGCTCAAACATACACAATGTCATAAAATATTTGACTATCAGGCTATCTGGTGACAATACAGCTACACAAGTGTGCACACTTTGTGTTTTGTATTAAAAAACATACAAAACTTTGTTGATCTCGATGCTTGTAAACAATTATTTGTGTTAAATTCATATAAATCAGCAATTAAAAAAACCGGAAGTCAAAACAATCATAAATCAATGATTTTTTTGGAGTTATTTAAATCATGATTTAAATCAAATGATTTAAATCAAACAACCCTGCCAATAATTAAAAAAATTAATCGACCATACTCTAATGCAATTACTACTATTCCCATTTTATGTCATATTTCTTGCAACTGTTGAAAACTCAGTAGCATACGAATGCATTTTATACATGTATGAGTGAATGATGATTTTGCTACATGTACAAGAGTAGCAATAAACTGTATGAGCACTAATTAATGTGGAGATAAGAGTATGAACATGTAGTCTGCAGGTCAGTTTATGCATACACTTAACCCGGCTACGATGGTTGAAGGTCCATACATATCATATGACTGTTGCGTGTATCATTTGTATGCATAGATTACACAGTGTTAAGTCTTATTCTATTCATCCTCTATCAATGGCGGCCAGAAAAGAACCAGCCTTCCGCACACTTGAAAAATATCTGAAATCATGTTCCAATATGTCAGAGGCACTGCCTGACGCAAAAATTGCCACTGCTTGATGCGCCCCATGCACCTCTCAACATGGATGCGCACTCTCGCAATGGATACGCTTTCTACAAGCTCTGGTATGTTCATATGTTGCTTCCCATGAAGAAACTGTGGCGTTATCAGCCTGATCCCTTTCCTGCCCAGCCAGCTGGCGCACATCCAGCCACAATCAGCCATCATTGCATCACCAGGCTGCATCAGTTCTCTCAGCTTTGAATGGTTTGTGATGGCATTGTCACTGATGGAGCCTTCATACAGTTCGCTGATGAACTTCGGCACACCACTGGGTGAAATACCGACCAGTGCTTTGTGTGTGTTACACGCTTTGTAGCTACTGTATGTAGCACACTGCACCTCAAAGTCTGAAGGTCTCTCTATTCTGATTTCGGTGCAGTCAACGATGACACGTACATCACGATATAGGGGCTTGACGCAGGCTGGCATATATTTCTTTGCCGCGTGGCAGCCAGATGTTGATGCTTGACAGCACAATGTGGAGAAGTTTAATCCACGTGATGAATAATCGCGACACGTGTGATTCGTGGATGTGGAAAAGTTCGGCCAGGTCATTGTTGGCACTGCCACGTTTACGCTTCACCAACACCAAGAACAGCTCATCAATAGGGCACAACTTTCGCCTTGGTCCACATTTTAGTCCGGCATCACATTCAGCATTTGCTGAACCCCAGTAACGCATGCTGTTCGTGTTCGGTTCGACATAATGCCCCCAGAAGATTTTGAGTGCATTGTGTTAAGACACACGTAGTGCATGTGGGGCAAGACGGTCCCCGTGCATTTGGGGCAAGACGGTCCCCATGCATATGGGGCAAGACGGTCCCCATGCATATGGGGCAAGACGGTCCCCTTGCATATGTTGGACTCTAAATTCAAGGGTTGTGAGTTCAAGACCCACACTGGTCACGGTTCGTTTTCGAAGCTTAGGCAATTTCGTTTACCCTACTTTGCCTCAGTCTACTCAGCAGTAAATGAGTACAAACACTGTTTGGAAGGTACCTGCGATGGACTAGTGTCCCGTCCAGGAGAGTCAGTATAACTGCACTCTAAGTTGCTTAGCACTACAGAAACCAGGTTTAAGCACATAAGCCTTTATGGCTTCCTAAGGCGTAATGCCTGGGGGATGACTTTACCTTTACCTACCAAAGACATATTAACACAGTGTAATGGTGCACAATTTGAAAGTTTTCCTTAGGGGGCCCCCTGCCCCAGGTTACCCTACTACCTTTCCCTCTCTTAGAGTCATAAAAGAATCAGAATCTTAAAAAAGGTTCTTCTAAAAATGTTCTTAGCCTTTCACTTTTTCCTTTTCCAGTTGGATTCCACATACAATTTGTGTTGTTTTGTTTTGGTAAAATCATCGGACAAATGATTCAATCATTGTCGACTGGGCACCGTCGAAATTCGGCGAAAATGGGTAAAACTGGCTTCGCTTTTATCAATTTATGACATAAGGATTGTCACATTTTGGCGCAAGTTACCCGATCTAACAACCACAGTCAATTCTGTTGATGAACCCGGTTCACGATGGGGTAAATTAATCGAGGGGCTTAATTTGGGGAATGTGAGGCTCACGTCTGGAGCTGGAGTCGTCCAGCAGGATGACCTCGTGTAGATACTGCGGCGGACTGCGGTTGACCACGCTGTGGACAGTGCGCAGAATCGGACTCCAAGCCTCGTTGTAGTAGATGATGATGACGCTGACAGTCGTAAGATCCTTCGGGTAGACCTTCGTGCGACATCTAGGAGAGGATGTTCGCCACTGTATACACAGAACGTGGCTACTCCGTCACAACACCGCATGAAGTAGTTGGGGTTATTCTGGCTACGCTATGCCACGAACCCAGTTTCTAAATTGGGAAGGTTTTGAAACTGAAAATATCTTGAAAATTAAGATTCTGTTGAAGAATATAGCCAGGCTATTAATTACAACCCAGTCCGGGAGGGTAGTTAAGCGTTTTTCAAATATAAACATAGTATACATGTATTGGATTTTTCAAACATTAGCATAGTATAGATGTATTGGATTCTGATAAATATGCGAAACTGAATTCGCACATCTGAGGAATTATCACGTAATTACAAGGGAATCCAGACTTATGTTACCTATGGACTTATGGACTTATGTGAGGTAAATAGGCACATAATTTTTATGGCAATCTTATGTCTCGCAATTTTAGATTCCTGCAAGTTAAATAAGTACATAATTTATATTATGAATACCATTACCCTGTTAGTTATATGTCCACGTAGTTTTAAAGGTACAGATCCTCATCTTATTTTTCTTCAAAAGACTAACCTACTCTAACATCTTGGGCACCCAAATGTGCTTAAAATTATTGTCAATTGTTTGCATATAATTTGACCGTTATCTACTCAATTTGAATGTCTCGGTTAGAATATCACGTTTACATCGCATGCTGAGGAGAACGCAATTTCACGTGCGTTATTGATATGCCCATCGATCCCGTGAACACTTGACGCCGATCAACTTTATCCACGGTTATTGGACATTTCGACAGCTGTTCGTGAATGTACGGATAACGGTAGTTATTCTTAAAAAAAACGTGGTTCGTTGTGTCATGCCCCCTTTGCTTAAAGTTTTTGATTTGTTCCGTATTTTTCCGTTGCGACACTACATGGTAGAATGGTAAACTAATGGGTGACTAGGCTCGCCCTACATTGGCCCCCCTTTGGTTTCCCTCTTTGCGAGATCGTAGGCACGCCACTGACTTCACCCGACTGTAAAAAGCCTTCTAATTTTATCCAAATATTTTATTTGCACTTTTTTGCTTTAACATTATTTTCTTACGGGCATACACCTATTGCGTGCACACTTTACATACAACTTTCACGTAGGTAATACGATCACACAAGACAGAGGCGCCATCTAGCGAGTGAGGAGTTACCTACGCAAGACTGCGGGAGTCGACGAGCGCCCTCTCGAGTGAAACCTTATCGCTCGCCACGATGTTCATCCCTTCCTTCTCGTGTAGTTCCTTGGCCCGATTCTGCTCCTCCGCCGTCAGTGGAACTGGGGCGTCGTTTTCTCCCGGACCCTTCCTCTCTCCCTGCGTCCTCTGGTAGTCATAGTAACGCTTCAGCCGCATCAATACGACGTGTCGACGAGACAGCTCCATTCACGTGTAATCCGTGCTCGATTAACTGTCGCATAATCCCAGCGATCCGGCCGCTGACACGTGTCAACTGTTCGAGCACTCGACCACTTGCGTGCCTTGTCGTGTCACTGCATTGAATACTAACCCTTTACTCGTTCCGTTGGTCGCGCGCCGTGATCCAGTAAAAAATACAAACGCAGCTGTTTCGTACAGGTAAACGGCTGTCGGTCGCTCATCTGCGAGTGTGTGGTCGTATCACTGAATATAGGTAAATCCCAGTAGCATTCTAGTAGCCGCCTGTTGACATATATAGCTACTAGTGCCCTGCGCGGGCCGGGCTTTGGGTCCAAGCCCGGCCCGCGTGCTGCGGGCCAGGCCGGGCCGGGCCGGGCCTCTACATAATTCCGCGGGCCGGGCCGGGCCTGGGCCTATATACTGCGGGCCCGGGCCGGGCCTGGGCTGAAAACAATTTAAACAGATCGGGCTTGGGCAGGGCCTGGGCCTAGTGTGAGCGGGCCGGGCCTGGACATAATAAAAATATTCATAAAAAACACCGATTATTACTTTATTTTTAAATAAAACCTGATTATAAATTGTAATTCCGGTTAATGAATGCTTAACATTATTTCTTTAGTATTATATAGTTGCAAATTAAGACCTTGCATGGAATCTAATGGCCCCATAAGTTCACTTGGCTGGAAGTAGCCAGCCCCAAATGTTTACTTTAGAAATATTTGCAGAGGCAATCAAGCCATGATTAGCAATCAACTTATCACCCTTTGACCCTACCAGTGGACATTCTGTTGTCTAGGTCTTCCCTCCAAACATTGCCCACCTGAATGACTTGCCCACTGCCAAGTGCCCACTAGGCCACTAGCCCACTACCCAGTACCCAACCCAGTTGGTAATTGGTATTTCTCCACAGTCCTAATTCATTCACACTTGTACTAATTTACACATGTCTGAACCTGTCTGTCTCAGGCTAGTGACTGCAGGCCTGCTGTAAATGCCACTGGGTGTCAGTGCCAGTGGGTGACATTTAATTGAAATATCATATTAAATTATGTTAACTTAGTTGACCTAATTCAATTAACAATATAAATTGGGGTTATGGCTTGCATAAGGGTTAAGTCAGGGTTAAATAAACAAATATCGTACCCTAACCATAAGCCAATACATTAAAGTCAAATATAACAAATCTTATCATATTTAATAGTAATGACACTAAGAAGTTTTTCTTTATTTTTCTTCAGGATATTCGTCCGTTTGAAGAAGTTGGTGGTGCTGGATTTTTAGAACTCATCCAGCACACTATGGACAAATAAACTGTTTTACAGTTTATTTGTTTTTCGTCTTTGTTATAAGATTATAGGTTTATCTTCTCTAAACTTAGCGGGCCGCGGGCTTACCCATCTTTGGCCCGCGGGTATGGGCCGGGCATGGGCCTGAAACTTGCGGGCCGGGCCGGGCCTGGGCCAAACATTCACGGTCTGGTTTGGGCCTGGGCCGGGCCTGGGCCTAAATTCTAGTTTGCGGGCCTGGGCCGGGCTTGAAAAATTATTGCGGGCCTGGGCCGGGCCTGGACTCTAACTGCTAATTGCGGGCCGGGTTTGGGATCAAATTCTAGGCCCACGCAGAGCACTAATAGCTACACCTCTACTACAGGCGACACTAAATTACACCGCAGCGGCTGCAGTGAGACCAGGTGGACTGGATTACGTTGTCGCTACAGCGAGGGCAAGTGGTTGATAAAGTACAGCGTGGGTCGATAAAATGCCGTCGACTGTTCTTTACGACATGAAAACTTTACATTGAAATAAACACCAATACCATTCTGCCATGATTACTTCCAAGATGTCTGTCTGTCTGTCTGTCTGTCTGTCTGTCTGCATGTATGTATGTACGTATGTATGTATGTATGTCTATCTGTTTTTCTGACTTGATGTTTGGGGGCTGGTCGTGATCAATCATTGTGTGCGCCGCTATGAATGGGCAACGAACATGTATGTAATTACGTATGTGGCGCAGCAGCTCAGTGGTTGCAACGTCGGAGTTTCAATCTAGAGGGCCAAGGTCCGAATCCATATGCTTCAGTTTCGAAACACGATGCCTCAGTTCACTCAGCTGTACAAATATAGATATAGACATTGGTGGTTGTGTATGAAAGAACAGTCTTCGCGCAGTAATTGCAACTTGGCTGAATGCGTCCCAGAGAAGTTCAGTTGCTGTTGGAATGTCTGCAAGTGTGCCAGCTTTGAGCGATTCAATCGACCGGATACATATTTATTCCATTATGTAAGAATTAATAAGAACTGTTATTTACACAGGGATGTTGCCGAAGCAAGCATAGCTAATGGCGGTGATCCTGTCTGATATATTATTTACATGTTTATTGCATTTCAACAGTATCTTGTTATCTGTGGTTCAGCAATATATTTTATGTACATTGAATTGTGTGTAACCTGGCGACAAATACGTCGTTTGCAACGTTATACGCAGGCGTAAGTTATGTTCTGTTGTACGACGCGCAGCGAGAGGCGAACATGGTTGAAAGCAAAAATCCATTTACAAAGCATATCTAATAATAGACAAGTCAACTCATATTTTGTGCTTATTGCGTTAACCCCTTCGCCCATTTTGGATACAAGACTTGGCAATTTAAGGTGTTATAAATAATGATATATGATAGTGTTATATATCTATTTGTGAATTTGATAAGTAAATATTTACAATACAATTGTGCGCCGTGTTACTAGTGTTAAACTCAAGTGTGCGATTTTCTTCATTAATTCAACGGTGCCCGTATTGCTTGTTTTTTTGCATTTGCCATTTTCATACGTGCCATAACGGATTGTGCGATTGCTGCATATGCATCTATGGTGGATCTCCATGAGCACATGGACACATCTCTAGCTCACAAACAAATTCCCTGCTCATGAACACTGTGTGAACGAACAATAGCAAGAAGCAACAGTAGTATGTGAGCATTTCTGAAGGGTTAAATTAGGAGACCATGTACACAATTGACTTCCGTTTCCGGTTTCATGCGCATGCGCACATGTTTCTGGGTAGCTTGAGCGCCCCTGGCGACTGTATCAGCGCCCCCTGGCGATTTGAGTTAACCCTAACCCTAACCCCAACCTGGTGTCGGCTATATAACCCTAACCTTCTATCGCCTGCAGTGAACCCTAAGCCTAACCCTATCCCAACCATAACCCTAACTCTCTGTGGGCTGTAGTTTAACCCTAAGCGCCAGCGGCAGCAGCAACAGCGGCAGCATTCGTGAACAGGGATCAAAGGGTCTAAAGAGGAAGATCAAAGGGACTAAAGAGGAAACGAGAAAAACGAACACAACACGGTATCGTACGAGTGCACACGTATTTCATTGAAGAACACAAGCACGATGATACAACACGGGTAGCGTGTAATATCACTACGATTACAATTAGAACAAAGGACCTGCCTAACCCAAACACTAAACAGACCCTAACCCTAACTCCCTGTTGCCTGAAGTCTAACCCTAACCGTGTGTTAGGCTGAGTCTCATCGTGTGCTACTATCCAGCTGTAAGCCGTACTGCGAAATCAAAGTGCGTTATCAGTGTTGCAATGTTGCAAGTGTGGCGTCGTTAACAGTGACAATATTGCAAGTGCGGTAGTGATACAAGACTAGGCAGTATAGGCAGTATATAGGCGTCGACATAAGACGACATACAATTAAAAGTTCTTAATATAATGTGATGATGTTTTATGTATTTTATAGCCTACACGTGGCTCCATATTTGTCGCTGGATGTATGGACATGCGACCGATGAAGGTGACGCGCGCCAATGGGGACGATCTCGACTTGGCCGATCCCGTGGGGCCAGTGAATAACTGGTTGCATTCGCTGTTCAGCCAAGTCGAAGTCTACCTGAAAGGCACGCCCGTGACCCTTCGACCAAAACGTACGCGTATTGTGCCTACATAGAAACGCTGCTGAGTTACGGCACCGATGCCAAGTTCACGCAGCTGACGGGTCGGCTGTGGCACAAGGACACGGCCACTCACTTGGATGCCGTCGAGATAGTCGATGGAGCCGCGGCTAACGAAGGGTTCGTGGTTCGACGAGAGAACATCGTACGGAGTCGGGTCGTCGAGATGATGGGTCGTCTACACGTGGATCTGTTTCTGCAGGATAAATTCCTGATCAACGTCGTCGATGTCAAGATACGACTGGTGCGCAATAAATCTGCGTTTGCGCTCATGGCTGGTGGGGGAAATTACAAGATAAACATAGTCAAAGCCACCTTGTTTGCAAAGAAGGCCACCGTGAATCCGACCGTGCAGATGGCGCACATCAAGGCTCTCGATAAGAACACGGTCAAGTATCGGACGAGATCCGTCGAATGCAAGGTGTACTCCATTCCCGCGGGCGCTCGGTCGCACACGCACGAGAACCTGTTCCTCTGTACCCTGCCGAAACGTCTGGTGCTGTGCTGCATCGATAACGATGCGTACAACGTTGCGTACGACAAGAATCCGTTTCACGCCAAGAACAACGCCATCAGCTTCCACGCAGTGTACGTGGACGGAGACAGATACCCTCCAAACCTTTCCAGCCGAATTTCGAAGATGACCTCTTCGTCTGGAGCTACATGACCCTGTTCACCCCGACCGGCAAGATATGACAGGACGAGGGGAAATGACTGAATCGCAGCGACTTCCGGCACGGTTACACCTTCTTCGGTTTTGATCTGACCCCCGACCAGTGCGATGGCCCCTGCTTCCATCTCGTGCAAAAGGGCAACCTGCGCATAGAGCTGCATTTCCGTGACGCGCTGCCATCAACACCATGAACGTTACTACTGAGATGGACACCTTGCAGATCGCCAGACTACTGTCGATGGACCCGAGCACCAGATCAATATTTCGCGGTGTCGTACCAAAAGACGGACTGCCTACGACGATAGACGGTGCTCTGCCTGCGGCCTTCGTGTGCAACACCGACGACGGCGACGAACCGGGCAAACATTGGATAGCGCTGTACCTGGACGCCGACGGACGCGACGATTACTTCTGCTCGTACGGTCTGCCGCCACGACACGAGCGTTCCGCACATTCATGGACGAACATTGTTCCGAGTGGACTCATAATAGCAAGAGACTTCAGAGTCCCCTGTGTAAAGTTTGTGGACAATATTGCTTAGCTTATGTATTGCTTCGTTGTAATGGCTTTCCGATGAGAACTTTTATCAACATATTCGGCATCGATTTAGTAGCTAACGATTACCGCGTGTTTGATTGGCTTAAACAGCTGCGACAAGGTAGACTGTACTGTCGCACATCATACATCGATTGAGCCTCTGGCGAGGTGGGCGCACCCCTAAGCTCGCGACCTCTGGCATGATGGTAAACATCCGCAAGTTGCCTCATCATCACCCTCGAGCCTCTGGTGAGGTGGAGACACCAATAAGCTCGTGACCTCTGGCATAGTGGTCAACACTCGCAAATCATATCGTCATCATCATAATAGTTGTAGTCGTAGTAATATTACACGCTACCCTTGTTGTATCATTATGCTTGTGTTGTTCAATAAAATACGTGTCCACTCGTTCGATACCGTGGTGTGTTCGTTTCTCGTTTCCTCGTTAGTCCCTTTGATCAATGTTAACGACTCTGTTAATGAACGCTGCTAACAGACCCTTTGATCCCTGTTCACGAATGCCGCCGCTGCTTCTGCTGCTGGTGCTTAGGGTTAAACTACAGCCCATAGGGAGTTAGAGCTATGGTCGGGGTAGGGTCAGAGTTCGGATTAGGGTTAGGATTCACTGCAGACGATAGAAGGTTAGGGTTATACAGCGGACACCAGGTTATGGTTAGGGTTAGGGTTAGCTCCAGTCGCCAGGGGGCGCTCAGACTACACAGAAGGCTGTGCGCATACACAAGAAACCGGGAACGGATGTCAATCGTGCACATTTATGAAGGATTTAATCCTTCAGAAATGCTCACATACTACTAGCCACGGTAAGAAACCACCAGGCTGTTACCGAACTGGTGTCATCCCAGTAGCTCCCGTGTCTCTAGCCCCCGTCCCAATAGCCCTCCGAGGTGTGAGAATTGAGTGCCAGTAGCCCCCGAGGTGTGAGAATTGAGTGCCACTAGCCCTCCAGTCAGTATGCTGTTGATTTAACACACCCCCTCTTTCTAGATATTTGTAATTGTAAATAGAAGTAATCATTTGAAGGGTCAACCATTTGAAGCTCCATGTAACTTTCACACATCAATAGTGTGGTATCAAAAGCTCACTGTCCTAAGAGTTAAAGCAAATCCTCTACATAAAGCTTGTTTGAGGTGAGCAAAACCCAATTTAACTCACACATAATAGCTAATTGCCCTGATTCAGGTATAAGCTATTGAAAGTCAATTGCCCTAACTTTTAACTGAATAAGCTATTGGTTGTGGATTTGTGGTGTTCTGTGCCTGTCAGTTCACACATTTCTAGCCAAAAAGGAAAGGATATGTTGAGCTGCTCTGCTCTAGCTAGCCTGACTTTCATGTTGAATTTTATATTTGAGTTGACACATGAAACATGGCTGCTAGTGTTGAGTTCATCGAAGGTGCTAGGGGACCTATCACAAATTGAAAGCGTTGACAAATGGCATGAAGTTCACATGTATCAAGAGGAAAAGTGTGAAGGGTAAGGCATGTGTCGTGGTCAGCGATGATGGAACTGTGGTGAAAGCTGAAGATAGCCACAATCACCAACCCAACCCTGGTGACGTACAATCACGACAGTTGAGAGGAAACACGAGGAAGCGAGCCAGGGATGAGACGACTTCAATGCTGGCGATTTACGATCAGGAAAAGGTGAAACTGGTTCAACAAAGTTCGACTGCGATGGCTTCACCAGGTGAGACAGCATCTTCTCTGCCCTAATACCAGCGAGCCAAGTCATCACTGTACAGTGAACGGATGAAATGCTTCTCCATAATGCCATCCACAAGAGGTGACATTGCCCTGGATGGCCAGTGGACAACTACGGTTCAAGGAGATCGGTTCCTTCTTGGCGAGGATGGCGATGGAGCCGACAAGAAAATAGCGTTTGCATCCAACTCCGCTCTGCATGCGCTAGCGAACGCTGATACCTATCACATGGATGGGACGTTTGCAACAAAACCAAGGCTGTTTTATCAAATAGTCACATTGCTTGCATTCGTTCTTGGAGTGATACTGCCACTTGTATTTGGTCTGCTCCCCAACAATGACGGGAACACCTACATGCGTTTCCTCAGTTTGGTGAAGGAAAAGTATGAATCAATTGGATTCACCATCAGCCCCCAACGTATCATACAGGATTTCGAGAAAGGTCTGATGAATTTCTGCCTACACGTGTTCCCCGGAATGATTGTCAAGGGGTGCTACTTCCACTACGCCCAGTGAATGTGGCAGATAATCCAAGGAATATGACTATCCGTGAGCTACAGAGAGAACGCTGACCACAGGAATTGGTTTCGTATGCTACTAGCGATGCCATTCGTCCCCGTGCCACACGTGGACGACGCATTTCAATTTGTCAAGAACACACACCGGATGTACCCCGTGTACGAGACTTCAATGACTACTTCGACAGTAGAACGGGCAGTATCCAATCGAAATGTGAAATTACTTTAAATATGACGGCCCTCGTACCAACAATCACGTTGAAGGGTATCATACACGATTCATGCAGAAGGCAGGCAAGATACACCCCAATATCTTTGAGGTGGTCGAGCTGTTCAGCCAAGAGGAAGCCGCATCTCTCGTCTCCATCCTCTAGCTACAGTCGGGTCAGCCCGCTCCCAAGCGCATGAAGAAGTACATCAACCCTGATGCTCGTTTGGACGTTCGGACGAACTTCGACGTGGTTATTACTTCTGCTCGTATGTATATATATATATATATATGCTGTGTGACCGGGGTATTGAGTCGTATCTCAGTGCCATTGGACACATGATGGACAATTTCACTTAATTTCATTGAATAGTCATGCTTGCATATGGATATGGTTTTATATGTGCAAACAACTTATTATCAACTTTGATAAGACATTGTAATGTTTTCTCACACCGCTATGAAAACAGTATTGTTTTTATGTTACATTTCCATTTACTGTATATTTCTCTTATTCGCCATATGGAGCTCTTTGGCTTCCTGCCTTATTAAAATTCTTGCATAACATGCTGCCACCTGCCGGGTTAATATAATCAGATTCGACAAACCAATTGGCGTCGCATATAACTCATTTGGGCCATGTTGGCAATTATCGTTTTTGAAGCATGCAGAACACATTGATGTTTTCTTCACACAAATTTAAACGTAGTTCACACGAATTCTGAACATATTGACAAAAGCCCAGTTCATTATTTCCAAACGTCAGACGCAGTGCCACCAATGCAAGGATAACACTTATATATGACGTCATCAGTACACAGTGCAATGCATTTTAGCGACTCACCTTACTAAAATCTACTTTGTGGAAGTATTTAGTTTACCCATAAATGGAAACGTTTATCTGAAATAAAATGCCTGAAGTGTAAATGACATGTTTCCTGCCTCTGATATGCTAATCTGTTAATGATGGCAATAACCTTACCATCACATGTTTCAACCGAGTAGTGGACAACCGTAATGTCCTTCTATGCAATTTTAAAATTAAGGTAAAATCTTTATAGAAATATGCTACTTCATTACTTTATAACTGAAATGCAACAGCAACAGATAAATAAATACAATGTTAAGTGTTCCCATCCTTGAAATAAATATGTGCAAAAATAATGTCACAACCACCTGCTTTGATTGTGTCATGGACAAACGTAAACTATTGAGTGATGATTAATAACTGTGTTTAGAACGTTTTGTTTTTTCTGCATACATGGCACATACTTGTTGAGGCGGCTTTTTATGAAAAATTCATATTATCGTTGATTAATTGCAAGGATTTACTCGGGGACAACTTTTATAATTATTTGACTGCATTTGATCGATGAAACACTTTAAAATATTGACAGTATCTGCTGAGGTTTGGTTTGTAATTGTTTCTGTGAATAGTGTTCCTTCTCGTCAGCACAACACACATTGTCCATAGCAATATCAGCCAGTCTCTTAGAATGTCCTCCCGTCTGGTCTGTTTTTAGACCCCGTGACACTAATAATGCTATATAGATGTAGCCTAGGGTACTGCACTACACTTAAGATATATGATTGTAGCAAATATATATTTGATCATAGCATATTATGAGTATGGATATATATATATATATATATATATATATATATATATATATATATATATATATATATATATATATATATGTATATATGTATATATGTATATATTATATATATATATATATATATATATATATATATATATATATATATATATATATATATATATATATATATATATGTATATATATATATATATATATATATATATATATATATATATATGTATATACATATATATGTATATATATACATATATATATATATATATATATATATATATATATATATATATATATATATATATATATATATATATATATATATATATATATATATATATAGAATTAGATATTGCTCAAGTCCAGAACAATAATAACATTATTAATGTGGCAATATGTTATTGCAATTGTTATTTGTTTTCCAGGAACTCAAATAAATTAAACAAATAATTGAATAATGCACATATCATGAGCATCTTCAAGAAACAAATCCTATATAATTTTCTTCTCCGTCGTTCCGTTTGATGTCGCCACTGGCGGTTGCGCAGCAAATAGCAGTCGGAGACTGCTTCTGGACGTTTTGGAAGTTACTTTTTCTACATGCGGGTTATTTCCGCCAGAACGGTTGCCGAGGTATGTGGGAATATGCACTGGTTCATCAGGCGACGTCGGGCCAGCCTAATAAAGTTGGCCGCGGGACTGTTTCTCTTGTACGTCGTCTACAGACTAATTAGCGGACATGTGCCTGTGGATGTCACGACAGAGCGGCTAAATCGTTACGGTGTCTACCAAAGGTGGCAACGTAGTAGGGTTGGTCCTGGAGAGAACGGTGCCGCCGTCGACATGACTGTGGATCAGAAGAAGGAGGCTAAGGAGTTGTACAAAAAGGAAGGGATGAATATTGTGGCGAGCGATATTGTGGCGCTCGATCGGGCGCTCGTCGATTCACGCAGCGAACAGTAGGTGGCGATGCTGCACATTCGCTAGGTGGCGTAACTGTGTGGCGTAGGATAGGGACTCTAGCCTAGTGTTAGCACTAAGCTCACACTCCCCAACAATGGCGACACTTAGCATATCACCACTGCCACAACTTAATTATGAATAGACAGTTTCGGAGTGGTATAACCGACTTGTTGGTTGGGCAACGCGATTGTTATTTACGACTTGTTACGTCATTTCAACTATGTAGGCCTACTTCAGTAATGACTAACGTAACATACTTTCAAACAAAAAACGAACGTTATTGTATTTCTATTCACATTTTCAGTACAAACACTATCCATAATTGTTTGCATTTGTAACTGAGAGATTTCGTGACAAAATTAGCAGTTTACCTAATATATATATATATATATATATATATATATATATATATATATATATATATATATATATATATATATCAAATGTTAGCTGTGGCTCTGGTGACATGGTTAGTCGCGCCATTGGTGGGGAGTTATAAGCTATCAATGAAACATGACTCAATTTTGCAATTCCAAAAAATGGCAAGTGATACTGACCACGTTATTATCAATGCCCTGTTATTATCCATTATTGTTTTACACGATTTTCTAATAGTTATAATTACATGGCGCCTTTTCGTTAGGCGTGATAATCCGGCTTCTTGTTGAAAAAGTATGTGAGCATACACGGCACATACATAGAGGGGCTAACTGTAACAATGGTCGTTGGTTAGATAACACATACATAGAGGGGCTAACTGTAAAAATGGTCGTTCATTAGATAACACATACATAGAGGGGCTAACTGTAACAATGGTCGTTGATTAGATAACACATACATAGAGGGGCTAACTGTAACAATGGTCGTTGATTAGATAGCACATGCATAGAGGGGCTAACTGTAACAATGGTCGTTGATTAGATAACACATATATAGAGGGGCTAACTGTAACAATGGTCGTTGATTGGATAACATATACATCACGATTGACTTAGTGAGCGTCTTCTTCTCGAAATGTGTACTCGTCGTTCGAAAATCGTCGTTCGAATCAGTTTTCCACTAAAACTAACCTTACTAACACTGAATCGAAGGAATATCTGGTACATATTGAGAACATAGATCTCTGGCGCAAATTATAATTAAGCATAGCGACTGGCGAAGCGATTATATGCCGTCACACCTCAATCACGGAAATGTGTCCGAACTACAGTTATTTCATCTATGCAGTGCAAACAAATTGTTGGACAAGTTTTTACTGTGAACAACGTGCGATTATCGGCCGGTGAATTCACGTCTCGGGAAGAAGACGCTCAGACTAAAAGTCGGGATGCACGTATTATTCAATCAACGACCGTTGTTACAGTTTGTCCACTCAACTATGTGACGTGATGATCACACACCTGGACGGGCATACCACAACAACGGTCGTTGATTGGATGCTCTAAGGATCTTGCCATGGCAGCAATTATGATACTCTAAGGATCTTGCCATGGCAGCAAGTATGATACTTTAAGGATCTTGCCATGGCAGCAATTATGATACTATCCGCCATTCTGTGAGAAATTGGGTTTAAGAATATTTCCCTCACCAGATGCAAAAGGGGGCCCGTAGTCTATGTACGAGATCTTCGAAAACGGGAATGTTGAAATCTGATCGTACGGTTATTATCTTAAAATCATGAATATTTTTAGTATCTTTTTAACTTATTTAATATAATCTAGGCTTGTATTATTTATTATCCAATAATATATTTTGATTCCTAATTTTAGTTTTTAGTTTTTATTTATTTCTCTTAAAAGCATCTTTATGTTTCTTAGAAGTTTGCCGATTTTGTAATCACCCGTGAACGGAGCACTAGTCCCGGATTTGATGGTTAATAAATAAAGTATATTATTATTATTATATATTCAAATATATTCACTGACTAAACGTGTTTTAACGAACCGCAATTTTTAAAACATAATTTTTTTTACAAATGTCGAACTTGTCATTTAGTAGATTCGCGAACATTTGTTGAAAATGTCCAATACTTGCGAAAAACGCTTATCGGTGTCCGGCATTCACGGGATCACTCGATGGGCATATAACGAACACCCATAACATTACGTTCCCCTCCACACGGAATGTTAACACGATAAACATTCAAATTAAACTGATAATTGTTGACGGTAACAACGGTCAGACTGTGTACCACACTCCCCAACAGTGGCGCCACTGCATATCACTGCCACAACTTGATTATAATTTTAAAATGGCCATTTGCGCAGTGGTATAAACGAAGGCAACGCGGTTGTTTTTTAAGACTTGTTACGTCATTGCAACTGTGAATTGCAAATGTGCAAATTGTGTATACGTAATTTAGTTTCAAGCAAAAACGAACGTTATTGTATGTTCAATGCAAACACTATCCGCAGTTGCATGCAATTGAAATTAAGATATTCTTAAACAAAATTAGTAGTGTACCAAATGAAATAACGATGAGCTGAGTCTACACATGAAATGTAAGTTAAATGGCAGTGGTGAAATGGTGGGTGGCGCCACTGGTGCAGAGTTTGGCGTTGTACCTCTAAGATTTAGAAAATCTGGTTATGGTGACCTAGTAACATGGATAGTTCAGCATTCTGACCAGACAATTTAAGTTATATTTTAAATATCACAGTTCCTCCTATGAGTGCGATCATGTCTGGTCTTAATAGAAGTTCCTCTGACCCATATTAATGATATGCTTTGCCTAAAATATGATTATTATTATTTTCAGCACATGCATGCGATCTATTTAATGCAATAAGTGTACATTATACTTATAGCTATAGTTATAAGTTATAGTTATAGTTATTAGTGTACATTATACGTATAGCTAAAGTTACTGTTATGCCAAATGTCAATGATGTTATGGTCATGTACGTAAATATCGTAATTATGGATTCCTCTCCTAGATGTCGTCGGAAGGTCTACCCGGAAGACCTGCCCAATGCCAGCGTCATCGTCGTTTACTACAACGTGGCTTAGAGTTCGATTTTGTGCACTGTCCACAGCATGGTCAACCGCAGTCCGCCGCAGTATCTACACGAGGTCATCCTGCTGGACGACTCCAGCACCAGACGTGAGCCTCACATTTCCAGGTTAATTATATTGAACAAAATGAGGATCAGAGGTTAAGATTTCACCATCATCCCTTGACCGAGATGGTCGTATGGTGTCATTTCCACACATTCTTCGCCTGCATTGCCTGTCTTTTTTGTCCGTAGTTGGGTCGGTAAGATTTACTTGGTCCATTCCTGTATTTTTTTCAGCGAGTTTTTCCTTTGGCTGCCCCGTCTTCTCTTGCCCTCCAGGGTGCCCGTCTTCTCTTGCCCTCCAGGGTGCCCGTCTTCTCTTGCCCTCCAGGGTGCCCGTCTTCTCTTGCCCTCCAGGGTGCCCGACTTCTCTTGCCCTCCAGGGTGCCCGTCTTCTCTTGCCCTCCAGGGTGCCCGTCTTCTCTTGCCCTCCAGGGTGCCCGTCTTCTCTTGCCCTCCAGGGTGCCCGTCTTCTCTTGCCCTCCAGGGTGCCCGTCTTCTCTTGCCCTCCAGGGTGCCCGTCTTCACTTGCCCTCCAGGGTGCCGTCTTCTCTTGCCCTCCAGGGTGCCCGTCTTCTCTTGCCCTCCAGGGTGCCCGTCTTCTCTTGCCCTCCAGGGTGCCCGTCTTCACTTGCCCTCCAGGGTGCCCGTCTTCTCTTGCCCTCCAGGGTGCCCGTCTTCTCTTGCCCTCCAGGGTGCCTTGCAGGTTATTTTTTATAACTGGTGTTTGTGCTAAACCAGAAGAGCTTTCGTCGTCTCAACAAGGGCTATCTATTGCTTTCTAGCAAGACAATCATTAAGATTTCGCATCAGAACAAATGTCAGATATATTCGAACCACCATAACACACATAAACGCATCCACGCGTGTATATATATATATATATATATATATATATATATATATATATATATATATATATATATAGAGAGAGAGAGAGAGAGAGAGAGAGAGAGAGAGAGAGAGAGAGAGAGAGAGAGAGAGAGAGAGAGAGAGAGAGAGAGAGAGAGAGAGAGAGAGTGGGGGACCTGACTGAAACAGGGAGGAACGGAGAATGAGGGAACATAAGGAGAGGGAAATGTATGCAAGCTACCTACTGTAAAAAAAGTCAAAATACAACGTTCTTCCCTATCTATTTAGCCGAGTTGGCGGAACTGCTCCAGCAATACGTCCGGGACACGTGGCCGGACGGCAATGTGAAGATCGTCCGCACCCCGAAACACTTTGGCCTCATCAACGCGCGCCTAGCGGGAGCCGAGGCAACCACGGGTGACGTTATTATGTTTTTGGACGTCCACTGCGAGATGTCAAATGGTTGGTTAGTTTCTAGGCATCAAACTTTTACGTTACTTAGTGGTAATTTTACATTGAAGTATTTATCGGAACATACGAGTTCCTTATATAACAACGCAACGGCACATTGTGGAGGAATATCCACGGGAGAGATACATTTCCCCCGGGGAAAGATAACCTAGGCAATATCTCCCCCACCAAGTAGATATACTGTGACACTGGGTTTTGGTAGAATAATTAAATGGTGCAATCACCTACCAATCAAACTGACTACATTATAGCTGGCATGTTTCACATACGTACACACGTACATACGTACACACATACGTACACACATACATAGTTCCAAACAGGTTGCAAGAATATTTGCTTTTTCCCCATCATCTGTGGAAGTGTTAGATTTGTTTGATTGTTTGTTTTTTGTTTGATTAGCTACATTTCTTTCAAACTCCTTTCTAAGTTTTTATGTTAAAGCTCTGACTTTGTTTCTTATTGTGCAGTACTCTAAATATTTCATCACATCTCTTGTTTTTTTGTATATCTTGTCCATAATCTAATTTTATGCCGAATCAGCTTTCTAGTTTTGGCATTCAGGGGAAAGTTTCCCTTCCTGTGGTTAGAGATGTCTATTTGTGGTACGTATTTTTCTTCCAGTTGTTTTAATTCTGTCTAGGATATCCCATTGTCTGTTTACATTAGTGTCTGAATCCTTAAATTTGGTTTTCCAATCTATTTTGAAAACTCAATCCTCATTCTATAAAAATCTGTATTTTTGTAATACTTTCTTCTTTTAGTGTAATTATTTAGTTTGATTGTAAACAGAATTTTAAAGTTAATATACATTGGTCGCTTCTTCCTAATGGGCTGAGCTTTTCTACATCTCCTACGATGTCTTCATCATTTGATAGAATTAAATCTAAAACATTTGAGTTATTTGAACATCTGGTTGAGACCCAACCAGAGGTCTCACATGTTGAGAGAGAACCAGAGGTCTCACATGTTGAGACTTAAATGCATCTCTTAAACATTCTACAAATTAAAAATTTAGGTTGTTAGGATTGTTAGATTTAGTTGTCCAATTTATATCAGGGAGGTTGAAATCTCCTACAGTTATAATGTGTGAGTAATTTAACTGTAATGTTGTTTTAATCATATTTATAAGTTCTTCATTGTTTTCATCTGACCCAGCACCACTTCTGTAAATACATCCAAATAGAAGTTTCCCTTTATTAGTAAGTTTTAATTCTACAAATAGACATTCTTTGAATGATGTGTTCAGATTAACTTTTTCTGCTGGTAAGGAATTTTCAATATATATTATGATTACTCTCCCTTCTTAGTTTTCAATATTCTGGGAAAATATTTCATATCCCTCTAGCGAGAACTCTGGGGTGGTAATTAGACATTTTGGGTTTATAGGTTTTACCTCATTTATCGCTATAATGTTAGGTTTTAAATCTCTGATTCTCAATTGAAAGTAATTTGGTTTGTTTCTACGCTGGTCAGCATTTGTATAAAACACTTAATACCACTTATTTCTTTTTAGTCAAGAGATCGGTAAAGACAGTTTTGTTTAGTATGTATTGCCATGGAAAAACTCCAAATGGTTTATTAAACAATCTTTGTACACAAAACTTGGCAAAGTGTGCCTAAGTAAGAAGGGCCTAAAGCTAAGCGTAAGTTTTTCCACATTTTATATCGGACACGAAACAGTATGATTGGCAGATCCTGTGTTTATGGATATACAAATCATTTCACGAAACTAACGAACAGCAAAATAATACAGTTCTTACAGCATCATAATCACCTAACAAATCATTTAGAAGCTTTGTAAATATAAAAAAATCCAGTAGTTAAAAAAATTGAGGCATTATGCGCATTGCCAATGCAGTGAGTTGCAAAATTTCAAGGGGAGAAACTTTAAAATATACATTTGTGGTAATCCTAGTGGACCCTTGAACCACCCACCCACATGAAAAAAATACAAAGTGCAAGGGATATTTGAGGGTTATCCATATTTGATACTGGTGAATATAAAACTGATGCAAATGTTTCGTTTTAACAAATCTGAAGAAAAGTTGTTGGCTTGCATCTGTTCGAACGTTTATCCAATGTGCTCATTTCCTGGTTGCAATCATTTGCCCAGATGAATGTTTGGTTGGACAAAAGTAATGTCTAGATAAAAAAAATGAATATACATTCATTCCTTGAGAGGGAAAAAAGAAATGAACGCCAAATTCGGCTCTGTTATATGATGCGTCCATTTACCTAGTTTGATTCACCTGGTCAATAAATCAATGTTGGTTTTATCTGTGTTTTTTATATGTAAATGGTCTATGCATTGGTTACCTGTTGAAAAGGGAATGAATGTTTGATTAGCATAACATTACAACCAGAAGAATGCATGCATGCGATGTTTTGGTGATATGAAAAATTTCTGTATTTGGAACATAATTGTTATGTGCTATATTCCACTTTGTCATGGTGACAAATGCATGCCTGTGCACTATTGTGTAGCCTTCTGTATGAATTTCTTATTTTGCTAGGCATCGTCTGGAGCCGAGAGACCATCAACGTTTACCTGGAGAACCCAAAGAAGTACATCCCAGGGACGAAGATGATCTTCGCCGGACTCAAGAAGAAGGCCGACCGACAAAACCTGATTGCACTCCTAGAGAACGCAAAATAGACATTGGGGTATCGCGCGTTGTGATGACGGCAGACGTCGGGCAACGCTGCAGCTTACCGATACTTACGATTGTTGACTTGGCACATTAGTGCTGCTGGAAGTGTAACATTGGAGTTGTGATTGACCGTACATTTTACTGGACTTGTTACTTGATGTTGTTGTTGGTGTAAACAGCACACCGGAATGTTCCATCCAAGTATATCAGCTTTAACACTACATTTATAAGGACGCATCTATGCTAAGTGTACATACAGTACTTATCATGTTGGTAGAAGAGATATTTCTCAGGTTATGATCATTGTCATCATGGTGTTACTAATTTCAGATTTCCTGTAGTCCACGATTGACTACCAGTATTTTGCTGTTGTGTCACTGTGGTAACCATATACATTAAATATTCGGAATGTGGTGTGTGTTGCGAGTTCGTTAAGCACAATGTGGCTTTGAGTTTCTCTTGCGTTATTAATTCCTTTTCCATTGTCCTAGTCTACAGGACCTGAATCAGACATCTGATATGTAGGAAATACATATCAGATGTCTGATTCAGGCCCAACTGTAGACTAGGTTGTCAACTCACTATGGAGTGACCACTGGGATCAAAGTTCACATTCAGTTGACTGGGAGCATTTGGAAAAATTTGGAAAAGGTATGCTTTCTATATTGGTAGTTAAGTGTTCTGTTCATGTTGCTAGTTATGTTAAGGTGACCAGTTAGTTGCTGTTTTTTTCCATTTGAAATAATTTTTGGGGAGGATAACATTTCAAATTCTACAATACGTTTACATAAGTCTGTGAGTGCTACAAACCAACAAATTCAAAATAGTTGTTTTTAATTTTATCAAATTAAATGTATTTCAGTGTGTGAAGCACATTGAAATTATCTTGATGTGAAGCAAGGCATGTGAAATGCATAAAAGCATGCATTCCAGAGCGAGTTGTTACGTCAACTGTAATTGGCCAATTACCGAAAATCGAGTGGAGCAAAGTTCAGTTCTGTGTCTTGTTTTGTGGGTGAGTGGGTCTTTTATTTCGAACTCACCTTAACGCCTTTAGTGCTTCACTCAACTCTGTTCTGTTGACTATAGTAATATACTAAGATCTATTTATTACAAAGACTGCACTTAGGTCATCTTTGTAATAAACTTGTTCCCAACATGTCCACTGTAAGGTGCTGGATGAGATATTACATAGATATGACAAATATAGTTTCTGATGTTCTGCACAAAGTACCGAGGTAATCAGCTTTAAACACCGAAAATGTCAAATTTATGATCATACCTCCTTAAGGCTCCTTTGCTGCATCCGTTAGGTCTGGGTGACTGCAAGGCATTTTCTTGTTTGTTACAGCTAAATACAGTCAAACCTCCCTTTACTGTCACCTCTGTAATTTAGCGACCTTGCCATTATGATGGGACAGTCCCAAATTATTTATGTAACACAGTGTAGGCCATTAGTCCTGCTATTGCGAGCACCTCGTTATTCAGGTCATTTGGCCCAGTCGTGGAGGTGACCTTAACAGTGAGGTTCCACTGAAACTGAAGTTTTGTTTTTCAAATGGCTTTAAATAAATTTAAGGCAGTCTGAAATAGTGTTAATTAATTTTCCTCCACTTTGAATGAAAACTGTTGCAGACAAATTTTTTTTTTAGTATTCACTCGAATAGTCTGTTAAATCCTGGTCTACCTGCAAGACATTGAACAGTAAAATATAGGATTTTCAAACACCATTCAACTGTGCATAAATCTCTGTATTTGTTTACATGAGATGCAACCTCGTTACTGCATACGAGATACCTAATGGCCCATAAACAATTATTGGTAAAAGCATAGATTAAAAAGCTGTGACTTGTTTGTTATAAAATGAATGTTTTTTTAGGAAGTGCTACAAAACGGGCTGGATCCAATTAACAAAACCAATTAGAATGACTCAGTTATAATTAAATAGGTTACGCAGGACGAATTGTTTATTCTAGCTATATGTGTTACTGCTGAATAATTTTTTCTGGTTGTTTCATAATCAGTTACAAAAATATTTTAACATTTATCAGTTACGTTATTGGGCCCAGCCTTGGCCACAAGTCGAGTGAGATCAATTAATTATGTGAAAGTTGGTACTGTCCTGCTTGATAATTGTACAGTTTTAATGACCAGTATATATGTCTGGGGCTGTGCTAGTGTTAGTGACTTTGTCTATCCTGATGACCACATGCACTATTCGCCTTGTTTTCCCAAGCATGTTGAGTTCATTTACAGTGTTACATGACATTCGTTGTGTGATTGAGATCTACTTGAGACATAGGTACCTTGGATGTGATATGACAAATACCCCGTTTCTCCCTTAGAAGAATATTAGATGCAGTCAGGCGTTAATGATGCCCCATGCTTGATTGGCTGGAGCATTGATCTTTTCCTTCACATGTGCCTTTTTGCGGGATACAATGGCGAGACTATTTCTTCATACACTGACCTTTGTCTACCTAATGGCACTACAACATCTTTGACAATAAAATCACTCCATGGATAACCATACCAGACCTTACCACTTGTGTATATATGGACTCCATAAAAAGACACAGGTTGGTTTTATATGTCTAAAGTAAAACACATTGCTGCCTACTATAATAATAAAACTTCTGTAGTAACCTGATCTCAGAGGCGCAACAATCCATAATTGTTCAGTTTTAAGTTGCAAGAAGACGCCCACCTTTTTTCACTCTCCATGCCAGATGACGTTGTTGTGTGTTTCTAGACACGATGGATGACGTGGAACTGGGCAGAAAGAGCTTCATTCAGAAGTGCGCACACTTTCACAACGCAGAGCCAGGCGCGAAACACAAACAAGGCCCAAACCTGTTTGGACTGGTTGGCAGCAAGACGGGCCAATCAGCTGGGTACCTTACGGAGGCAAACTTGAATCGTGGTAGGCATGAAAAATGTCACCAGGATCTATTTCACAGACATAACGAGCTCATCATGCCAATTTTCTACATTTTTAGCAAAAGTGCTAATCATAAAAACATTAATAATTGCTTAACGTAATTTGCAACTGAAAAAAATTAATAGTCGTCTGAACTACAGGGTGCGATATTTTTATAAGTATAATTTATTAGATCTATGTTTGTGGGATCCTTCTTATGAACACATACAGTTAGTGAAATGGGTCTTATTATATACATTCTGGAAAAAGTAATACATATAAATGAAGAAATTTTTTGGGAAAATGTGCTGCTTTTAAAAAGAATTAGTTTATATCTGCACCTCCTTTGTGAAAGTGACGTTTATTATTTCTTTGTACACGGGTGGCAGCATTTAGAGAAAATGTTCAGTTCAGTGATTTTATTTGTTATACTTATGTAAAAGAATCTCGTGCTGAAGTTCCAAACAGATATGTTGCTTTTGCCAAAGTTTGGACTCGCTTTTATGAAAGTGCAGCATGTTGAAAATTAAAATTAAATTTTTATTTATAAAAACTAATAATGAAGTTTAGTGCAAAATGTGTAGCACTCTGTATAAATTGTGGTATTTTGTAGGTATCGTCTGGGACGCTCAGACTCTCAACACCTTCCTACACAATCCGAAGAAATTCATCCCTGGTACAAAGAAAAAGATTGCCTACTTTGAAACTCGCAAATAGACAATTGTTCTTGCCTACTGTGTGTGTGATTCACGGGTCATGGCTCTGACCTTTGACTCTTGACACCATTGGTGTATGGACACGCGGTTAGTGCATCTGTACAGTTAACTATAGTGCAGCCCATTTGATACTGAACTTGAACTTAGTGCTGCTTGCCAGTGACACCAACATGCTCCATCGAAGCCACTATTCACCCTACTGGTCAGAGTCACATTGATGACAGGGACGCAATTGGCATTTTGATTTTTGCTGTTACACACACACACACACACACACACACACACACACACACACACACACACACACACACACACACACACACACACACACACACACACACACACACACACACACACACACACACACACACACACACACACACACACACACACACACACACATAAAATATTTGAAATGTGGCAACGGTGTTGGTTGCATTTTACTTTTCCATCGTAGGTTGTTCTTGCTAGAAGTGTTGCCGCCTGAAATGGTTATTGTTTATTTCTCAACGATTCACTTATGAAGAAGGTGGAATATCCAAACACCCCACGCATGGCACACAAATGTAAGCATTTCATGCATAGGAGAAGCCATCAGACATGAGGCGTCCTTCCTTCTGATACTTCATTGGATGACCGGAGGCCTTTCCGTAAAGGTTGATTGTTCATAATAATCTCCTGAAAGAGCCCAGGAGATGACTTGATCACATTGCAAGGACTATTAATGTCCAACTTCAACTTTTTGAAAAGACTGCGGGTTTCCTCCTGTAGGGTTAGTGAGTTCAAGACAGATTACACATTTACTCCCCAGTCATCTTGATGGACAATCTGGCGCTCTAAACACTGTTCCCCCAGCTTTCATGAGACATTACTGTGGGTGTGAAAAACATTGTATTCAGATCTGACCAGGATTTGAAACCAAATATAGTTGTTACGTTGAACAAGGTTTAGTCATGCTGTTGTGTGCTAGGTGTTATCTGGTGTATGTGACCCGTGTACACACAGACAGGTTCACGACAGACACCAGGATACATGGTTCCCACAAATCCCTTGCCAGATTCAAGGGTGACTATTTCTTCATATGCAACTATTCCTTTGTGCCTGATAATCAAAGACTGGGTGGGTGGGTTAAAAATCAGTGACATGTTCTGTGTAAAAACTGCCTTGACCACACCTTTACAATTTACTGCAGTTTGCTTATTGGAGGATTAACTGCATAGGTGACAATGGATTGTGTATCTCTAATAGTGATATATCATATAGCTTAAGTGTGTAATGGCAAATGGTGTAACTTCTGAATCACTGTTATCTGTATCTATTATTTTGTGTTGTGTCAGTAATGTCATTCTACTGGATTATAACATGAAACGTGACGTTCGTTACTGACTTGTCATACACTCCTTACGGGATAGGTCCACGTGTCAAATGGCATGCGAATAGCATGTCATCAGTCCTAAATTCGTCCGAAGAGCCAAAATCACACGAGATCTAATCATTGTCCCAGTTACCACGGAGAGCTCCTTTTGCACATGCGTTGCAAACTATCGCACGTAGATTATCATTCGGGCTCGTTTGCGGGTCTTACGGATTTTTCTACTAGTCTTAAACGTACGCACCACTCATGGTTGACACACATATGCGGCGGCAGATATATAATTGCATGTGAAGGTTTGCAAAAATAAGCTCGCCGTGATGTTTCCTTGTGGTCATGCCGATGTTGCCTTACATTTCCAGACAAGATGGGTGATATACAAAAGGGAAAAAAAGCTCTTCATGCAAAGGTGTGCAGCGTGCCACAACGTAGAGAAAGGTGCGAAAAACAAGCAAGGACCGAACCTCTTTGGACTGTTTGTTAGCAAGACCGGTCAGGCACCCGGGTTCTCATATACGGATGCGAACCGGAACAGGGGTAAGTGACGCGGTTGTGAAAGTACTACAATATAATTATAAATACTGAACAAAATCACATAATACTAAATCTTATCGTGTGTGCATTTTTTTAAATGAGAAAGAAAATATCGGTAGACCACTGATCAACAATTGCTTGATTGTGTACTATTGTGCGAATCTGGAACATAAACTACCGTTTTTGTATTTTGTTTAGAGGTGGCCCCTTAATGAAGTCATCGTCCATGAACCGTGTTGTCGATATATGTCTAAATACCATTTTAACTTACTACCCCATTTTGTCAACCTTTCCCATATTGTGTTAACTGCGCAACTATTTATGTCAAAAAGCCCTTTAATTGAGCCCTTGTTGGCCACTGACATTATGTCTTAACACAGCATCTAGCGGGAAATCACCAGAAAGTTCCTTGTTGTGTGTATATTATAATGTGTTTTATACGATGTAGAAATGTTGAATAAACACAAATTCGATTAAAAAACCAACGTAGCTTTTTTCATACATAAATATTAAGCTGAAATAGAAAAGGTAAAATCTTTTAAATCTCGTTGACCGATCTTGCAACGGTTTGTATTGTTCAAGAATGTACAAAGCAACGTGTTGAAAAAAATAATATGAAACTATTCATACATATTCTGCTTTGACTTGACTTGTTGTTGACTATTTTGAAACATATTTAGGTATCACTTGGAATAACGACACACTCGACACGTATCTACAGAATCCTCAGAAATTTATTCCCGGAACGAAGATCGCTGTGCGTGTGCATCGATACAAAGACAACAGCTGATCATACTGAACTTGTTACTTGTTCACTTACTTTGTCGTTGGGTGCAAATGGCACACCGGAACGTTTCAGCCTTTAAGTTTAAAGTTTAATGGTAGCCAAACAAGGTCTTCGCATACCTATCGTAATTTCCAAAGCTCTTGTTTATTTTCACGGTTTCTGTCAAATCACAGTCGTGCACAATATTTCTATAACATAACCGCGTTATATTCTCACTGGTGGCCGAGTAAGCAAAAAGACAACTATTGAATTATTAACTTTATAAATGTGTTATAATTTTTGCATTGACACAATAGTATTGTTAAAACTCTTCTGTCCACAAAACTGGTTGCACACTTCCAAATACTTGTTTTGGTAACATCTAAACTAACTTCCTCTTCGAAGTATCGAAAAAGATCTAACCACAATGATAACATTTAACACAGTAGTAATTAAAATTGTTTTTTTGACATATGGTTTGCTTACTTTATAGAGGTCAGTGTGACGTCATTGATAACACGTGAACGTTACGTCAGAATATGGTGTAACGTCATTAATTTTGTGGATATCAACGCACGACGGAATGTATTTGCGCCCGTCTAAACTCGGCAAAATCGGATTAGAACGTTTGGTGCTATTTCATATGCACCTAGTGCTGGATGGTCTGCTTTGAAGCTTCCACCGCTGGCGAACTTGGGCGAATAGAAAGTAAATTACTTAAGTCTTGCTTGCTTCCTTTCTTTAGTCTACTGTAGATGCCCCGAGAATCGAGGAATAAATTCTACATAAGGAATAGCGTGCGAAGCGGCAGTGTTAAAAGTTACGTGAAGAGTTAAAAACAAAATTAAAAACTATAATAATACAATAAAATTTTAAGAACTGGGAAAAAGATAATGTCCCCGATGTCTGTCTGTCTGACTTTCTGCCCGCCTAGGTATTTGCCTGCCTAGTTGTATTCCAACGTAGCTCTCTTCCTTTCTAGCTGTTTGTCTGTCCATCTGTCATCCTGTCTAGCTGTTTGTCTGTCCATCTGTCTGCCTGCCTAGCTGTTTGTCTGTCCATCTGTCTGCCTGTCTAGCTGTTTGTCTGTCCATCTGTCATCCTGTCTAGCTGTTTGTCTGTCCATCTGTCTTCCTGCCTAGCTGTTTGTCTGTCCATCTGTCTGCCTGTCTAGCTGTTTGTCTGTCCATCTGTCTGCCTGTCTAGCTGTTTGTCTGTCCATCTGTCTGCCTGTCTAGCTGTTTGTCTGTCCATCTGTCTGCCTGTCTAGCTGTTTGTCTGTCCATCTGTCTGCCTGCCTAGCTGTTTGTCTGTCCATCTGTCTGCCTGTCTAGCTGTTTGTCTGTCCATCTGTCTGCCTGTCTAGCTGTTTGTCTGTCCATCTGTCTGCCTGCCTAGCTGTTTGTCTGTCCATCTGTCTGCCTGTCTAGCTGTTTGTCTGTCCATCTGTCTGCCTGTCTAGCTGTGTGTCTGTCCATCTGTCTGCCTGTCTAGCTGTTTGTCTGTCCATCTGTCTGCCTGCCTAGCTGTTTGTCTGTCCATCTGTCTGCCTGTCTAGCTATTTGTCTGTCCATCTGTCTGCCTGTCTAACTGTTTGTCTGTCCATCTGTCTGCCTGTCTAGCTGTGTGTCTGTCCATCTGTCTTCCTGTCTAGCTGTTTGTCTGTCCATCTGTCTGCCTGCCTAGCTGTTTGTCTGTCCATCTGTCTGCCTGTCTAGCTGTTTGTCTGTCCATCTGTCTGCCTGCCTAACTGTTTGTCTGTCCATCTGTCTTCCTGTCTAGCTGTTTGTCTGTCCATCTGTCTGCCTGTCTAGCTGTTTGTCTGTCCATCTGTCTGCCTGTCTAACTGTTTGTCTGTCCATCTGTCTGCCTGTCTAGCTGTTTGTCTGTCCATCTGTCTTCCTGTCTAGCTGTTTGTCTGTCCATCTGTCTGCCTGTCTAGCTGTTTGTCTGTCCATCTGTCTGCCTGCCTAACTGTTTGTCTGTCCATCTGTCTTCCTGTCTAGCTGTTTGTCTGTCCATCTGTCTGCCTGTCTAGCTGTTTGTCTGTCCATCTGTCTGCCTGCCTAACTGTTTGTCTGTCCATCTGTCTTCCTGTCTAGCTGTTTGTCTGTCCATCTGTCTGCCTGTCTAGCTGTTTGTCTGTCCATCTGTCTGCCTGTCTAACTGTTTGTCTGTCCATCTGTCTGCCTGTCTAGCTGTTTGTCTGTCCATCTGTCTGCCTGCCTAGCTGACATTAAGTTTTCGGTCCTATCGCGCAGTAACTGTCTCTTGTGTAACATATTTCGTTACTTAGCATGTGTTACCATTGTGACGCTATAATGTGTGATTTACTGGAATGTGCGAATCGAATTAATTATATCATTCCTTAATACCAGTTTCATCTTCCATGTGTAGGGTGAAACAAATGGTGCATTCTTGTGATTTAGATCAACAACTATTCAGAGAATTGGCGAACTTTTCACAGTGTTGTTTATAAACACATCCATTTGATTGGATAATGGGGTCAATCACGTTCGTCGTCGAAGATACAATCGTTTGTGTCGCGTGACACAAAAATATGCACAGACACTGCAGTCAGCCGTGAAACCAGATATTACTAAAAGGCCGGTCACAATCGTCGACATTTACCTTTTCGTACAAAGCGTACTGATGGGGGAGAGAGGGTCAAGGGTTGTCTGTTAATTTTGTTAATGTCGAACTCATGTGAAATATGACCACCGTTGCGCCATGCAGCGCCGCTTGGTGAACTGTAACGGAACTACTGTTGTTTTAAATCGCGTAACCGTGTGGAAATACACAATTTCGTGGAAAGCAATTGTTAATATGGGGATACGTCGAGGGTGGGAAGATTAATGTTCCAGGAAGATATTGTTAATGAAGGTTTGAGGAAATCAACCCCTCTGTTGTGATCACTAAATTGACGTTTAACATACATCGGCCGTCTGCCTTTCATGAAGGAGACCACATATGTCACACAGCAAGGGCGTTTTCACATTCTCCATTTGTCTAAAGCATGGTTCAACAATGATCTTGCTGAAATCTGTTGGCATGAACATTGCTGAATCATTGTTAATATTTGCTTCGACTTTTTACAGAGAACCACATGTGGAAACGCATACCGAGTCGGCCATCATACAAATATGACACTTTTGACTTGACTTGACTTGACTTAAATGCATAGGCCATATTGACCCCTCGCTGTCTTCCGGGAAGTTGCACCCCTCCATCTTGTTCTATTTATGGCATGCCGCTCTGCTGTCAACAGCGGGAGCCCAGTATAATTCCTGATATGGTCACTCCACGTCTTCAGTGGCGTGCCTCTTTTCCGCTCTCCGTTGAAGCATTGTTTGTATGCATGCCTAACGGTGTTATCTCTTTGTATACGGAAACATCCCCAAACCACCCGAGTCTTCTGTTTCTGATGACGTCTGTCAGGATTAGAGTCTAATGAATGTAACGTGTGCACCCAGAACCTGGATGCATGCATCATTTCCGTCACAATGAAAAGTACAGTATGAATCCAGGCGAAGGTGTGTGCGACAAACGGAGCACGGAGCCTGGATAACCGAGGCTACTATATTTGAGGCTTTGATGCGATAAAAAAAATTATTTGCCATATAAATGGCATTTTGCTATGCTGAAGCTTCGCTAGAACTAAACTAACTCAACAAACGTTCTACCAATTGAATTATCTACAAAGGTGCGGTGAAATTGCCATTGACAACGTGTCGTAAAGGTTCTTCCTCAAAGTTGCCTTTGTACAGCGGTGAGCAGATTAATTCTTATACAGGTCCACTGCCTTGGTTGTTATTCTCGTCCGCTGCTCGCGATCAACAACACTGGTCTGTTCCGTTTCTTATACAGGTCCACTGCCTTGGTTGTTCTTCTCGTCCGCTGATCGCGATCAACAACACTGGTCTGTTCCGTTTCTTATACAGGTCCACTGCCTTGGTTGTTCTTCTCTGCCGCTGCTCGCGATCAACAACACTGGTCTATTCCGTTTCTTATACAGGTCCACTGCCTTGGTTGTTCGTCTCGTCCGCTGCTCGTCATCAACAACACTGGTCTGTTCCGTTTCTTATACAGTTCCACTGCCTTGGTTGTTCTTCTCGTCCGCTGCTCGCCATCAACAACACTGGTCTGTTCCGTTTCTTATACAGGTCCACTGCCTTGGTTGTTCTTCTCGTCCGCTGCTCGCCATCAACAACACTGGTCTGTTCCGTTTCTTGCTGTCTCGACGTTTCACGGTCTCGTGGTTATTCGGCCTGCTTCCATCCGCATAAAGTGACCCACCCACCAAGGAACGCTTTCGTTAAATGGTATTTAGACACACTGTGGTGGACTTTCTGGCTAATCATATGTACATTAATAAATCAGTCTTAACATTAGGGGCGCCGTAGCTCGGTGGCTAGACCACCGCACTATCAATTGAGATGGCCGGGGCTCGAGGCTAGACCACCGCGCTATCAATTGAGATGGCCGGGGATCGAAGCTAGACCACCGCACTATCAATTGAGATGGCCGGGGCTCGAGGCTAGACCACCGCACTATCAATTGAGATGGCCGGGGATCGAGGCTAGACCACCGCACTATCAATTGAGATGGCCGGGGATCGAGGCTAGACCACCGCACTATCAATTGAGATGGCCGGGGCTCGAGGCTAGACCACCGCACTTTCAATTTAGATGGCCGGGGCTCGAGGCTAGACCACCGCACTATCAATTGAGATGCCCGGGGATCGAGGCTAGACAACCGCACTATCAATTGAGATGGCCGGGGCTCGAGGCTAGACCACCGCACTATCAATTGAGATGGCCGGGGCTCGAGGCTAGACCACCGCACTATCAATTGAGATGGCCGGGGCTCGAGGCTAGACCACCGCACTATCAATTGAGATGGCCGGGGCTCGAGGCTAGACCACCACACTATCAATTGAGATGGCCGGGGCTCGAGGCTAGACCACCGCACTGTCTCGAGGCCATCTGCTGCCGTTTCGAAGCTTGGGCAATTTCGTTCACCCCACTTTCCTCCAGTTCACTTAGCTGTATAAATGAGTACCTGGCTACAAAGAGTGGTGGATAAATATAAAAGAATAGTCTTTGCACAGTAATTGCAGCGTGGCTGAAGTCGAGTTGGTGATGGAATGAACAAGTCTGTCAACGGGTGGTGCGTAGAGCGCTTTGAGCTGTCCTGTTGACGGGATACTGCGCAGTATAAATTACCTTTATGTTTAAAGGCGAGGTCATCGTCAACAAATATGTCATACCTTTTCTAAAAGGGTGGACGTGGGGTTACCAGTAGATGTTATTTTACGTGCACACAAGGCGACACAGACACGCAACGCAAGGAACTAACAAACACGATATTGTACGTATACAATTTAATAATCTACTTCAAGTTAACAAAATACAGTATTCAGTAACATAGTTTAACTATAGTGCATGCAAAATGACGTGACGTGAATAAGAATTTATACATAAGATACTAATTTCTTGCTAACGTTGCGGTCGTAACATAGTGAGCGTAACATCAACGTTCAGTAAACGTATGATTATGTGGCCGCGAAAGACGTGGCAAGAATGTAGTAGTTAAGTGTATATCGACCTAACACGATACAAACATCACTTATAAAACATGCGTACGTGCATTCACTCCCACTACCAGTTATTCATAATGATAATGTTTGTTATGTATATTTACCCTTCACAGGACATCCACCATACCAATCACGTGACTGTAACGTGACCGTTTTTAGCAAAATGTCTGCCGTTAGTACAGGCCAACTGCTTTACGAACTTCGGCAGGCATAACTACTAAAACTGTTTTTTTATACCGTACATAATCTATGCATCTTGTGTTAGAACGACATTTCAGTAAAATGGCTCCGGTTTGAACCGATTGGTGAGTAGCTGGGGCGATTTGAAAATGCGCACTAACTGCTCGAAACCCCAATATGAAACAATGAAATGACTGAACATCCACGTTGTGTTCCATTATTTGCAACCGTTTCGACAATGAAGAAATACGTGTGATATGCATGCACGTTCCTGTTTGAAGTCAACACGAATCGTTTACTCTATAAGATTTGAGTATACAATGGAAACGACTGGCAAAGCCGATACGTGTATTGGCGAACACATTTGTTACCCGTAATGGAAATACTGATAACCATCTGGACGTAACGAATATATGGCTATGTTTAATCAGATGTACACCCGTTGTTCGCGCCGGACACTTTTTGGCAGCGGAACGTCCATGTCCCGTCGGCACCGCTGTTGCAGGGGGTTTCGTTATTACAGTCGGAGTCGCCGGGTAACCCTCTTCTTTACAAGGAAAGTGTCTATGTCGGCCATGCGTCATTTCTGTGCTGTTTCTACATCGTCATTTCTGCTTTATGTCTGCAATTCAAAACAGTTTAGCGTAAGTGCTGGCGTATTCAGAAGCACGTGGACAGCAGCTGCAAAGCGACGTAGCGTACGACTCTCCGCGTGCAGTTGGTGCTCAACAACATGATTTGTATAAAATATGGTCACATTTTGAATTGTCGTGTTTGAAATATGTTTGAATTGTCATGTATAAAATACACAATTGGGAGAATGCTTGACGTTCTGATAAGCTACGACATTTTTAAGCTATTTGTCGTTATCTGTGTCGTAATTTTCAGCCAGACCCAACCGGACATACGATCTGTTTAATAACGCTGCGGTTATGTCGTGGTTTGTTATGACACTTTTTTGGTAAATGACTCATCTGCATCAATGATTGTTTTCTCCACCAATGATTTGGCATTTTTTATTCCAACACATGAAAGATCTACGAACAGGAAACGTCGTGTTAACAACGGAACAATGTTACGACATTGAAAAAATGTAATCAATCGTTTCGTGGTTTTAAATTAATAATAGTAAAACGCCATTTTCACAGAGTGCTCTATGGCGTTTTACATCGCACTACTACTGATTAAAGTATATCTTTTTTGGCTAAAACAAAAAATGTGAGACATGAAAATAAATAAATACAAATAAATAGATAAATAAATGTCAGACTATATAAAAGGTTCGGTGTGAAACGTATACAACATGGCAAAACGACTGTGCAGAAGCTAAGAACTAAATTAAGAATTAAAAAGGCCCTTTCAACATTTAAAGGAGTTCGGTGTATTCTTGCTTAAATAAAATGTCTTAAGTTTTCGAATGGCAAGACAACTTCGCGACGCCGGAGCACGAAGCGGATACTTACGTCTAGCACATCTCAGTGAGGAATCGGCCGGCGACTGAGGCAGCGGCGTTGGCATCACTCATTCGATACACCTTGCGACTGTCACCGCCGACGATATCGTTCACCTCGCTCATGTCCACATGGTCGCCAATGGCAACGACGTAGACCGACGTCGACGGAGCGTCCCTGAGATCGCGCGCGCGTTGTGACGTCATTTCCCTGCGGATGTTGCTTCCGCCGTCCGTCAACAGGACGACGACGTTTTCTACGGAACTACGGTCGCCATTACCGGAAGTGAGCATTGTGTCGCGTGCGACACGCAGCGCCTCCGGTGTGTTGGTGCGGCTGCCGTTCTGGTAGAACGCGAGAGCGTTGAGGACGTCGCGCTCCTCCGAGAACTTGTTCAGATGGAAAGCGATGGTGACGTCATCGCTGTAAGTCAGCACGCCGACGCGAGTGCGTCCGAACTTGAACGACAGACCGTAGACCGTTTCACGTAGGAAGCCGACGATCGCCTTGTACGTCTTGTCGACGCTGCCCGAGAAGTCCAGCAAGAAGACGACGTCTCGTTGGCTCCGGCAAACTGCAGCGACAAAAAGCGAATGACACAGTAAACACTGATGCATATGTTCATCACCAGGTGGTCAATGAGGTGGTTTGTATAAGCAGTGGAAAGGTGTGAACTGTTCGTGTGAAAGGTGTGAACTGTTTGTGTGAAATGTTCGTGGGAGAGGGGTAAAATGTTCGTGTGAAAGGTGCGAAGTGTCTGTGTGAAAGGTTTGAAATGTTTGTGTGAACTGTACCTTCTTTCACTAAATGTATGCCGGTAATGATGAAACATGAGTGTTAGATGCGAAATATACTACCACGGGAGCGGGACTTTATCCCAGTGTGAAACCGAACAAAAGCCTAATGTACGAATAATCTCAATATATACTAGTGGACACTACAATATGTTTTTAACTGTTGAATTCCATTGCTGTTGTCCCTAGTTCGCTTCATTCATTATGTGCCATGTCACAAAAAAGGACACCGTGGAGAACTTTATTCGATGGCGTATGCCGAGTGTTACCAGCAAGCATACGGACTTAAGAAAATGAGTTAATCAACATACCTCGTTCGCAGTTTTTGCCAGTGTTGTCGTTTTGGCAAGAACACATGTAGTAGTTCAGGGCATCAGTGCATATGGCGCCGTTCTGACAAGGGTTGCTTGAGCACTCGTCTCTCGCTGAAGTGACAACATCGGCAAACAATGAATGAACTATTCCTACCATTGTCGGTGTAATGTTATTCCGAGTATGACATAGCAACAAGCAACACATAAGTAGGTTCGTTAGATGACGGTATTAAACGTGCGTAGTTCAGTTGCCCTACCTTCAAACGTCATATCGAGTATCAAACAATACTTGTACGATTTTCAAATAATCACATATATTATTGGGTATGACGACATAAACATAATATATAGTATTATTATATAATAATATTGCTTAATTAGTATCTATCTTACAGGGATTCGAACACACTTACTGCGTGGCAGCGTAAGCGCAGCAAAGCAGCCAAAGGGCATGGGTTTCCCAAGAAGCGATGTTGAAATAGTGTATGCAGTCAATGAAGCTAACATGAAACACCCGGGGTGTAGGAAATGGGGCAGACTGCAACTGAGATGTGAAGCGGAGGAGGTTGACAAGGGAGGGAGAAGGCTACCGGCAGAGAGAAGTGGAAAGGGATAACAGCTGGGGCGGCGTAGCCATACATTAACTAGCCCCACTCATTCATAAAGTGAGCTACGAGGAAGAGCAGGCAGGGAACTCATTGATACAGAGAGTAGCAACTCGTGGAAGGAAGGACCGAGGTTCGGTGATCGTTCTAGCTCTTTGTCAGACTCCTCCCCCAACTGCATCAGCGCCAGGTGTAAATACGTATTTGGCTGCAGTCATTGGTGGAATGACAGGATATAATAAACCACGCCCACTAACTGCAGCATGGCTGAATACCCTACAAGTAAGTACTCGAATGAAAATGTATGCAAGGCGTAAAATGGGAGGCGATTTCAGGGTGTGGTCAGTTGATGATGCATTTCGGTGGCTCGAGGGAGATCGGAAACCACGACTCACAGTTGCACATTTCGGCTTCGACGATGCCGGTCAACGTGTTCATCTTCGTGAAGCTGTCGATGATCTTGATGTTCTGGCTGGCGGGGTAGCTGGCGATGCCCTCCATCTCGACGATGTTCAAGTCCTTTCCGACGCCGACGACTATGGTGTGGATGCCGGCGATGCGAGACTCGATAGCCTCCGGGATTGTTCGATCGGCCTGCACGTTCGCTTCTCCATCGGTGAACAGGACGAGGAAGTTGGGCGCGTCTTGTCGGTCACCCTTGCTCTCGACAAACAGTTCGTCGCGAGCCATCTTCAGGGCGCTGGCGATGTTGGTTCTGCCTCCCGTGTAGGGGATAACGCGCAGGGACTGTGGGCACACGGGAATATGTGGTGAAGAAGGGATATTTCATAAACAGGCACGGCAGTGGGAAAGGTCGTGCACATAATTGTCAAGCAGGTATAAAACAGCTGAATACGGTACTGTAACATCCCATAGAATTAACTTATTACCGACACTAATGTAAATGTTAGGAAATTGTATCTGGCTGGTTTAGACATTCTTTCGCTATGCTTAATGCCAAATATAAAGTACATCATAAGTACCATTTCATATTGATTTTGCTTTCTCCGATTTTTACAGCCGTTTATAGAGCCTACTGGTAAATATAAATGTTGTTTTTATTGCACGCACGTCCTCTTGATAGGTCGTAAGTAGTTTTTTTACTTTAATTCATGCCTTTTATTTTTACGTTGAAGAGCAGTAGATTATGATTTGTTATGCTGCTCCTGGTTTCTAAATCACGTTGATCGGGTTACCGGAAACAAACCTTTTGGGTATGAGACCTGACTAAAAGTACAGCGAACATTGACAGTATGTTCTGACTTTGCCGACTGGTGGCGCCACTTACCTGTACAATATCTTGACGCGAGCTGTGCTCGTTCAGGCGGAACTGCAGGGTGGGTCTGTCGGAGAAGATGAGTGCGCCAACGCGGACCTTATCGTTGTAAACCTCCATGTTCTCGACGATAGACACCAACAACTCGCGCACTTGATCGAAGCGCTCCAGGCGAATACTTCCAGAAACATCGATGGCGAAGACGATATCAGCAGCTCCTTGGCACTCTGCGCAAAGCAAGTTGACCCGTTGATAAACCGACAGACACATTTCCCTAGTGGATAATTATGTAACTACAGACATGTGTATTCTAGTCTCGGTTACCTTTGGCAAACGTGGTTAGTCATCGCATGTTATGCAGTGTCAATCATCTTGAATTTGCAGTGTAAGCGAAATAATTGGCTGTGTGGAGCTGAGAAGATTTGCATAAGAGGGAAGAAAGGTAAAATAAACAACTAATTTCAGCCCGAAACGCATGAGCTGTTCTTGAAATGATCACATTAACGACCGCTGACGCAGTATGTTATATTTATAAACAACCCGATACAATATACTTTGTCTGGAAACCGGTAAACCAATGCCCTATAGCAAATGTCAGTAGAGTTGAAGTGGCGTTTGCCTACGACCTGGTTCGTCGCAAATGCCCCACTAGCATCTAGATATCTGATAGCTGTAGAGATCTTAGATAGATCTCCTGTAGATCATAATTTTATTGTTGAACAACAATCGTGTTTCATGTAAAGTGTTGCGTGTACATCACTAACACAGCGTCATCTCGTGCAAAATCGTTAAAATGTTAGACGCTGTGGGTCAAACCACCACCATTGCCGACAACCAGATCAGCGTCAGTGAAGATGATCATTCTTTCACACCCCAGTCCCAGAACCCAAGCGTCACTGCTAGCAGTCTCACCGACGTAGTACTCACTTCGCTCGCAGTTATTGCCGGTGGCGTCCCGTGGACACTCACAACTGTAGCCGTTCCTCAGCAAGTGGCAGGTGCCGCCATTACGGCACGGGTTGGAATCACACAGCGGCGCTAAAACGGGAAACCAACGTTAGAGATGGGGTCAGTACAAAATCATGTGTGCATTTTGTATTGCCTTCATCATTTTTATTAAACCACAACGCACTGGTGTATTAATTTGTTTGCGTTTATCATGCAATAACAGTGTTTACGGATATGATACTACTATCAAATATGGCTAGTCTGTGTGTGTGTGTGTGTGTGTGTGTGTGTGTGTGTGTGTGTGTGTGTGTGTGTGTGTGTGTGTGTGTGTGTGTGTGTGTGTGTGTGTGTGTGTGTGTGTGTGTGTGTGTGTGCTCGTCCGTGTGTATGTGAAGGGTGTGTGCGAGTGCGCGCGTGTATATACATGTTTGTGCGTGCGTACGTGTGTGCGCGTGCGCATGCGTGTGTTTAAATATCAACCAGCTGTCAAAACTTACTCTTGCAGATGGAGGCTCGCACTTTACCGAGGAGCGAGTTGAGGTTGTCGAAGCTGGAGGCGATGAGGATGTTGTTGTCAACCGGGTCACTGGCGATGGCCCGCAGCTCAGAGTTGTCAATATTTCCACCGACGCCGATAGCTACCAGGTCAATGTTCTGGCGCCGGACAGCGATGGCCTCTGACCATGTGTCAAGTGGTAAGTTCGAGCGGCCGTTGGTGATGACAATACCCACGTTCGGGATGTTGATTTGATATCCTGTTCGGTCAAGTGGAACGGAATGCATAATGTTAAGTACAAATCATGAATAAAAAAAAAATACATGTAACAGTTTATTTAATATTAGCTAATGTAGTAGGTTGGTGAATCCGGCTCGGAATATTTGGAATGAACTAAGCTTGTTTGCCTAATACAGTGCTGACTGGAGAAGACGTGTTGGCGCCTCATGCTCCAGTTGGAGCGAAGAGGATTGAGCACAAGTGAGTGAATGGGTTATGTAGTAGGACTGTCAGGAATGTACTGCGATTGGCAAGAAATGTCCGGATGATGGGTGGAAGTGAAATAAGTGGAAGACCAACATTACTGGAACGCTTTCTTTGGGATATTTGACTGACGTTCGCCTGAAGATCATTATTTATGTGCAGCGAATATGTACTATAATTCTATATGGGGATAAAAAAGAGCCACCTACCATTCTCACTGGTAAACATGGTGTTTCGCATGACCTGAAGGGCTCGCGCCGTGTTGGTGGTCCCGTCCATGAAGTAGGGGATGGTCATCTCATTGAGCAGCAGAGAGCGATCTTTGTAGTCTTTTAGGTTGAAGTAGACCTGCAATCAATCAAACTGTTGTTATTTCGCACAAAGCTATTGGTGCTTTTGACGCATTTTGTGAGTCTTACGCAAGCATGCATTTCGTGCAAACCGGACTGTGCAGCCTACATCGCTCTCATCAACATATTTGACTCGGGTAATCTTCATCGACCTCGCGGGATGTGCAAAGATGGTACACACTCATGTATTACATATGACTGATACAATGATATACCATCGGGTATTCAACGTTTTATGTATAATATGTATTTATGTATTATTTGGGTTTATTTTTGTATTGTGCATAATTTGTGCATAATTATATTCGTCTTTGTTACAATTATATCTACACAAAAGTTTAATTTAATGTTACTAATATAATATTGTTACAAATGGATTTATCCCATATATGTGTATCCGATATTCTTTTTAAATGTATTGCTATTTTTCATTTATTGTAAAGCGTTTTTGGCAAGCACCTATGTAACCAAAATTAGTATCAATATTTCACTAACACAGACGTAAATGCAGATGTCAACGAATTCAAATCTCCGTGTTGTCCGTGTGGGGAATCTGCAGATTATATTTAAAAATCAAGAAAGAGAAACGTCATTCTGACGACGAGCACGCAAAGCATAAGTCAGTCGTCAGACAGCATTGCCGTCGCATTAGACTTTACACTCGCCACGTCTGACGTACCTGTTCGTTGTCCGAGAACGTCTCGAGTCCAAAACGGACTCTCGAGTCGACTGGAAGATCAAGAACGACATTCTTTGCGAAATCAACAACCTTCTTGAAGTTCTTGTGTGTGATACTTCCGGAGGCATCCAATGCGAAGACGACGTCACTTGGCTCCATGCAATCTGAAATAATAATTATTGCGACTTTTATTATTGTATTCTATTGTCCAGAGAAAGTTTTCTTCATTGCGATTGGTCGATCATTTGAATGGAATTCATAACATGTAGTTTGAACCGTCATATATACGTCCAGAGTTACACTATATAATGTTACGCTATGTAATGTTCTTTTGTAAGAACCACCTTTCGCTGCATATCGATTTTTGTGAAGATGTAAACTGAATAATTACACAACAATTTTCCTGTCAATACATATTGCATTTCCAAAGTGATGTTTCACTCTGTGAAATCATTGCATCACCATCCCTCGGGCGTAGATCTGGTCAGTGACTCGCTGGTTTACAAACGGCACAGTTTGCGCGACGATAAAGGCACTCACGGTACTGGCAGTTGACGCCTCCGTAGTTGTCTGGACAGTGGCACATGTAGATGCCGTCCACGTGGTTCTTGCACGTGCCGCCGTTCTGGCAAGGGTTGCTGAAGCACGGAGTGGGTTCTGTAACATAGCGGGGTTTGACGTTAGGAACAGTCCAACACAACATTCGTCGAAATCACTCACAGTTACTACAGTAAGTGGTGTCAGCACAATCACCATGATTATTGTCTTCAACATAACTGATATTTGTGCCCCAAAATCCGTAGCTATCGCCCCATCACTTTAAAATCGTCTGAAACTACAGTTACTTTCCGCAAAAATGGGGTAGTTTGTTTGACGACCGAAATTTAACAAGATGTAACAAGATTTAACAAAATTGCCATCCAAAGCAAAGGCCCAGATGGCAAATGGACAAGGAAGCCATTGGCTTGTCGAGAGTCTAATATTTTTATCTATGTGTAACCCGCCCTCTTGAGATATGTGTCAATCTCGTTTTAAGCACATTCACGCTGCTAGCAGTTACACAATCTCTAGATAATTTGTTCCATTCATTGCTTGTCCTCTGTGAGAGCAAGTAGTTCCTGATATCCAATCTGCACTGAACCTTTACTAATGTTACCTCATGTCCTGTAGTTCTGTTATATTTCTTGAGTTATAAACAAATAGTTCTATCAATATTTTCATATCCATTCAATATCTTAGAAATTTCGATTTACTCTCCTCTTAACCGCCTTGTCTCTAAGGTTGTTAAACCATATTCTTTGAGTCGTTCTTCACAACTAAGGTCTCTCAGTTCTGGAGTACTCTTAGTTGCTCTTCTCTGGATTATTTCAAGCGTATCTATATCTTTCTTACGATATGGTCTCCAAGCTTGTATACAGTAATTTAAATGAGGCCTAACTGTTGCTTTACACAGTAATAATTAGCTTGTTTTCTTTTATGTTATATTTCTCCAAATCAACCCAATAATTGTATTACCCTTTGAAGCTGCAATGCCACATTGCTCTGAAACTTTCGTGTCAGCACATATGGTAACTCCTAAATCCTTTCCTTTTACAGTAAAACTTAAAACAGTATATCCAATTTTATAGTTTACATACACGTTCCGGTGTCCTGCATATAGGCATTTACATTTCCCAAATTTGAACAACATCTGCCATTTCTCAGACCATTTAACTAATTTGTCTATATCGTTTTGAAATGTTGTTTATAACCATCATTGTTAACCCTTCTAAACACTTGTGTCATCCGCAAATGTCAGTACGTTGCTTGTTATATTATCGTCCAAGTCATTGATATATATATATATATATATATATATATATATATATATATATATATATATATATTGATGTGGTATTTTGTCAAGAGGTTTCTGAAAAACTAAGTATATAATAGCTACTGGTGATCCCTCGTCTATCCACTTAGTGATTTCTTTAAAAAAAGCATAACATATTTGTTAAACATGACCTCGCGAAGCGTCTACGATGAATAGCATAACATAAAAACGCACATATGCTAGCACGATCATATCAAGATTATTAGTATTATCTCATCATCAACATTATCGCAATCAATGGTCACAGTAATGAAAAAGTGACGTACTTCCACACATGTAGGAGACGAACGCGTCTGTGTTGTTTCTCAAGTTGTCGTAGCTACTGATGTACATAACGTTGCGGCTGTCCGGGTGGCTGGCGATCGACTCGAGCTCGTACTTGTTCAGCCAGTTACCGACGCCGACTGCGAGCACGTGCACTCCCTTGGCCTTCAGTCTCAGCCCCTGCGTCACGGTCGCCTTGCGATCTTTGGAGCCTCCGTCGGTGAGGATGATAACGAGGTCGGCGACGTCACTGCGGTCGCCGTTAGCGGGCGTGTACATCGTGTCGGTGACGTAGCGGAGGGCGGAGGCGGTGTTGGTTGTGCCGTGGGTGTATGGTGTGTCCAAGATGGCCTGCTTCACGTCGGCGCTGCAATAGGTTAAGCGTTCTTCTATGTAGGACAATACACCGATTTCACGGACACTACACGTTACATTTAGCTACTGTTATTTATATGCTACATTAGGTTAAGCGTTCCTCTATGTAGGAAAATATACCGATTTCACGGACACTACACGTTACATTTAAATACTGTTATTTATACGCTGCAATATGTTAACCGTTCTTCTATGTAGGACAATATACCGATTTCACGGACACTACACGTTACATTTAGCTACTGTTATTTATTCGCTGCAATATATTAAGCGTTCTTCTATGTAGGACAATATACCGATTTCACGGACACTACACGTTACATTTAGCTACTGTTATTTATACGCTGCAATATATTAAGCGTTCTTCTATGTAGGACAATATACCGATTTCACGGACACGACACGTTACATTTAGTTACTGTTATTTATACGCTGCAATATGTTAAGCGTTCTTCTATGTAGGACAATATACCGATTTCACGGACACTACACGTTACATTTAGTTACTGTTATTTATACGCTGCAATATGTTAAGTGTTCTTCTATGTAGGACAATATATTGATTTCACGGACACTACACGTTACATTTAGCTACTGTTATTTATACGCTGCAATATGTTAAGCGCTCTTCTATGTAGGACAATATACCGATTTCACGGACACTACACGTTACATTTAGCTACTGTTATTTATTCGCTGCAATAGGTTAAGCGTTCTTCTATGTAGGACAATATACCGATTTCACGGACACTTCATGTTACATTTAGTTACTGTTATTTATGCGCTGCAATATGTTAAGTGTTCTTCTATGTAGGACAATATACCGATTTCACGGACACGACACGTTACATTTAGTTACTGTTATTTATACGCTGCAATATGTTAAGCGTTCTTCTATGTAGGACAATATACCGATTTCACGGACGCTACACGTTACATTTAGTTACTGTTATTTATACGCTGCAATATGTTAAGCGTCCTTTTATGTAGGACAATATACCGATTTCACGGACACTTCACTTTACATTTAGCTACTGTTATTTATACGTGCAATATGTTAAGCGTTCTTCTATGTAGGACAATATACCAATTTCACGGACACTTCATGTTACATTTAGCTACTGTTATTTACCGTCGTGATTCTAAATTGTTCTAATTTAATTTATTTATTTATATGCTTATCTGATCTTAGTTAAGGATTAATTGTTTTTTTTATTCATTTATCTATATATTTAGCTATGCATTCATCAATTTTTAATATTTACGTTTGTGATTTTACAATTATGTCAAATAGTTCATATTATTTATTTATGTATTAGATTTTATGAGATATTGCATAGCGACACAGAACAATTATTTGTATGAAACGCTATGTAAGACATCATCATCATCATTACCATCATTACGAACATCATCATCCATCCATCATTATCATCATTACGAACATCATTCATCATCATCATTATTGTCATTATGAAAATCATCATAAATTCTTCGTTACCATCATTATGAACATCATCCATCATCATCATTATGAACGTCTTTATCCATTTATCGTTGTTATCATTATGAACATCATCATTATCATCACTATGAACTTAGAGCAACGACATGGCGAATGTCTATCTCAAGCAAGTGCGCCATGGCAGCTAAACTAAAACTGTCATGATGTTACAATATGTTTTGTGAAAGCAACGGTAATGTTAACTTACTGCTGCAGAATGCACCATGTCGTCTAAGGAAGCCACCGTGGTTGTAGTAATGAATTCCAGGTCGAATCCATTAAGTTTGTTAAACCTCATGAATGTTGCCCATTTGGTTCCATCGAATGGATGGCTGAATTATACCGACAGACGACGTCAGATGGGCCCGGTATAAACCTGACGGTGTGTATGCTAACTGAATGATTTGTAAGGTGTTTTTTTATAATATGAAAGTTTTCGATTGCCCCATTTTCGTATGTAAATCTTTTCTTCGTTAGTCTTGATGAATAGTATTAGGCAACTGTCTTGAGAAAAATGTGTTTTATTTGTTAGGCTTGTAGAGTTATAAATATACCCATTAGGCTAAGACGGGAGAGAAAAACCACACATCTGCACCCACCTGCTAGAGAACTTGTTCAGCTGGAAACGCAGTCTGACGTCATTTCCGAAAGTCACGAGACCGACACGCGTGCGTCCTGAGTTGACGTTCAGCTGATCGATGGTGTCAGCGAGGAAGGCCTTCGCCTTGACGAAGTTGTTTTGGCCGATGCTACCAGAAGCGTCGAGCACAATCACGATGTCCATTCGCTGTCGGCAGGCTGCAACATAGACCACTTGTGCATGCTCAGCATCATTTACTTGTTTCCAACATTGTTACATTTTCACGTGCAATACAATATTGGGAAAGGAGGAAGCTGAAGCAATGCAATTTATAATTAATATATTATGAAACGCAACACGACCGCGGTTTACAAAACATCACGTGTGGTCTGCCGGAATTGGTCCAGGAAAATAGACCCCAACGAACGAGTGTTTCTTCGTGTAACACCCCCTTCCCATTACCAACACGCTACTTGGTTGTTTATAACTTTAAGAATCTGATAACTCCGACAACACCACGCTGTTTAACACCGAGGAGTGCTTGTCCTAAGACCTTTCCTGTAGGCGTATTTGTCGCGTGTTATCACATAGATAATATGCAAATATTTCAACTATTTTACTTGATATTTATGTAATTTTTGCTGGTATTGCATGTACAAAATCTACTTAATTGACGCATGCCTGATGCTGAGACAGTGTATCGTTGTCTTAATTTACTATGTTATGTGCGTTGAGGCAACTTACTCAATATTTGCTCACAACGGTAAATTAACAAATAGCTGTCCAATCATATCGATAACATTGTATTGCTCAGCCGCCTTGAAAACAACACGATACAGAAGTTACTATCCAAAACTGGCGGGATCGATGTGAACAGTGAACGCAACTACAAATGATTACGTACTTGGGTCAGGAGCCGGTGCCGTCGTCGTCGTCGTCTTCGCTGTCGTCGTCGTCGTCGTCGTCGTTGTCGTCGTTGTCGTCGTTGTCGACGTTGTCGTCGTCGTGTTGGGACAAGCGGATCTGATGATGCCATGGAGGAGGGACTTGAGCTTGTTGAAGTCGGGACTCGAGAAGTAATCCTGGTCCCTGGCGCGGGGCGGAGAAGACATGTCTCGCAGAAGGTTCTCGCTGATCTGCCGTGTCACACCGATGGAGATGATCCGGACACCGGAGTCTCGGAGCTCGGCAGCCGCTCGTAATGCAGACGCATTGCCGTCCGTCGGCTTGCCGTCAGTCAGCATGATGGCGACGTTCGGCACGCCAGCACGATCTCCCGGGGCGCCCTGTCCGAACATCCTACTCCGTGCTAGGTAGAGCGCATACGACGTGTTGGTGGTCTGATCGAGGAACGGCAGTTGACCAATGGCATTTAGCAGATCCGCTTCCCTCTGGTATCTGAGTCGAGATGGTACAGCTTACAAGATACATTCGACTGTATGAACAGCACTCCGGCGAACGCAGTAAAGCAAAACGAATCACAACATAAAAATTTACAATTAGTATAGATATTAAGCAGTGGACTCACATATTAATCGCGGATAACACAATCGGCCGTTTAATATAATAAAAATTAATACATTCGCTTTGACGGAATCGTTCCGCTGTATTAAAATGCGCCGCCTTAAGTGAATCAGACTGCTCGGGCCCGAAATGATTCTACTGAGCGGAGTCCATTGCATGTGTGCTTTATTTTATTCTATTCTATTCTATTCCACTTAACACAAGTTCTGTTGAGTGGATATAATTTATTCGCCGCTTAAAGTACTTATATTTATATATGTAAATTCCGTATGCTAACAATAATATCACTAGCAGTACAGTTCCGTAGCCGTGACTCAAAAGGGAACAAAAGAACATCAGGGATCGGACGACCAACGACCCCCTTGACTATTGGCCTGAATAGCAATGGTGGCAAGGCTTTTATTCTGTTTGAAAAAAATGTTTTAACTTCAGATAAAAACAGCATATACCTTTGCATCACTTACGTGTCCAGCTGCCATTTGACCTCGGCGTAGGAGCCGAAGAGGATCATGCCGACGCGAGATTGCTTCTTCTCGATCTTCAGGTCCTGCACGATATTCTGAAGGAAGGATCTGACCGACCTCCAGTTGTCACACTCCTTACCCTCGTCGTTACAAATGCTGCCGGAACTGTCTACCAGGAAGGCGAAATCAACCAGGCAATCGGTGGCTGTGACAGAAGAGGACAAATTGGGTATATCGTTTGCAGTCCAACATTAGATAAAACAGTTGTTTGTGAATTGATCGATTATTTTGTCATATCTCAAAAGGTGTTATAACAAAATAATCGATCAATTCATAAACAACTGTTTTCTCAAAAGGTTTTTTTTGTTAAACGTACACAACAACATACAATGTATACAAATTATAGTGGTGCTCTGTTCATTTCTTGGGACCCTAAACCCAAGGTGTTTAAATGTGTCCTAACGGCCTTCACAGAGAAAGAACTCTCCATAAAGATTGGGAGAAACTTAGAACGTATCGGAACGTCAGAACCTCGACCAGGGTGGTATATAAAGGAAAACAACCTTCGTCTATGCCGTCCATTCAAGTCTCGATAATTTTTTTTTAGCCCCATTCCAGTGCTTACATGTTATACAAACGTATTTGGTTTTGGCGTTTTCCTTAGTGATTGTCACTCTAGTTAAATACCTACATCTAAGAGGACATGAAGCTACAGTAGCAGAAGTAGGATTGGAGAATATATATAGTGAAACAATATGACAGAGAGAAGGTGGAGGAATTAAGAGAAAAGATCAGAATGTAGAAACACTTGAAAATGAAGGAAATGTGGAGAGAACTGCGATGGGCAGAAAACATCCAAAGAATGATTGAGGAGTGGTTGATTGACAAGGAGAGCATGGAAAACAGAAGAGGGTGGTCGAAAGAGAAGTGGAAGACCGAAATTAAGATGGAGGGACAGTGTTAAGAGATATATCTAAAGGACAGATAACAATGGGAGAGAACGTCAGAAGATCGCGATAGACGGAGACGACGTTTCGAGAGGACGGAACAGATTAAGTGATGTGTAAGCAATAAACGCTGTAACCTTACACGGAGGAGGTGTCGTTGTGATGCAGGTGGACGCGATGATGTTGGCGATGTGGGCGTCCAGCTTGTTGAAGTCGGCACTCATGAAGTAGTTCTTGTCCTTCACATGCGGTGGTGAGGACAAGTCCTTCAGCAACTGGGCGTCGATCTTTCTCGTCACACCGATGATGATCAGTTCGACGTCGGAGTTCTTCAGTTTATCAGCGGCGGTGCGGGCCAGTATTCGTCCGTCGACGGACGAACCGTTGGTCGGCAACCCGTCAGTCAGCACGATGGCGACATTCCGTACATTATGTCGGTCTCCGCTGCTGTTGAAGACGGTGGTGCGGGCCAGGTCGAGCGCGTGGGACGTGTTCGTGCTCTCCCCTGGCTGGTATTTCAAATCGTCGATGGCGCGCATCAGTGAGGCCTGATCGCTGTGCCTGTAACGAACAGCGCGTGAGCGAAATAACGGTGCTGGCAAATTCGGTAAATTAGCTGCAGTTTCGAACGGAGAATTCGTATATCCGTATATTTAATTGCAAACAAGGTTGAAACATTCGGAGAATACAAACGAGTTTCTTGAGGTGTGTGTGCGTGCGTGCGTGCGTACGTGCATATGTGTGTGGGTGCGTGCGTGCGTGCGTGCCTGTTCTTGCCAACTTGTTTGAGATACCTTAACCTGGCTAAGGTCTATCAGCCCTTACAACGTCGATAAGACACGACTCTTGCAACGTGAACACTTATCGTAATATCGTCACTTACTTGTCAAGGTTCCAGTTGACGTTTCCGGAAGAGCCGAATTGTATCATGGCGACTTTGGATGCATCAGGTCCGATTTTCATTTCATTGACGATTTTGCTCAAGAACGACTTTATCGACCGCCAGTTGTCGCATTCATTTGTTTTATTATCGCATATACTACCGGAACCATCGACAATGAAGACAAAGTCCACCTTACCTGCACACAAACATACACGTAGCTATAACCAGAAAGACAGACAGACACGTGTTTGTTATTTTGACCATGTACATATCACTCAACTCTCCATAATGGTAAAGTGTATTTTGCGATCGACGGCCTTCTCAAAGAGTGTATGCTTTAACATATATCTCTCTTTGATAGACCAATAGAAAGTCATCGACTAGGCCGGTCACATATAGGAATACGCACGATCGAATGTTTCCATATATACATTTAGGGGTCGTCAATCCAATGGTAAATATGAACAACGCTAATATAATGGCGATGAGATGTCATCGACAGCCGAGAGACCGTGACCTCCTGAACCCGGGCTGATGTGTAACCAGCAACCTACTTCAAGATGATGAAAGAAGTATCAAAAGGATTTAAAGTACAACTAAATGATGAGTGGTTCATAAAGACATGGTGGCCGCATTGGAATTGTCAATGTTACAACGGAATAAGCAATTGAAGTACCAACTACATAAACGGAAGTACCAATGACAGCACCAGAAGTATCAGCGACAACACTGAAAGTACCAGCGATAGCACTGGAAGTACCAGCGATTTCCTAGCAAACCCAACATCAACGGCAATTTGTTATTTGTCAATTCTCAGCAGATTCCTTCTCTCTGGTTATTCACTGCTGACGTCACTAACAGCAGGCATACTTACACTGTGACTTAGCGACGGCGACCATGGCCGCCGACGTCATCAGGAGAAGAAGCATCCGGTTAGACGCCATCTTTCACTTTCTGCAACAAATAATAATCACCAATACACAATATGCTAACATGATACTTATTGCAAACTGTATCAAATAAAACTACTGAAACATCAATATAACGTAATTTATAATCAGTTCAGAACAGGACACTGTGAGGTACCATGTCTATTTTCCTTGCTCGTTTGCGTGGGGTTTCGCCAACCAACGTCATTATGTCAAAGATATCGTACGTGGAAGTGTTATGCGATTCATGCAAGCCTTTTAGATACTTTCCCGTATCGCCATGAGAACTAATGTGTAGTTACACAACGTGGGATGCCTGGCTAGAACAACAACCATCGTTTGCTGTTTTCTGTTTTATAGAAATTACGTTTTCTATAGACCAGTTGACTTTTAAAGACTCAAATATTAAAACAACAAATGAAGCAGATTGCTGCTATCAATAAAAAATATGAGTTGTGATTGAAACTAGTTGTCTGCTACCATACGTTTAATGTTGCAGAGAACAATATATGAATGGAACACACTATTTATTGGTTGTGTAATGTTAGCAGCGTGAATATGTTAAACATATAATTGACAAATATCTAAGATGGGCGAGTTGCATACACACATACACACACACACCCGCACCCGCACCCGCACACACACCCGCACCCGCACCCGCACACGCACACGCACACGCACACGCACACACGCACACGAGTACACTTGGACGTATCTGATTGCCTTGCAAAGATAAGCGGCATTGAAAACGTAACGTGTTTTTCTCCAGGCATTGTGAACGTGTCGCAGATAAAACGACGCTATTTCGCCGAACTATACAACGAAGACACGCAAGCAAGTCGGACCTATCACTGGCAAATCAACACCAGTCTCAGAGGTATTGTGTTACCTGGTGCATCCTGGCAGTGTTGAAGGTGAATGACCGAACATGAGACACATAGACTAGACGGTGTAATGTTGTGCAATGGTCTCCTCCATTTAAAAAAACCCGTGCGGCTACATAAATCTATTCAAAGACACATTGAAGCCCTACCCAAAAAGGTCACATTATCTTCACAATCAGTAACTGGGAGGGCCTGATCGTCGACGGTCCTCTATGGCTCCGAGCAATCCAGTAGGCAACGACCTACTTCGAGAAAGACCGCCTAATGAATGAGGCGGAGATGCGACAAAGAAGAATTAGATGAATGAAGACCAAGCGTCACATCAAATGACCGCCGGAGATGATTCTGGTTAATTTTGGACTGAGAACACCTGACCAGTTCGCTTCAGTATGACAGCTGTCCCACAGATGCTGGTTAACGAGAATGATTAATCGACACGGGTTAAACGTCGTCGAGACATCTCCCGATTAAAGACCAGACTCTTGTCGACGCCGCATTCGCGTCATATCGACGTGAGAAAAAAACTAAAAAAGGAGTCGCCACGGTCCAACTACAAAGAACCGGCTACAACTGTACATTGTGCTTTTGGTGGTATTCAACTTGTGGCATCATTGCGTTTCCTGTAATGGAGAGTCCCCAGAGCGTGTGTAACGCCTTTGTACAGTATATCTCTCCCCTCTGGATAGTTTCCCTCCAGTGCCTTGAGAAGAAAGCTGCGTGTTGTTGAGCCGACTATGATTAACTCAGTGCATTGAGAAATGAGCTGAGAGTTTTGTTGCTGAGGTGACCAATCATGATTTACTCAGTGCTATATTTAACTTAGGAACCACTTCATATCATTCTTTCATTCGTAAACTTGTACTGAATATAAACACACAAAATGTTCTTGCAGAATAAAATATGGTAGAAATTATTCTGACTCACATTTGCTAATTATAAACTTTCTTGGACATTTATAAAGGGGGGCTACGATATCCAGAGTGGGGGAAGATGTCCAGGGGAGAAGATACCCTGCCATACAAACATGCATGTGTGGTCTAGAGACAGACACTGACAGGGCAGCAGCAACATAAGCTATAAGTTCGTCAGTACAACAGGTTCCGAAAAATCACAGGAGCAAACATGGCGGATAGAAGGATGATGAAAACTTGATGAAAGATATTTAACAAGATTTAACAAGGTTTAACAAGATTGCCATCCAAGGCAAAGGCCCATATGGCAAGTGGATAAGGAAGCCATTAGCTTATCGAGAGTCCAACATTTTAAAACTATGTGTAATTAGTCCTCCTGAGATATGTGTCAACCTTGTTTTTAAACATATTCACGCTGCTAGCAGTAACACAATCTGTAGATAATTTTTTCCATTCATTGATTTTCCTCTGTACAGTGGAACACCTCCTGCAAGATGCATGTATGGTCTAGAGACAGTGACACTGACAGAGCAGCAGCAACATAAGCTACACGTTCGTCAGTACAACAGGGTCCGGAGAATCACAGGAGCAAATGCAAATGGCCTCGGCCATTAAAAAACCTTGTGATATTATATTTCCAGCAGTGTCTTCTAGTGGTCCAACTTTGTCTCGTACGTTTTGTTTACTCCTGATATGTGCATGAAGGCTCTTGCTGTAATTTTTTTATGTTGCATGCTAATTTTTTTCATAGCGTCTTTTAGATTGTCTAATTTCATTCGTAGTTGCATTAAGTGCCTCTTTGTAATTTGCGTAGTCTTTATCCTTTCTGGTGCACCTATAAACTCTCCACAAAGTTTGCTTGTGCACTTGTTTTATTAATAGCTTCTTTTGACAAATGTTTTTTTCTATATCGTTTTCCTTGTTTTTTCATCGGAACAAATTTATCAATGTGCCAACATTCAATTGCGGTCTTGGGAAGCAGTTCAACTTAACTGGAAGAATAATAAGAAATCGGATGACAGGCAATCACGGGGAAGTATAGTATATCACATATAACTGACAAATGTGTGAAATTGGTAACACGAGAAGTATGTCAAAAGAAATCACTTAACGGGTCAACCTGGCGGATGAAATGAGATATTTTAAAAGTTGACGACGGTTATTAGGACCTACAAAAGTCACCTACATTGACCGGTTAAGTTATTGTTGATACCATACAGAATCTGACAGTCCAAAAGATTTATGCACATTCTCAGACTTACTCATTCACAACATTTTTAGGATATCGAAACTCCATCCTCCATCGATTTTGGCCATCTCGAATCAGGTTCATTGTCATAGGCTGTTCAAATATGTAGCGTGTGAATGTGTAAGTATTTTACTGGGTGTGAATGTGTAAGTAATATGTAGTGTGTGAATGGGTAAGTATTATGTAGTGTGTGAACGTGTAAGTATCAAGTAGGGTGTGAATGTGTAATTATTATGTAATGTGTGAATGTGTAAGTATTATGTAGTGTGTGAATGTGTAAGTATTATGTAGTGTGTCAACGCGTAAGTATTATGTAGGGTGTGAATGGGTAAATAGTATGTATTGTGTGAATGTGTAAGTATTATGTTGTGAGTGAATGTGTAAGTATTATGTAGTGTGTGAACGTGTAAGTATTATATAGGATGTGAATGGGTAAGTATTATGTAGTGTGTGAATGTGTAAGTATTATGTAGTGTGTGAAAGTGTAAGTATTATGTAGTGTGTGAATGTGTAAGTATTATGTAGTGTGTGAACGTGTAAGTATTATGTAGTGTGTGAACGTGTAAGTATTATGTAGTGTGTGAACGCGTAAGTATTATGTAGGGTGTGAATGGGTAAATAGTATGTATTGTGTGAATGTGTAAGTATTATGTTGTGAGTGAATGTGTAAGTATTATGTAGTGTGTGAACGTGTAAGTATTATATAGGATGTGAATGGGTAAGTATTATGTAGTGTGTGAATGTGTAAGTATTATGTAGTGTGTGAAAGTGTAAGTATTATGTAGTGTGTGAATGTGTAAGTATTATGTAGTGTGTGAACGTGTAAGTATTATGTAGTGTGTGAATGTGTAAGTATTATGCGCAGCTGGCTTAATAAAAGGGCGGGTACATTTGTTAAAATCATCGAAAGAAATTACATTGATCGTTATATCGGGTAACTTGCGAAATTGTGAATAGTCTTTATGTCATAGCATATAGAACCGGTCCATTTTACAGTCAACAATAATGTAATAGTTTATCCGATGACATAATTTCCATCATTCCCAATGTTCAGACCCATCTAACGTTTTACTCCAGCATCTTCGTCTGCAAGTTTGGTAAGTATTATGATAGTGTTAATTCCTCTTTCTGTAATTTTACTATAGCAACTTATTGTTCGCAGTATGTTATAGCGTCACTTCCATACTAATAAATGTCAGACCATAGTTTCCATTTAGAATTTCAATACATCTGCAAGGTACTTGTCACTAGTGCAACAAATCCATGCGTGTTATCTACCATCGTATAGTAAAAAATCAAAAACAAAACAACCAGTCATAATCCAACTATGGGGCTCGCCTTAAGCTGGCCTGATCTAAAGTGTTTTGCCTGGGGGTAGACGTGGGTGTTTCTACAATTGGACATGTTCCGTGACATATATGAACGGGCAGATAGCATTCAATCGGTGACCTCTGCCGATGCACCCTCGATCGTGAATTCATTACAATCATAGCGTTTTCTGCCCGGAGCAAGGTATGTGTGCGATTATGAACACAAACAATAAAACACGGTTGCGTCGTTGTTCTTTGATGTTACATGCAATGAGACCATTTCAGTACGACAATTATAGAACATGCTGGTGACTCATTGGTGATTCATTGCCAACACAACGCAACAAACACATTCCGATTTCGTCACCCGGCGGCCTCGGTGCATGCTCCAGTTCATACGGCCGTGTAAAAGAACACTGGTCGTTGAATTGTGCACATAAGCACTTGACGCGTCGCTGATAGGTCAGTGTTAACCGGCGATACACTGTCGTCACATCCAGAGGTCCTAGTTAACTACATTCCACTTGCGCTGTGCAGACATATTATTATATTAAACGCCTGCTGTTTTGGCCTAAATGACGGAGGCAGGATTTTATGCCTGCATCACAGACACACTCAGTTACTGACACATATAAATAGGGACGCACGCAAGCATGCACGCACGCACGCACGCACGCACGCACGCACGCACGAACGAACGCATGCCGGCACACGCACTAGTACACACGTACACGCACACAAATGCACGCACGCTCGCACACACGTACACGCGCACACAGGTACACACACACGCACGCACGCACGCACGCACATACACACGCACATACACACGCACATACAATCGCACGTACACACGTACATTCACGTACACACACGCACACACATACGCACGTACACGCGCACGCACGCACACGACCATTTAGTTGACAAAACGTCACAACCCATGAACCTTCGCCCCCCATAAAATAATCCCCTTCAATGTGGTGATCAATGCGATCATTTTGTAATTGAGATACATCGTAGTGGTATATGGACGACCGCATTACAAACAGGGGCATACAGAGAGCTATAGCCAAAGTGGAGAATGGAAAGTCTGAATAGCTCTATGAAACGGCACTAAATTCAAATCACGTCCATGCCATTGTCACGCAACCGGCGTCACTGGGAGTCTTGAATGACACCTTCTATTTCAACGCAGCGACATTTGAGGCGCGCGGGCGCAAGTTATATAGTTTGTTGTTGTGCCGCCAGCGGGTATTGTGGTAGACGTTAGCTCATTATCTGTCGCACAGTACTCGGGTTTTTCACACTAATGAACAAAATTAACATCCAACACCGTAGCAAATATAATGTATCCTAAGAGATTGCACACAAGTACATGTTGCCATCTACGAAGAGAAAATGTCTACCAGGACGACTAACTTTTATTTATTTTTAAAATATATTATTCCCAAATGTCTCAGTTTAGCACTAATTAATTAGAATCACCCGACGAATAGTGTTGTTCTTGTTTGTTTGTTTACTTGTTTGCGTGTGTGCGTCAGTGCAAACCAATGTTTCAGAAAAATACTGGTCAACATATGCAACGAACTAATGCTAGTCTAAAATTAGTGTATAGCACACAACGAGTGGCACCTGTTGTTGAGTTCAACGACACAGTAGGATGGAAAACAATGACATAATGCCGTTTGCACACAACCGTGCTACGTCGAATAATATCCAGCACTGTACGAACTGTTCGTCCAACACTACCCGACCGCACTGCAATCACCTATAGAGAAGTGGCCGCAAACGACTTTTTGCAGTCAGCCATGCTGGCATCCACGACACGATACCCGAACAGTGCTCGTGACAGAAGATACTCTCCCCAATATGTACAACGTTTCTTGTTTTCCTGCTCGGTTTTGACATTAATATAAGCTTGTTGCTATACTGGAACGAATGTCAACACGTTCAAAATTCACGCCGTAGTCATCTACGGAGAACCGTCCTCCATTTGTCGGTAGGTGATTGCAGTAAGGTAGTTAAATTACAAAAGAAAGTTTCATATCCGAATCGCTGACTACAATATTCCAATAGTTGTTTTCCTGTTTTGTTTAAAATACGGTGTTTTGTTTAGCAACCGGTTTCTTGAGCTACCGTCGTACAACGATTACATTATTTGTTCAAGTGAACTTGTTAGAAACAACACACCACACGACTAGCTGTGACGAGGGAAGGACATAGCTGCTTAACTTTCAAATAACGAGCGAGAACGAGCACCTGCTCATGTTCAATTTACACTGTTCTTTTACTATTACTCAGCAAGGGTGTCGTTGATCAGAGTCAAAAACAGGTCAACCGTCGACCACAATCACGTTAACAATCTAGGGAATCTGTGGAACCAGATCATTGTCGATGTGTGTTTTGTCGAAGCGACTATTACATAAACAAGAAACGGCAATACAAATCAGGTGTAAGCAAAGTGTGCTGTAAAAAACATATTCAATTACTAAACGATTTTTTCAACAAACAGTGGAGTAGTAATAATAAAAATTGACTAATACGACCAGTTGTAATACTAAACGGTTGACTGATACGACCAGATCAATACGGACAGTGCACACGGAGGCGAAACAAGGAAAAAACGCTGCGACGAAAACACAATCGTGAAACTCCAGTATTGCATTTAGAACACGAGTGTCACAGACATGCAATCAATCAACAATCTCATTGCAGGACGGAAAAGTGGCCATCTAAACTTTTGCTAATGTCCGTCGGTAATTTGGGAAATCTACAATAACTACACCAGGAACGACGAATTACGAAAATTAAATGTCTTCATCCAAGCTCTAGAAATACAAGTAGTTTGCACACTAACCTTCGTTCTATGAACTGTTTCCAATAAACTAATCTGCTCCTCTCGCCAACCCGATCAAGCTGCGTCCACGGGGTAACATGCAACAATTCACTTATCTGGCATAGCAGTGGCTGGTTTTATAACTACCGGTCGTTATTGTCAAATGGTCGTCTGATACGCACGCATTAGCAGCGACTTTAGAGTGTTGCAACGATGTTGCAATACAGCTATTTAGGGAGTCATTCTTCCGCGGTTCATTCATTTCACCGCGTGTAACCATGAAAAGAATTGTCGTGACTAAGATGTGTACGCGCGTGCATTGTTTCCCACGGCAGTGTCATTCTAACTAGTCGACCTTTAGTTCTTTTCTCGACTCACGGAGCGTGGGCCTGAATGTTGTGAAACACAGGAATCAGTGTAACGGCTGCACCGGATACAACAGTTTATCGAACAGAGACTTTAGTAAATAGCAATACGTTATTTTCAGTTGAAGATTGAGCACAGACAATAACACAAACTGGACACTGGTGACAGGCTAACTCGCATAGAATGACCGCTTTACCTGTTGCCGTTAAATCGGCGGAGGTCAAGCGCCGCTACTGGGGCGAGGGTGTTTGAGTGTCACGTGCGAAAAGAAAGACCTTGAGTGTCAAGAACACAAAGCCGCCAAACCACCAGAAATTATTGATGTTATCTTGTCACCATTGCTTCTGTATAATCAAGATTGTATGAGGACGGTGGTCAAATGGTCGTCTGACACGCACGCATTAGCAGCGACTTTAGAGTGTTGCAACGATGTTGCAATACAGCTATTTAGGGAGTCATTCTTCCGCGGTTCAGTCATTTCAACGCGTGTAACCATGAAAAGAATTGTCGTGACTAAGATGTGTACGCGCATGCATTGTTTCCCACGGCAGTGTCATTCTAACTAGTCGACCTTTAGTTCTTTTCTCGACTCACGGAGCGTGGGCCTGAATGTTGTGAAACACACGAATCAGTTTAACGGCTGCACCGGATACAACAGTTTATCGAACAGAGACTTTAGTTAGTTCCCGACGATTAACTCCGCACATGACAAACATTCCCCGAGGGAACGTAGACTAGTTGTTGTGTCACAGAACCGATGTATACTTGCATCTAGAGTCAGGCCCGTATCTAAATAAATAAACAAACAGTTCACTTATATAGGGCCATATCACGTTAAAAAGTACACAAGGCGCTTTACAATAAAAACTACATAATTAAATTAAATTAAACATTATATATTTTAATTAAAATAAAATGACATTAACATTTCATTAAACAAATTCACTAAAATAAAATAATTAAATGATATTAAAATAAAACGATATTAACATAAAAAATTAAGTTAAAATAATTAAATGAATTATTTGTTATTTGTTATATATATATATATATATATATATGCATATATATATATATATATATATATATATATATATATATATATATATATACATATATATATATACATATATATATATATATATATATATATATATATATATATATATATATATATATCTATACATATATATATATATATATATACATATATATATATATATATATATATATATATATATATATATATATATATATATATATATATATATATATATATATATATATATATATATATATATATATATATATATATATATATATATATAAAGAAGTAAATCGGTTCTCATTTTGTAACACACTTACCTATATAGTCGACGTTTGCATAACGCTACCAAACAGTCTACGTTTCCATACTGATTTCCATTAAGATGACACAGTGTTCCATATTGCCACCGACATGTCGCTAAGCTACGAAATCAAGCATGTACTGAATGAATGCAAATAATTGTCAATAAATATCAATGAAGGTGTATGCCGCCATAGGTATCGTACAAGGTGCGTACCGTACCGTAAGGTACCGTACTGCAAGACAATATATTATATCACACCACGCTTTACCGCACCGGATCGAATCATAAAACACATATTGTGCACGTAGGTGTGTAGGCACACGTGGCGATGGTCACAGCATAGAGGCATAGACGGTAAATAGCAATACGTCATTTTGACGATTGAGGACAGACAATAACACAAACTGGACACTGGTGACAGGCTAACTCGCATAGAATGACCGCTTTACCTGTTGCCGTTAAATCGGCGGAGGTCAAGCGCCGCTACTGGGGCGAGGGTGTTTGAGTGTCACGTGCGAAAAGAAAGACCTTGAGTGTCAAGAACACAAAGCCGCCAAACCACCAGACATTATTGATGTTATCTTGTCACCATTGCTTCTGTATAATCAAGATTGTATGAGGACGGTGATCAAATGGTCGTCTGACACGCACGCATTAGCAGCGACTTTAGAGTGTTGCAACGATGTTGCAATACAGCTATTTAGGGAGTCATTCTTCCGCGGTTCAGTCATTTCACCGCGTGTAACCATGAAAAGAATTGTCGTGACTAAGATGTGTACGCGCGTGCATTGTTTCCCACGGCAGTGTCATTCTAACTAGTCGACCCTTAGTTATTTTCTCGACTCACGGAGCGTGGGCCTGAATGTTGTGAAACACACGAATCAGTTTAACGGCTGCACCGGATACAACAGTTTATCGAACAGAGACTTTAGTTAGTTCCCGACGATTAACTCCGCACATGACAAACATTCCTCGAGGGAACGTAGACTAGTTGTTGTGTCACAGAACCGATGTCTACTAGTATCTTGAGTCTAAATAAATAAACAATTCACTTATATAGGGCCATATCACATTAAAAACTACACAAGGCGCTTTACATTAAAAACTACACAATTAAATTAAATTAAACATTATATATTTTAATTAAAATAAAATGACATTAACATTTCATTAAACAAATTCACTAAAATAAAATAATTAAATGACATTTAAATAAAACGACATTAACATAAAAATTTAAGATAAAATAATTAAATTAATTATTTGTTATATATGTATGTATGTATATATATATATATATATATATATATATATATATATATATATATATATATATATATATATATATATAT
>OY759261.1:48053907-48067149 GCA_963662155.1 Lamellibrachia columna
TGCAGTAAACTGTGAATAATCCAAAACACGGTTGCAGTGACGATGATGCATGATACCAGCTACGCATTTAAAGACAAATAGTGCTTCTGCCTACTCAATGTCGGCCTGGTGGATTACCATAAGCGAGATTAGTCAACTAAAGGTACCACTTCCACTACGCCAATGAGAGAGCTCGAACTCTCTAGCCTGAGATGGCCTTAGTACGATACACGAGTTGGGCAGCAATGGCATATTTCTCGATGTGCTGCGCTGTTGGTCGCCAACTCGTTCAAATCGTGGTGTATTATTGCCAGGACTACATTATTTGACATCGCATCGACCAAGGTCAACATGGAGACAGAACAATTATCGCAGCAATAATTGTACAGTTCAGACCACAGTTAGATGACTATGTTATCTGGTGAAATCGGTGTCAATAAATATTTTTACCACCCAATATACCTTTGTCAAAACCCGTCAACAATAATGGAATGGAAATGTCTAGCATGTCACAGTGACACAAATTAAATTGCTGTGCTGCTTGAAAGATACCTTGCACAGTGTTTCTGTGGAGACAATGAAACATCATAAAGTTTTGGCAGCATCCCTGCTTTCGTACGTTATGCCCCGTTTGTAATAGTAGCTGTAAACAGTGTCGGTTGTTCACTTCGTTTCTCTCGTAAACTACTTAGAAAAGATTTGTGCCCTCTGGCGTCGTATTGGGCAGTTTGTTCTACTGTATATTATCTACTTGATCATGATGACTGCGTTCGTCATACGCCACGCAATGTTCTCGGTAGTAATTACGTAGTCTGATTTCCGAACCGAATGCACCATAATACATGCGCGTGTTTTTTCACAAGTAACACAATAAAACCGACTGTGTATTTGACGCTGAACTCAACTGATTGCGTTATCAGGTAAAATGGTCGGGCTTTGACCGTCATAGTCTATTAAACCAAATAAAAACGACGAGAGACAGACATACATACAGATAGACACACGCGCACGAACACGCAAACGCACACGCAAATGCACACGCACGCACGCACGCACGCACGCTCGCACGCACACGCACACACGCAAACATATAGATACAGAGACAGAGGCACACAAATTAGTTAGGAAAAATACCTAAAAGAATGCAGCTTAACACTAACTAGAAATGAAAACATTGAAAAGAACAAGAAAACATCAAACAGAAGTGTCTAAGATACTGAATGGCTTTGATAGAAGTATTTGTTCTCACTTAATGATGACAGAAGAACTATAGCATATGAAGTAACTATAGTGAAATAATTGTGTATATTGGATATCAGAAAGTATTAATTCTCACAGAGCTACTAATTAATGGAACACATTATAGATAATCATAGATCTACTGATTATGTAAATGCTAGCAGATAGGTAGATGATTAATCGTTGGATTATCGATAAGCCAACGCCACCCTTGTCCATTTGACATTTGCGTTTTTGGTTTGGATGGGAAACTTGTTAAATCGTGTTAAAAATAGATAGATCTTGTTAAATATTATTAAATCTGGTTAAATCGTCTCACGTGCTTTTCGTGTTGCCAGAACCAAACAGCTGCAGCTACGAGCAGGTAAATGGGAACGATACGGGACGGGAATGCAGCAGTATAATAATTAATGCAGCAATATTATTTAGTTCAGCAGTACAATAATTATTTTGCTTCACCCCTTTAAAAAAGGGTATATTGAAGAAGAACATTTATTTTGTATTACACACTGTAAATGGCAACTTCGACGCTCGCGTATGGATAACTCAGTTGGTAGAACGTTGGTTGCGTTAGCTCTAGTGAGGCTCAGGCGTTGCTGTAATGTTATATATACGGCAAATATAAAATTGCAGATACAGATTAAATGGAGCCACCGGCAACATAAGCGGGCATGGAGCTGCCGAACAGACATGATTGTGTGACTTGTATGATTTCATATGATGCAGTATGTACTTATATACTTAGACTCCTCACGCAACACAGCATTTTAAGGACAATTTGTGCAGACAGAATAAAAACCGGACGATTTTCACCGCACTTGCGTGTTGTGTATATAGTGCCTGGATCGAGGAACATTAACACACCTCGATAATGTTGACCGGTGCATGGTTCTATGCAAGACAGGATGAAGAAATCCACAAAAATGTGTGTAGTTGTGTAGTGCTCTGTGAACAGGAAACAGTAAACCCGTATTTCTCCATCCACGTGATTTCACCAAGATCATTGGTGAGCAAAGCACGTTCAGAGCAGGAAGGTGGACATTTCCTTGTTTTGTGCCACGTTTGAGGTTTGATTCAAGAAAGGCAGAGTCAATGCATGGTCCCAACCCAAAGGTTGTTTTCCGCAAACCGAACGTCAGTGTCAATATCTTCCCAGCAGCTCACTCTTCCCAAACGCGACGTATCAATGTTGTCGAGTCAATTGCTTTCTAAAAGTTGCTAACTAATTAGCTCTTTCGTTTGTTCATTGCACATTTTGCAGAGGTTGAGCTCGTTCGCTCGGACGACTGCGGCGATAGTTTTGCCAGAACTGCCTGGTTAAAAACCAAAGCCAACAAGAATCAAATTTGACATCGAGAAACTTAAGGATCCTGATGTAGCAGAAGCATTCGAAGCAATGATAGTTGGGAAATTTGCACCACTTATCATACTGGATGACAAATATACCGACGTGAACTTGCTGACCAACACCTTCAACAAAATAGTGACCGACACAGCCCACGAGATCCTTGGAAAACACCGTCGGACAAAGAAACCATGGGTCACAACAGACATCCTAGATCTTTGTGACGAAAGAAGGGAACTGAAAAGGAGAAAATGTGATCCTGAAAGTGCAGCAAAATACAGAGAAGTCAACAAGAAGATTAAACAAGATATGAGAAGAGCAAAAGATAACTGGATAGCAGAACAATGCTGTGAAATTGAAGACAGCTTGAGCAAGAACAACAGCAAGAAGGCTTATCAAATAGTGAAAGACCTGACATCAGTGAAGAAAGGGATAACTACCACTATCCAAGACAAATCAGGGAAATGCCTGACAGAAGAACAGCAGATCCTCAATCGATGGACAGAATACTGCTCAGAATTGTACAGCCACAACACCAACGGAGACCCAGCAGTACTAAATTGTCCACAGACTACTGAAGAGGACGACTACCCCATTCTTCGTGAGGAAGTGGAGGCTGCAATAAAGTCTCTGAAAAAAGGAAAGTCAGCTGGAATTGATAACATACCAGCAGAACTGGTTCAAGCTGGGGGAGAAGCCTTGATTACCACACTTACAACAATCTGCAACAAGATCTGGCAGACAGGAGAATGGCCCACCCCATGGACCCAGTCACTGATCATAACACTTCCCAAGAAAGGCAACCTACAGATGTGCCAAAATTACAGAACAATCAGCCTCATCAGCCACCCGAGCAAAGTCATGTTGAAGATACTACTCAACAGACTCAAACCCCAGGCAGAAGAGATTATCGCTGAAGAATAAGCGGGTTTTCGAGCAGGACGGAGCACCAGTGAACAGATCTTCAACCTTAGAATCCTTTGCGAGAAACACCTTCAACATCAGCAAAGCCTGTATCATGTCTTTATAGATTTCAAGAAGGCCTTTGATAAGGTATGGCATGCGGCCCTATGGGCAACCATGAGGAAGTACAACATTGGCTCCAAGCTTGTCCGAACCATTGAACACCTATATGACAATGCCACCAGTGCAGTAACCTTCAACAGCAGCATAGGAGACTGGTTTCGAACAACAGTCGGAGTTCGACAAGGATGCCTACTATCACCAACGCTCTTCAACATTTTTCTGGAAAGGATCATGACTGATGCTTTAGAAAACCATCAAGGCACTGTCAGCATTGGAGGCAGGACAATCACCAACCTTCGTTTTGCTGACGACATCGACGGCTTAGCAGGAGATGAACAAGAACTAGTCAATTTAGTGGAGCGCCTTGAAAAAAACATCTACATCATATGGCATGGAGATCAGTGCCGAAAAGACCAAACTGATGACGAACAACACACAAGGCATCAGCACAGAGGTCAAAGTTAATGGACAGAGACTTCAGACAGTAACAAGCTTCAGGTACTTGGGATCAATTATCACAGATGAGGGTTCCAAACCGGAGATACTTGCCAGGATTGCACAGACAACAGCAGCACTAACAAGGTTGAAACCCTTATGGAACGACATAAACATCACGGTCAGTTCGAAGATAAGGCTGATGCGCTCCCTTGTCATGTCCATCTTTCTGTACGCTTGTGAAACATGGACCCTCTCAGCAGATCTACAGAAGAGGATACAAGCCATGGAAATGAGATGCTTTCGGAAGATCTTGCGCATATCATACAAAGACCATGTTACTAACGAAGCTGTCCGCAACAAGATCAAAGAAGCCATCGGACCATATGATGACCTTCTTACAACAGTTAAGAAGCGTAAACTGAAGTGGTACGGTCATGTATCACGATCATCTGGCCTTGCAAAGACTATCTTGCAAGGTACCGTAAGAGGGGGGAGACGAAGAGGTAGACAGAAGAAGAGGTGGGAAGACAACATCAAAGAGTGGACAGGAATGGAGTTCGCTGACTCCCAGAGGGCTGTCGAGAACAGGGAAACGTGGAGAGAGCTGGTTAGAAAGTCATCAATGGTGCCCCAACGATCCTTACGGGTTATGGGAAAGTGAAGTGAAGTGAAGTGCCTGGTTAAACAAGCAATATATGTTCGCGTGTTCTTCACAATCAGTCGCGCGTGTCAACATTGGTCGTCGAAGTAGTTGTGAAAGACACAGGTGATGACCTTCACATTTTCACATATTGAACAAAACAAGAAAGTTGACAAGAAGTACTGTGCAATGTCTTTTATTGGCCGTGACTGGGTGCCCATACTTCGGTACAAATGTTCACTCAGCTGCTACGCATGCGTATATGTCCACATAGGCAATTGAGACATTGGGTGTGCAATGCGCTTCCCTTTTTTCACTCTAAAAATTAAACATTTGTCAAACTTAATATTGCATCGCAGCAATCAGAAAAACACAAATGTTGACTTTGAATGACACTGTTTGTTATGCCGAAACTGTCTAATGCTGAGCGCGAACGTACTTTGGGCCTTCTGGAGGCGGGACAGTCTGTAGTAGAGGTTGCGTGTGTCTTTCGGTGCAGTAAACAGACTATTCATAGTCTGCGGACACATGTCCAGACCACAATAGAGAATTGCATTTGTGGCAATGTTAACGTTTTGTCTGATTATAAGAACACTTGACCATCACAAATTCTGAAATAAATGTGCAGCAACTGCCATCATCTCATTGACATGCTCACCAACTTTAATAAAAATCACATACTTCAGCTCTTTTAAAATGCCCCCACGTGCGATGCCCGTCAATATTTACAAAAATAGCCGTGTATTCATGCGCCCACGTGGCCCATAGCAGAAAAATTCGCATAAATCCCTCCGCCAGTTAAACTCTAAAAAAGGCAATATTTCACAGCCAATAGCTTCTATAAAAAATGTGAATATTCCCGCTCAAAGGCACCCATGTCACATAATATAAATTTATTAAATTCACATTTCACAATTTCACGTGCCCTACCTGCAACAGTAAACAGGAAGGTCAACTGTGGTCTTACGCCTCCAGATAAATTGGTCAGTGGCCGATTTGCCGATTTCCTAAGGTCATAGGCACCTGGTGTTACGTCACGCGGAGAAGACCGACAAATCAGACTGCAGCGTCTGCGTGATTAGTTTGCGACTGCAATCTCGTCCAGTGAGCAAGTCTTTAGAGGACGTTGACAGTGGACATCTCCGAAGTGGTCTGCACTTGGCAGGAATTCGTTATGTTGGACCAATTCTAAAACCAATGCACCGTGTCACATGTCACGTGTGAAATGTGTTCTGAACCCCACCTAGACATTCTGACCCATGATTGTCCAGTACATGAATATGTACAATAGTCATCGCATCTAACCTTCATGCTGCATGATCAGGACACAAAATATCTACATGTCAGGTTTCTTGGTTTGCTCAGTGTATACCCACTTGTCACATTGCCCGTCATACTTTGGGTTTGCTATGCCATCTGTTTATCACGTCTATGTAATATCATTGTGTGTCTACCGTCATATTAGTAACCTGTCACAGTGTGCGTGCGTATTTGTGTCGCGCTATATAAGCGATTGTGTCTGTAACGACGAACCGAGTTGACCTCATTGTGCGATCAAGTCGGCGCCACGTGGTGCGCCCATTCTTTGAAAGTATCACGTGGGTGGCCTTGAATAAAATATGGTAAGGTCGATCACCACACGAATAGCATAGCATGCGACTGTAATTAGTACATTGAGTTCACAACATAGTTGCACAATCGGTGACATTCTGAACCTACGGCAGGGATCAGCAAATTTATGGGACGAGGGCCAAAATTGGGAGTGCTATGTTAAGGCGGGCCAAAGCTTTTAGGCACGGAAAAACACAGTATTATTATCTGCTTTGCAAGGCTAAAAAATATGATACTATACAAGTAGAACATGGAAACATTTTCGAAACAATGCAAGATAAGTCAGCACATCTAATGAATACAGTCAATGCGAAGGATGGTGCTGCATATTCTTCGACAACTGACCGAACTGTGGGCAGAGCAGTGAGATTGAGAGTTGCAGAAGTTCCGTCAAACGTGTGTCCTTGAGTCGGCACCGGAGGTTCTTGATATGATTCATGGCTGAGAATCCTGATTCACATGATCATGTGCTGCAGAAAAGCACCAAAAATGTTCTGCTTCGATCAGCACTGGAAATCGCACAGGCATTAGCGTTGTCCAGAAAAGCACGAGATCGTCTTTCACAGCATTAACACATTTTTTTAGTCTTGGCACCACCTAGAAATCGATGAAATTGTCCTAACGCTGCTTCGTCGACTGCAACCGTTTGCGACAATGTTTGGCAAATAGCTGGCTCCGCAGTAAAAGGGCTTGCAACAGAGGAGCAAACGTCGTCAATAGCAGCGAAGTCAGCGAATCGTCCGCTGAATGCAGTCTCCAGGCTGTTAAGAACATCAGCAAGTACCCGCTTGGCGTCTGCGATACGTTCATCGTCTTCGCCAGAGAATTCTCTGGTGAACTTGAAGTGCTGAAAATTGCCGCCTTCTGCATGAACTTTGAAAAGTGTCACCTTGTCCTCGAAGCCCTTCACCGCTTCGTACAAATTACACAGCAACTTGCGCCGTACTTGTAGCAGCAGGTTTAGTTTATTTAGGTGTCCGAAAATGTCTGTCAGAATGCAAAGTCGCACCCGAAACTTGTCATCTTCCAAATGGGCAACTGGGTGATCAATTTCTTTGAGAAAACTCACGATACGAGGAAGCAGTGCAGCAAATCTCTCAAGAAATGCGCATATACTCAGCCAACTGACACTGTTGTAGAATACCACATCGTCGAATTCTGCATCATCAAGTGCAGCCATGTGACTTTGGAACCTCCTGTGGTTGAGAGAACGTGCGTGGATAAGGTTCACGCTCTCTGCAACAGTTTTCATCGTATCCTGCAGACTACAGCCTGCTTTCACGCACAATGGTTGCTTGTGAATTATGCAGTGGTATGATATCAGATTTGGCTTTCCGATTTCTTGACGGAACAACGCAACGAATCCAGCTTGATGACCAAGCATGCTGGGCGCGCCATCTGTACACAGTGAAACAAAATTTGTCCACGTCAAATCATTTTCTTCGCCGAACTTCAACAGCGCACTGCAAACGTCCCGCGCTGTCGTTGTGCCCTTCAATGGGATCAGGCACAGGAAGTCTTCTGATGCACCTTCGTTGAAATACCGCACAGATACCATCAGCTGTGCCGTGTCACTTTTGTCAGTGCTTTCGTCGAGAGCAAGTGAAAACGCAGGACAGGCTCGCAACTTTGTCATCAGCTGCGTGAAAATGCCACCATTCAACTCATCACATCGACGGGCACATGTGTCGGGTGAAAGTGGCAGTTTCCCAATCTGTTGCACAATCTTATCTTTGTTCTGAAAACCAGCGAACAGAACTTCGGCACTGGCCATGAAAGCCTTGTTGAACAATTCTGCGTAAGTAAGCGGCACCTGGTGTTAAGCGAGTAAGTAACAGATGCGATAGCTGGCTTCATTAAGATGGCTCGAAGTGTTTGTAAACACAGATACCCTCTTCGTCTCGCCCAAGTATGAAATCGTTTCTTGAACTCCGTCATGCGTTCGTCCGTTTCACGTTATAGCGTTTCAAATCAGAAACGCTTTCTCTGCATATCAAACACGCTTTTTTATCATGTTCGCGATAGCAAAAGAAGTACTCATGCTCCCAGGCAGCGTCAAACGCTCTCTCTCCGGAATAATCACAACGACGTTTTTTCCCGATATACGCCATAGTCCTGAGATTCACAAATTCAATGTTAGCTGTGTCGAAGATGATTTGTTATTGAGCGATGTTTCATCCAGATTTCTGGGAATCGAGCGTTAGCTTCTGTTATATTAACAGTAGCGCCGCCTAGCGAACATCTCTGCAAAGGTGAAGGTTGTTGCTATTAAATGTGTACAAAGTTTACTCTGGCGAACTGATATTAAGTGAACAACAAAATTAGTGCTTCATAATATTTCAAATTTGTGTAAGCTCTATGGCTGTTTTGTAAAGTTGAAACAGTTAGCATAATTGTTTTGAAAACCATCAGGAAACACGTTATCTAGTGCTCATAGAACAACTGGAAAATTGGTACTGAAAAATATTATATTGCTGGCACGGTCACGCGGGCCAGTTGAAAGCGGGCCGCGGGCCAGAGTTTGCGGACCGCTGGCCTACGGTTAACCGATACGTTTTTAAACACACTTAAAATAGTATTGGTATAATCAAACTTTACTTCCGCAATGTCAACTTTGTTCAACACCTGTGAATGCTGCCTGTGAACTAATAATGGCAGGTGTTGTTGAGCTGCAGTACCTGTAGCGGTGTGTAATTAAACGAAAGTTATATTATGTGGTACGCCTCCCTGCACGGGCACAACTCCAAACCCGTGGTTTCAGTACCTTTTTAATGTACACATCCAAAATGTGTCCCATATAGATGACCTTGCAACATTTCTTTCCTTTGCCTACCCTACCATGCAAGGGAAGAAGGGCTGAATGATCAATCAGGCTGGTGGGAATGGAAGAAAAGGGCTCGGTAGTCGAGTCAATGACTGCTGTTATAAATGTTGTCGACGAATGTTACGTGTGTTTCGCTGGCCCACGTGTAGATATTGTGTTCGCACTTTGAAGCCGCAAAATAATTTTATGCAGTGGTTCATTCAAGAGTCCAACATCCCTGACATTCACTGTGAACGGACGGGCGGGCAAGCAAACAACTAAATAGGTAGGTATTTCGAAGAATGGGTGTATTGGATCCACGTATGAAGAATCTAAAAGTCTGAACCCTGACCCGTGTGAACTGGCAACGTATCATAAATGACAGTTGTTAACTCCCGACCCTGACTTATGATAGGAATCAGGCGAGCATGTTGGCTGACTAGCTAGCAGGTTGTCAAGAAAATATGCTAGCTGGCAGCCTGCGACATTTCGAGAACAGCCGACGGGGACTGACAACAACTTAGACGTGGTCCGTGTACGATGCCGTGAGTCAGCTTTAGTAACTTGATATAGATAAACAGATATAAACAGTGTAAGGCGCCTTGAGCTATCCCAAGGACCGTGCTGTTCAAGAACTGTTATGTAATTAATCTGGGACTTACAGAATCAAATCGTTGCAGCAATGACAGGTTCGGTCCGCTGTGACACCAAGGTACCACGCGTACAACGATACATATATGACGAACATCGCGAACGATCAGTTTATGTAAGTTTTCACAAACGAACAATAACTAATGTAAACGTTTCTCCACACGCCACGAGACAGAGTTAGTTGATCGAAAACCGTACCATCCTTTGTCATAGCAACATTAATTTTTTCTAAAAAATATTAAGCAACTCACGAACCACCGCCACCCTGGTACCCGCCCCCCACCTCGCACACAGTCACTCTCCAGTAGGCAGAATACACCAAAAAAGGACGTCATAATTTTATATTTATGCATTGTTATTGTCACGTAGCATTAGTGATGTACAGTGTGCATACATTAGTGATGTACAGTGTGCTTACATTAGTGATGTACAGTGTGCATACATTAGTGATGTACAGTGTGCATACATTAGTGATGTACAGTGTACATACATTAGTGATGTACAGTGAGCATACATTAGTTATGTACAGTGTGCATACATTAGTGATGTACAGTGTGCATACAGACATGAAATACGAGTTTTTTGTCTTGTTTGCTGCCTTATTATAAGGAAAAGGTACGTTTTCGGCGAGCGAAAACCTCGCCGTTGGCTAAAAATGGCGAGTGCCTTGCATAACTCTCCACATGCAGTTATATAGCCTTAGGACATATGTTACCCTGCTTAAGACATACGTTGCCCTATTTCAGACATATGTTACCCTACTTAAGACATATGTTACCCTACTATTGGGAAATCATATTATGAACGATTTTTAATAAAAACCTTCGGGACACGCCGAACGAAAAATCGTCGGGATAAACAAAAATCAGTAAATTCTATGGTTTATGGGAAATCTACATATTTAGGTTTGTGTTTGTCTTGTACAAAGCCGTCGGTACCGCAACGTGTTGGTTTGTTGTTGTTGTTGTTGTTGTTGTTGTTGTTGTTGTTGTTGGTGTTGGTGTTGGTGTTGGTGTTGGTGTTGGTGTTGGTGTTGGTGTTGGTGTTGTTGTTGTTGTTGTTGTTGTTGTTGTTGTTGTTGTTGTTGTTGTTGTTGTTGTTGTTGTTGCTGTTGCTGTTGCTGTTGCTGTTGCTGTTGCTGTTGCTGTTGCTGTTGCTGTTGCTGTTGTTGTTGTTGTTGTTGTTGCCATGCTGTAATCCCTCAGACAGAGACAGCGTGTGTTCTCTCCTCCAAATTCCGGTATGCTTCATTGAACGAACGAAACCCTGCAGGTCAATCTTGGGTAAAGGTCTACATTGTAGACAGTGGTGGGCGAGATATTTCAATCAAGTGGTTCGTTTTCGCTGGACACTGCCCCGTTTTATCCGATGTCCTGCCTCCTGCCCTAACTCCTAAATCCTGCAGCAAATGTGCCATTTTTCTCTTCTCCTGCCTCCTGTCTTGACTCCAAAATATCCATCTTTTAGAATGTTCTATATCTATAAAACGCATCGGTGCATCATGAGTATGCGACTCAGTGGCGCCACCTGCCGATTAAAATGTAACGCGAATAATAAGTCACGTCGAAACATCTATTTTTCATGTGATCTGTTTGAACGCCATGGTACCATATATGAAATATAATTTCTAGAAAACTTGGCATGGCCACAATGTGAAGTGAACTAAAATACAATCGCATGTTAAAGTTTATGTATCCCAAACAGTTGTAGGCCTACTGGACTAATATTACATTCGTAATTCAAACTTTAGAAAATACCTCAACAGCGCGGGGCCGCCAGACAAATAATAATAAAAGTTTAAATTGACAAGACGGAAGCCGTAAGATGGATCGGAAACAACTAACGGCGTGAAAGTATCATTACAATCTCGCTACGTGGTGAGCCTGCTTGAATAAATTCAGTTATTTAATATCACAATCAGTTCTCACAATCAGACACTGACAACTGTTGGACTCTCGATAAGACGACGGCCTCCTCATCCACTCGCCATATGGAGCTCGTTGGCTTGCTGCCTTATTAAAATTCTAGCATAACATGCTGCCACCTGCCGGGTTAATATAATCGGATTCTTCAAACCAATTGGCGTCGTATATAACCCATTTGGGCCATGTTGGCAATTATCCTTTTTGAGGCATGCAGAACACATTGATGTTGTCTTCATACACATTTAAACGTAGTTCACACGAATTCTGAACATATTGACAAAAGCCCAGTTCATTATTTCCAAACGTCAGACGTGCACGTTTCCAAATACTGTAGGCATATAATGTGAAAAAGATCAGTTTTTTTCAGAATGCATTCCTTCAGTGTCCACTATCAATGCGTCATCACCCATATATCTATGACACGCAATTGTGGCGATAGGTCGTTCGATAACAGTATCGCTTATCCGCCTTCGTGAACTCGCTGAGGAGAGTCTGACTCCGAACACACGGTTCAACTGTTACCCACTCCATTTTAGGCGTTACTCTGAAGCGCCAGCAGCCAATCAGCGTCATTAAACAGATTCCACACTATAACATTACTTTGCATGATTTAATTTTTCAGTGTGACAGTTGTGTCAATACAATAAAAAAAAATTCGAATTGCGTCGTATAAACTGATAAACGTACAGTTTCATTTGATGAGTTAACCAAATCCCGGACGAGAGCCTAATTAATATAATTATATATGCACCCAGAACCCGGGTGCATACATATCTTCCGTCACAATGAAAGATACGGTTTAGATCCAGGCCCTGGTGTGTGCGACAAACGTAGGCGCCGCGTTTCGTAGTCTGGACAATCGAGGCTAATTCAGCAACAGCCTGTAAAAAGCTTTCTAATTTTAGCCAAATATTTTATTTGCACTTTTTGGTTTTATTGTGGTTCATTCAAACACATTTGGGCGATAAAGATGTTAAAGTATACATAAACCTCGTAGTAAAAAGGGCACACTATGTAAACATCTCAGAAACAGGAAAGGTTTAATAGGGGTCACGACTTTGGTAGAACATCCAACATGTTGATACTTGATGTTTCTCTCGCAGAATGTATTTTATAATGTTGTCACACTACCGGAGACAGAAATACATTTACAAAGCATGTCAGATTTACGACACACTGATGTGAAAATTCGTTGTTCCATAACTGACATCAACAAAATCAACAAACGGGTGCAAATGCGATCTTTGAGGTTAAGGGATACCTTTCTAATTCATGCAGCGCTGGGAATCGTTGGCTTTTATGTATCCCGTTTTTAATGTTGGATACAATAAGAAACTGCTTCGCGTGGGAAACTAATTTGCTTTGGTGCCTGATACCTTACCAGCCGTTTGACGTCTCGCAGTGGGCGTCCAAGAACATAATGACGTCACCCGTGGCTGCCTCGGCTCCCGCTAGGCGCGCGCTAATCAGGCCAAGGCGTTTCGGGGTGCGGACGATCTTCACTATGCCGTCCGGCCACGTGTCCAGGACGTATTGGTGGAGCGGGCCCGCCAACTCGGCAGCAAAGAACAGAGAAGTCGATATT
>OY759261.1:48067349-48329849 GCA_963662155.1 Lamellibrachia columna
CGCCGAGATCGTCCCGCAGACGGTACACGGGCGGTTTGTGTCCCAAAGAGGAGATAGTGTTTCTGTGTCAGATCGTCATCTTGTACACGGTCATCGTGATAAGCATCTACAACCTGACTGTCGGTCACGGCGATTCTAATCTGTGGACGGCTCTGTTGAGTAGCTCGTTGGGCTATCTACTACCCAATCCCACGTTGAGACGCAATGACGACTGATTTCTACATGACGCTGCCTAGCAACGCTTCTATGAAGACGCACCTCGACAACACCTTGACCCATTACGTCACGGAATTGCCTCACCGCGTCGATCTGATCGGCGAGTGGGAGTGCGGGTTGACAGAGATGCAGTATTCGCACACTTGGTACAACGTCACGGAGAACGATGTCTGGTTATTCCTCGAAGAGGTCGATGTTCCCGACGTGACTCGACGTGCGAAATTGTCGTGTGGATATTACGACGACCCGTTAACATTGCTGTACCACGTCAACAACGGACTGTACAGTCTGAGAACGGAGAAGGCACGAGCTCAAATGAGCTATAGTTCCGTCACTCAAAAAATGACGTTACACATGACGGAGAACACCTCGTTCACCATACCGTACCACAGCTCGACTACTTCCATGTTAGGATTCCACAAGATCGTAGCCACCGGAACGGAGGCAACTACTACTACGTCCGCGTCATCACTCGTCTCCGACTCTCGGACTTCCGACTCCTCGTATCCCTTCCACATCGAGGCCCCCGACGTGGTGGACATGACGCAGGGGTTCAACACCCTATACGTATACACGGACGTCGTGGAGTCTCGTATAGTGGGTGACACTCTCGCGCCTCTGTTGCGATCCATTCCGATTAGCGGACGTCACGGTGACAGGGTGTCCGAACGTTTCACTAACGTTCACTACATACCTCTGTTGCGCTCGAACTTCCACTCGATCGAAGTGGATATAAGAGACGACATGGGCCGGCGCGTACCATTCGAATACGGTCGAGTGACGGTGACGCTTCATTTTCGTCGACGCAAGACCGGACTGTTCCAATGAACTACAACGATTATTACGCGCGTCAGGCCGGCGGTTCGCTGCCCTATTTCGCCGGTGCGCAATACCAACGAGGCCACGGACTGGGCAGTCTGTTCAGCGGTCTGTTGCGCAGCGCCATGCCGCTCATCAAGAGAGGTGCCGTGGCTTTGGGTAAGGGAGCGTTGAAGACCGGCGTTCGTATAGCCGGCGATGTCTTATCGGGCCAGAACATAAAAACGGCTGCCAAGCGACGCGTCACCGATGCCTTGTTGACGGGTCTTCGACCTCCCCCTGGTAAACGTATAAAGAGACCGACTGCGAAGGCGAGAATCACTGCAGTAAAGTATCGACGCAAGAAACGGACGTCCAAGAAACGAGAGATCGACATATTCGACAATGACGCTCGTGTATAGACATGAGACCTCCCACACACCGTTACCGTTGACTTACGGACTTTCCGCCGAATTACGATTCTTACGCGCGCCAGGTCGGCGGTGCGCTGCCCGACTTCGTCGGTGCCCAATACCGGCGAGGTCGTGGACTGGACATTCTGTTGCGCCGCGACGTAAACACCGTGACTTTAGGTAAGGGTATAAAATGACCGTCCGCAAAGACGACAATCACTGTAGTAAAGAGACGACGCGAGAGACGGACGTTCAAGAAACGAGAGATCAACAATGGCATTCGTACATAGACAGTCGTGCGAGGGGGCAAGAGCGAGTTGGATCTCTTTACCGTGCCTCCCACTCAGAACTGCATCATCGCCAGTCACGTTGTGGAACATCAACCCACGGCCTCTCTGGACTCTGGAGGTCCGATAGAATTCTTCATCCCCGGTTCGGGCGACGATTACATAGATCTCGCCAACACGATGATACACGTGCAGGTGAAGGTGACACGACCCAACGGAGACGATCTCGACGCGGCTGCACCCGTAGGACCGGTGAACAACTGGCTGCATTCGCTGTGGAGTCAGGTCGACGTCTCCCTGAACGGCACGCTCGTGACCCAGTCGTCCAACACGTACGCGTATCGAGCCTACGTGGAAACGCTGTTGACTTACGGACTCGGTGCCAAGTCGACGCAGCTGACGAATCAGCTGTGGTACAAGGACAAGGCTAGTCGCATGAGTGCCGTCGAGCTGGTAGATGGACCCGATCCTAACCCCGGGTTCGTGACTCGACGAGAGTATATAACAGGCAGTCGCGTGGTCGACATGATGGGTCGCCTCCACGTGGATATGTTTCTGCAGGATAAATTCCTAATCAACGGAGTCGACGTCAAGATACGACTGGTGCGTAGTAAGCCGTCGTTTGCGTTGATGTCCGGAGGAGTAGCCCCTGATTACAAGATAACGATCGTCAACGCAACCTTGTTCGTCAAGAAGGCCACCCTCAACCCAGCCGTGCAGGTGGCTCACATCAAAGCGCTCGAGAAGAGCACGGTCAAGTATCCGTTACGACCCGTCAGTGTCAAGGTGTACTCCATTCCCGCGGGAGCTCGGTCGCACACGCACGAGAACCTGTTCCTCAGTACACTGCCGAAACGTCTCGTACTGTGCTGCATCGACAACGACGCCTACAACGGCACGTATGATAAAAACCCATTTCACGCCAAGAACAACGCCATAGGCTTCCACTCGGTGTACGTGGAAGGACGTCAGATACCCTCCAAGCCCTTCCAGCCCAACTTCGAGGAAAACCTCTTCGTCAGGAGTTACACGAGCCTGTTCACCTCGACCGGCAAGATCTGGCAGGACGAAGGGAACGGTCTGACTCGCGACGACTATCGAGACGGCTACACCTTCTTCTGTTTCGATCTGACCCCCGACCAGTGCGACGGTCCCTGCTTCAATCTGGTGCAAAAAGGCAACCTGCGCATCGAATTTCATTTCCGAGAAGCGCTTCGTACCACCGTGAACGTCGTCGCCTACGCCGAATTCGAATCCGTGCTGGAAATCGACAAGAATCGCAACGTCATCTACGACTACTGAGATGAACACCCTGCAGATCGCTCGTCTACTGGCGATGGATTCGAACACCGCGTCCGTCTTTGGTGGCGTTGTACCCAAAGACGGACTGCCTAAAACAATAGACGCTTTACCGATCGCCTTCGTGTGCAACACCGACGACGGCGACGAACCGGGCGAACATTGGATAGCGCTGTACCTGGCCTCCGACGGACGCGGCGAATACTTCTGTTCGTACGGTCTACCGCCCCTTCACGCTGCGTTCAGTGCCTTCTTGAACAAACACTGTTCCGAGTGGACTCATAATAACAAGAGACTTCAGAGTCCACTGTCTAACGTTTGCGGACAATATTGTGTAACTTATATAATGTTTCGATGTAACGGTTCTCCTATGAGAACTTTCGTAAACGCGTTTCGAACCGATCTGGTCGCTAACGATTGTCGCGTGTTCGATTGGATTAACCTACTGAAAAAGGGTATACCGTACTATCGCACATCGTACTGAACCTCTGGCGAGGTGGAAACACCCGTAAGTTCGCGACCTCTGGCGCGATGGTCGACATCCGCAAGTCAACTCATCGTCATCGTCATCATGCCCGTTGTATTCATTCGAACACGCTTGTACTGTTGTCGTTACGATCGTCTCGCTTGTACTGCTGCCGCTTTGTTTTATTCAATAAAATACGTGTGCACCGTACGCTTTTGTTCGTCTCCTTACTATGTAAAAAACATGAGTCCGTTAGGTGTCCCCGCCCGTCAGTCCGCCAACCCGCCCGTCAAATTAATATTAATATTTAATTCAGTCACCAGGGGCGCTAGGAGGTTACAACACAACGCACTGTCCGTTAGGTATCCCCACCTGTCAGTCCGCCATTCAGTCGCAGTCGCTAAAGAGCGCACGTGTTATCCAGAAGATCACGCGCGAGAACGCGCGCGCGTCAGTCGCTAGATGGCGCTACGGTTACTCTTCGATTACTCTCCGCTAGGAGGCGCTCGTGTAAGGCTGCGCGCGCAACCGGATGTAGAAGTAGACCATGGGTGCAAATTCGTGAGGTTTGAAAAGCTATAAGGTACTACTATCGTTTCGTGAAAAATCATGTCAATCTAATATACAATACAACATGCGAGCTCGTTGGTGCAAATGTGTTATTCCTTCTTATATCCTCTTGCGTTAAGACTTCGCATAGGGCGACCATTTTGTCTATCGTTTCGAGGTTTAGGTAAGTTGGGGCAAAACGGCCCCTGGAGGTAAGACGCCCACCCACAGCACGTATGCAAAATATAAAACTCTGAACGTCCCAAAATATGGTGCAAAATGAAGCTAACATCTATAGGACACTCACCCGAAAGCTCAGCAACACGAGACAGACGTAAATAAATCAGCGTGTTTTTTAACTTTTATATGCACCATTATACGTTCTGATCTAATATTTTGGCAACAGTAAAATGATGCAACTCACTATAAAATGATATGAATCATGAACTTACTTGGTGACATAATAATATTATTAATCACTTGACAGGTCAAACAATAAAAAATGGGCAATATTATGTTATGTTCTGTATACATCGTGTTAAGACACACGTAGTGCATGTGGGGCAAGACGGTCCCGTGCATATGGGGCAAGACGGTCCCCTTGCATATGGGGCAAGACGGTCCCCATGCATATGGGGCAAGACGGTCCCCATGCACATGGTGCAAGACGGTCCCCTTACATATGGGGCAAGACGGTTCATGTGTCTTATACCGTACGCACATGACAACAATGTAAAATTAAATATAAATTTAACAACTATAATAGCCTAATATATTGATATTATACCATTTGTATGTATACATTTTATGTTTAGGCAGTGGTTCGTTCATAATATAAGCGAAAACCACGGGGAGGGAGCTATTGAACGTCTTGCCCCAGGCAGAGGGCGTCTTGCCTCAGGGATTGGGCATTTCTTCTTACAACATCAATGTAAATGTCTGCAAATACACATATATCATATATTGAGAGAGGTAATCATAGCATTCAGATAGATCATGTTGGTGAACAACTGACGGGCGGATGGATGAGATGTGAGGGTGTGAGTGATGAATGAACGAACAATGAAGTATTACAACAAGCAGGAATGCATACATACACATATTCAGACTACGCATAATGGCTGGCATGTGTCTAAGGAATCACCGACTGTTGTAAAGAGATATGGCACTATGTAAGAATGTCCTTTTGTATCTCTCTTTTCTGGCATACGTCGAACTGAGGCGTTTCCCTGAGGGCAGGAGCTGGAACAGGTGATTCATTGGATGAGATTCATCATCCATGATTGTTTTTGCCTTCTGTATGGTTCGTTCCGTGTACAGTTGTTCTAAGGAGGGGGGAAGTAATGTAACTAACTTAATGTAAATTTGCTGAAAATAATTTTCCAATGGGAAACATACATGTCTATCTACAATATGTACACACTAAAGACATATTAACACAGTATAATGGTGCACAATTTGAAAGTTTTCCTTAGGGGGCCCCCTGCCCCAGGTTACCCTACTACCTTTCCCTCTCTTAGAGTCATAAAAGAATCAGAATCTTAAAAAAAGGTTCTTCTAAAAATGTTCTTAGCCTTTCACATTTTCCTTTTCCAGTTGGATTCCACATACAATTTGTGTTGTTTTGTTTTGGCAAAATCATCGGACAAATGATTCAATCATTGTCGACTGGGCACCGTCGAAATTCGGCGAAAATGGGTAAAACTGGCTTCGCCTTTATGACATAAGGATTGTCACATTTTGGCGCAAGTTAACCGGTGTAACAACCACAGTCAATTATGTTGATGAACCCGGTTCACGATGGGGTAAATTAATCGAGGGACTTAACTTGGGGAATGTGAGGCTCACGACTGGTGCTGGAGTCGTCCAGCAGGATGACCTCGTGTAGATACTGCGGCGGACTGCGGTTGACCACGCTGTAGACAGTGCGCATAATCGGACTCCAAGCCTCGTTGTAATAGATGATGATGACGCTGACAGTCGTAAGATCCTTCGGGTATTCCTTCGTGCGACATCTAGGAGAGGATGATCGCCTTTATATACACAGAACGTGGCTACTCCGTCACAACACCGCATGAAGTAGTTGGAGTTATTCTGGCTACGCTATGCCACAAACCCCGTTTCTAAATTGGGAAGGTTTTGACATTGAAAATATCTTTAAAATTAAGATTCTGTTGAAGAATATAGCCAGGCTATTAATTACAACCCAGTCCGGGAGGGTAATTAAGCGTTTTTCAAATATAAGCATAGTATACATGTATTGGATTTTTCAAACATTAGCATAGTATAGATGTATTGGATTCTGATAAATATGCGAAACTGAATTCACACATCTGAGGAATGATCACGTAATTACAAGGGAATCCAGACTTATGTTACCTATGGACGTATGGACTTATGTGAGGTAAATAGGCACACAATTGTAATCTTATGTCTCGCAATTTTAGACTCGTGCAAGTTAAATAAGTACATACTTTATATTATGAATACCATTACCCTGTTAGTTATATGTCCACGTTGTGGTCAACGTAGTTTTAAAGGTACAGATCCTCATCTTATTTTTCTTCAAAAGACTAACCTACTCTAACATCTTGGGCACCCAAATGTGCTTAAAATTATTGTCAATTGTTTGCATATAATTTGACCGTTATCTACTCAATTTGAATGTCTCGGTTAGAATATCACGTTTACATCGCATGCTGAGGAGAACGCAATTTCACGTGCGTTATTGATATGCCCATCGATCCCGTGAACACTTGACGCCGATCAACTTTATTCGCGGTTATTGGACATTTCGACAGCTGTTCGTGAATGTACGGAATAGCAAGGTCGATATTCATAGACAGATATAACGGTAGTTATTCTTAAAAAAACGTGGTTCGTTGTGTCATGCCCCCTTTGCTTAAAGTTTTTGATTTGTTCCGTATTTTTCCGTTGCGCCACTACACGGTAGAATGGTAAACTAATGGGTGACTAGGCTTGCCCTACATTGCCCCCCCCCTTTGGTTTCCCTCTTTGCGAGATCGTAGGCACGTCACTGACTTCACCCGACTGTAAAAAGCCTTCTAATTTTATCCAAATATTTTATTTGCACTTTTTGTTTTAACATTATTTTCTTACGGGCATACACCTAGTCACCTACTGCGTGCACACTTTACATACAACTTTCACGTAGGGAATACGATCACACAAGACAGAGGCGCCATCTAGCGAGTGAGGAGTTACCTACGCCAGACTGCGGGAGTCGACGAGCGCCCTCTCGAGTGAAACCTTATCGCTCGCCACGATGTTCATCCCTTCCTTCTCGTGTAGTTCCTTAGCCCGATTCTGCTCCTCCGCCGTCAGTGGACCCTTCCCGGACCCTTCCTATCTCCCTGCGTCCTCTGGTAGTCATAGTAACGCTTCAGCCGCATCAATACGACGTGTCGACGAGACAGCCCCATTCACGTGTAATCCGTGCTCGATTAACTGTCGCATAATCCCAGCAATCCGGCCGCTGACACGTGTCAACTATTCGAGCACTCGACCACTTGCGTGCCTTGTCGTGTCACTGCATTGAATACTAACCCTTTACTCGTTCCGTTGGTCGCGCGCCGTGATCCAGTAAAAAATACAAACGCAGCTGTTTCGTACAGCTAAACGGCTGTCGGTCGCTCATCTGCGAGTGTGTGGTCGTATCACTGAATATAGGTAAATCCCAGTAGCATTCTAGTAGCCGCCTGTTGACATATATAGCTACACCTCTACTACAGGCGACACTAAATTACACCGCAGCGGCTGCAGTGAGGCCCGGTGCATCCATGCGTGACGAAACGAATTGTTGTCCCGCTTGACTGCATTACGTTGTCGCTACAGCGAGGGCAAGTGGTTGATAAAGTATAGCGTGGGTCGTTAAAATGCCGTCGACTGTTCTTTACGACATGAATACTTTACATTGAAATAAACACCAATACCATTCTGCCATGAACGAACAGTCTTCGCGCAGTAATTGCAACTTGGCTGAATGCGTCCCAGAGAAGTTCAGTTGCTGTTGGAATGTCTGCCAATGTGCCAGCTTTGAGCGATTCAATCGACCAGATACATATTTATTCCATTATGTAAGAATTAATAAGAACTTTTATTTACACAGGGATGTTGCCGAAGCAAGCGTTGCTATTGGCGGTGATCCTGTCTGATATATTATTTACATGTTTATTGTATTTCAACAGTATCTTGTTATACGTGGTTCAGCAATATATTTTATGTACATTGAATTGTGTGTAACCTGGCGACAAATACGTCGTTTGCAACGTTATACGCAGGCATAAGTTATGTTCTGTTGTACGACGCGCAGCGAGAGGCGAACATGGTTGAAAGCACAAATCCATTTACAAAGCATATCTAATAATAGACTAGTCAACGCATATTTTGTGCTTATTGCGTTAACCCCCCTCGCCCATTTTGGATACAAGACTTGGCAATTTAAGGTGTTATAAATAATGATGTATGATAGTGCTATTTGTGAATATGATAAATAAATATTTACAATACAATTGTGCGCCGTGTTATTAGTGTTAAACTCAAGTGCGCGATTTTCTTCATTAATTCAACAGTGCCCGTATTGCTTGTTTTTTTGCATTTGCCATTTTCATACGTGCCATAACGGATTGTGCGATTGTTGCATATGCATCTATGGTGGATCTCCATGAGCACATGGACACATCTCTAGCTCACAAACAAATTCCCTGCTCATGAACACTGTGTGAACGAACAATAGCAAGAAGCAACAGTAGTATGAGAGCATTTCTGAAGGGTTAAATTAGGAGACCATGTGCACGATTGACTTCCGTTTCCGGTTTCATGCGCATGCGCACAGGTTTCTGGGTAGCCTGAGCGCCCCTGGCGACTGTATCAGCGCCCCCTGGCGATTTGAGCTAACCCTAACCCTAACCCCAACCTGGTGTCGACTAAATAGCCCTAACCTTCTATCGCCTGCAGTGAACCCTAAGCCTAACCCTATCCCAACCATAACCCTAACTCCCTGTGGGCTGTAGTTTAACCCTAACCTTGTGTTAGGCTGAGTCTGCATCGTGTGCTACTATCCAGCTGTAAGCCGTACTGCGAAATCAAAGTGCGTTATCAGTGTTGCAATTTTGCAAGTGCAGCGTCGTTAACAGTGACAATATTGCAAGTGCGGTAGTGATACAAGACTAGGCAATATAGGCAGTATATAGGCGTCGACATAAGACGACATACAATTAAAAGTTCTTAATATAATGTGATGATGTTATATGTATTTTATAGCCTACACGTGGCTCCATATTTGTCGCTGGATGCATGGACATGCGACCGATGAAGGTGACGCGCGCCAATGGGGACGATCTCGACTTGGCCGATCCCGTGGGGCCAGTGAATAACTGGTTGCATTCGTTGTTCAGCCAAGTCGAAGTCTACCTGAACGGCACGCCCGTGACCCTTCGACCAAAACGTAGGCGTATTGTGCCTACATAGAAACGCTGCTGAGTTACGGCACCGATGCCAAGTTCACGCAGCTGACGGGTCAGCTGTGGCACAAGGACACGGCCACTCACATGGATGCCGTCGAGATAGTCGATGGTGCCGCGGCTAACGAAGGGTTCGTGGTTCGACGAGAGAACATCGTACGGAGTCGGGTCGTCGAGATGATGGGTCGTCTACACGTTGATCTGTTTATGCAGGATAAATTCCTGATCAACGGCGTCGATGTCAAGATACGAATGGTGCGCAGTAAATCTGCGTTTGCGCTCATGGCTGGTGGGGGCAATTACAAGATAAACATAGTAAATGCCACCTCGGTTGCAAAGAAGGCTACCCTGAATCCGACCGTGCAGATGGCGCACATCAAGGCTCTCGACAAGACCACGGTCAAGTATCGGATGAGATCCGTCGACTGCAAGGTGTACTCCATTCCCGCGGGCGCTCGGTCGCACACGCACGAGAACCTGTTCCTCTATACCCTGCCGAAACATCTGGTGCTGTGCTGCATCGATAACGATGCGTACAATGGTGCGTACGACAAGAATCCGTTTCACGACAAGAACAACGCCATAAGCTTCCACGCAATGTACGTGGACGGAGACAGATACCCTCCAAACCTTTCCAGCCGAATTTCGAAGATGACCTCTTCGTCTGGAGCTACATGAACCTGTTCACCTCGACCGGCAAGATATGACAGGACTAGGGAAAATGACTGAATCGCAGCGACTTCCGGCACGGTTACACCTTCTTCGGTTTTGATCTGACCCCCGACCAGTGCGATGGCCCCTGCTTCCATATCGTGCAAAAGGGCAATCTGCGCATAGAGCTGCATTTCCGTGACGCGCTGCCGAACACCATGAACGTTATCGCCTACGCCGAATTCGAGTCCGTGCTGGAAATCGACAAGAGCCGCAACGTCATATACGACTACTGAGATGGATACCCTGCAGATCGCCAGACTACTGTCGATGGACCCGAGCACCAGATCAATATTTCGCGGTGTCGTACCCAAAGACGGACTGCCTACGACGATAGACGGTGCCCTGCCTGCGGCCTTCGTGTGCAACACCGACGACGGTGACGAACCGGGCGAACATTGGATAGCGGTGTACCTGGACGCCGACGGACGCGGCGATTACTTCTGCTCGTACGGCCTGCCGCCACGACACGCGGCATTCCGCACCTTCATGAACGAACATTGTTCCGAGTGGACTCATAATAGCAAGAGACTTCAGAGTCCTCTGCCTAACGTTTGTGGACAATATTGCTTAGCTTATGCATTGCTTCGTTGTAATGGCTTTCCGATGAGAACTTTTATCAACATATTCGGCACCGATTTAGTAGCTAACGATTCCCGCGTGTTTGATTGGCTTAAACAGCTGCGACAAGGTAGACTGTACTGTCGCACATCGTACATCGATTGAGCCTCTGGTGAAGTGGATGCACCCCTAAGCTCACGACCTCTGGCGTGATGGTAAGCATCCGCAAGTTACCTCATCATCACCCTCGAGCCTCTGGCGAGGTGGAGACACCAATAAGCTCGTGACCTCTGGCGTAGTGGTCAACACTCGCAAATCACGTCGTCATCATCATAATAGTTGTAGTTGTAGTAATATTACACGCTACCCTTGTTGTATCATCATGATTGTGTTGTTCAATAAAATACGTGTGAACTCGTACGATACCGTGGTGTGTTCGTTTCTCGTTTCCTCGTTAGTCCCTTTGATCAATGTTAACGACTCTGTTAATGAACGCTGCTAACAAACCCTTTGATCCCTGTTCACGAATGCCGCCGCTTCTTCTGCTGCTGGTGCTTAGGGTTAAACTACAGTCCATAAGGAGTTAGGGTTAGGGTCGGGGTAGGGTCAGAGTTCGGATTAGGGTTAGGATTCACTGCAGACGATATAAGGTTAGGGTTATACATCGGACACCAGGTTGGGGTTAGGGTTAGAGTTAGCTCCATTCGCCAGGGGGCGCTCAGGCTACACAGAAGGCTGTGCGCATGCACAAGAAACCGGGAACGGAAGTCAATCGTGCACATTTCTGAAGGATTTAATCCTTCAGAAATGCTCACATTCTACTAGCCACGGTAAGAAACCACCAGCTACTGGGATGACACCAGGCTGTTACCAAACTGGTGTCATCCCAGTAGCCCCCGTGTCTCTAGCCCCCGTCCCAATAGCCCTCCGAGGTGTGAGAATTGAGTGCCAGTAGCCCCCGAGGTGTGAGAATTGAGTGCCAGTAGCCCCCGAGGTGTGAGAATTGAGTGCCAGTAGCCCCCGAGGTTTGAGAATTGAGTGCCACTAGCCCTCCAGGCAGTATGCTGTTGATTTAACACACCCCTCTTTCTAGATATTTCTAATTGTAATTAGAGTTAATCATTTGACCCGTCGACCATTTGAAGCTCCATGTAACTTTCACATATCAATAGTGTGGTATGAAAAGCTCACTGTCCTAAGAGTTAAAGTAAATCCTCAACATAAAGTTTGTTTGAGGTGAGCAAAACCCAATTTAACTCACACATAATAGCTAATTGCCCTGATTCAGGTATAAACTATTGAAAGTCAATTGCCCTAACTTTTAACTGAATAAACTATTGATTGTGGACTTGTGGTGTTCTGTGCCTGTCAGTTCACACATCTCTAGCCAATAAGGAAAGGATATGTTGAGCTGCTCTGCTCTAGCTAGCCTGACTTTCATGTTGAATTTTATATTTGAGTTGACACATGAAACATGGCTGCTAGTGTTGAGTTCATCGAAGGTGCTAGGGGACTTCCTATTGCTGTTTTGAACAGTTATACCTATCACAAATCGAAAGCGTTGACAAATGGCATGAAATTCACATGTAGCAAGACGAAAAGTGTGAAGTGTAAGGCATGTTTCGTGGTCAGCGATGATGGACTGTGGTGAAAGCTGAAGATAGCCACAATCACCAACTCAACCCTGGTGACGTACAAGCGCGACAGTTGAGAGGAAACATGAGGGATGAGACGACTTCAATGCTGGCGATTTACGATCAGGAAAAGGTGAAACTGCTTCAACAAAATTCGACTGCGATGACTTCACTCTGCCTCAATACCAGCGAGCCAAGTCATCACTGTACAGTGAACGGAGGAAATGCTTCTCCATAATGCCATCCACAAGAGGTGACATTGACCTGGATGGCCAGTGGACAACTACGGTTCAAGGAGATCGGTTCCTGCTTGGCGAGGATGGCGATGGAGCCGACAAGAAAATAGCGTTTGCATCCAACTCTAGTGAATGCTGATACCTAACATATGGATGGGAAGTTTGCAACAAAACCAAGGCTGTTTTATCAAATAGTCACATTGCATGCATTCGTTATTGGAGTGATGCTGCCACTTGTATTTGGTCTGCCCCCCAACAAAGATGGGAACACCTACATTCGTTTCCTCAGTTTGGTGAAGAAAAAGTATGAATCAATCGGATTCACCATCAGCCCCCAACGTATCATACAGGATTTCGAGAAAGGTTTTGTGAATGCCTGCCTACACGTGTTCCCGGGAGTGATTGTCAAGGGGTGCTACTTCCACTACGCCCAGTGTCTGTGGCGGAGAATCCAAGGAATAGGACTATCCGTGAGAACAGAGAGAACGCTGACCACAGGAATTGGTTTCGTATGCTACTAGCGATGCCATTCGTCCCCGTGCCACACGTGAAAGACGCATTTCAATTTGTCAAGAACACAGCACCGGATATACCCCGTGTAAGAAACTTCAATGACTACTTCGACAGTAGAACGGGCAGTATCCAATCGAAATGTGGAATTACTTTAAATATGACGGCCCTCGCACCAACAATCACGTTGAACGGTATCATACACGATTCATGCGGAAGGCAGGCAAGTTACACCCCAATATCTTTGATGTGGTCGAACTGTTCAGCCAAGAGGAAGCCGCATCACTCGTCTCCATCCTCCAGCTACAGTCGGGTCAGCCCGCTCCCAAGCGCAGGAAGAAGTACATCAACCTCGATGCTCGTTTGGTCGAACTTGGATTGGAATACATGCTGTGTGACCGGGGAATTGAGTCGTATCTCAGTGCCATTGGACACATGATGGACAATTTCACTTAATTTCATTGAATAGTCATGCTTGCATATGGATATGGTTTTATATGTGCAAACAACTTATTATCAACTTTGATAAGACATTGTAATGTTTTCTCACAGCAATGTTTTGATCACCGCTATGAAAACAGTATTGTTTTTATGTTACATTTCCATTTACTGTCTATTTCTCCTATTCGCCGTATGGAGCTCTTTGGCTTCCTGCCTTATTAAAATTCTTGCAAAACATGCTGCCACCTGCTGGGTTAATATAATCAGATTCGGCAAACCAATTGGCGTCGCATATAACCCATTTGGACCATGTTGGCAATTATCGTTTTTGAAGCATGCAGAACACATTGATGTTTCCTTCACACAAATTTAAACGTAGTTCACACGAATTCTGATCGTATTGACAAAAGCCCAGTTCATTATTTCCAAACGTCAGACGCAGTGCCACCAATGCAAGGATAACACTTATATATGACGTCAGCAGTACACAGGGCAATGCATTTTAGCGACTCACCTTACTAAAATCTACTTTGTGGAAGTATTTAGTTTACCCATAAATGGAAACGTTTATCTGAAATACAATGCCTGAAGTGTATATGACATGTTTCCTACCTCTGATATGCTAATATGTTAATGATGTCAATAATCTTACCATCACATGTTTCAACCGAGTAGTGGACAACCGTAATGTCCTCCTATGCAATTTTTAAATTAAGGTAAAATCTTTATAGAAATATGCTACTTCATTACTTTATAACTGAAATGCAACAGCAACAGATAAATAAATACAATGTTAGGTGTTCCCGTCTTTGAAATAAATATGTGCAAAAATAATGTCACAACCACCTGCTTTGATTGTGTCATGTACAAACGTAAACTATTGAGTGATGATTATTAACTGTGTTTATTTTTACACATATATTTGTAAGAACGTTTTGTTTTTTCCTGCATACATGGAAACTCAAATAAATTAAACAAATAATTGAATAATTCACATATCATGAGCATCTTCAAGAAACAAATCCTATATAATTTTCTTCTCCGTCGTTCAGTTTGATGTCGCCACAGGCGGTTGCGCGGTAAACACGAAAAGGAGCAGTCGGAGACTGCTTCTGGACGTTTTGGAAGTTACTTTTCCCACATGCGGGTTATTTCCGCCAGAAGGGTTGCCGAGGTATGTGGGAATATGAACTGGTTCTTCAGGCGACGTCGGGCCAGCCTAATAAAGTTGGCCGCGTTACTGTTTCTCTTGTACGTCGTCTACATACTAATTGGGGGACCTGTGCATGTCACGACAGAGCGGCTAAATCGTTACATTGTCTACCAAAGGTGGCAACGTTGTAGGATTGGAACTGGAGAGAACGGTGCCGGCGTCGACATGACTGTGGACCAGAAGAAGGAGGCTAAAGAGTTGTACAAAAAGGAAGGGATGAATATTGTGGCGAGCGATATTGTGGCGCTCGATAGGGCGCTCGTCGATTCACGCAGCGAACAGTAGGTGGCGATACTGCACATTCGCTAGGTGGCGTAACTATATGGCGTAGGATAGGGACTCTAGCCTAGTGTTAGCGTTATGCTCACACTCCCCAACAATGGCGACACTTCGCATATCACCACTGTCACAACTTAATTATGAATAGACAGTCGCGGAGTGGTATAACCGACTTGTAGGTTGGGCAACGCGATTGTTATTTACTTGTTACGTCATTTCAAATATGTAGGCCTACTTCAGTAACGACTAACGTAACAGACTTTCAAAAAAAAAAACGAACGTTATTGTATTTCTATTCACATTTTTAGTACAAACACTATCCAGAATCGTTTGCATTTATAACTGAGATAATTCGTGACAAAATTAGCAGTTTACCTAATGAATATATATATATATATATATGTATGTATGTATGTATGTATGTATGTATGTATGTATGTATGTATGTATGTATGTATGTATGTATGTATGTATGTATGTATGTATGTATGTATGTATGTATGTATGTATGTATGTATGTATGTATGTATGTATGTATGTATGTATGTATATATGTATATATATATATATATATATATCAAATGTAAGCTGTGGCTGTGGTTAGTCGCGCCATTGGTGGGAATTATAAGCTATAAATGAATATGCATAGAGGGGCTAACTGTAGAAATGGTTGTTGATTAGATAACACATACATAGAGGGGTTAACTGCAACAATGGTTGTTGATTAGATAACACATACATGGAGGGGCTAACTGTAACAATGGTTGTTGATTAGATAACACATACATAGAGGGGCTAACTGTAACAATGGTTGTTGATTAGATAACACATACATGGAGGGGCTAACTGTAACAATGGTTGTTCATTAGATAACACATACATGGAGGGGCTAACTGTAACAATGGTTGTTGATTAGATAACACATACATGGAGGGGCTAACTGTAACAATGGTTGTTGATTAGATAACACATACATAGAGGGGCTAACTGTAACAATGGTTGTTGATTAGATAACACATACATAGAGGGGCTAACTGTAACAATGGTTGTTGATTAGATAACACATACATAGAGGGGCTAACTGTAACAATGGTTGTTGATTAGATAACACATACATAGAGGGGCTAACTGTAACAATGGTCGTTGATTAGATAACGCATACAAATTAAACAGATAATGGTTGACGATAACAACGGGCAGACTGTGTACCACACTCCCCAACAGTGGCGCCACTGCATATCACTGCCACAACTTGATTATAATTTTAAATGGACAGTTGCGCAGTGGTATAAACGAATGGTTGGCTAGGCAACGCGGTTGTTGTTTAAGACTTGTTGCGTCATTGCAACTGTGCATTGCAAATGTGCAAATTGTGTATACGTAGTTTAGTTTCAAGCAAAAACGAACGTTATTGTATGTTCAATGCAAACACTATCCGCAGTTGCATGCAATTGAAATTAAGATATTCTTAAACAAAATTAGTAGTGTACCAAATAAAATAACGATGTGCTGAGTCTGCACATGAAATGTAAGTTAAATGGCAGTGGTGAAATGGTGGGTGGCGCCACTGGTGCAGAGTTTGGCGTTGTACCTCTAAGATTTAGAAAATCTGGTTATGGTGACCTAGTAACATGGATAGTTCAGCATTCGGACCAGACAATTTAAGTTATATTTTAAATATCACAGTGGCTCCTATGATTGCGATCATGTCTGTTCTTAATAGAAGTTTCACTGACCCACATTAATGATATGCTTTGCCTAATATAGAATTATTAATATTTTCCGCATATGCATGCTATCTATTTAATGCAATAAGTGTATATTATACTCATAGCTATGGTTACTGTTATGCTAAATGTCAACGATGTTATGGTTATGTACGTAAATATCGTAATTATGCATTGATCTCCTAGATGTCGTCAGAAGGTCTACCCAGAAGACCTGCCCAATGCCAGCGTCATCGTCGTTTATTACAACGAGGCTTGGAGTCCGATTCTGCGCACTGTCCACAGCATGGTCAATCGCAGTCCGCCGCAGTATCTACACGAGGTCATCCTGCTGGACGACTCCAGCACCAGACGTGAGCCTTACATTCCCAGGTTAATTATACTGAACAAAATGAGGATCACAGGTAAAGATTTCGCCAATATCCCTTGACCGAGATGGTCGTATGGTGCCATCTCCACACATTCTTCGCCTGCATTGCCTGTCTTCTGCTGTCCGTAGTTGAGTCGGTAAGTTTTGCTTGGTCCTTTCCTGTACATTTGTCAGCGAGTTTTCCCTTTGGCTGCCCCGTCTTCTCTTGCCCTCCAGGGTGCCCGTCTTCTCTTGCCCTCCAGGGTGTCTGGCAGGTTATTCTTTTAAATGGTGTTTATGCTAAACCAGGAGAGCTTTCGTCGTCTCAACAAGGGCTATCAATTGCTCTCTAGCAAGACAATCATTAAGATTTCGCATCAGAACAAATGTCAGATACATTCGAACCGCCATAAAACTCATAAAACGCATCCACGCGTGCATACAGAGAGAAAGGAGGGAGCATACTGAAACAGGGAGGAACGGAGAATGAGGGAATATAAGGAGAGGGAAGTGTATGCAAGCTACCTACTGTAAAAAAATCAAAATCCAACGTTCTTCCCTATCTACTTAGCCGAGTTGGGGGGCCCTGTCCACCAGTACGTCCGGGACACGTGGCCGGACGGCATAGTGAAGATCGTCCGCACCCCGAAACGCCTTGGCCTCATCAACGCGCGCCTAGCGGGAGCCGAGGCAGCCACGGGTGACGTTATTATGTTCTTGGACGCCCACTGCGAGACGTCAAACGGCTGGTTAGTTTCTAGGCATTAAACATTTACGTTAGTTAGTGGTAATTTTACATCGAAGTATTTATCGGAACATATGTGTTCCTTATATAACAACGCAACGGCACATTACGGAGGAATATCCACGGGGGAGATACATTTCCCCCGGGGAAAGATAACCTAGGCAATATCTTCCCCACCAGGTAGATATACTGTGACACCGGGTTTTGGTAGAATAATTAAATGCTGCAGTCACCTACCAATCAACCTGACTACATTATAGCTGGCATGTTTCACTGCTCATTTTTTATTTTACTGAATCTACTATAATTTGACTAATCTAACACGATATATTATTAATATTACTAGCACAAATACCCACCCTCCGGACGGGATGACTTGGTAAAATGTCTACATACACATTATCACAGAAATATACATCTATGCCTTGGTATGCGGTGCTGCCAGTCAATATCTTAATGGCTTCTTGGATAATTGAGACGTAATACTCTCAATTGTAGAAACGTGTAGTGTTGCCTTGACCTTGGCCTTGACCTTGTATTTCGTAACTTGGGAGAATGGAAGAAAGATTATAGCGAGGTGAATTTCTAAAAAAATAACTGAACCCCTGAAATTGTGACGCCCGAGTCACAAAGCGAGTAGAATGAGTAGCATGACATACGTACACACATACATACGTACACACATACGTACACACATACATACGTACACACATACGTACACACATACATACGTACAAACATACATACTTCTAAACAGGTTGAAAGAATATTTGCTTTTTCCCCATCATCTGTTGACGTGTTGGATTTGGGATTGGTTGGATCTGTATTTAATTTACCAATTCCTGGTTTGATTGCAGTTTTGGATTTATAATATTGCCAGAAGGCTTTTAGGTTCTTTTTTGTTTGATTAGCTACATTTCTTTCAAACTCCTGTCTAAGTTTTCGTGTTAAAGCTCTGACTTTGTTTCTAATTGTGCAGTACTCTAAGTATTTCTTCCCATATCTTGTTTTTATATATCTTGTCCATAATCTATTTTTATGCCTAATCAGCTTTCTAGTTTTGGCATTCAGGGGAAAGTTTCCCTTCCTGTGATAAAAAGAGTTTTTGGATACATTTCTGTATGAATTGTGTTTTGTCAGGCATCATGTGGGACCGGGACACTCTCGGTACTTACCTGAAGAACCCAAAGAAGTACATCCCAGGGATGAAGATGATCTTCGTTGGACTCAAGAAGAAAGCCGACCGAGATAATCTAGTTGCCTTCCTAGAAAGCAAGAAATAGAAACCCTTACAATGTGTGGTTGACCGGTCACGGGGTTGTGACATCGCCATCGAGCTATGCAGCAGTTATCCAAGAACTGAGATCTTTGACATGTGCATTGATACAGAAAGAATAGTGTTGGGCAGCATTTTATCGAGATTTTAATGATTCTGCCAGTACGCCAGAATATTCCCATCAAGCCCTTGCAGCAAGAGCTGTATACAGATTTCATGGACGCTTTTAATGAAAAGACTAGGCTAATTGTACAAAGAATACGTATTTAGGTGGTACACGAGGATACTCTCAGGTCGCATTTGTGGTCCCTGTTGTCACATGAAAGTGATTGTATTTCTGTTTTGCAATCATGACATATAAAATTATTTGGAATATCTCTTGTCTTGTCTTGTAGTAATACTGGCCAACACTCCTATGGAGTCAAACGGTAAGGGTTGGGTGCGCATGCTATTTAGTCATTTATAATCTCAGTGGTGGTGTTCTCTGCATTTTTGAATTTACACAATTTATTTTCTTACTAATCCTAGTCCAGTCCAAGACTACTTTTGCTAAATTCATGCAGGATTTACTTTAGGGTGTTCCTGGCTTACATTCTGGCTTCGTGCAAGTTTCAGTATGCATGTAGGAAGGACAGTGTGTAAATTAGCAACATACACATTTTCTTAGTTTGTCGTTTTCTGCATTGTGTTAAATGTATATTGGGAACACTAGCTAAACGAGTTCCTGAATTTTAGCAGTTGTGTTCTAAGCCATTGCTTAAATTGGTTCACTTTTATACCAATTATTCGGAGGATCAACATGAAGTGAACAAACAGTGGATTCAAATCGTGAAAACTATATTTTTGTACAAAAAACAATTGCACGGCACAGTAATGACAACTTTAACACATACCTAGTGATATGTTGGTATGAAAGTATGACTAAACGGAAATACCAGGCTACTATTGTACGGTTTGTTTGTTTGTTAAGAATTTGTTTTGGTAATTATGTGATGGTTTGTATTTATTTTCAGTACCTTGTAATATTTTGAATCTACAAAATTTTTTTTTTATTATACAGACATGCATTAAGCATTAAACAAATTTTCAAGACAATACATCTGCTAACACCGTGGTTGCACGTATTGATTCAAGTTAACAGCATATAGGAAAAAGTATTCGCTAAATAGTTCTGAAGGTACCACTGATATATTCAGTATGAAGCCAGCCTTTTTAGCGTTGACGGGTTATATTTCGCGATAGCGCCACCTGATGGATTTATAGTTACTATTTTAAGCGTGCGATTCTTGTACGGTATCGATTGCACACGCACGTTTCTGACCAATTTCAAGACGTGTCGCGCGTTTAGCGCGTTTCGAAAGGCCGCGGGTGTGTAGGATGGCTTAAGATGCTTTTGCTGCTTCAAACTAATCTTACCGATAACTTGCATATATACAGTATATGGTTAGTCAGGTAAACCCGAAGTATTATTTAGCTTTCATATTTAATTTACAATACCAAACGACATTTGAAGTAAAAGCTTGGTAACTAGCGCCACCGTTGTGAATTTCCGTCGCTCTCAGGCATACCAATTTATCCCGCTAGATGGCATCACTTTATTCGATTATCTAGGTTCCGTGGTGTGGCGCCACCATTTGTCGATCTCACGAGACCCTGGAATCATTTACCACTTCTCATTGTTATCGAAACCAAGACGGTTGTGTGGAATTTGTATATCCAATCGAATTGATTCTCACGCTAATTCGCAAGTTTAATGGTTCACTTGTTAAAGCATATTCAATGAATTCGAAACCATTTTAAACTTCACTTATGTTGACACAACTTATCCGATAATAAAACCCCAACAGACTATCGCAGATATACCCGCTGAAACCAAAAGCATTGTTTTGGGCCTTTGTACCTATAAGAGTGCCTAAAAACTAACCATTTGCAACTATAATCAAGACTATCACGCAAGTGGTGAACTGAGAATCTGGGTTATAAAATTGCGAATTTCTGGTGTAAAGTAGTTTTTCGTGGAGGCTGAAATATTAATTAGTGTTTTGAAGAGTCGTGATTTGAAGTTGATATATTTCATCAACTAATGGGTCAATACCCGACAATCTTCCAGCATGTACCTCAGGCGAAGGCTTCGAAACAACGCAAACACTCGACCAAAACTGAGAACTGTCAAATCAGAACGCGAGGCGGTTGGTAAACAATGAATCAATGGACTAACTTGCCAAATAAGTTGATTTTAGACGCTGTTGTTGTGGGAAACCTAATCAGCACTTTTGACGTAGGATTCTGAACAAATATTGCGCTGCCCATGCAAACCTTTTGGTGTTCAGCGAGGTATATTTAATTAACCACTTGCGTGATATTCTTGATTATAATTGTAAATGGTTAGTTTTCAAGTACCCTTATAGGAGCAAAGGCCCCAAAAATGCTTTTGTTTTCACTTTAATACGTTTTGCTATCTATTTTGTGATGCTCTGTCCGACAACTAACCATTTTCTAAAATCATACGTTATTGGATTACATAATATGTAATATTATACATTAACTGTCAATATCGCAATTATGTTACGGTGTTGTACGGTAAGCCGGCCAACGTTGTTCAACTAGACAACGAATATTCACAAAATTGTTCCTACGTTCACAAAGATTGCATACGTCGACAACAAATACGTTTTTTGGGTTTTCTCGAGCAACACAGCAAAACCTAACTGAGGTGGCGCGTGAGCTATTATAAATTTTGGTACGTTTGAATCTTGAGTGATTTCCTAAAAGTAGCTCAGTGCTGTTATTTAAGACATACATTTACATCCATTATATTTTAAGATAGGCCACTGTTCTTAATTTATTTTGAGTTAAGAGGACGCACGCACGCATGCGCGCGTATATATATATATATATATATATATATATATATATATATATATATATATATATATATATATATATATATATATATATATATATATATATATATATATATATATATATATATATATATATATATATATGACAGGCGAGCATCAACTCTTTTATGTTACGATGTTCGCTAATCATTGAACAATCTGCCAATGTTATCCAAATAATACATAATATTTAATCCTCACAAATACGCGCGCGTTTACAATGTTACATACATGGTATTCGTCAATGTATATCATTCATTTGTTAGTTGAACCTGGAATAAAAATACAAGATATTTAGAATTTGTCACATTTATTGATGATTTTTTTTTATTCATACCACAAATAAAAAAATGTGTTTTAAACTTAGGCTAAGAGCATAACTATTATGTACGTACAATAGGTGTGTAAAAGTGGCAGAGGTACCGATCTCATTTCTCTGGGAATTAAGCAGTAATTGCAGCGTGGCTGAATTCTTCCCTGAGAAGTCGAGCTGGTGTTGGAATGGACAGGTCGAGCTGGGGGTAAAGTGTAGCGCGCTTTGAACGGTTCCAAGGACCGGATACAATGCTCTTTACAAGAGCTTACCGTATCTAGTGGATGTTAGTTTTCACTTTCTCGAGTTGCTGTCGGACACGTGTGTTGTCAAAGTGCTAGGGACGTGGAATGTTGAAGTTATAAACAACAAATACTAAGTGCATTTTGCGACTTGAAATCTCAAGGCCCAGATGTCACTGAAAAAAATCTGAGTAACGCCTACAGTGGTGTATCTAGGATCTCTGAGTAACGCCTACAGTGGTGTATCTAGCATCTCGCGGGGACAAGCTTGTTCACCCATTGGTTTACCGTGTAGCGGGGACAAGCTTGTTCACCCATTGGTTTACCGTGTAGTGAGTGACACAGCATGTTACATACGAAAAAAGAAATTAAGCCAAAGGGGGCATGGTACAATGCCCCTTCCACGCCGTTAAATACGCCACTGAACGCATCTGATTGGTTGAAGCAGCAACCGGGACAAAGTTCATGTCCACCTTAAATCGTCGGCGGTCCGTCGCTCTGATGATGACGTTTGCCCGTTCGTGTTCATGATAGTGTTGTTAAACGTTGGTGTACGGAGTTCTACAAAGGGTAACAACCACTTTTCTGTGTAGCCTATAGAACACGCAGACACTCGACATACACGTGCTACCAGCTTATTCCCATGTCCATAGTCACGTAATACGAGTGGTGGCAGCACCTTGCAATACAATTTTTTAGAGCAAGCTAAAGACTCACTATTTTTATTTAGTGTACCATTAGTTTATTAAATATATATATATATATATATATATATATATATATATATATATATATATATATATATATATATATATATATATATATAGTTTCATTGTTTTTAATTGCTTCATCCAATCATACTATATTTATAGTGTTATCTGTTATTTATTTTTGTCGGTAGCACCATGTGATATAATTGTCTATATTTTATATGTTACCCAATCATCATAATTGTTTATGTAATATTTCTATTTCCTTTATTTATAGCTCCATATGATATAATTATCTAGATTTTATATATGTATATCTTTGTCATATCACCATACTTGTTTATGTAACATTATTATTGTATTATAATATTTTTTTATGTATAGCACGAAAGGATATCATTATATATAATTTGTGATACATAATATTAATACACATTAAGCATTCTAACGTCAAGCAGTATGACCACCTGGCGGCTAAGTTGTAGTCACATCTCCTATTATAATAGTGTACACAGTTGTACACTTAAGGTAATCAGTACAATACAATATGTATACAATTAGAAGTACAATCATGTATACAGATCCTTCCACATTATCATACATACAGCACAGAAGCCGGCCACATTTCACCATGTGACACGTTGAGGGTATGAGCATTAATACAAAGATTCATGGAATCAGTACAAAATTACTCACTTTATCTAAAAGCAAACGCAGAAGTAAAATTTATGGACCTAAATAGAACTTCACTTACTGTCAGCTGTTAAAGCATGCCTGCCAGCTCTTACGGTTTATTCGTAACTCTTACATATGTTCTGAAACGTGACGTTCGTTACCGGCGTGTCATACACTATTTTCGGGATACGGTCCACATTTGTCAAATGGCAGTCCGAAATACGTCCGAAAAGCCAAAATTACACGAGATCTAACCAATGTCCCAGTTAGCACGGATAGCTCCTTTTGCACATGCGTTGCAAACTAGCGGACGTAGATTATCATTCGGGCTCGTTTGCGGGTCTTACGGATTTTTGTACTAGTCTTAAACGTACACATCACTAATAGCTGACACACATATGCGACGGTAGATATATGTGAAGGTTTGCAAAAATAAGCTCGCCGTGATGTTTCCTTGTGGTCATGCCGATGTTGCCTTACATTTCCAGACAAGATGGGTGACATACAAAAGGGAAAAAAGCTCTTCATGCAAAGGTGTGCAGCGTGCCACAACGTAGAGAAAGGTGCGAAAAACAAGCAAGGACCGAACCTCTTTGGACTGTTTGGTAGCAAGACCGGTCAGGCACCCGGGTTCTCATATACGGATGCGAACCGGAACAGGGGTAAGTGACGCGGTTGTGAAAGTACTACAACATAATTATAAATACTGAACAAAATCACATAATATTTACTCTTATTGTGGGTGCATTTTTTAGAAATGAGAAACAAAATATCGCTAGACCACTGATCAACAATTGCGAGATTGTGTACTATTGTCCGAATCTGGAACATAGACTACCATTTTTTATTTTTGAATAGAGGTGGCCCCTTAATAAAGTCCTCGTCCAGCGTGATAGTACATGCGTCTTTTTGTCATGAACCGTGTTGTCAATATATGCCTAAATACCATTTTAACTTACTACCCCATTTTGTCAACCTTTCCCATATTGTGTTAACTGCGCAACTATTTATGTCAAAAAGCCCTTTAATTGAGCCCTTGTTGGCCACTGACATTATGTCTTAACACAGCATCTAGCGGGAAATCACCAGAAAGTTCCTTGCTGTGTGTATATTATAATGTGTTTTATACGATGTAGAAATGTTGAATAAACACAAATTCGATTAAAAAACCAACGTAGCTTTTTTCATACATAAATATTAAGCTGAAATAGAAAAGGTAAACTCTTTTAAATCTCGTTGACCGATCTTGCAACGGTTTGTATTGTTCAAGAATGTACAAAGCAACGTTTTGAAAAAAATAATATGAAACTATTCATACATATTCTACTTTGACTTGACTTGTTGTTGACTATTTTGAAACATATTTAGGTATCACTTGGAATAACGAGACACTCGACACGTATCTACAGAATCCTCAGAAATTTATTCCCGGAACGAAGATCGCTGTGCGTGTGCATCGATACAAAGACAACAGCTGATCATACTGAACTTGTTACTTGTTCACTTACTTTGTCGTTGGGTGCAAATGGCACAGCGGAACGTTTCAGCCTTTAAGTTTAAAGTTTAATGGTAGCCGAACAAGGTCTTCGCATACCTATTGTAATTTACACAGCTCTTGTTTATTTTCACGGTTTCTGTCAAATCACGATCGTGCACAATATTTATATAACATAACCGCGTTATATTCTCACTGGTGGCCGAGTAAGCAAAAAGACAACTATTGAATTATTAACTTTATAAATGTGTTATAATTTTTGCATTGACACAATAGTATTGTTAAAACTCTTCTGTCCAGAAAAGTTGTTGCACACTTCCAATTACTTGTTTTGATAATATCTAAAATAACTTCCTGTTCGAAGAATCGAAAAAGATCTAACCACAATGATAAAATGTAACACAGTCGTAATTAAAATTGGCTTTTGAAATATGGTTTGCTTACATTATAAAGACCCGTCCTCGGTGTTTTGAAAAGAGGGGTTCGAGCGTATACAATCAGCAAGGGATTTCTGGGATGATTTCTAAAAAAAATTACAGTTAAAATAAATTCTCCCCCCCCCCCCCGAGGACGAGCATGATTATAGTCTCTGTTTGATTCCCAACAGTGACGCAAATGGGAAATTCCAAACAATAAGTTTTCAATATCTAGCTATGTTGATGACATAAGCTCATTAACAATCATATTATTGTTGTGCTTTAACACAAAATGTATAAATTGCACAGTATCGATTACACATACACCCATATATCATGTGAATATTATGTTGATGTTTCTATATATTTTACTTGGTCAACTTTGTTTTTAAAGTTTCCTGTTGTTTTTCCACGGATACAATATTGATATGTTGCTCTTGTGTAAACATGGCATGTATGTGATATATATTTGGAATGTGTCAGTAACATTCGTTGTATTTTTTTATTAAAGTCGTTCATGTTGATGCAACCGAAATTTACTTTTGTCTGACAAGTTGGAGGGTTTAATTGTTCCATTTTTGCGGTCTGGCGGCTGTGGCCTGAATCGTAGGTACACAATGTGTAGGAAATAAATCGCATGGTGTAAACTTTGTAGACGTTTTACATCCACGCCTAAACAGTATTGTTCTATGCCAGCGATCCGCAAACTCTGGCCCGCGGGCCAAATTTGGCCCGCGTGACCGTGCCAGCAATATAATATTTTTCAGTACCAACTTTCCAGTTGTTCTATGAGCACTAAATAACGTGTTTCCTGATGGTTTTCAAAACAATTATGCCGACTGTTTCAACTTTACAAAACAGCCATAGAGCTTACACAAATTTGAAATATTATGAAGCATTAATTTTGTTGTTCACTTAATGCCAATTCGCCAGAGTAAACGTCGTACACATGTAATAGCAACAACCTTCACCTTTGCAGTGATGTTCGCTAGGCGGCGCTACTGTTAATATAACAGAAGCTAACGCTCGATTCCCAGAAACCTGGATGAAACATCGCTCAATAACAAGTCATCTTCGACACAGCTAACATTGAATTTGTGAATGTCAGGACTATGGCGTATATCGAAACAAAACTTCGGTTTTATTATTCCGGAAAAAGAGCGTTTGACGCTGCCTGGGAGCATCAGTGCTTCTTTTGCTATCGCGAACATGATAAAAAAGCGATGTGTTTGATTTGCATAGAAAGCGTTGCTGATTTTAAACGCTATAACGTGAAATGGCATTACGACTCGTATCCTAAAAAGTGCTTTGACGGTGCATATGTGGGAAAAGACGAACGCATGAAGGAGTTCAAGAAACGATTTGAAGCATACTTGGGCGAGATGAAGAGAGTATCTGTGTTTACAGACACTTCAAGCCATCTTAATGAAGCCAGCTGTCACATATGTTACTTACTCGCTCAACACCAGGTGCTGTTTACCCACGCAGAATTGTTCAAGAAGGCTTTCATGGCCAGTGCCGAAGTTCTGTTCGCTGGTTTTCAGAACAAAGATAAGATCGTGCAACAGTTTGGGAAACTGCCCTTTCACCCGACACATGTGCCCGTCGATGTGATGAGTTGAGTGGTGATATTTTCACGCAGCTGGTGACTAAGTTGCGAGTCTGTCCTGATTTTTCACTTGCTATCGACGAAAGCACTGACAAAAGTGACATGGCACAGCTCATGGTATCTGTGCGGTATTTCAACGAAGGTGTATCAGAAGACTTCCTGTGCCTGATCCCATTGAAGGGCACAACGATAGCGCGGGACGTTTGCAGTGCGCTATTGAAGTTGAAGTTTGGCGAAGAAAATGATTTAACGTGAGAAAAATGTGTTTCTCTGTGTACAGACGGCGCGCCCAGCATGCTTGGTCATCAAGCTGGATTCGTTGCGTTGTTCCGTCAATAAATCGGAAAGCCGAATCTCATATCATACCACTTCATAATTCACCAGCAAGAATTGTGCGCGAAAGCAGGCTGTGGTCTGCAGGATACGATGAAAACTGTTGTAGAGAGCGTGAACCTTATCCGCGCACGTTCTCTCAACCATAGGTGGTTCCAAAATCACTTGGTTGCACTTGATGATGCAGAATTCGGCGATGTGCTATTCTACAACATTGTCCGTTGGCTGAGGCGAGGCGAGGCGAGGCGCATTTCTTGAGAGATTTGCTGCACGGCTTCCTCACATCGTGAGTTTTCTCAAAGAAATTGATCACCCAGTTGCCCATTTGGAAGATGACAAGTTTCGGGTGCGACTCTGACTGACATTTTCGGATACCTAAATAAACTATACCTGCTGCTACAAGTACGTCACAAGTTGCTGTGTAATTTGTACGAAGCGGTGAAGGGCTTCGAGGAAAAGGTGACACTTTTAAAAGTTCATGCAGGCGGCAATTTTCTGCACTTCAAGTTCACCAGAGAATTCTGTGGCGGAGACGATTAACGTATCGCAGACGCAAAGCGGGTACTTGCTGATGTGCTTAACAGCCTGGAGACCGCATTCAGCGGACGATTCGCTGACTTCGCTGCTATCGACGATGTTTACTGCTTCTTTGCAAGCCCTTTTACTGCGGAGCCAGCTATTTGCCAAACATTGTCGCAAATGTTTGCAGTCGACGAAGCAGCGTTGCAGGACAATTTCATCGAAAGACGATCTCGTGCTTTTCTGGGCAACGCAAAAGTACCTTTGCGATTTCCAGTGCTGATCGAAGCAGCACATAAATTGTTGGTGCTTTTCGGCAGCACATGGTCATGTGAATCAGGATTCTCAGCCATGAATCACATCAAGAACAACCTCCGGTGACGACTCAAGGACACACGTTTGAGGGATCTTCTGCGACTCCCAATCTCTCCGCTCTGCCCACAGTTCGGTCAGTTGTCGAAGAATATACAGCACCATCCGTCGTATTGACTGTATTCATTAGATGTGCTGACTTCTCTTGCGTTGTTTCGAAAATGTTTCCATGTTCGACTTGTACAGTACCATATTTTTTTAGCCTGGCAAAGCAGATAATAAAAGCAATATTTGTGCACTGTGTTTTTCCGTGCTTAAAAGCTTTGGCCCGCCTTAACATAGCACTCCAAATTTTGGCCCTCGTCCCAAAAAGTTTGCTGATCCCTGTTCTATGCGCATGGCTGTTCGTGTCAATGCGCTGTGGGCTCGAGATAAATCACTGGACAAATACTTTTGAGCCAGTCGCCATTGTTTGCCTTGACCAGAGAAGTTCTTTGCCTCAACGTCATTGTTAACACGTGAACGTTACGTCAGAATATGGTGTGACGTCATTGATAACACGTGAACGTTACGTCAGAGTATGGTGTGACGTCATTGGTTTTGTGTATATCAACTCACGACTGAATGTATTTGAGCCCGTCTAAAGTCGATAAAATCGGATTAAAACGTTTAGTACAATTTCATATGCACCTAGTGCTGGATGGTCTGCTTTGAAGCTCCCACCGCTGGCGAACTTGGGCGAACAGAAAGCAAATCAGTTACGTAAGTCTTGCTTGCTTCCTTTCTTTATTCTGCTGTAGATGCCCCGAGAATCGAGGAGTAAATTCTACACGGGGAATAGCGTGCGAAGCGAGCACTTTTCCGGTGATTAAAAGGCGGCATTGTTAAAAGTTACGTTAAGAGTTAAAAACAAATTTAAAAACGATATTAATAATATAAAAAGTTCAGAACTGATAAAAAGATAATGTCCCCGATGTCTGTCTGTCTGACTTTCTGCCTTCCTAGCGATTTGCCTGCCTAGTTATATTCCAACGTATCTGTCTTCCTGTCTAGCTGTTTGTCTGTCCATCTGTCTGCCTGCCTAGCTGTTTGTCTGTCCATCTGTCTTCCTGTCTAGCTGTTTGTCTGTCCATCTGTCTGCCTGCCTAGCTGTTTGTCTGTCCATCTGTCTTCCTGTCTAGCTGTTTGTCTGTCCATCTGTCTGCCTGTCTAGCTGTTTGTCTGTCTGTCTGTCTTCCTGTCTAGCTGTTTGTCTGTCCATCTGTCTGCCTGTCTAGCTGTGTGTCTGTCCATCTGTCTGCCTGTCTAGCTGTTTGTCTGTCGATCTGTCTTCCTGTCTAGCTGTTTGTCTGTCCATCTGTCTGCCTGTCTAGCTGTTTGTCTGTCTGTCTGTCTTCCTGTCTAGCTGTTTGTCTGTCCATCTGTCTGCCTGTCTAGCTGTTTGTCTGTCCATCTGTCTGCCTGTCTAGCTGTTTGTCTGTCCATCTGTCTTCCTGTCTAGCTGTTTGTCTGTCCATCTGTCTGCCTGTCTAGCTGTTTGTCTGTCTGTCTGTCTTCCTGTCTAGCTGTTTGTCTGTCTTCCTGTCTAGCTGTTTGTCTGTCCATCTGTCTGCCTGTCTAGCTGTTTGTCTGTCCATCTGTCTGCCTGTCTAGCTGTTTGTCTGTCCATCTGTCTTCCTGTCTAGCTGTTTGTCTGTCCATCTGTCTGCCTGTCTAGCTGTTTGTCTGTCCATCTGTCTGCCTGTCTAGCTGTTTGTCTGTCCATCTGTCTGCCTGTCTAGCTGTTTGTCTGTCCATCTGTCTGCCTGTCTAGCTGTTTGTCTGTCCATCTGTCTGCCTGTCTAGCTGTTTGTCTGTCCATCTGTCTGCCTGTCTAGCTGTTTGTCTGTCCATCTGTCTTCCTGTCTAGCTGTTTGTCTGTCCATCTGTCTGCCTGTCTAGCTGTTTGTCTGTCTGTCTGTCTTCCTGTCTAGCTGTTTGTCTGTCCATCTGTCTTCCTGTCTAGCTGTTTGTCTGTCCATCTGTCTGCCTGTCTAGCTGTTTGTCTGTCCATCTGTCTGCCTGTCTAGCTGTTTGTCTGTCCATCTGTCTTCCTGTCTAGCTGTTTGTCTGTCCATCTGTCTGCCTGTCTAGCTGTTTGTCTGTCTGTCTGTCTTCCTGTCTAGCTGTTTGTCTGTCCATCTGTCTTCCTGTCTAGCTGTTTGTCTCTCCATCTGTCTGCCTGTCTAGCTGTTTGTCTGTCTGTCTGTCTTCCTGTCTAGCTGTTTGTCTGTCCATCTGTCTGCCTGTCTAGCTGTGTGTCTGTCCATCTGTCTGCCTGTCTAGCTGTGTGTCTGTCCATCTGTCTGCCTGTCTAGCTGTGTGTCTGTCCATCTGTCTGCCTGTCTAGCTGTGTGTCTGTCCATCTGTCTTCCTGTCTAGCTGTTTGTCTGTCCATCTGTCTGCCTGTCTAGCTGTGTGTCTGTCCATCTGTCTGCCTGTCTAGCTGTTTGTCTGTCCATCTGTCTGCCTGACTAGCTGTTTGTCTGTCCATCTGTCTGCCTGTCTAGCTGTTTGTCTGTCCATCTGTCTGCCTGTCTAGCTGTTTGTCTGTCTGTCTGTCTTCCTGTCTAGCTGTTTGTCTGTCCATCTGTCTGCCTGTCTAGCTGTGTGTCTGTCCATCTGTCTGCCTGTCTAGCTGTTTGTCTGTCCATCTGTCTGCCTGCCTAGCTGTTTGTCTGTCCATCTGTCTGCCTGTCTAGCTGTGTGTCTGTCCATCTGTCTGCCTGTCTAGCTGTGTGTCGGTCCATCTGTCTTCCTGTCTAGCTGTTTGTCTGTCCATCTGTCTGCCTGTCTAGCTGTGTGTCTGTCCATCTGTCTGCCTGTCTAGCTGTTTGTCTGTCCATCTGTCTGCCTGTCTAGCTGTGTGTCTGTCCATCTGTCTGCCTGTCTAGCTGTGTGTCTGTCCATCTGTCTTCCTGTCTAGCTGTTTGTCTGTCCATCTGTCTGCCTGTCTAGCTGTGTGTCTGTCCATCTGTCTGCCTGTCTAGCTGTTTGTCTGTCCATCTGTCTGCCTGTCTAGCTGTGTGTCTGTCCATCTGTCTGCCTGTCTAGCTGTGTGTCTGTCCATCTGTCTGCCTGTCTAGCTGTTTGTCTGTCCATCTGTCTGCCTGTCTAGCTGTGTGTCTGTCCATCTGTCTGCCTGTCTAGCTGTTTGTCTGTCCATCTGTCTGCCTGCCTAGCTGTTTGTCTGTCCATCTGTCTGCCTGTCTAGCTGTTTGTCTGTCCATCTGTCTGCCTGTCTAGCTGTTTGTCTGTCCATCTGTCTGCCTGCCTAGCTGTTTGTCTGTCCATCTGTCTGCCTGTCTAGCTGTTTGTCTGTCCATCTGTCTGCCTGTCTAGCTGTTTGTCTGTCCATCTGTCTGCCTGTCTAGCTGTTTGTCTGTCCATCTGTCTGCCTGTCTAGCTGTTTGTCTGTCCATCTGTCTGCCTGTCTAGCTGTTTGTCTGTCCATCTGTCTGCCTGTCTAGCTGTTTGTCTGTCCATCTGTCTGCCTGCCTAGCTGACATTAAGTTTTCGGTCCTGTCGCGCAGTAACTGTATCTTGTGTAACATATTTCGTTATTGAGCATTTGTTACCATTGTGACGCTATAATGTGTGATTTACTGAAATGTGCGAATCGAATTAATTATATCGTTCCTTAATACCAGTTTAATCTTCCATATGTGAAAAAATGGTGCATTCTTGTGATTTAGATCAACTATATTCAGGGAATTGGCGAACTTTTCGCAGTTTTATTTATAAACACATCCATTTGATCGGATAATGGGGTCAATCAGGTTCGTTGTCGAAGAAACAATCGTTTGTATTGCATGACACAAGAATATGCACAGACACTGCAGTCAACCGTGAAACCAGAGATTACTATAGGGCCGGTCACAATCGTCGACATTTACCTTTTTGTACAAAGCGCATTATAGGGGGAGGGAGGGTCAAGGGTTGTCTATTATTTTTTTAATGCCGAACTCATGTGAAATATGACCTCCGTTGCACCATGCAGCGTCGCTTGGTGAACTGTAACGGAACTACCGTTGTTTTAAATCGCGTAACCGTGTGGCAATACACAATTTCGTGGAAAGCAATTATTAATATGGGGATACGTCGAGGGTGGGAAGATTAATGTTCCGGGAAGACATTGTCAATGAAGGTTTGAGGAAATCAACCCCTGTGTTGTGATCACTAAATTGACGTTTAACATACATTGACCGTCTGCCTTTCATGAAGGAGACCACATATGTCACACAGCAAGGGCATGTTCACATTCTTCATCTGTCTAATGCATGGTTCAACAATGATCTTGCTGAAATCTGTTGGCATTAACATTGCTGAATCATTGTTAACATTTGCTGCGCCTTTTTACAGAGAACCACATGTGGAAACGCATACCGAGTCGGCCATCATACAAATATGACACTTTTGACTTGACTTGACTTAAATGCATAGGCCATATTGACCCCACGCTGTCTTCCGGGACGTTGCACCCCTCCATCTTGTTCTATTTATGGCATGCCGCTCTGCTGTCAACAGCGGGAGCCCAGTATAATTCCTGATATGGTCACTCCACGTCTTCAGTGGCGTGCCTCTTTTCCGCTCTCCGTTGAAGCATTGTTTGTATGCATGCCTAACGGTGTTATTTCTTGTATACGGCAAACATCCCCAAACCACATGAGTCTTCTGTTTCTGATGACGTCTGTCAGGATGAGAGTCTAATGAATGTAATGTGTGCACCCAGAACCTGGATGGATACATCATTTCCGTCACAATGAACCATCGCACTATCAATCGAGATGGCCGGGGCTCGAGGCTAGACCACCGCACTATCAATCGAGATGGCCGGGGATCGAGGCTATACCACCATACTATCAATCGAGATGGCCGGGGCTCGAGGCTAGACCACCGCACTATCAATCGAGATGGCCGGGGCTCGGTGGCCAGACCACCGCACTATCAATCGAGATGGCCGGGGCTCGACGCTAGACCAACACACTATCAATCGAGATGGCCGGGGCTCGAGGCTAGACCACCACACTATCGATCGAGATGGCCGGGGCTCGAGGCTAGACCACCACACTATATATCGAGATGGCCGGGGCTCGAGGCTAGACCACCGCACTATCGATCGAGATGGCCGGGGCTCGAGGCCATCTGCTGCCGTTTCGAAGCTTGGGCAATTTTGTTCACCCCACTTTGCTCCAGTTCACTCAGCTGTATAAATGAGAATCTAGCTTGAAACAGTGGTGGATAAATATGAAAGAATAGTCTTTGCACAGTAATTGCAGCGTGACTGAAGTCGAGTTGGTGATGGAATGAACAGGTCTGCCAGGAGTGGAGCGTAGAGCGCTTTGAGCGGTCCTGTTGACGGGATACTGCGCAGTATAAAGTACCTTTATGTTTACAGGCGAGGTCATCGTCAATAAATATGTCTTACCTTTTCTAAAAGAAATCACTATGAGGGTGGACGTGGGGTTACCAGTAGATGTTATTTTACGTGCACACAAGGCGGCACAGATACGCAACGCAAGGAACTAACAAACACGATATTGTACGTATACAATTTAATAACCTACTTCAAGTTAACAAAATAATAAGGTGTTATGTTCAGTAATATAGTTTAACTATAGTGCATGCCAAATGAGTGACGTGAATAAGAACTTATACATATGATACTATTTTCTTGCAAATGTTCCAGTAAGTAATGCTTTAATCAACAACATTTCGGCTAACGTTACGGTCGTAACATAGTGAGCGTGATATCAACGTTCAGTAAACGTATGACTATGTGGCCGCGAAAGACGTGGCAAGAATGTAATAGTTAAGTGTATCTCGACCTAACACGATACAAACATCACTTATAAAACATGCGTACGTGCATTCACTCCCACTACCGGTTATGCATAATGATAATGTATGTTATGTATATTTACCCTTCACATGACATCCACCATACCAATCACGTGACTGTAACGTGACCGTTTTTAGCAAAATGTCTACCGTTAGTACAGGCCGCCTGCTTTACGAATTTCGGCAGGCATAACTACTGAAACTGTTTTTTTATACCGTACATAATGTGCATCTTGTGTTAGAACGACATTTGAGTAAAATGGCTCCGGTTCGAACCGATTCGTGAATAGCTGGGGCGATTTGAAAATGCGCACTAACTGCTCGAAACCCCAAGATGAAACAATGAGATGACTGAACATCCACGTCGTGTTCCATTATTTTGAACCGTTTCGACAATGAAGAAATACGTGTGATATGCATGCACGATCCTGTTTGAAATCAACACGAAACGACTGGCAAAGCCGATACGTGTATTGGCGAACACATTTGTTACCCGTAATGGAAATAGTGATAACCATCTGGACGTAACGGACATATGGCTATGTTTAATCAGATGTACATCCGTTGTTCGCATCGGACACTTGTTGACAGCGGAATGTCCAAGTTCAGTCGGCACCGCTGTTGCAGGGTTTCGTTATTACAATCGGAGTCGCCGGGTAGCCCTCTCCTTTACAAGGAAAGTTCGCCTCCCGTCTATGTCGGCCATGTCGTTATTTCTGTGCTGTTTCTACATCGTCATTTCTGCTTCATGTCTGCAATTCAAAACAGTTTAGCGTAAGTGCTTTCGTATTCAGAAGCTCGTGGACAGCAGTTGCAAAGCGACGTAGCGTATGTTTCTCCGCATGCAGTTGGTGCTCAACAACATGATTTGTATATAACAAGGTCACATTTTGAATTGTCGTGTTTGAAATGTGTTTGAATTTGAATTGTATAAAATTCACAGTTGGGAGAATGATAAACTACGACAATTTTAAACTATTTGTCGTTATCTGTGTCGTAATTTTCAACCAGCCCCAACCAGACATACGATCTGTTTAATAACGCTGCGGTTATATCGTGGTTTGTTATGATACGTTTTGGTAAATAACTCATCTGCGGCAATGATTGTTTTCTCCACCAATGATTTGGCATTTTTTATTCCAACACATGACAGATCTACGAACAGGAAACGTCGTATTTACCACGGAACAATGTTACGACATTGACAACATGTATTTACCACGGAACAATGTTACGGCGTTGACAACATGTATTGACCACGGAACAATGTTACGACATTGACAACATGTATTTACCACGGAACAATGTTACGACATTGACAACATGTATTGACCACGGAACAATGTTACGGCATTGACAACATGTATTGACCACGGAACAATGTTACGACATTGACAACATGTATTTACCACGGAACAATGTTACGACATTGACAACATGTATTTACCACGGAACAATGTTACGGCATTGACAACATGTATTTACCACGGAACAATGTTACAACATTGAAAAAAAATATCAATCGTTTCGTGGTTTTAAATTAATAATAGTAAAACGCCACTTTCACAGAGTGCTCTATGGCGTTTTACCTCGCACTACTACTGATTAAAGTATACATTTTATAGATAAAACAAAAAATGTGAGACACGAAAATAAATAAATACAAATAAATAGATAAATAAATGTCAGACTATATAAAAGATTATGTGTGAAACGTATACAACATGGCAAAACGATATACATCAACTGTGAACAAAATAAGAACTAAATTAAGAATTAAAAAGTCCCTTTCAACATATAAAGGAGTTCGGTGTATTCTTGCTTAAATAACGACGACGCCGGACCACGAAGCGGTTACATACGTCTAGCATATCTCGGCCAGGAATCGGCCGGCGACTGAGGCAGCGGCGTTGGCATCACTCATTCGGTACACCTTGCGACTGTCACCGCCGACGATATCGTTCACCTCGCTCATGTCCACATGGTCGCCAATGGCAACGACGTAGACCGACGTCGACGGAGCGTCCCTGAGATTGTGCGCGCGTTGTGACGTCATTTCCTTGCGGATGTTGCTTCCGCCGTCCGTCAACAGGACGACGACGTTTTCTACGGAACTACGGTCGCCATTACCGGAAGTGAGCATTGTGTCGTGTGCGACACGCAGCGCCTCCTGGGTGTTGGTGCGGCCGCCGTTCTGGTAGAACGCGAGAGCGTTGAGGACGTCGCGCTCCTCCGAGAACTTGTTCAGATGGAAAGCGATGGTAACGTCATCGCTGTAAGTCAGCACGCCGACGCGAGTGCGTCCGAACTTGAACGGCAGACCGTAGACCGTTTCACGTAGGAAGCCGACGATCGCCTTGTACGTCTTGTCGACGCTGCCCGAGAAATCCAGCAAGAAGACGACGTCTCGTTGGCTCCGGCAATCTGCAGCGACAACAAGCGAATGACACAGTAACCACTGCTGCACATGTTCATCACCAGGTGGTCAGTGAGGTGGTTTGTATAAGCAGCGTAAAGGTGTGAACTGTTCGTGTGAAAGGTGTGAATTGTTTGTGTGAAATGTTCGTGGGAGCGGTGTGAAATGTTCGTCTGAAAGGTGCGAAATGTCTGTGTGAAAGGTATGAAATGTCTGTGTGAAGGGTACGTTCTTTCACTAAATGTATGGCGGTAAAGATGAAACATGAGTGTTAAATGCGAAATATACTACCACGGGAGCGGGACTTTATCCCAGTGTGAAACCGAACAAAAGCCTAATGTATGACTAATCTCAATATATACTAGTGGATACTACAATATGTTTTTAACTGTTGAATTCCATTGCTGTTGTCCCTAGTTCGCTTCATTCATTATGTGCCATGTCACAAAAAAAGGACACCGTGGAGAACATTATTCGATGGCGTATGCCGAGTGTTACCAGCAAGCATACGGACCTAAGAAAATGAGTCAATCAACATACCTCGTTCGCAGTTTCTGCCAGTGTTGTCGTTTTGGCAAGAACACAGGTAGTAGTTCAGGGCATCAGTGCATCTGGCGCCGTTCTGACAAGGGTTGCTTGAGCATTCGTCTCTCGCTGAAGTCGCAACATCGGCAAACAATGAATGAACTATTCCTACCATTGTCGGTGTAATGTTATTCCGAGTATGACGTAGCAACATGCAACAAATAAGTAGGTTCGTTAGATGACGGTATTAAACGTGCGTAGTTCAGTTGCACTAACTTCAAACGTCAGATCGAGCAAACTATATTTGTACGGTTTTTAAATAATCACATATATTATTGGGTATGACGAAATAAACATAATATATAGTATTATTATATAATAATATATATAGTATTATTATATAATAATATTGCTTAATTAGTATATATCTTACAGGGATTCGAAAACACTTACTGCGTGACAGCGTAAGCGCAGCTAAGCAGCCAAAGAACATGGTGGAATGGGTTTCCCAAGAAGCGATGTTGAAATAGTGTATGCAGTCGATGAAGCTAACATGAAACACGCGGGTATAGGAAATGGGGCAGACTGGAACTCATTGATATAGAGATTAGCGACTCGTGGAAGGTAGGACCGGGGTTCGGTGATCGTTCTAGCTCTTAGTCAGAATCCTCCCCCAACTGCATAAGCGCCAGGTGTAAATACGTATTTGGCTGCAGTCATTGGTGGAGTGACACGATAGAATAAACCACGCTCATTAACTGCAACATGGCTGAATACCCTACAACTAAGTACTCGAATGAAAATGTATGATGCATTTTAGTGGCGCGAGGAAGAACGGAATCCACGACTTACAGTTGCACATTTCGGCTTCGACGATGCCGGTCAACGTGTTCATCTTCGTGAAGCTGTCGATGATCTTGATGTTCTGGCTAGCGGGGTAGCTGGCGATGCCCTCCATCTCGACGATGTTCAAATCCTTTCCGACGCCGACGACGATGGTGTGGATGCCGGCGATGCGAGACTCGATAGCCTCCGGGATTGTTCGATCGGCCTGCACGTTCGCTTCTCCATCGGTGAACAGGACGAGGAAGTTGGGCGCGTCTTGTCGGTCACCCTTGCTCTCGACAAACAGTTCGTCGCGAGCCATCTTCAGGGCGCTGGCGATGTTGGTTCTTCCTCTCGTGTAAGGGATGACGCGCAGGGACTGTGGGCACAATGTGTGGTGAAGGAGGGATATTTCATAAACAGGCACGGCAGTGGGAAAGGTCATACACATAATTGTCAAGCAGGTATAAAACAGCTGAATACGGTACTGTAACATCACATAGAATTAACTTATTACCGAAACTAATGTAAATGTTAGTAAATTGTATCTGGCTGGTTTAGAATTTTTTCCCCATGCATAATGCCAAATATAAAGTACATCATAATTACCATTCCATGTTGATTTTGCTTCCTCCGAATTTTACAGCCGTTTATAGGGCCTACTGGTAAATATCAATGTTGTTTTGATTGCGCGCACGTCCTCTTGATAGGTCGTAAGTAGTTTTTACATTAATGCATGCCTTTTATTTTTACGTTGAAGAGCAGCAGTAGATTATGATTTGTTATGCTGCTCCTGGTTTCTAAATCACGTTGATCGGGTTACCGGAAACAATCTTTTGGGTATAAGACCAGACTAAAAACACAAAAGTATAGCGAACAATGACAGTATGTTCTGACTTTGCCGACTGGTGGCGCCACTTACCTGTATAATATCTTGACGCGAGCTGCGCTCGTTCAGGCGGAACTGCAGGGTGGCACTGTCGGAGAATATGAGTGCGCCAACGCGGACCTTATCGTTGTAAACCTCCATGTTCTCGACGATAGACACCAAAAACTCGCGCACTTGATCGAAGCGCTCCTGGCGGATACTGCCAGAAACATCGATGGCGAAGACGATATCAGCAGATCCTTGGCACTCTGCGCAAGGCAAGTTGACCCGTTGATAAACCGACAGACACATTTCCCTAGTGGATAATTATGTAACTACAGACATGTGTATTCTAGTCTCGGTTACCATTGGCAAACATGGTTAGTCATCAGATGTTATGCAGTGTCAATCAGCGTGAATTTGCAGTATAAGCGAAATAATTGGCTGTGTGGAGCTGAGAAGATTATAAGAGGCAAGAAAGGTAAAATAAACAACTAATTTCAGCGTGAAACGCATGAGCTGTTCTTGAAATGATCACATTAACGACCGCTAACACAGTATGTTATATTTATAAACAACCCGATACAATATACTTCGTCTGAAAACCGGTAAACCAATGCCCTGTAGCAAATGGATCCATCTGTAATCTGGTGCGATTTCGCACACTATTAACCGTTTAATGTCAGTAGAGCTGAAGTAGCGTTTGCCTACGACCTGGTTCGTCTCAAATGCCCCACTAGCATCTAGATGTCTGATAGCTGTAGAGATCTTAGATAGACCTCCTGTAGATCATAATTTTATTGTTGAACAATAATCGTGTTTCATGTAAAGTGTTGTCGTGTACGTCACTAACACAGCGTCATCTCTTGCAAAATCGAGTAGCAACTGCAACAAAATACTGAACCGACTGGACACCCTGTTAGACGCTGTGGGTCAAACCACCCTCATTGCTGACAACCAGATCAGCGTCAGTGAAGATGATCATTCTTTCACACCCCAGTCCCAGAACCCAAGCGTCACTGCTAGCAGTCTCCTCGCCGTAGTACTCACTACGCTCGCAGTTATTGCCGGTGGCGTCCCGTGGGCACTCACAACTGTAGCCGTTCCTCAGCAAGTGGCAGGTACCACCATTACGGCACGGGTTGGAATCACACAGCGGCGCTAAAACGGGAAGCCAACGTTAGAGATGGGGTCAGTACAAAATCATATATGTGTGTATTTTGTATTGCCTTCATCATTTTAATTAAACCACAACGCACTGGTGTATTAATTTGTTTGCGTTTATCATGCAATAACAGTGTTTACGGATATGATACTACTATCAAATATGGCCAGCCCGCGTGCGTGTGTGCGTGCGTGCGTGCTCGTCTGTGTGCATGTGAAGGGTGTGTGCGCGTGCGCGCGTGTATATGCATGTTTATGCGTGCGTGCGTACGTGTGTACTCGTGCGCATGCGTGTGTTTCAATGTCAACCAGCGGTCAAAACTTACTCTTGCAGATGGAGGCGCGCACTTTATCGAGGAGCGAGTTGAGGTTGTCGAAGCTGGAGGCGATGAGGATGTTGTTGTCGACCGGGTCACTGGCGATGGCCCGCAGCTCAGAGTTGTCAATATTTCCACCGACGCCGATAGCCACCAGGTCAATGTTCTGGCGCCGGACAGCGATGGCCTCTGACCATGTGTCACGTGGAGAGTTCGAGCGACCGTCGGTGATGATAATACCCACGTTCGGGATGTTGCTTTGATCTCCTGTTCAGTCAAGCGGAACGGAATGCATAAAGTTAAGTACAAATCATAAATTTAAAAAATACATTTAACAGTTTATTTAATATTAGCTAATGTAGTAGGTTGGTGAATCCGGCTCGGATTATTTGGAATGAACTAGGCTTATTTGCACAAGACAGTGCTGACTGGAGAAGACTTGTTGGCGCCTCATGCTCCAGTTGGAACGAAGAGGATTGATCACAAGTGAGTGAATGAGTTATGTAGTAGGACTCTCAGGAATGTACTGCGATTGACGAGAAATGTCCGGACGACGGGTGGAAGTGAAAGAAGTGGAAAACCAACATTATTGGAATGCTTTCTATGGGATATTTGACTGACGTTCGCCTGAAGATCATTATTTATGTGTAGCGAATACATACTATAATTCTATATAAGGATAAAGAAGAGCCACCTACCATTCCCACTGGTAAACATGGTGTTTCGCATGACCTGAAGGGCTCGCGCTGTGTTGGTCCCGTCCATGAAGTAGGGGATGGTCATCTCATTGAGCAGCAGAGAGCGATCTTTGTAGTCTTTCAGGTTGAAGTATACCTGCAATCAAACGGTTGTTATTTCGCACAAAGCTATTGGTGCTTTTGACGCATTTTGTGAGACTTATGCAAGCATGCATTTCGTGCAAACCGGACGGTACAGCCTACATCGCTCTCATCAACAGATTTGACTCGGGTAGTTCATCGACCTGGCGGGATGTGCAAAGATGGTACATACTCATGTATTATATATGGCTGATACAATGATGTACCATCGGGTATTCAACGTTTGATGTATAGTATGTATTTTATGTATTATTTAGGTTTATTTTTGTATTTGCATAATTTGTGCATAATTATGTTCGCATTTGTTACATTTATATCTACACAAAATTTTAATAATTTAATGTTACTAATATATAGTTGCAAATGGATTTATCCCATATATGTGTATCCGACATTCTTTTAAAATATATTGCTATTTTTTATTTATTGTAAAGCGTTTTTGGCATGCACCTATGTAAACAAAATTAGTATCAATATTTCACTAACAGAGACGTAAATGCAGATGTCAACGAATTCAAATCTCCGTGTTGTCCGTGTGGGGAATCTGCAGATTATATTTAAAAATCAGGCTATTTCAAGAAGGAGAAACGTCATTCTGACGACGAGCACGCAAAACATAAGTCAGTCGTCAGACAGCATTGCCGACGCATCAGACTTTACAATCGTACCTGTTCGTTGTCCGAGAACGTCTCGAGTCCAACACGGACTCTCGAGTCGACTGGAAGATCAAGAACGACATTCTTTGCGAAATCAACAATCTTCTTGAAGTTCTTGTGTGTGATACTGCCGGAGGAATCCAATGCGAAGACGACGTCACTTGGCTCCATGCAACCTGAAATAATAATTATAGCGACTTTTATTATTGTGTTTATTGTGCCGTGTCCAGAGAAAGTTTTCTTCATTGCGATTGGTCGATCATTTGAATGTAATTCATTACATGTAGTTTGAACCGTCGTATATACGTCCAGAGTTACACTATGTAATGTTACGCTATGTAATGTTCTTTTGTAAGATCCACCTCTCGCTGCATATCGATTTTTGTGAAGATGTAAACTGAATAATTACACAACAATTTTCCTGTCAAGTACATTTTGCATTTCCAATGTGATGTTTTACTCTGTGACATCTTTGCATCACCATCCGTCAGGCGTAGATCTGGTCAGTGACTCGCTGGTTTACAAACGGCACAGTTTGCGCGACGACAAAGGCACTCACGGTACTGGCAGTTGACGCCTCCGTAGTTGTCTGGACAGTGGCACATGTAGATGCCGTCCACGTGGTTCTTGCACGTGCCGCCGTTCTGGCAAGGGTTGCTGACGCACGGACTGGGTTCTGCAACATCGCGATGTTTGACGTTAGGAACAGTCCAACACAACATTCGTCGAGATCACTCACAGTTACTACAGTAAGTGGTGTCAGCACAATCACCATGATTATTGTCGATATTTGCGCCCCAAAATCCAGAGCTATCATCTGAAACTACAGTTACCTTCAGCAAAAACGGGGTCGTTTGTTTGACGACCGAAATTTAACAAGATGTAACAAGATTTAACAAGATTACCATCCAAAGCAAAGGCCCAGATGGCAAATGGACAAGGAAGCCATTGGCTTGTCGAGAGTCCAATATTTTTATCTGTGTGTAACCCATCCTCTTGAGATATGTGTCAATCTCGTTTTTAAGCACATTCACGCTGCTAGCAGTTACACAATCTGTAGATAATTTGTTCCATTCATTGATTGTCCTCTGTGAGAACAAGTAGTTCCTGATATCCAATCTGCACTGAACCTTTACTAATGTTACCTCATGTCCTCTAGTTCTGTTATCTTTCTTGAGTTAGAAAAAATTATTTCTATCGATATGTTCATACCCATTCAATATCTTAGAAATTTTATTTACTCTCCTCTTAACCGCCTTTTCTCTAGGGTTGTTAAACCACATTCTTTGAGTCGATCTTCACAACTAAGGTCTCTCAGTTCTGGAGTACTCTTAGTTGCTCTTCTCTGTATTATTTCAAGCGTATCTATATCTTTCTTACGATATGGTCTCCAAGCTTGTATACAGTACTCTAAATGAGGCCTAATTGTTGCTTTATACAGTAATAATTAGCTTGGTTCCTTTTATGTTATATTTCTCCTAATCAACCCAATAATTTGATTACCCTTTGAAGCTGCAATGCCACACTGCTCTGAAACTTTCATGTCAGCACATATTTTAACTCCTAAATCCTTTTCTTTTACAGTAATACTTAGAACAGTATATCCCATTGTATAGTTTACATCCACGTTCCCGTGTCCTGTATACATGCATTTACATTTCCCAAATTCAACAACATCTGCCATTTCTCAGACCATTTAACTAATTTGTCTAGACCGTTTTGTAAATGTTGTTTATAACCATCATTGTTAACCGTTGTAAACATTTGTGTCATCCGCAAATGTGAGTACGTTGCTCGTTATATTATCGTCCAAGTCATTGTTATATATATATATATATATATATATATATATATATATATTCAATCGATTAGTCATATATATATATATATATATATATATATATATATATATATATATATATATATATATATATATATATAGTCATATATATATATATATATATATATATATATATATATATATATATATATATATATATGGTATTTAATTAACCTTTCTAATAATTTACAAATCACTGATGTTAAACTAAAAATTTTAATCTCAAACTGCGAAGCGTCTACGATATATATATATATATAGTCATATATATATATATATATATATATATATATATATATATATATATATATATATATATATATATATGTATATATATATATATATATATATATATATATATATATATATATATATATATATATATATATATATATATATATATATATATATATATATATATATATATATATATATATATATATATATATATATGGTATTTAATTAACCTTTCTAATAATTTACAAATCACTGATGTTAAACTCAAAACGCGAAGCGTCTACGATGAATAGCATAACATAAAAACGCACATATGCTAGCACGATCATATAAAGATTATTAGTATTATCTCATCATCAACATTATCGCAATCATTGGTCACAGTAATGAAGAAAGCGACGTACTTCCACACATGTAGGAGACGAACGCGTCTGTGTTGTTTCTCATGTTGTCGTAACTACTAATGTACATGACATTGCTGCTGTCCGGGTGGCTGGCGATCGACTCGAGCTCGTACTTGTTCAGCCAGTTACCGACGCCGACTGCGAGCACGTGCACTCCCTTGGCCTTCAGTCTCAGCCCCTGCGTCACGGTCGCCTTGCGGTCGTTGGAACCTCCGTCGGTGAGGATGATAACGAGGTCGGCGACGTCACTGCGGTCGCCGTTAGCGGGCGTGTACATCGTGTCGGTGACGTAGCGAAGGGCGGAGGCGGTGTTGGTTGTGCCGTGAGTGTATGGTGTGTCCATGATGGCCTGCTTCACGTCGGCGCTGCAATAGGTTAAGCGTTCTTCTATGTAGGACAATATACCACATTTCACGGACACTACACGCTACATTTTGCTACTGTTATTTATACGCTGCAATATGTTAAGCGTTCCTCTATGTAGGACAATATACCGATTTCACGGACACTACACGTTACATTTAGCTACTGTTATTTATACGCTGCAATAGGTTAAGCGTTCTTCTATGTAGGACAATATATCGATTTCACGGACACTACACGTTATATTAACTACTGCTATTTATACACTGCAATATGTTAAGCGTTCTTCTATGTAGGACAATATACCGATTTCACGGACACTATACGTTACATTTAGCTACTGTTATTTATACGCTGCAATATGTTAAGCGTTCTTCTATGTATGACAATATACCGATTTCACGGACACTACCCGTTACATTTAGCTACTGTTATTTATACGCTGCAATGTTTTAAGCGTTCTTCTATGTAGGACAATATACCAATTTCACGGACACTACACGTTACATTTAGCTACTGTTATTTACCGTCGTGATTCTAAATTGTTCTAATTTAATTAATTTATTTATATGCTTATCTGATCTTAGTTAAGGATTAATTGTTTTTATTCATTTATCTATATATTTAGCTATGCATTCATAAATTTTTAATATTTACATTTGTGATTTTACAATTATTTCAAATAGTTCACATTATTTATTTATGTATTAGATTTTATGAGATGTTGCATAGCGACACAGAACAATTATTTGGATGAAACGCTATGTAAGACATCATCATCATCATTACCATCATTATGAACATCATCATCCATCCATCATTATCATCATTACGAACATCATTCATTATCATCATTATTGTCATTATGAAAATCATCATCAATTCATCGTTACCATCATTATGAACATCATCCATCATCATCATTATGGACGTCTTCATCCATTTATCGTTGTTATCATTATGAACATCATCATTATCATCACTATGAACTTAGAGCAACGACATGGCGAATGACTATCCCAAGTAAGTGCGCCATGGCAGCTAAACTAAAACTGTGATGATGTTACAATATGTTTTCTGAAAGCAACGGTAATGTTAACTTACTACTGCAGAATGCACCATGTCGTCTAAGGAAGTAAACAAAACTAGTGACATTCCTATTCGCTAGGAGGTTCATTGTTTCGAAGATAGCCACCGGGGTTGTAGTGATGAATTCCAGGTCGAATCCATTAATTTTGTTAATCCTCATGAATGTTGCCCATTTGGTTCCATAGAATTGATGGATGAATTATACCGACAGACGACGTCAGATGGGCCCGGTATAAACCTGACGGTGTGTATGCTAACTGAGTGATTTGTAAGGTGATTTATTTTTATAATATGAACGTTTTCGATTGCCCCATTTTCGTATGTAAATATTTTCTTCGTTAGTCTTGATGAATAGTATTATGCAGCCGTCTTGAGAAAATTTTATTTTATTTGTTAGGCTTAGAGAGTTCTAAATATACCGCGCAGGGCACCATTAGGCTAAGACAGGAGAGATAAACTACACATCTGCACCCACCTGCTAGAGAACTTGTTCAGCTGGAAACGCAGACTGACGTCATTTCCGAATGTCACGAGACCGACGTGCGTACGTCCTGAGTTGACGTTCAACTGATCGATGGTGTCAGCGAGGAAGGCTTTCGCCTTGTCGAAGTTGTTCTGGCGGATGCTACCAGAAGCGTCGAGCACAATCACGATGTCCATTCGCTGTCGGCAGGCTGCGATAAAGACCAGTTGTGCATGCTCAGCATCATTTACTTGTTTTCAACATTGTTGCATTTTCACGTGCAATACAATATTGGGAAAGGAGGAAGCTGAAGCCATGCAACTTATAATTAATATAGTATGAAATGCAACACGACCGCGGTTTACAAAACATCACGTGTGGTGTGCCGGAATTGGTCCAGGAAAACAGACCCAACGAACGAATGTTTCTTCGTGTAATAGACCCTTCCCATTACCAACACGCTACCTTGTGGTTTATAACTTCAGGAATCGGGTAACTCCGACGACATCATGCTGTTTAACAACGAATAGTGCTTGTTCTAAGACATTTTCTTTAGGCGTATTTGTCGCGTGAAATCACAGAGATAATATGCAAATATTTCAACTATTTTATTTGACATTTATGTAATTTTTGCTGGTATTGCATGTATAAAATATACTTAATTGACGCATGCCTGAAACTGAGACAGTGTATCGTTGTCTTAATTTACTATGTTATGTGCATTGAGGCAACTTACTCAATATTTGCTCACAACGGTAAATTAAGAAATAGCTGTCCAATCATATCGATAACATTGTATTGCTCAGCCGCCTTGAGGCATTTACTATGATAAAACAACACGATACAAAAGGTATCATCCAAAACTGGCGAGATCGATCTGAACAGTGAACGCAACTACTAATGACTACGTACTCGGGTCAGGAGCCGGTGCCGTCGTCGTCGTCGTCTTCGCTGTCGTCGTCGTCGTCGTCGTCGTCGTTGTCGTCGTTGTCGTCGTCGTGTTGGGACAAGCGGATCTGATGATGCCATGGAGGAGGGCGTTGAGCTTGTTGAAGTCGGGAGCCGTGAAGTAATCCTGGTCCCTGATGCGGGGCGGAGAAGACATGTCTCGCAGAAGGTTCTCGCTGATCTGCCGTGTCACACCGATGGAGATGATCCGGACACCGGAGTCTCGGAGCTCGGCAGCCGCTCGTAATGCAGACGCATTGCCGTCCGTCGGCTTGCCGTCAGTCAGGATGATGGCGACGTTCGGCACGCCAGCACGATCTCCCGGGGCGCCCTTTCCGAACATCCTCGTCTTTGCTAGGTAGAGCGCATACGACGTGTTGGTGGTCTGACTGAGGAACTGCAGTTGACCAATGGCATTTAGCAGATCCGCTTCCCTCTGGTATCTGAGCCGAAATGGTACAGCTTACAAGATACATTCGACTGAATGAACAGCGCTCCGGCGAACACAGTACAGCAAAATGAATCACAACATCAAAATTTACAATTTGTATAGATGTTAAGCAGTGGACTCACAAATTAATCGCGGATAACACAATCAGCCGCTTAATATAATAACAATTAATACATTCGCTTTGACGGAATCGTTCCGCTGTATTAAAATGCGCCGCCTTAATTGAATCAGACTGCTCGGGCCCGAAATGATTCTATTGAGCGGAGTCCATTGCATTTGTGCTTTATTTTATTTTATTCTATTCTATTCCACTTCACAAAAGTTCTGTTGAGTGGATATAATTTATTCGCCGCTTAAAGTACTTATATTTATATATGTAAATTTCGTATGCTAACAATGATATCACTAGCAGTACAGTTCCGTAGCCGTGATTTACAAGGGGTGATATTTAGGGATAATATGTATTGGACCATTTCGCATAAACAGTTGGCATGGCATCACACCAAACGTTTAATCTTTGGCCCAACGGAAGAACATCAGGGATCGGACGACTCCCGACCCCTTGACTATTGGCCTGAATAGCAGTGGTGGCAGGGCTTTTATTCTGTTTAAAAAAAGTGTTAACGTCAGATAAAAACGGCATATTCCTTTGCATCACTTACTTGTCCAGCTGCCATTTGACCTCGGCGTAGGAGCCGAAGAGGATCATGCCGACGCGAGATTGCGTCTCCTCGATCTTCAGGTGCTGCACGATCTTGTGAAGGAAGGATCTGACCGACTTCCAGTTGACACACTCATCATTACCCTTGTTGTAACAAATGCTGCCGGAACTGTCGACCAGGAAGGCGAAATCAACCAGGCAATCGGTGGCTGTGACAGAAGAGGACAAATTGGGTATATCGTTTGCAGTCCAAAATTAGATAAAACAGTTGTTTGTGAATTGATCGATTATTTTGTCATATCTCAAAAGGTGTTATAACAAAATAATCGATCAATTCATAAACAACCGTTTTTTCAAAAGTTTTTTTTTTGTTAAACGTACACAACAACATGCAATGTATACAAATTATAATGGTCCTCTGTTCATTTCTTGATACCATAAACCCAAGGTGTTTAAATGTGTCTTAACGGCCTTCACAGAAAAAGAGCTCGCCATAAAGATTGGGAGAAATGTAGAACGTGTCGGAACGTCAGAAACTCGACCAAGGTGGTATATAAAGGAAAACAACCTTCGTCTATGCCGTCCATTCAAGTCTCGATAAAACATATTTTAGCCCCATTCCAGTGCTTACATATTATACAAACGTATTTGGTTTTGGTCTTTTCCTTAGTGATTGTCACTCTAGTTAAATACCTACATCTAAGAGAACATAAAGCTACAGTAGCAGAAGTAGGATTGGAGAATATATATAGTTAAACAAGATGACAGAGAGAAGGTGGAGGAATTAAGAGAAAAGATCAGAATGTAGAAACCCTTGAAAATGAAGGAAATGTGCAGAGAACTGCGATGGGCAGAAAACATTCAGAGAATCAACGATGAGTGGTTGATTGACAAGGACAGCATGGAAAACAGAAGAGGGTGGTCGACAGAGAAGTGGAAGACCGAAATTAAGATGGAGGGACAGTGTTAAGAGATATATCTAAAGGACAGATAACAATGGGAGAGAACGTCAGAAGATCGCGATAGACGGAGACGACTTTTCGAGAGGACGGAACAGACTAAGTGATGTGTAAGCAATAAACGTTGTAACCTTACACGGAGGAGGTGTCGTTGTGATGCAGGCGGACGCGATGATGTTGGCGATGAGGGCGTCCGGCTTGTTGATGTCGGCTTTCGTGAAGTAGTTCTTGTCCTTCAAATGCGGTGGTGAGGACAAGTCCTTCAGCAACTGGGCGTCGATATGGTTTGTCACACCGACGGTGATCAGTTCGACGCCGGAGCCCTTCAGTCTGTCGGCGGCGGTGCGGGCCAGCTTTCTTCCGTCGACGATCGGGTCGGATTTGTTGGTCGGCAACCCGTCAGTCAGCAGGATGGCAACATTCCGTGCATTAAGTCGGTTTCCGGTGCTGTTGAAGAAGATGGTGTGGGCCAGGTAGAGCGCGTGGGACGTGTTCGTGCTCTCCCCTGGCTGGTATTTCAAATCGCCGATGGCGCCCAGCAGAGAGTCCCGATCGCTGTGCCTGTAACGAACAGCGCGTGAGCGAAACAACGGTGTTGGCAGATTCGGTAAATTAGCTGCAGTTTCGAACGGAGAATTCGTATATCCGTATATTTAATTGCAAACAAGATTGAAACATTCAGAGAATACAAACGAGTTTCTTAAGGTGTGTGTGTGTGTGTGTGTGTGTGTGTGTGTGTGTGTGTGTGTGTGTGTGTGTGTGTGTGTGTGTGTGTGTGTGTGTGTGTGTGTGTGTGTGTGTGTGTGTGTGTGTGTGTGTGTGTGTGTGTGCGTGCGTGCGTGCGTGCGTGCGTGCGTTCGTGCGTGCGTGCGTGCGTACATGCGTGCGTGTGTGGTGCGTGCGTGCGTGCGTGCGTGCGTGCGTGCGTGCCTGTTAGTGCCAACTTGTTTGATATACCTTAACCTGGCTAAAGTCTATCAGCCCTTACAACGTCGATAAGACGCGACAATGTACCAGCTCTTGCAAAGTCAAGACTTATCGTGATATCGTCACTTACTTGTCAAGGTTCCAGATGACGTGTCCCTTCGAGCCGAATTGTATCAAGGCGAACTTGGATGCATCAGGTCCGATGTTCGTTTTGTTGACGATACTGCTCAAGAAAGACTTCATCAACAGCCAGTTGTCGCATGCCTTGCCTGTATCATTGCATATACTACCGGAACCATCGACAATGAAGACAAAGTCCACCTTACCTGCACACAAACAGACACATAGCTATAACCAGAAAGACAGACAGACACGTGTTTGTTATTTTGCCCATGTACATATCATTCAACTCTCCATAATGGTAAAGTGTATATTGCGATCGACGGCCTGCTCAAAGAGTGTATGCTTTAACATATATCTCTCTTTGGTAGACCAATCGAAAGTCATCGACTAGGCCGGTCACATATAGGAATACGCACAATCGAATGTTTCCATATATACATTTGGGGGTCGTCAATCCAATGGTAAATATGAACAACGTTAATATAATGGCGATGAGATGTCATCGACAGCCGAGACACCGTGTCCTCCTGGACCGGGGCTGCTGTGTAACCAGCAAACTACTTCAGAAGGATGAAATAAGTATCAAAAGAATTTAAAGTAAAACTAAATGATGAGTGGTTCATAAAGACGTGTTGGCCGCACTGGAATTATGACAGCACCAGAAGTACTAGCGACAACTTTGAAAGTACCAGCGATAGCACTGGAAGTTCCAGCGATTTCCTAGCAAACCCAACATCAACGGCAATTTGTTATTTGTCAATACAGAGTCGATTCCTTCTCTCCGGATATTCACTGCTGACGTCACTAACAGCAGGCATACTTACACTGTGACTTAGCGACGGCGACCGTGGCCGCCGATGTCATCAGGAGAAGAAGTATCCGGTTAGACGCCATCTTTCACTTTCTGCAACAAATAATAATAACCGATACAAATATGCTAACATGATACTTATTGCAAACTGTATCAAATAAAACTACTGAAACATCAATGATGATCTAAATAAATTAATTAAATGGTCAGAAAAATGGCAAATGTTATTCAATTTTGGGAAGTGTAAATGTGTACACTTAGGACGTGGAAACATGGACGAAGAATATAAAATGGGGGATGCTGTACTAGGTAGAACCACACAAGAAAAGGACTTCGGAGTAACATTTAGTGATAACATGAAAGTTTCAGAGCAATGTGGTATTGCTGCTTCGAAAGGAAATCAAATTCTAGGGCTAATTAGGAGAACTATCATATATAACTATCATATATAAGGAGAAACAGCTAATTGTACCCCTGTACAAAGCAATAGTTAGACCACATTTGGAATATTGTATTCAAACATGGAGACCATATGGTAAAAAGGACATAGACAAACTAGATAGAATACAACGAAGAGCAACTAAAATGATTCCAGAGACCTTAGTTACGAAAATCGCTTATTACAATGTGGTTTAACATCACTAGAGACCAGGAGACTAAGAGGAGACCAAATAGATGTGTTTGACATAGTGAATGGTTATGAGGATATTGACAGGAATATGTTCTTCAAACTTAAAGAAGGCAGTAGAACCAGAAAACATCAAGCAGCATTAGTTAAGGAGCAGTGTAGGTTGGACATGAAAAAGTACTCTTTCTCACAGAGGGTGATAAATGAATGGAACAAACCAAATGATTGTGTTAATGATAGTAGTGTGAATATGTTTAAAAATAGAATTGACACATATTTGATAAGGTCGGGCTTCACATAGATGAGAAAATTGTTGGACTCTCGATAAGCCAATGGCTTCCTTGTCCAATTGCCACCAGGAACTTGTTGTTTGGGATGACAACCTTGTTAAACCTTGTTAAAATTAATATAACGTAATTTCTAATCAGTTCAGAACAGGACACTGTGAGGTACAATATTTATTTTCCGTGCTCGTTTGCGTGGGGCTTCGCCAAGCAGCGTCATTATGTCAAAACATCATACATGGAAGCCCTTTGTATACATTCCCGTATCGCCATTAGAACTAAATTGTAGTCACACAAGGTGGGATGCCTGGTTAGAATAATAAACGTGGTTTGCTGTTTTCTGTTTTGTAGAAATGATGTTGTATATAGACCAGTTGATTTTTAAAGACTCAAATATTAAAACAACAAAAGAAACCGATTGCTGCTATCAATAACATATTTGAGTTGTGATTGAAACTAGTAGTCTGCTACCATACGCTTAGTGTTGCAGAGAACAATACATGAATGGAACACACTATTTATTGGTTGTGTAATGTTAACAGCGTGAATATGTTAAACATATAATTGACAAATATCTAAGATGGACGGGTTGCACACACACACACACACACACACACACACACACACACACACACACACACACACACACACACACACACACACACACACACACACACACACACACACACACACACACACACACACACACACACACACACACACACACACACACACACACACACACACACACACACACACACACACACACACAAACACACACACACACACACACACACACACACAAACACACACACACACACACACACACACACACACACCCACACCCACACCCACACCCACACACACACACACACACACACACACACACACACACACACACACACACACACACACACACACACACACACACACACACCCACACCCACACCAACACCAACACCAACACCCACACCCCCCCACACACACACATACCCACACCCACACCCACACACACACACACACACGCACGCACGCACGCACGCACGCACACACACACAATTGACAGCAAACACGAGTACACTTGGTCGCATCTGATTGCCTTGCAAAGATAAGCGGCATTGAAAACGTACCGTGTTTTTCTCCAGGCATTGTGTACGTGTCGCAGATAAAACGACGCTATTTCGCCGACCTATACAACGAAGACACTCAAGCTAGTCGGACCTACTACTGGCAAGTCAACACCAGTCTCAGAGGTATTGTGGTATCTGGTGCATCCTGGCAGTGTGAAAGGTAAATGACCGAACATGAGACATTTGAACTAGACGGCAAACTGGGTGAACCCACAGGCTGTGTAATGTTGTGCAATGGTCTCCTCCATTTATAAAAACCCGTGCGGCTACACAAATCTATTCAAAGACACAGTGAAGACCTACCCAAAAAGGTCACATTATCTTCACAATCAGTAACTGGGAGATCGACGACGGTCCTCTGTGGCTCCGAGCAATCCAGCAGGCAACGGCCTACTTCGAGAAAGACCGCCTAATGACTGAGGCGTAGATGCGACAAAGACGAACGGAGAATTAGATGAATGAAGATCAAGCGTCACGTCTACCCGGTACCATTAGACCTATAGAAGAGGCTCCTTGGTCGCCACATGATTCACGACTACATGGGTAGGCCCCTTCGTTAAAACTCGAACGATCATTGACGTCTACAAAACCGGAATAATATCCATGCAGGGAAAGGTTACCAATGAAGGGCACGTTTTAAATCTAACTTCAACAATGTATCGGAAAATAAAGAAACGTTTATTGCGGTTGTCAGCTGTCAGACAAATAGAGAACATAGTTTAATGTTCACATATATTATTGCCTAGATATGTATGATTGTTCACAAAATGGTTCTGAAACGTAACGAGCGGAACACCGACATTCAATTAATCAGGACGGCGTATATTGCAATAAGAGGAGAGCAATGCTTTCTGGTTTGGGTTGGATATATCTAAAATAACTAAACAACTTTAAAGCACGTGTTTGCGTTACACGCTTAACGTGTGCGAGATATAATAAATTACTGAGTAAATGACCGCCGGAGATGATTCTGGTTCATTTTGGACTGAAAACATCTCATCAGTTCGCTTCAGTATGACAGCTGTCCCACAGATGCTGGTTAACGAGAGTGATTCATCGACACGATTTAAACGTCGTCGAGACATCTCCCGATTAAAGACCAGACTCTTGTCGACGCCCCATTCGCGTCATATCGACGTGAGAACAAAACAGAAAAAGGAGTCGCCAACTACAAAGAACCGGCTACAACTGTAGATTGTGCTTTTGGTGGTATTACATTTGTGGTATAATTGCGTTTCCTGTAATGGAGAGTTACCAGAGCGTGTGTAACGGCGTTGTAACAGTATATCTCCCCCAGTGCCTTGAGAAGAAAGCTGTGTGTTGTTGAGGCAGCCGACTATGATTAACTCAGTGCATTGAGAAAAGTTTTGTTGCTGAGGTGGCCAATCATGATTTACTCAGCGCCATGATTAACCCAGGAACCGCTTCATATCATTCGCTCATTCGTAAACTTGTACTGAATATAAACACACGCAATTTTCTTGCATAATGAAATATGGTAGATATTATTCTGACTCACATTTGCTAATTATAATCTGTCTCGCACATTTATAAAAGGGTGCTACGATATCAAGAGTGGGGGGAGATGTCCAGGGGAGAAGTTACCCTGCCATACCGGTATACATGTGTGGTCTAGAGACAGTGACACTGACAGGGCAGCAGCAACAGAAGCTACACGTTCGTCAGTACAACAGGGTCCGGAGAATCACAGGAGCAAATATAGCGGATAGAAGGATGATGAAAACTTGATGAAATATATTTAACAAGATTTAACAAGGTTTAACAAAATTGCCATCCAAGGCAAAGGCCCAGATTGCAAGTGGATACGGAAGCCATTAGCTTATCGAGAGCCCAACATTTTTAAACTATGTGTAATTAGTCCTCCTGAGATATGTGTCAACCTTGTTTTTAAACATATTCACGCTGCTAGCAGTTACACAATCTGTAGAAATTTTTTTCCATTCATTGATTGTCCTCTGTACAGTGAAACACCTCCTACAAGATTGTACTATACATCAAAACGAGAGGAAGGCAGAAACACCAGCGAAAACAGATCTATGGCCTACTGGAGGATCTGCAGCGCACAGCGACCTTCGTACGAGGAACCGGAGTCCCTGTCTGAGCGTTCGACGAAGAAGAAGAAGAAGAAGATTTTCCTCTGTGAGAACGAGTACTTCCTGATATCCAATCTACACTGATCCGTTACTAATGTTACCCCATGTCCTCTAGCTCTGTTATCTTTCTTGAGTAAGAAAAGTATTATATTTCTATCGATATTTTCATACCAATTCAGTATCTTAAAAACTTCAATTTGGTCTCCTCTTAACCGCCTTGTCTTTAGGGTTGTTAAACCATATTCTTTCGGTCGTTCTTCATAACTAAGGTCTTTCAGTTCTGGAATCATTTCAGTTGTTCTCCTCTGTATTCTTTCAAGCGTATCTATATCCTTCTTATGATATGGCCTCCAAGCGTGTATACAGTATATTAAATGAGGCCTAACTATTGCTTTATACAGAGATGTAATTAGCCTTTTTGTATGTTATATTTCTCCTAATCAACCCAAGAATTTGATTGCCCTTTGAAGCTGCTATACCACACTGCTCTGAAACCCTCACATCAGCGCTTAATTTAACTCCTAAGTCCCTTTCCTTTTACATTAGTACCTAGAACAGTATCTCCTATTTTATTGTTTACATCCAAGTTCCCATGTCCTGTTTGTAGGTATTTAGATTTCCCAAAATTTAACAACATCTGCCATTTCTCAGACCATTTCACTAAACTGTCTAGATAGTTTGGTAAATGTTGTTTATCACCATCATTGTTAACCTTTCTAAACACTTTTGTGTCATCCGCAAATTTCAGTACGTTGCTTGTTATATTATCATCCAAGTCATTGATGATAATATTAAGAATAATAAAGCTCATAATACTGACCCTTGTGGTACCCCAATCAAAACTGATTTCCAGTTTGAAACTTCCCATCTACTACAACACGCTGTTTTCTGTCAGTCAGCCATTGTTCTGTTCAGTCGAGTATGCCCTCCCCGATACAATGAACGTTTAATTTATGTAGCAATCTTTGATGTGGCTATTTGTCAAAAGCTTTCTGAAAATCTAAGTATATAATATCTACTGGTGATCCCTCGTCTAGCCACTTAGTGATTTCTTCCAATAAGCATAACATATTTGTTTAGCATGACCTCGCTTTTAGGAATCCATGTTGAAATGGATTTAATAATTTATGCCTAACAAGAAAGTCCACCATATGGTCTTTGATTAATCTTTCTAACAATTTACAAATCACTTATATTAAACTCACCGGTCTGTAATTCTCTTACTTATTTCTCGAACCCTTTTTAAATAATGGTATAATGTTTGCTTTTCTCCATTCAAAAGGAAACTCTCCTTCTTTTAATGACAAGTTGAACACTCTTGCAAGTGGTATATTAATTTGTTCTACTATTTCCATTAGCAGTTGTGGATGAATTCCATCCACTCCATGTGATTTACTGTCCTTCGTTGCCTTTAATTAACTGCCCTAAATAGTCCGATTCAGCCTCCTGAAATTTAGCATCTGGAACTAGTAATGAACTAATATCATCCCTGGTAAACACTGAACTGAAGTAATCATTAAGTCTTCGGCCATAAAAAAAACCTTGTGATATTATATTTCCAGAATTGTCTTCTAGTGGTCCAACTTTGTCTCGTACGTTTTGTTTACTCCTGATATATGCATGAATGCTCTTGCTGTCATTTTTTATGTTATATGCTAATTTTTTTCATAGCGTCTTTTAGATTGTCTAATTTCATTCGTAGTTGCATTAAGTGCCTCTTTGTAATTTGCGTGGTCTTCATCCTTTCTGGTGCACCTATAAACCCTCCACAACGTTTGCTTGTGCACTTGTTTTTTAATAGCTTCTTTTGACAAATGTTTTTTTCTATATTGTTTTTTTTTCATCGGAACAAATTTATCAATGATACTCTCAATTTCATATTTTAGAATGTTCCAACATTCAATTGCGGTCTTGGGAAGCAGTTCAGCTTAACTGGAAGAATAATAAGAAATCGAATGACAGGCAATTACCGGGGAGTATAGTATATCACATATAACTGACAAATGTGTGACATTGGTAACACGAGAAGTATGTCAAAAGAAATCACTTAACGGGTCAACCTGGCGGATGAAATGAGATATTTTAAAAGTTGACGACGGTTATTAGGACCTACAAAGGTCACCTACATTGACCGGTTAAGTTATTGTTGATACCATACAGAATCTGGCAGTCCAACAGATTTATGCACATTCTCAGACTTACTCATTCACAGCATTCTTAGGATACCGAAACTCCTTCATCGATTTTGCCCATCTCGAATCAGGTTCATTGTCATAGGCTGTTCAAATATGTAGTGTGTGAATGGGTAAGTATTTTACTGGGTGTGAATGTGTAAATAATATGTAGTGTGTGAATGGGTAAGTATTATGTAGTGTGTGAATGTGTAAGTATTATGTAGTGTGTGAACGTGTAAGTATCATGTAGGGTGTGAATGTGTAATTATTATGTAGTGTGTGAATGTTTAAGTATTATGTAGTGTGTGAATGTGTAAGTATTATGTAGTGTGTGAATGTGTAAGTATTATGTAGTGCGTGAATGTGTAAGTATTATGCGCAGCTGGCTTAATAAAAGGGTGGGTACATTTGTTAAAATCATCGAAAGAATTTGCATTGATTGTTATAACGGGTAACATGCGATATTGTGAATAGTCTTTATGTCATAGTATATTGAACCGGTCCATTTTTTTCATTTCCCTATGATATCTGACCGGACACGGTCAACAATAATTTTTTCATTTTCCCGATGATATCTGACCGGACACGGTCAACAATAATGTAATAGCTTGTCCGATGACGTCATTCCCATCATTCCCAATGTTCAGCCTCATCAAACGTTTTACTCCAGCATCTTCATCTACAAGTTTGGCAAGTAGTATGATAGCGTTAATTGTTGTTTCTGTAATTTTCCTATGTCAACTTATTGTTCGCAGTATGTTATAACGTCACTAATACTAATAAATGTCACACCATAGTTTCCATTTAGAATTTCAATACATCTGCAACATACTTGTCACTAGTGCAACAAAACCATGCGTGCTATATATCATCGTTTAGTAACAAATCAAAAACAAAACAACCAGTCATAATCCAACTACCGGGCCCGCCTTATGCTGGCCTGATCTAAAGTGTTTTGCCTGGGGGTAGACGTGGATGTTTCTACAATTGGACATGTTCCGTGACAGATATGAACGGGCAGATAGCATTCAATCGGTGACCTCTGCCGATGCACCCTCGATCGTGAATTCATTAGAATCATAGCGTTTTCTGCCCGGAGCAAGGTATGTGTGCGATTATGAACACAAACGATACATTTCATTACGACAATTATAGAACATGCTGGTGACTCATTGGTGCCTCATTGCCAACACAACGCAACAAACACATTCCGATTTCGTCACCCGGCGGCCTCTGTGCATGCTCCAGTTCATACGGCCGTGTAAAAGAACACTGGTCGTTGAACTGTGCACATGAGCACTTGACGCGTCGCTGATAGGTCAGGATTAACCGGCGATACACTGGCATCACATCCAGAGGTCCTAGTTAACTACATTCCACTTGCGCTGTGCAGACATATTATTATATTAAGCGCCTGCTGTGTTGGCCTAAATGACGGAGGCAGGATTTTATGCCTGCATCACAGACACACTCAGTTACTGACACATATAAGTAGTAAGCTATAAGGTACTAGCTATAAGGTACTACTCATATAGATAGGGACGCACACACGCACGCACGCACGCACGAACGAACGAACGCATGCAAGCACAATCACTAGTACACACGTACACGCACACACATGCACGCACGCTCGCACACACGTACACGCGCACACAGGTACACACACACACGCACGCACGCACATACACACGCACATACACTCGCACGCACATTCATGTACACACACGTACACACATACGCACGTACACGCGCACGACCATTTAGTTGACAAAACATCACAACCCATGAACCTCCGCCCCCCCATAAAATAATCCCCTTCAATGTGGTGATCAATGCGATCATTTTGTAATTGAGATACATCGTAGTGGTATATGGACGAACGCATTACAAACAGGGGCATACAGAGAGCTATAGCCAAAGTGGAGAATGGAAAGTCTGAACAGTTCTACGCAACGGCGCTAAATTCAAATCACGTCCATGCCATTGTCGCGCACCGGCGACACTGGGAGTCGTGAATGACACCTTCTATTTCAACGCAGCGACAAGTTATATAGTTTGTTGTTGTGCCGCCAGCGGGCATTGTGGTAGACGTTAGCTCACTATCTGTCGCCCACTACCCGGGTTTTTCACACTAATGAACAACATTAACATCCAACACCGCAGCAAATATAATGTATCCTAAGAGATTGCATACAAGTACATGTTGCCATCTACGAAGAAGAAAAAATGTCTACCAGGACGACTAACTTATATTTATTTTTTAAATATATGATTCCCAAATGTCTCAGTTTAGCACTAATTAATTAGACTCGCCCGAAGAATAGTGTTGCTCTTGTTTGTTTGTTTGTTTACTTGTTTGCGTGTGTGCGTCAGTGCAAACCAATGTTTCAGAAAAATACTGGTCAATATATGCAACGAACTAATGCTAGTCTAAAATTAGTGTATCGCACACAACGAGTGGCACCTGTTGTTGAGTTCAACGACACAGTAGGATGGAAAACAATGACATAATGCCGTTTGCACCCAACCGTGCTACGTCGAATAATATCCAGCACTGTACGAACTGTTCGCCCAACACTACCCGACCTCACTGCAATCACCTTTAGAGAAGTGGCCGCAAACGACTTTCTGCAGCCAGCCATGCTGGCATCCACGACACGATACCCGAACAGTGCTCGTGACAGAAGATACTATCACCAATATGTACAACGTTTCTTGTTTTCCTGCTCGGTTTTGGCATTACTAGATACTTGTTGCTATACTGGAACGAATGTCAACACGTTCAAAATTCACGCCGTATTCATCTACGTAGAACCGTCCTCCATTTGCCGGTAGGTGATTGCAGTAAGGTAGCTGTGACGGAGGGAAGGACATAGCTGCTTAACTTTCAAATAACGAGCGAGAACGAGCACCTGCTCATGTTCAATTTACACAGTTCTTTTACTATTACTACTTCGTTTACCTTGTTTAGGAATATAGTGCATAAGTGTCTTTGTGGGCAATTTATAAAAGGTAGAAATGAGCGTGGCATATGAAACGTTCGGTCGAAGATAACTGACCGTAGTTGTTTTTATTGTGGCCCAGAGTCAGCACGTACGCCTTGCCCGCGTTCGGGACACCAAGCTGTCGCTGCTTTCTGGATACCAACACGATTGAGTACAAAAAAGACAGGTCATTCACGGACCGTTATCTCAATAGGTGATCACGGTTTCTAAGACAGGTCTTTGCTGCTGTTGTCCGCCGTAGGTCAGCTAAACAAGCCGGGATTTCGCGTGACATAGGTAATTGGCTGGGTAATCGGAATTCATAAAACGGGATATATTGACATGGCACAACTTGTTAGTTGACCAGAGAAGCGGGACTATTGTCGGTGTCATATCAGGGCAAGAGCGAATACTTTAAGTAGGAGACGTTGCAAGAGGTTGTGTGTTTTTAAATGTGCAATACGAGGGGTACCGTGTAACAGAACGAAGAACAACGAACGGGTGTAAAGACATGTCTGCAAGAAATGCAGACAAGAAAATAAACGCACACTATACATGCTGGTGAAGCCTGTTTGTAAATTACGCCAAACATTCAAGCTAGCAAGCGGCAGAGGTCAGTGGTCGACCGCAAAGTTGCAAATCACACCCGCATCTCAACAAGGGTGTCGTTGATCAGAGTAAAAAACAGGTCACCCGTCGACCACAATCACGATAACTATCTAGGGAATCTGTGGAATCAGATCATTGTCGATGTGTGTTTTGTCGAATTGCCTATTTCACGTTGCAACAAAGAAAGATCAGTGCCTGGAACCCACGCACTTTGTCTTCAGCGTGAGAAAATAAGACGACTTGAAATATATGCCACATAGAGGGATTGACATCTATGCAAGATAACGTGCTCATGTTTAATTTTATGGCAGATTATGTTTATGGCAGCGATTCTCGTTTCATTTCTATTATGAGCACCCACTTAGGAGGCGAAATTACACGCACTGCTGATTCATAGTCTACGTGCTTATTGTGTGCTGCATCTTAGATAAACAAGAAACGGCAATATAAATCAGGTGTACGCAAAGTGTGCTGTAAAAAACATATTCAATGACTAAACGGATTTTTCAACAAACATTGGAGTTGTAATAATAAAATGTTGACTGGGAAATCTACAATAACTACACCAGTAACGACGAATTACGACAATTGAATGTCTTCATTCAAGCATTACAAATACAAGTAGTTTGCACACTAACCTTCGTTCTACGAACTGTTTCCAATCACCAAATCCGCTACTTTCGCCAACCCGATCAAGCTGCCGCCGGCAACGGAGTGTGAACTACGGCCTACGACTGCGCTCATCCATGCTGAAGTTAAATACACACGGAGTCCGCCGTGCGTGAACGCAGCCGGGCGTGACGGCGCATCGACCAATCAGCGACGTCCCTGGCGGTTCTCGACCACCGTACAATGCAGGTTACAGAAAGAACTTCTACCACATCTTGATTAGAATTGTCCAATCTAACCAACTCTCTGAACATTATGTAATCACGAAAAAATTTTTTTCCCTGGCATAAACACCAGTAGAAAGGACCTACCGTTTTGTTGAATCATTTGACATGACTGTATCCTTCGCAACTAACACAGAAAAAAACATGTGTTTACAATGAACAAGTATGCTACACTCCTACAGGATATTAACGCCCACGGAGATACATAGAAATCAAAATCTGCTGAACTAAGCTGCAGAGGTTATGTTTCAGAAGCTAACAAAACAAAGTAAGGCTAAAGTCACTTTAAAGCCATTTGGTATATGACAATCAACGAGTGAAATTTATAATGCTACGTGGGTGTCAGAACTTGCACTGTTAAAAGAAAATGCAAAGATGAGCCACAATGGTTTGATCCATGACTGATTGAAATCATTCACTGTTCAGTAATTGATCATTTACACATATTTGTTCATCATGATGTGTAATTTACCATTGCCTTCATTATTTACCATTGCCTTCATTATTTACCATAATCTACACAAAGTTAAATATTCGGTAGTTTACCTAATTTAACACAAGTTCGTGGATTGTTGTTTCTTGTACTCTTTATAATAGTGTACACACCTTTATAATAGTGTACACACCTTTATAATAGTGTACACACCTTTATAATAGTGTACACACCTTTATAATAATGTACACACCTTTATAATAGTGTACACACCTTTATAATAGTGTACACACCTTTATAATAGTGTACATACTTTTATAATAGTGTACACACTTTTATAATAGTGTACACACCTTTATAATAGTGTACACACCTTTATAATAGTGTACACACTTTAAAAAAACGTATATGTTGAATAAAGTGACCCTCTCGCTTGAATCATAGCAACTATATTCGCTCATCACGATTCGGAAATCATGATTATTTGAAAGTAGGGTATCTTTGAAGATCACATAACGTACAGAAGCTAGTATCTACAAAAGCACGCCATTATATCTACAATGGTGCCCGAATGTCGTAACATGAGTGAGAGCACTGGTAACAGTGCCAGCGGGTTTAGATCGACAAACCAGTTACTCATGTAATGTCACCCCGGAAAGTAAACGGAAATCCGGATCCCTATTTATGCCACTAATCGAGTAAAGACAACTGCGTGGGAGGTGTTTGTGTAATGTTTCGTCCGTCCAAGACTCGAATGCATTCTCAAAAAAGTCAGTACGTTATCTGTTGAATCACTGGTGTTTTAAGGTGTGGACGGTGCACCAACATATCTCTTGCAGTGTGAAACTAATGATTTGACGACAAATACAATAGCATAAAATATATATACCATATCAAGAACGGACAGACATGGCTTTTGTGGCAATATAGTCTCCACATGCAAACAATTCGTGTATAGCTTAGTAGTATTTTCTGACAACGCTAGCTCATTTCCGGTGAAAACGTTGGTTGCGACTATGACTGCTCGTTTGGTTCACATTGCAGGAGTCCTGTCCATTTCGGCCTATCTTGGGCGAGTGAACACCAATGCTACCCATCGTTTGGTTCACATTACAGGAGTCCTGTCCAGGTCGGCTTATCTTGGGCGAGTGAACACCAATGCTACCCATCGTTTGGTTCACATTGCAGGAGTCCTGTCCAGGTCGGCCTATCTTGGGCGAGTGAACACCAATGCTACCCATCGTTTGGTTCACATTACAGGAGTCCTGTCCAGGTCAGCCTATCTTGGGCGAGTAAACACCAATGCTACCCATCGTTTGGTTCACATTGCAGGAGTCCTGTCCAGGTCGGCCTATCTTGGGCGAGTGAGCACCAATGCTACCCCATTTTTCTTCAAGTTTCGCTTTACTACACCTTTGAATATAAGTTTGGGGCGACCTCTGCTTCTAGTACCTTTCGACAGTTGAGAGTACATCATTTGTATGAGGTCTGCTGTCATTCATGTGAACCACGTGACCCTCCCATATTTTCTTAACTTGCTTCAGAAGCTGCTCCGCGCTCGGGGTGTTTTTTTGTTTTTTCAATTAACTGAAACAATACGTGGATATTAGTTCTAAGAACCAAAACACTATTCCAAAATATTTTTTAACACGTTTATTGCCAATTAAACATTAAAATGTCTGAGGAACCGGGTAACTCGCAACAATTCACCTTTCTGGCGTAACAGTGGCTGGTTTTATAACTACCGGTCGTTATGGTCAAATTGTCGTCTGACCCCACGCATCAGCAGCGACATTGGAGTGTTGCCAACGATGCTGTAGTACAGCTATTTAGGAAGTCATTCTTCCGCGGTTCAGTCGTTTCCCCCGTGTGTAACCATAAAGGAATTGTCGTGATTGCGATGTGTACGCGCGTGCACAGTTTTCCACGGCAGTGTCATTCTAACTAGTTTACCCACACTTCTTTTCTCGACTCACGGAGCGTGTGTTACAACCAGTAATGTAATAATCGACCGGTGATGTAATAATCGACCGGTAATGTAATAATCGACCAGTAATGTAATAAATCGACCGGTAATGTAATAATCGACCGGTAATGTAATAAATCGACCAGTAATGTAATAAAAATGATGATGATAACCATTGTGATGGTGACGGTGATGATGATGATACTAATAATGTAGAAGGTGATGATGAGGGTGATAAACGATTATGATGATGATAACAATTAAGGGGTCATCTTACTGACGATGATAATGATGATGATGATTATGACAATGATGATGATAAAGATTATGAGGATGATGATAATTGATGAGATGTAGCAAGTAGCCTACAAGTATATGGCCTATAGACCTGTGGTAGTCACTGGTCAGTGATGCGTATCGTTATGCATGGTTGGACATCAAGTGCCCACTGCAGTCAATTGCACTAGTACATTATACCCGTAGCCTGCCACACGAATGGGTCGACAGTGAACACTGTGTGCTGATGACATTACATTGAGATACAAGATACATTACTATACGCACATTTCACTGTCAATGATGTTTAGCTTAGTTAGCTAGTATTTAGTATTCATGTTATTTTGTTACTCTTTTCAGAGTGCAACAGTTGATCATTTCCTGATTAAAGACAACTGTCATCTGAAGGAGAGTGGTTTTCTTCAATAATGTTGACGATGATAACGATGGTGATGACGAGGGTGATAAATTGTTATGATGATAAAATGTAAGAAGATGAAGAAGACAATTAAGCAGTCTTAGTGATGATAATTATGACGATGATGATGATAAAAATTATGATGATGATGATAATGATGATGATGATAATGGTGATGATGATAACGATGGTGATGATAAGGGTGATAAATGGTTATGATGATGATGAGGAGGAAGAAGATGAAGAAAATTAAGTGGTCTTAGTGATGATGGTGACGAAGATGATGACAATGAGGGTGATCATTATTACGATTATGAGAACGAAGACAATGACACCTTCAGCCTTATCATCCTGTTCCTCCTCCTCATCGTCATCATCATCCTCATGTTCACACTTACAATGGCTAGCCATGCTGATACCCACTCGACGTTCACAAACGTATGATTAACATAGGAATCTCAGAACGAGTGAGCCGCATGTTTTCTGGGAGGACATATGGAATGCCGTTCGTATAACCTCCCAGGTAACGCACGACAGTAACTACATGTTGGCAAACAATCGGACCGAGTCAGACAGAGTGGTAAGGAAGAAGGGGGCGTCATTAGAAAGGGTCACCTCAACACATGAAAAAGGTAATCTACACTCAATTAAGGGATGATCTCAAACAATTATTTAAGGGATCATTAAAAATCCTTAATAACTGATCATCATTTGATCAAATTAAGGGGTCATATCAAAAAAGGTATGGAAATCTTGTGTTCAGTCGCGGTTGCGACTAAATAGATGTGTATGAATGATCGCTTGATTCGCGTTGCAGGAGTAATCCCGAGGTCGGTTTATCTTGTGCAAGTGAGTACCACTGGTTGGAGTCTATATCTTTTCTCTTGAAGTTTCGTTTTACTACATATTTCAATCTCATTTTGGGGCGGACTCTGCTAGAAGAAATATATGTATAGGGAATATATGTTTATTTGTTATTTTTAGTTTGGGTGGCTCCTACGATAGCGACCACTGTTGCTCTTAGTAGGAGTCTCCTGTCCACCAGCAAATATGTTTTTTTTTGGTTGTTGTTGCATAATGTATTACTTTTGTTGATTATTTATATAATTTATATTGCCACTCGATGTAATTTATCTGTTTTCCTGCTGTTGGTGCAAATAAAATTTATCCTTATCCTTATCATTATCTAGTATCTTCCGACAATTAGGAGTACATAATTTGTTTATCATGTCTGTGTCGTCCATGCGAGCCACATAACTTGTCCGTCGAAGACCCACTTGCATCATAGGCTGTTCCTCGGGATGTTGTTTTTGAGTATGTCAACTGAACTGAAAGCTGAAACCCGGCAGTGTTGCCAACGATGAGGTAGTATAATTATTTATGAAGTCAGAGTGTATTCCCATGGTGATAGCGATCAATAGGCAGAAGAAACACTGTGCACATCAGCTGAATTGTCCGCGTTCGCGTCTCGTACCAAGGCTGCTAAAGGCCCTAGATGCCCAGAGGGCGTATCGGCGAAGCCATCTTTGCTTGTACTTCCTCTTGTTAGAAGGTGTCGGAATACGTGCGAGCAGGTGCATAGTCGTCTTGTTAACGACAAGGCGGTCGGAGGCATCGCCATTGAACTAGGCTAATGATACACCCAGGGTATGTTACTTTATGGTTATGGTTAAATATATTTATTGATATATTTATTTATTAATTATAACTTCATGTATATTATTTCAGTTATATATATTTACATAGTCTTATTTCTACATAATATTAATTATATTTTTCTCTAATTGTGATAACTATTTTAGTATATTTAATTTATGTACTTATCTCTATTTTATTAAGATTAATTCATATAATTTTAATTAACTTATATGTATGTATATATATATATATATATATATATATAAATTATATATGTGTGTATATATATATATATATATATATATATATATATATATACATATATATATATATACATATATATATATATATATATATATATATATATATATATATATACACACATATATATATATATATATATATATATATATATATATATATATATATATATATATATATATATATATATATATATATATATATATATATATATATATATATATATATATATATATATATATATATGTATATATATATATATACATATATATATATATATATATATATATATATATATAATTTACATATATATATATATATATATATATATATATATATATATATATATATACACACACACATATAAGTTAATTAAAACGTAGGTGTGTAGGTACACGGGGCGATGGTCGCAGCATAGTGGAGACAGTAAATCGCAATACGTCATTTTCAGTTGACGATTGAGCACAGATAATAACACAAACTGGACACTGGTGACAGACTAACTTGCGTAGAATGACCGCTTTACCTGTTGCCGTTAATTCGGCGGAGGTCAAGCGCCGCTACTGGGCGAGGGTGTTTGAATGTCACGTGCGAAAAGAAAGGCCTTGAATGTCAAGAACACAAAGCCGCCAAATCACCAGAAATTATTGATGTTACCTTGTCACCATTGCTTCTGTGTAATCAAGATTGTATGAGGACGGTGTTGGTATTCGGACAGGAGTGTAGCGTCCTTCTAAAATTAATTGATCTAATATATCCTTAAGTATCTTGACCTCGGTTGACCCCCTCCATCCCCCTGACAAGCAGTGCAAGTTTTCAACGGTAACGTGACTCATGCTTAATATCACGCGCGCACCTAAGCGACTTCTACTGCCTGCGTTATGCACACTCACATGGCGACTATATTTTGTGCTCTTGTGCAAAAACAAACATATCGTCTTTTTGCACTTAAACGATAGGTTTCGCACATAAACGCTAAGGCAAACATCGGCTAAGAAGTATCGGAGTAAATGACTAAATTTGTATAGCACAGACTGTACGAATATATTTACTTCCAAGTTGGTGTCTGACTCTTGCCAGCACCATTCCGTAAAAAAATATTGAAACTGACAGATTACTGACTGAAAACATAGCATGTGTTGCAAAAAGCAAAAGAGATACGAGACGACGCGTGAATGAAAGGAGACTTGGTGAAAAACGAATATCAAGCAATTTGGATAGTCTAAAGTGAAGCGGCGACAAAAACCTTTATTGGCCAATGTATAAATAGGAATGTCTTGCGTGTGGGGGATGATTTCAAAAAGCGATGTATGACGTGACATATAATTGGTTTATTGGGCTGAGGGTAGCATATGTTTCGCTTGTGGTCGAACACCGATGTATGTACCCCAAACATTGTCAATTTTCCGATCACAGCTCACAAGAGTGCTAGTAGTTTTGTGTTATGGCGGCTGAAGTGCCACTTGGCGAGCGAACACGAAATTCCCATTGTTGCACATAGGTCGATGTAGGCCGAACTCAAAATGTTTTGTAGCAGGGAGCATTTCACAAAATGAGCCCTCAGAGATAATTAATAAAAATGGACATTCCTCTGTTGAGCTGGTACGACTGCGCTGTCCTACATCGCCGAGCTGTACCACTGCGAGGTTGCCAAAGCACCAGCTTGGAGACTGGTTGGTCGAGTGACAAGCTAAATTGTGTTGTATCATTCTAACCGTTATAGACAATGGTGGTAAGTCACATAACCTTGGTCACATGGTCCTCCTGACATCAAACACGCGTCGCAGAAACTGAGAGTATCATCAGTCGATCCAGTCTACGAAGTAGCACGTGATTGTCCATGTCCTAGTCCACGTGACATCTATGTTGTTTGTTTTGGGTGGCAGTTTCGTTCACACTTCTTAACGCAAGCGATACAACACTTCGGCACATACAATACATGCATTGAGGTACTAAGTATATAAGTACATTACATGGTGTACTAGGCACATGCACACTCGCTGACATTTACGGACAACGGACCAAACATTATATAGCGCGTTATTGTTGTTCTGAATTGATCACACATTAGATTTTTTTGATGTTTCATTCATTTTATTTGGCACAGTTTCAACAAGTATCCTGTTAGCATAATTTTAACAGCTAATGGATTTACTTAGCAGTGCGTCACTAGGTAATTGCACCGCAATATAATGACATAACATACATATGGGTCATAGATCATGTAGGGTTAAGGAAGAAGAAGGTTTGGTGTGTTTTGTTGTTTCATTCTGAAAATAAACTCACAACAAATAAACTCGCATTAAGAGAAGAAAGCTGGCCATTTGAAACAAAGACCAGAAAAGCAGCATAGAAGGAGAACTACCAGGACAAATACCGAAGAAAACAAATGGACTGGGTTGAAAACATGAAGCATTGAACAAATGGTGAACTCGAAACGTCTACGGAGACTACAAGGAGACGCCAATGGCCTAACTGAGGCTTCGACTACCGTAAAAAAGAATAACATTGTGTAATTTCTTGGAAAAAATATATTGAATGCTTGTGTTGAGTATTACTGACACAGGCCCTCGGACTCCGGCAGGCTCGCCAGATGAGGTTGCGACTACATCCCCTTCGACAGGAAATTTGCCACCAATAGTTGATGTCACTTCATACGAAACTAACGCTTTCATTGGATTCGTCGAAACTGTCACAATCGCTTCTATGGAACTAGAACCGACCACTGCTCCGGCGTCGACGTATTCGTCACCAGCGAACCTCGCAACGTCACCTGGAGTCGACCAGTCTGCGATTTAGCATCGGTGATATAGATGTAATGATACCATGAGATATGAGACGGCTGGAATAAGAATGCGGCTGAAGTACTTATCGGTATCTCTTACAAACTAAATATACAACATTTTATTTATTTTGAAGATTATTTCATATATTTGAATTCTTTATCTGAATGCCGGAGTAATCGTTGTATTGTGATACAACGTAAACATTGCTATCGTGAACCATGTCCAGTGTGCGAAGTGCGTGAACCATGTCCAATGTGTTAAGTGCGTGAACCATATCCAGTGTGTTAAGCGCTTGAACCATGTCCAGTGTGTTAAGTGCGTGAACCATGTCCAGTGTGCTAAGCGCGTGAACCATGTCCAGAGTGTTAAGTGCGTGAACCATGTCCAGTGATTATGATCGTGATGGTGATAGTGATTATGAATATAAATATGAATATGATCATGATTATCACTATTATTGTTATTATTATCATTGGTGTCATCATCATTATTCGATTATTAATACTTTGTGTCAGCAAGTAGGAAACGATATTATGGTACTGCAATCTAGCATCTGGATCTGGAGAGGGATAATTACTCAGCAAAGTCCGTCTATGCTATTGCACTGAGCGTTTATTTAAGAGTGTCCTTCTATTGCGTTAGTGAGTCCATCACAAGATTGTTTCCATTTCCCTGCGTGGGATCTTTTACTTCCCTTGACACAGACACCAGATAGAAGGGACCAACAGCTTTCAGTGTCTCTTCCGAAAGACAAAGGCAATGGGGCGGTGAACGAGATTGCCCAAGCTTCGAAACGGCTCAGGTGTAATCGAACTACCGTCCTCTCGGTCGACAGGCGGGTGCTCTAACCATTACACCACCGATATAGCAGCAATGATACCATGAGATATGAGACGGCTGGAATAAGAATGTGGCTGAAGTACTTATCGGTATCTCGAAAACTGGTGATACAATTATTTCATTTCTGAGTTCCTGTGTAATCGTCGTATTGTGACACAAGGAAACATCGCTAACGTGAATCATTACCACTGGCGCTGTGACTCATTGTGACCAAAATGAATTGGCAACAATGGGTAGTTCGGGCGGTCAAGTTATCTTATTTTTGTTTCTGACAAAACGCGTTCTATTGGCTAATAAATCCTAGTGAATGTTGATAAGACAAATATGGTCAATGCTATCTATTATATGATTCTCATAGGCAAACCCATTATTGCAGTTCACCCGGTAACCTGCTGCTTTAGACGGATGTGCCTCATTAAATATTATGTCCTATCTAATAAATCACTGCATTTTTGGTCAAATAAATGCTATCAGATTACGACCTTATTCGCAGTGGTCAGACATGCATAATCAGAGTATGTTATATCTCAATAACATAATTATGATGTCCGTTGCACAGTCCACAATATCAATTGTGTATTCTATTGTAAGCGCCATCTATAGTCCGATTTGATACTGTTTCGATTAATTGGAAATATGTGCATTCAACGATATAGATTACACCGTGATTGCAAACAACGTTTGATTTTACACGATAAGCTTGACTGTGCTCACATGACATTGAACTGAATCTGCCTTATCCATTTGTTTTGGTTCGCAGCTGAGCTTGGGTTTCCCGAAGATTTTAGTGCAATAGAAGTGTACTATATATTGTATTATGTCGTTTTTACTGTATCTTAACAATCGGTCTGAGTTGATAGATATGATAGACGAAACAAGAAAACCAGAATGAATCAACGTAAATTCTCCGTTTCCCCTTGCCATTGGTTCCCATGAGAGTCTGTCTGTTTGTCTATCTGTCTCTCTATATACTTATGTCTGTCTGTCTGTCTTTATCTTTCTGTCTGTCTGTCTGTCTATAACTTTCTGTCTCTCTGTATGTCTGTGTATGTGTGTGTATGTATGTATGTATGTATGTATGTATGTATGTATGTATGTATATATGTATGCATGTATGTATGTATGCATGCATGTATGTATGTATGTATGTATGTATGTATGTATGTATGTATGTATGTATGTGCGTATGTATGTATGTATGTATGCATGCATGTATGCATGCATGTATGTATGTATGTATGTATGTATGTATGTATGCATGTGTATGTGTATGTGTGTATGTGTGGGTACGTACATACGTACGTACGTACGTCCATACGTCCGTCCGTCCGTCCGTCCGGCGCCCGCCCGCCCGCCCGCCCGCCCGCCCGCCCGCCCGCCCGCCCGCCCGCCCGCCCGCCCGCCCGCCCGCCCGCCCGCCCGCCCGCCCGCCCGCCCGCCCGCCCGCCCGCCCGCCCGCCCGCCCGCCCGCCCGCCCGCCCGCCCGCCCGCCCGCCCGCCCGCCCGCCCGCCCGCCCGCCCGCCCGCCCGCCCGCCCGCCCGCCCGCCCGCCCGCCCGCCCGCCCGCCCGCCCGCCCGCCCGCCCGCCCGCCCGCCCGCCCGCCCGCCCGCCCGCCCGCCCGCCCGCCCGCCCGCCCGCCCGCCCGCCCGCCCGCCCGCCCGCCCGCCCGCCCGCCCGCCCGCCCGCCCGCCCGCCCGCCCGCCCGCCCGCCCGCCCGCCCGCCCGCCCGCCCGCCCGCCCGCCCGCCCGCCCGCCCGCCCGCCCGCCCGCCCGCCCGCCCGCCCGCCCGCCCGCCCGCCCGCCCGCCCGCCCGCCCGCCCGCCCGCCCGCCCGCCCGCCCGCCCGCCCGCCCGCCCGCCCGCCCGCCCGCCCGCCCGCCCGCCCGCCCGCCCGCCCGCCCGCCCGCCCGCCCGCCCGCCCGCCCGCCCGCCCGCCCGCCCGCCCGCCCGCCCGCCCGCCCGCCCGCCCGCCCGCCCGCCCGCCCGCCCGCCCGCCCGCCCGCCCGCCCGCCCGCCCGCCCGCCCGCCCGCCCGCCCGCCCGCCCGCCCGCCCGCCCGCCCGCCCGCCCGCCCGCCCGTCGTAGTCTTTAGCAGTACGGAGAAGCATATTCCGAAAGGGGCCAAAGCACAGCCAGCTTCACACCTTTTCCAATGGCGAAGTGTGTACACAGCACACACCACTGCTGGCGTACACTTGTGGACAGTGGTGTGCACACAGCACACACCACTGCTGGTGTATTCTTGTGGACAGCTGGAATGAGAATACGGATAATGGGAGGATATCCAACTTTCTTGACGAGAGTAAAGAATGCTTCTCTATTTACATAGACGAGCCAGTATATGAGACCCACAACGGCCTTAGGGAGCGGCATATATCATAAATCATAAGTAATCTGAGCAATGGTGTTGGTTGAAGAGAACTTCGTAAACATCACGTGGTTTGAAAAAAAGGTCTATCTTAGTCACACGGATATGTTTACGAGATAGCGTTCGGTCAACCGTAGCCGCTTAAATGGCAATCGGTGAGGGTGACATTCAGTCTGTTGTAGACATTGACAATGTTTGTCTGTGCTGGCTCCGCAACAGAGCCACGCTAAGAATGACCGCCAAATGTAATGTGGAAACGATTGCAAATGTGTACACTTTGTTCAGCTTCGTCCTTGGGTGAGATTCACAACGATACCATGACAAGGAATAGTAGCTGTGAAATCTAACATCGCGCAATTATAATTCGGAAATTACAGGTCTCAAATAAGGTTTCACATATTAGGTCTTAGTGTACAGCTCATGCATTGGTTTCTATGATCAACCAACTGTTCATTTGTTGTACGCTTTAATCATTACGATGTTGTCGCGAGCTTCTTAAACTGTTCAACAGATAACGCCTCGACTGTTGTTGGCCTCAACATCACCTTGATACTCTTCTACAGTCTGTTTTAATTCAACAAAGTCTACTTGTTTACATAAGCATTATTAACAAATGGCCTTCATTTTTTCACATATTGAACAAAACAAGAACGTTGACAAGAAGTACTGTGCAATGTCCTTTATTGGTTGTGACTAGGCGCCCATATGCATTTGAGACATCTCTTTTTCGTGTGACCTGTTTGGACGCCATGGTACCATATATGAAATATAATTTCTAGAAAACTTGGCATGGCCACAATGTGAAGTGAACTAAAATACAATCACATGTGCAAGTTTATGTATTCCAAAAAGTTGTAGGTCTACTGGAATAATATTACATTCGTAATTCAAACTTTAGAAAATGCCTCACTAGCGCGGGGGGCCGCCAGATAAGTAATACTAAAAGTTTAAATTGACAAGACGGAAGCCGTTAAGATAGATCGGAAACAACTAATGGCGTGAAAGTATCATTACAATCTCGCTACGTGGTGTGCCTGCTTGAACAAATTCAGTTATTTAATATCACAGTCAGTTCTCACAATCAGACACTGACAAGCTCTACATGTATGAACAACTGTTCGACTCTCGATAAGACGACGGCCTCCTCATCCACTCGCCATATGGAGCTCGTTGGCTTGCTGCCTTCTTAAAATTCTTGCATAACATGCTGCCACCTGCCGGGTTAATATAATCGGATTCTTCAAACCAATTGGCGTCGGATATAATCCATTTGGGCCATGTTGACAATTATTGGTTTTGAAGCATGCAGAACACATTGATGTTGTCTTCACACACATTTAAACGTAGTTCACACGAATTCTGAACATATTGATAAAAGCCCAGTTCAATATTTCCAAACGTCAGACGTGCACGTTTCCAAACGCTGTAGGCATGTAATGTGACAAAGATCAGTTTTTTTCTTCAGAATGCATTCCTTCAGTGTCCACTATCAATGCGTCATCACCCATATATCATTGACACGCAATTGAAGAGATATGTCATATGTAGTTCGATAAGAGTATTGCTTATCCGCCTTCGTGAACTCGCTGAGCCTGAGGAGAGTCTGACTCCGAACACACGGTTCAACTGTTATCCACTCCATTTTTAGGCGTTACTCTGAAGCGCCACCAGCTAATCAGCGTCATTATCCAGATTCCACACTAAAGCATTACTTTGCATGAGTTAATTGCCCTGAAGCAGGATGACGTCAAAAGTGTAAACAAACTACTAGCGCAATGCATTGTTGGCTGTATTCAGGGTTCGCCTGCCATTTTGTTTATAAATACGGCTGCTTTCGTTACGCTTTCCAACCTTCGTGTCTTTACTCTGCTGTGTCATCGTGTTAATTTTGCGTGTTTATGTGAGTCAATCGCGGCAAGAAACAACATGGCAGAGGCATTAGTTATATTTCAGGAAAGTGATATTAAGGGTGCGCTTTTGCCTGAGAAAGTTGTCGGAAAGAATACGACCGATGCACTCAGGCGTTGGATTAAATGGCGTGGCTTGACAAGCACAAACTCGGATAATCACTCGACACTCGTTCAAGATTTAACAAGATTTAACAAGATTGCCATCTCGAACAACAAGTTCCAGATGGCAAGTGGACAAGGAAGCCATTGGCTTATCGAGAGTCCAACAATTTTCTCATCTATGTGTAGCCCGCCCTTATCAGATATCTGTCAATTCTATTTTTAAACATATTCACACTACTAGCATTAACACAATCGTTTGGCAGTTTGTTCCATTCATTTATCACCCTCTGTGAGAATGAGTACTTTCTCATGTCCAACCTACACTGCTCCTTAACTAATGCTGCTTTGTGTCCTCTGGTTCTACTGCCTTCTTTAAGTTTGAAGAACATATTCCTATCAACATCCTCAAAACCGTTCACTATTTTAAACACTTCTATTTGGTCTCCTCTTAGTCTCCTGGTCTCTAGTGTTGTCAAACCACATTGTAATAAGCGACTTTCGTAACTAAGGTCTCTTAATTCTGGAATCATCTTAGTTGCTCTTCGTTGTATTCTTTCTAGCTTATCTATGTCTTTTTTACGATATGGCCTCCATGCTTGAATACAATATTCCAAATGTGGTCTAACTATTGCTTTGAACAGGGGTACAATTAGATGTTTCTCCTTATACGTGATAGTTCTCCTAATTAGGCCTAGAATTTGATTTCCTTTCGAAGCAGCAATCCCACATTGCTCTGAAACTTTCATGTCAGCATTAAATGTTACTCCTAAATCCTTTTCTTGTGTGGTTCTACCTAGTACAGCATCCCCCATTTTATATTCCTCGTCCATATTTCCATGTCCTATGTGTATACATTTACACTTCCCAAAATTGAATAACATTTGCCATTTTTCTGACCATTTAGCTAATTTGTCTAGATCATCCTGTAAACTTTGTTTATCTGTATCATTAGTAACCCTTCTGAATACTTTTGTGTCATCTGCAAATTTGAGTACTTTGCTAGATATGTCATCCTCCAAATCATTTATATATATTAAAAACAGTATAGGGCCTAACACTGATCCCTGTGGTACCCCACTCAAAACAGATTTCCAGTTTGAAATCTTACCATCTACTATTACTCTCTGTCTTCTGTGTGTAAGCCACTTTTCTATCCAGTTGATTACATCATTGCCTATACCATGGGCTTTTAGTTTAAGTAACAATCTTTGATGTGGCACTTTATCGAAAGCTTTCTGAAAATCTAAGTAGACAACATCCACTGGTGACCCGTCATCTACCCACTTTGTAATTTCTTCTAAAAAACATAAGAGATTGGTTAGACATGACCTTGCTTTTAGGAATCCATGTTGAGATGTATTTATTAATTTATGTTTTATGAGGAATTCCACCATGTGGTCTCTAATTAATGTTTCAAGTAATTTACATACAACTGATGTTAAACTCACTGGTCTGTAATTTTCTGGCTTCTTCCTCGATCCCTTCTTAAACAACGGCGTAATGTTTGCTTCTTTCCATTCTGAAGGAACTATTCCTTCTTCTAGTGACAAGTTAAATAAGTTTGCAAGTGGTGTACTAATTTGATCAACAATTTCCTTTAGCAGTTTTGGTGGTATCCCATCAACTCCAGGTGATTTATTATCTTTCATCTTCTTAATTTTCTTTGCTATCATTTCAGGAGTTACAAATAACTGCCCTAAATATTCTGATGTATTGCCCTCAAATTTAGTCAATGGAACTGGAAGTGAGCTGATATCTTCTGTGGTAAAAACTGAGCTGAAATACTCATTCAGGACCTCTGCCATTTGGAACCCATCTGAAATTATGTTTTCACTGTTGCTTTCCAGTGGTCCGACCTTATCTCGAACTTTCTGTTTACTCCTTACATAAGCATAGAAACTCTTGCTGTCATTTTTAATATTACCTGCCAATTTTTGTTCAAAGGTTCTTTTAGATTTTCTAATTTCAGTAGTAGCTAGGTTAAGTGCCTCTTTGTAGTTGGTGTAGTCTTCTACATTTCCAGTGTGTTTATAGACCTTCCACAGCATCTGTTTGTGAGCAATTTTTCTAATAGCTTCTTTTGACAGGTGTTTTTTCCTGGATCTTTTCCCTTGTTTTCTTAATGGAATAAATTTCTCAATAATGCCCTCAATCTCATATTTTAAACAAGTCCAGCATTCTGTTGCTGTCTTGTTCTTCAGCAAATTATTCCAATCTATATTTGCTAGATATGTTCTCATCACTTTATATCTGCCTTTGTTGAAGTTCCTCCTCCATTGTTTTTTATATGTATTCCCTGTTTTTACTTTTATATTAAAATGGATTTGGTTATGGTCACTTGAACCCAAAGGTTCGTGTACTTTAACATTGTCAACTAATTCATTTTGAGAAGACAAAATTAAATCTAACACATTCCCACCTCTGGTTGGTTCCAAGACATGTTGAGTAAGGAAACAATCCTGTGTTAGAAGTAGAAACTGATGGTCGTCACCTCCAGCACTCTCTAATGATTCCCATTGTATATGGCCATGGTTAAAATCACCCATTATAACACATTCTCCCTTGCTCACCTCCCTTATCGCCTTTTGTAATTTTACATCTTCCTCTTGTCCTATGTTAGGACTACGATAAACTACTCCTATTGTTAATGTTGAGTTCCTGGTAACTATGTTACACCAAATTGCTTCCACACTATCTGCTTCGCTTTTCAGTGTAATTTCATATGCTTGGATAGATTCTTTAATATACAAAATTACTCCACCTCCCCTTCTTTCTCGTCTATCCTTCCTAAACATTACATAGCCTGTCAGTGCTAACTCAGCATCTATTATATCTTCATTTGCCCATGATTCTGTGATGCCTATTACATGAGGATCAATATCTGCTACCATAATGTCTAACTCACTTTTTTTATTTACTATGCTCCTGGCATTTAAGCATACACATTTAAGTTCATTGTCTGAAATTATTGGTGAACATTTCTTTGGATGTGTATTTGTAGTAGTACTCCTTTGAGTTTTCTCTGTCAGTTCCCCCTGCGCATCTAGTTTAAATAATCTATGGTACCTGTGCCCTCGTCGACAACTCTGACAAACTCACACGCAAGAACTGCAGCGCCCTTCCCTGTCAGATGAAGTCCATCTCTCATGAAAAAGTCACCTCTTCCAACAAAGTTTAACCACATGTCTACGAAGCCTACTCCCTCCTCCATACATACCTTCTGTACCTGTGTGTTGATCGCCATCCTTCTACAGTTCCTATATTCCTCACCCCTGCCTCCCATTGTTGGTAATATCCCCGACAATACGATCTGCCCAACTCTTGCCTCTTTAAGTGTCTTGATCAACCTCCTGTACTTACCAATGATGGCTGACGTTCCCTCCTTATCTGCATTGTTCGTTCCCACATGCACGAGAACAGCACCTCCCGTGCCACCACCCATGACCTGTCCTGCCTTCTCTGCTATATCCTCTACTTTTGCCCCTGGTAGGCATACTGTTATGTCATCTCCTCTATTTACAATTTTATCCACTTTCCTAATGATGGAATCCCCCATAAATACCCGGGCTTTCCTCGCTTTCCCCTGTGATACTACATCGGCAAAGCTCCTTTCCTGTTGCGCACTACTAGTATGCCCCCTTTCTCTCCTATCATCAACCTTTACCGTCTTACCACCTGGCAATCCCTCTCCACTCACCCGTTTACCTCTCTTTTGTTGCATTCTTTGCCTTCTGTCATCTTTCTTCTTCTTACCAGCTTTCTCCCTCACATTGCCACTGCTCTCCTTGTTCTCCTCGGTCATATCACCTATGCTCTCCTCGGTCTCACCACCTCTGCTCTCCTCGGTCTCACCACCTCTGCTCTCATCATTCTCACCACCTCTGTTCACTTCTGTCTCACCCTGCTCTGTCATCATCAAAATCATACGTCTTAGCTCAATCACCTGCTCCTGCAGACATTTCACTGTAGTACACCCCCTACACACGAAATGGAAATCATCCGCCTGCACCTCCGCCCACGAATTTACACACCCGGACTTTGCATAGTCTATCCAGCTGTCGCAGCTAGAACATATCAAATTACGTTTTGCCTTTACTTGGCGTTTGCACGGCGCCATGTTAGAAATTAAATTGGTATTTGTTTATAATCCGTTTATAATCAATTTATACTAGGTAGTCTTCACAAAGACTGTTTTTGTGTTGTAATACACACTTTATAGTATGTTACTTATGTCTTAATTAAATTTACAGCTACTGCCTTGCAACTTACTTTCTATGTAACAGCTGACTAACAAAACGTAATATCGCTCGCGCTATCGAAATTTCAGTGACCTTATTTAAATAACACTGAATTACTACCTACGGCTAACTTTTAACAATAAATGTTGCTAAAACAAAATATTCAGGTTTTCAATATTTAATATGTACTAAATTATTTACAATAATATTATGTCTCGTATTATGTACCAAATCAACTGAAAACAACAACCCTTAATTATCGCTCGCGCTACCGAGTCCTCGGAGACCTACGATATAAACTACCCTAAATAACTTCTATAGCTAAATTTTAACAGCAACTATTGACTAAACAAGGACTCTTGTAAGTTTATGTTTAATATACACGCAATAATAATACTTATCCGATCAATATTCCACGCTTTAGACAAATATAAAATCCACCAAATTCAATCCCGTGTTCTCCTCAAGATTTCCCAAGATGCATCCTATGAAGGTAAGCGTGCACGTATACTGTTCACATCTTATATGGATATTAAGTGAACATGGATACGAATGAAAGCGGTGTGTCTATTTGTACTGCATTTTACAATAGCGATTCACATAAGTGAGCGATATTATGGAATTTATGCCAATATTGGCAATAAGTGAATACCAATGAAATGTGGATATTTATTTCATTACATGTGCTTGACTGACTTTTCATTTGCGTACATTTTATTATCATTCTATTACATAAATATATTGCGATAAAATATTTTGTATTAAACGTTTGATTGATTGAATTATCTTCTCGAATAACAATTGTGACATTTGACCATATACTATGCTAAAGTAAACATCGTATCGTTTGAATATATCAAGCGTAAGCGATTTCAGCTGATCAGCTTCCTTGAGCTCAACATCGCTGTCATTCCCAAGCGATGTACGTACGTGACGGTTGGATACGAATATTATTGATATATTTTGATGTATTTGCTTGTTTCAAGACGTCCACCCAATATTTGCCAGTATACTGTATTACGCACGTATGCAATGTATACAGCAATATGTTGAATGTCCTCTATTTATGCACGATGAATGTACTGCAGGGCAGGTTTGTACTTATTCATTCTAATGTTGATGTCCATAAATGTTCCCGGATTGGCCCGGTGCAATCCATAAAGTATGTCACGCTATTTTGTTTAGGGTAACGTAACGCCTGTATAATTTGTAAACCCCCCTAAAAATACGTGCGTTTTTCGAAATGTTGTGTACGTTATAATGTTTTATCCTTCTTTCGTATACTTTTTTCATTCGGAGTTATTATACGTAGTACATTAACACTAGTTAAATTACTGTTTTATAATTTGTCCACACTTGTTCATAGCACCACCTGGTCACTGTCATTACCTGATTGTATTGTTTGCCTGTTAGTCAAGGGTGCAGAGTTCCCAATATAATTAGTGATGTTCTTTACTTGGCTTCTATACTAAGGCTCCATGGCTTAGGCATGTGTGGATCCCATCCTGATGCTAATGCAACATTAAAAGGAAGCCATTTCACAGTGGCAGTACTGCACACCACCTGACAAGTACTACACACCACCTGTCATTTCTTCCATGTAGCATTGTTGTTTGATTGGTTCATGAGTTCTGTAGAAAAATTAATTAAAGTTCAATAGATATGCATAATATTACTTATTAAGTTTAAGAACGATTACTTAACACTTAGGGAGAGGTCGATAATGGCAGGTGGTATAGCAGATCTGTAAGTGACAACCAATGCCATTTGTGACAGTGACAGTGACACTTCTTTAGATGTAGCATTGGTTGGTTCATGAGTTTTATAAATAAATAAAATTTCAATATATATGCATTCAGATATACACAATTACATTTGCACTCATGCATGCAGACAAACTGTCGCGTAATCACTCACTCATGGTGGAAAATACACTGTCACCTTCCCGTGGTTTCTACCATTAAACACACTGACGATATGAAACACCCATGTGTGTGTCATATCGGTGGTGTGTGAACTGAGAACAGTGTAAACACATCCTAATTTAATTTAACTCAAGTAATTATATGGTTTCGAGTAGGCAATAGGAATTATGTTTTGGTAATGTTTGTGCATAAACATGTGTGTATTGAGATGGACACTATCAGGAAGCAGGTACGACTGCCACTCGTCTGACACCCCTCGTATAATGCTCGATATGGTACATACTATAAATGTCATTTCTGTGACCAATACACTAGAAAACTGTATTGACTTTTGATGAACCAATAATCAGGGCTGAAAAAAAATCATGATTTTTCTATACAAAATTTAGATTTTTTTGATTTAAATCGAATTTATTTGATTTTTTTAAAATCTGGTATATAGATATTTGTGTAGATGTTTAAATTTGTAAACTCTTTCAAACATGTTCTATTCACATCGATTTGGGTTCTTGTTCTAACAGAGGGTACATGATTTTTGCTTATATAAAGACATTAGACAATGTCCACAAGGCCTCACCTCCTGTAATTGCATAATCTGTCTTGGAAAGGAAAGCATGCTGTGTGTCTGTGGCAGTGGTAATTATTGTTTGCCTATAGGGTGGATTAGCACCTGTTCAGGGCTCTGTGTACTCTAAGGGTCTCTAATCAGAATACAAACTGGTACAGTATTAAACAACTGAGTCAACATACTGAATTGGTAACAACTAGCACAAGCTACAAGTGGACTTTAACTCAGGGCTTCTGTGTTGAAAAGATACTTCCTCTGGAAGACAAGTTTGTGTGGCTTCACTGCATTCAGAAAGGGAATAGCTCAAACATACACAATGTCATAAAATATTTGACTATCAGGCTATCTGGTGACAATACAGCTACACAAGTGTGCACACTTTGTGTTTTGTATTAAAAAACATACAAAACTTTGTTGATCTCGATGCTTGTAAACAATTATTTGTGTTAAATTCATATAAATCAGCGATTAAAAAAACCGGAAGTCAAAAAAATCATAAATCAATGATTTTTTTGGAGTGATTTAAATCATGATTTAAATCAAATGATTTAAATCAAACAACCCTGCCAATAATAAAAAAAATGAATCGACCATACTCTAATGCAACTGTGCGTAAATCTCTGTATTTTTTACATGAGATGCAACCTCATTACTGCATACGAGATACCTAATGGCCCATAAACAATTATTGGTAAAAGCATAGATTAAAAAGCTGCGACTGGTTTGTTATAAAATTAATGTCTTTAGGAAGTGCTTCAAACCGGGCTGGATCCAATTCACAAAACCAATTAGAATGACTCGGTTATAATTAAATGGGTTATGCAGGACTAATTGTTTATTCTAGCTATATGTGTTGCTGCTGAATAGTTTTTTCTGGTAGTTTCATAATCAGTTACAAAAATATTTTGACCGTTATCAGTTATGTTATTAGGCCCAGCCTTGGCCACACGTTGAGTGAGATCAATTAATTATGTGAAAGTTGGTACTGTCCTGCTTGAAAATTCTACAGTTTTAATGACCAGTAGATTATGTCTGTGGCTGTGTTAGTGACCTTGTCTATCCTGATGACTGCGGGCAATATTCGCGTTGTTTTCCCAAGCATGTTGAGTTCATTTACAGTGTTACATGACATTCGTTGTGTGATAGAGATCTACTTGATGAGTCCAGTACTGCTGACTTGTCCGAGACATAGGTACCGTGGACAAGTGAAGTCCATCACATAGATGTGATATGACAAATACCCCGTTTCTTCCTTAGGAGAATATTAGATGCAGTCAGGCGTTAATGCTTGATTGGCTGGAACACTGATCTTTTCCTTCACATGTGCCTTTTGCTGGATACAATGGTGAGACTATTTCTTCATACACTGATCTTTGTCTACCTAATGGCACTACAACATCTTTGACAATAAAATCACTCCATGGATGACCATACCAGACCTTACCACTTGTGTATAGATGAACTCCATAAAAGACACAGGCTGGTTTTATAGATCTAAAGTAATACAGCAATAATAATAAAACTTCTGTAGTGCCCAATTCCTCAGGTGCAACAATCCAGAATTGTTCAGTTTGAAGTTGCTAGAAGGCGCCCACCTTTTTTCACGCTCCACGCCAGATGACGTTGTTTTGTGTTTCTAGACACGATGGGTGACGTGGAACTGGGCAGGAAGATCTTCATTCAGAAGTGCGCACACTGTCACAATGCAGAGCCAGGCGCGAAACACAAACAAGGCCCAGACCTGTTTAGACTGGTTGGCAGCAAGACGGGCCAATCAGCTGGGTACCCATACACTGAGGCAAACTTGAGTCGCGGTACGCATGAAAAATGTCACGAGGATCTATTTCACAGACATAACGAGCTCATCATGCCAATTTTCTACATTTCTAGCAAAAGTGCTAATCATAAAAACATTAATAATTGCTTAGCGTAATTTGCAACTTAAAAATTTAATAGTCCTCTGAACTACAGGGTGCGATATTTTTATAAGTATAATTTATTAGATCTCTGTTGGTGGGATCCTTCTTATGAACACATACAGTTAGTGAAAGCCATCAGACATGAGGCGTCCTTCCTTCTGATACTTCATTGGATGACCGGAGGCCTTTCCATAAAGGTTGATTGTTCATAATAATCTCCTGAACGAGCCTAGAAGATGACTTGATCACATTGCAAAGACTATTAATGTCCAACTTCAACTTTTTGAAAAGACTGAGGGTTTCCTCCTGTAGGGTTAGTGAGTTCAAGACAGATAGTGACTTAGTGAGTTCAAGACAGACTACACATTTACTCCCCAGTCCTCTTGATGGAGAGTCTGGCGCTCTAACATATGTGCCCCATCTTTCATTAGACATTACTGTGGGTGTGAAAAACATTTCTGTATTCAGATCTGACCAGGATTTGAAACCAACTGTAGTTGTTACGTTGAACATGGCTTTGTCATGCTGTTGTGTGCTAGGTGTTATCTGGTGGATGTGACCCGTGTACGCACAAACAAATCCACGACAGACACCAGGATACATGGTTCCCACAAATCCCTGGACAGATTCAAGGGTGGCTATTTCTTCATATGCAACTATTCCTTTGTGCCTGATAATCAGTGACTGGGTGGGTGGGTGGGTTAAAAATCAGTGACATGTTTTGTGTGAAAACCGCCTTGACCACACCTTTACAATTTACTGCAGTTTGCTTATTGGAGGATTAACTGCATAGGTGACAATGGATTGTGTATCTCTAATAGTGACATATCATGTAGCTTAATTGTGTAATGGCAAATGGTGTAACTTCTGAACCACTGTTATCTGTATCTATTATTTTGTGTTGTGTCACTAATGTCATTCTACTGGATTATAACATTAAAATGACAGCTCACTGTTGTTTGGGATTTGAAATGATCTACCCCAGAAGTATACTAACAACAAGTAGTGTCTATAGTAGGACTTCTGCTATCAATATTTGAGAGACACTATTCGTTTTAACCTTATACCTGCTATGTGTGTTGTCATATGCAAATTGATGTTTGCTTCCTTTAATAAATGCCATTTTGGCCAGTTCGAATCTACATCAATCTTTTGTTCTCACTTTGTGTGCACGATTCTTTTTCTGGATGATTGTGAGCCTTTTTGCTCCTTGGACGAACTTAGTCCATTGGTGATTCCTTTCCACCGGCAGGGTTTTGGCTTGTGTTTCCTGTTGGTTCCATCTGCATTGTGCTTTTGTCGTGAGGGTTCCATTTTCCTGTATTAATGCCCATGTCTTATGTTTGCAGACAAGATGGGTGATGTAGAAAAGGGAAAGAAGTTGTTTGTCCAGAGGTGTGCAGCATGTCATAATGCAGAACAGGGCGCCAAACACAAGCAGGGACCAAATCTGTTTGGAATGTTTGGTAACAAGACCGGCCAGGCTCCCGGATACACGTACACCGAGGCAAACTTGAACCGCGGTAAGTGCAACTCGTTGTCAGCATTAGATTAAAACATGACTTTTTTACTGTCTTCTACGTGTGCGAATGTACAAACTGCTGAATCGTGTAAGCATTCGTAATGTTGATGCAAGAGATTTCCTGGTAGCAATCGCTTCCCGCCAAGTGCTGTGCTGTATTCTGGATGAAATTGCAACTTGAGCCAGCTAGGGCACCAGCAGCCGTCAGAGGCAGGCTTTACGATAACTACTGGCCCACAGTTTTTTTAGGGGCATTATGATAAATAACTAAGCCACCACAGCAAATTGCTGCGGTGCCATTGGTTACAAATGTTGTAAAGTGACATTTTCTCCTAAAGTTTGGAAGTTAAAAAAGTGATGCAGCAACAGTCATTTGTGTATATGTAAACATATATTATCTTGATAAAGAGTTTTTGCATACATTTATGTATGAATTGTGTTTTGTTAGGCATCACCTGTGACCGGGACACTCTCGGTACTTACCTGAAAAACCCAAAGAAGTTCATACCAGGGACGAAGATGATCTTCGCCGGACTCAAGAAGAAAGCCGACCGAGATAATCTGGTTGCATTCCTAGAAAGCAAGAAATAGAAACCCTTACAATGTGTGGTTGACCGGTCACGGGGTTGTGACATCGCCATCGAGCTATGCAGCAGTTATCCAAGAACTGAGATCTTTGACTTGTGCATTGATACAGACAGATTAGTGTTGGGCAGCATTTTATCGAGATTTTAATGATTCTGCCAGTACGCCAGAATATTCCCATCAAGCCCTTGCAGCAAGAGCTGTATACATATTTCATGGACGTTTTTAATGAAAAGACTAGGCTAATTGTACATAGAATATGTATTTAAGTGGTACAAGAGGATACTCTCAGGTCGCATTTGTGGTCAATGTTGCCACATGAAAGTGATTGTCTTTGTGTTTTGCAATCATGACACATAAAATTATTTGGAATATCTCTTGTCTTGTCTTGTAGTAATACTGGCCAACACTCCTATGGAGTCAAACGGTCAGGGTTGGATGTGCATGCTATTTAGTCATTTATAAGCTCAGTGGTGGTGTTCTCTGCATTTTTAAATTTACACAATTTATTTTCTTACTAATCCTAGTCCAGTCCAAGACTACTTTTGCTAAATTCATGCAGGGTTTACTTTAGGGTGCTCCTGGCTTACATTCTGGCTTCGTGCAAGTTTCAGTATGCACGTAGGAAGGACAGTGTGTAAGTTAGCAATATACACATATTTCATAGATTGTCGTTTTCTGCATTGTGTTAAATGTGCATTGGGAACACTAGCTAAACGAGTTCCTGTATTTTAGCAGTTGTGTTCTAAGCCATTGCTTGAATTGGTTCACTTTTATACCAATTATTCGGAGGATCAACATGAAGTGAACAAACAGAGGATTAAAATCGTGAAAACTATATTTTTGTACAAAAACCAATTGCATGGCACAGTAATGACAACTTTAACACATACCTATAGTACTATGTTGGTATGAAAGTTTGACTAAACGGAAATACCAGGCTACTATTGTACGGTTTATTTGTTTGTTAAGAATTTGTTTTGGTAATTATGTGATGGTTTGTATTTATTTTCAGTACCTTGTAATTTTTTGAATCTACAAACAACTTTTTTTATTATACAGACATGCATTAAGCATTAAAGACATTTATTGGAATATTTTTGTATCTTCAAGACAATACATCTGGTTGCACGTATTGATTCAAGTTAACAGCATATTGGAAAAAGTATTCGCTAAAAAGTTCTGAAGGTACCACTGATATCTTCTGTATGAAGCCAGCCTTTTTAGCGTTGACGGGTTATATTTCGCGATAGGATTTATAGTTACTATTTCGAACGTGCGATTCTTGTACGGTATCGATTGCACACGCCCCTTTCTGACAAATGTCAAGACGTGTCGCGCGTATAGCGCGGTTCGAAAGGCCGCGGGTGTGTAGGATGGCTTAAGTTGCTTTTACTGCTTCAAACTAATATTAACGATAACTTGCATATATACAGTATATGGTTAGTCAGGTAAACCCGAAGTATTATTTAGCTTTTATATTTAATTTACAATACCAAACGACATTTGAAGTAAAAGCTTGGTAACTATCGCCACCGTTGTGAATTTCCGTCGCTCTCAGGCATACCAATTTATCCCGCTAGATGGCATCACTTTACTCGATTATCTAGGCTCCGTGGTGTGGCGCCACCGTTTGTCGATCTCACGATACCCTGGAATCATTTACCACTTCTCATTGTTATCGAAACCAAGACGGTTGTGTGGAATTTGCATATCCAACCGAATTGATTCTCACGCTAATTCACAAGTTAATGGTTAACAGTTTTTAAAGAATATTCAATGAATTCGAAACCATTTTAAACTTCACTTATGTTGACACAACTTACACGATAATAAAACAGACTATCGCAGATATACCCGCTGAAACCAAAGGCATTGTGTTGGGCCTTTGCACCTATAAGAGTGCCTAAAAACTAACCATTTGCAACTATAATCAAAACTATCACGCAAGTGGTGAACTGAGAATCTGGGATCTAAAATTGCGAAATTCTGGTGTACAGTCATGTTTTGAAGAGTCGTGTTTTGAAGTTGATATATTTCATCAACTAATGGATCAATATCCTTCAAAACGTCGGCGACGCACGCACACACACGCACACATACACACACACGCGCACGCACACACACACACACACAGACACATGACAGGTGTGCATCAACTCTGTTATGTTACGATGTTCGCTAATCATTAAAGAATCCGCCAATGTTATCCAAATAATACATAATATTTAATCCTCACAAATACGCGCGCGTTTACAATGTTACATACATGGTATTCGTCAATGTATATCATTGATTTGTTAGTTAAACCTGGAATAAAAATACAAGATATTTAGAATTTGTCACATTTATTCATGACTTTTTATTCATACCACAAATTTACAAAATGTGTTTTAGACTTAGGCTAAGAGCATAAATATTATGTACATAAAATAGGTGTGTAAAAGTGGCAGGGGTACAGATCTCATTTCTCTGGGAATTAAGCAGTAATTGCAGCGTGGCTGAATTCTTCCCTGAGAAGTCGAGCTGGTGTTGGAATGAACAGGTCGAGCTGGGGATGAAGTGTAGCGCGCTTTGAACGGTTCCAAGGACCGGATACAATGCTCTATACGAGAGCTTACCGTATCTTGTGGATGTTAGTTTTCACTTACTCGAGTTGCTGTCGGACACGTGTGTTGTCAAAGTACTAGGGACGTGGAATGTTGAAGTTATAAACAACAAATACTAAGTGCATTTTGCGAGTTGAAACCTCAAGGCCCAGATGTAACTGAGAGAAATCTGAGTAACGTCTACAGTGGTGTATCTATGATCTCGCGGGGCAAGTTTGTTCACCCATTGGTTTACCGTGTAGTGACGCAGCATGTTACATACGAAGAAAGAAATTAAGCCAAAGGGGGCATGGTACAATGCCCCTTCCACGCCGTTAAATACGCCACTGAACGCATCTGATTGGTTGAAGCAGCAACGGGGACAAAGTTCATGTCCACCCTAAATCGTCGGCGGTTCGTCGCTCTGATGACGTTTGCCCGTTCGTGTTCACGATAGTGTTGTTAAACGTGTTACGGAGTTCTACAAAGGGTAACTACCACTTTTCTGTGTAGCCTATAGAACACGCAGCCACTCGTAATACACGTGCTACCAGTTTATTCCCATGTCCATAGTCACGTAAAACGAGTGGTGGCAGCACCTTGCAATTAATTTTTTTAGAGCAAGCTAAAGACCCACTATTTTTATTTAGTGTACCATTAGTTTATTAAATATATATATAGTTTCATTCTTTTTAATTGCTTTATCCTATCATACTATATTTTTATTTAGAGTATCATTAGTGTATTATATATATATATATAGTTTCATTCTTTTTAATTGCTTTATCCTATCATACTATATTTATCGTTTTATCTGTTATTTATTTTTGTCTGTAGCTCCATATGATATAATTATCTAGTTTTATGTAACATTATTATTGTATTATAATATTTTTTTATTGTTATGTACACCACGAAAGGATATCATTTTATATAATTGGTGAGACATATATTAATAAACATTAAGCGTTCCAACGTCAAGCAGCATGACCACCTGGCGGCTAAGTTGTAGTCACATCTATTATAATGGTGTACACAGTTGTGCACTTAAGGTAATCAGTACAATACAATATGTATACAATTAGACGTACAATAATGTATACAGATACTTCCACATTATCATACATACAGCACAGCAGCCGGCCACCTTTCACCATGTGACACTTTGAGGGATGAGCATTAATACAAAGAATCATGGAATTAGTGCAAAATTACTCACTTTCTCTAAAAGCAAACGCAGAAGTAAAATTTCTGGACCTAAATAGAACTTCACTTGCTGTCAGCTATTAAAACATGCCTGCCAGCTCTTACGGTTTATTTGCAACTCTTACATATGTTCTGAAACGTGACGTTCGTTACCGGCGTGTCATACACTCCTTACGGGATAGGTCCACGTGTCAAATGGCATGCGAATAGAATGTCATCAGTCCGAAATACGCCCGAAGAGCCAAAATCACACGAGATCTAATCATTGTCCCAGTTAGCACGGAGAGCTCCTTTTGCACATGCGTTGTAAACTAGCGCACGTAGATTATCATTCGGGCTCGTTTGCGGGTCTTACAGATTTTTCTACTAGTCTTAAACGTACGCACCACTCATGGTTGACACACATATGCGGCGGCAGATATATAATTGCATGGGAAGGTTTGAAAAAATAAGCTCGCCGTGATGTTATGTTGTGATCATGCCGATGTTGCCTTACATTTCCAGACAAGATGGGTGACATACAAAAGGGTAAAAAGCTCTTCCTGCAAAGGTGTGCAGCGTGCCACAACGTAGAGAAAGGTGCGAAAAACAAGCAAGGACCGAACCTCTTTGGACTGTTTGGTAGCAAGACCGGTCAGGCACCCGGGTTCTCATATACGGATGCGAACCGGAACAGGGGTAAGTGACGCGGTTGTGAAAGTACTGCAACATAATTATAAATACTGAACAAAATCACATAATATTAAATCTTATCGTGGGTGCATTTTTAAAAAATGAGAAAGAAAATATCGCTAGACCACTGATCAACAATTGCTTGATTGTGTACTGTTGTGCGAATCTGGAACATAAACTACCGTTTTTGTATTTTGTTTAGAGGTGGCCCCTTAATAAAGTCATCGTCCAGCGTGATAGTATATGCGTCTTTTTGTCATGAACCGTGTTGTCGATATGTGCCTAAATACCATTTTAACTTACTACCCCATTTTGTCAACCTTTCCCATATTGTGTTAACTGCGCAACTATTTGTGTCAAAAAGCCCTTTAATTGAGCCCTTGTTGGCCACTGACATTATGTCTTAACACAGCCTCTAGCGGGAAATCACCAGAAAGTTCCTTGCTGTGTAATTATTCTAATGTGATTTGTACGATGTAGAAATGTTGAATAAACACAAATTCGATTAAAAAATCTGCGTAAGTAGTATGGTTTAGGGGCTGAAGGATTAATTCCGGAGACCATGTGCATGAACGACTTCCGGTTGCGCGCGCAGCACACCAGAGCATCCCCTAGCGGCTGTAGGAGCGCCTCCTGGCGAATGGAGATAACCCTAAGTGTAACCCCAACGTGTTGACGGCTGTGTAACCCTAAGTAGTGCGGTTATTGAGGGAAAACCCACATATCGCTGACGTGGCGGTTATTGAGTACGGTATCAATGAATGAGAGAGCTAATCAATCAGGGTTCAGTACGTTATCGGTGAATGGTATAAAGAGCTGTGATTCGTCGATTATAGTTTCATAAAAGCTATGCGTATGAGTTTCATTCATAAAAAATCGTGTATGATTAATGAGGTAAGGAGGCTGAATTGCTCGTGTGTCCATCTGGAGAGAGATGGGTATATGCTCGCGTTTCGGTATGCGAATAATTACCCTCCGATGTGGACATACTTGCCGCCGAAACGCGGGCATCTTAAAAAAGGAACAAACGCAGTCGGTCGTGTGCACACACAGTCGTCTTTTAATTACATCACAATACAGATACTATCAGCTGGTAATTATTACCAATACATCGAAGCAATAAATAAGCTATTCTGTATTACAGTTTACCCTATATCAGGGTCTTAACCCAATCAAACACGCGACAATCGTTAGCTACTAAATCGCTACCAAATGTATTGACGAAAGCGTTCATCGGTATGCCGTTACATCGAAGCACCAAATAAGCTATGCAGTATTGTCCGCACACGTTAGATAGAGGACTCTGAACTCTCTTGGCATTGTGAGTCCACTCGGAACAATGTTCGTTCAGGAACACGCGAAATGCGCCGTGTAGCGGCGGTAGTCCGTACGAGCAGAAGTATTCACCGCGTATTCCGTAATATGACACCGCTCTGTCGCGTTCCCGAAAGGACGCATTACAGCGATACTAACTGTTGACTAGTGGATTTTGGTACTCGGGAAATGCGCGTTTTAAAAGTAATCATATTAGCGCTGTAGTTAAAGCGTTGGTTCGCCCACTGGATGTATGCAAGTCTGAACAAGTTGAAAGATAAGCCCGTCATTTGCACAATGCTGTGCAGTAATTTATTCTATGCCCGCTAAGATGAAATTCGGATTTCATTATTATTCTTTTTGTCGTGTCTCTAAGAAAAGTAGACCACGTGACGTCCTGCCTGGCTAATAAAGACAGCGGGTATGCATCGACGAGTTGACCTGTATGCGTACATCTAACATATTTAGGGCATTGGTTATCGTATGAAACATACATAGCACGAGTAATGAGAGAGAGTACAGATTTGTCTAAGAAATACCGCTTTTATATGTATTTTGTCACACTTAGTTACGTATGTAATGCTTTTAAGCTAAGTGTTTACCACATTTATCTGCATGTTAACACTTTTAAGCTAAGTAAATATCACTTTTATTTGTATGTTACCATATTTTAGCAGCGTAATTGCCACGCTTGGCTGTGTGTTAACGCTTTTAGCATATTAAGTTTCACTTTTAATTGTATGTTAACGCTATTTAGCTACGTATGTACCACATTTAGCTCTATGTTAACTTTTTTTCGCAAAGTTTTTAGTTGTACGTTACGTACTTTTAGTTGTACGTTAACGCTTTTAAGCTAAGTAAGTACCAATTACAGCTACATGTTAATTATTTTAGCTAAATAATTACCGCATTTAGCTGTAGGTTAACGCTTTTAAGCTAAGAAATTACCACATTTAGCTGTATGTTAGCGATTTTAAGCTAATTATTTACCATATTTACCTGCATGTTAACGGTTTTAAGCTAAGCAAATACAACTTTTAGCTAAGTAATTAGCATTTTTAGCTAAGTATGTACCATATTTAGTTGCAAGTTAACGCTTTTAATTTAAGTAATTACCACATATGTTAAAACTGGTTAGCTAATAAATGACCACATTTAGCTGTATGTTAGCGCTTTTTAACTAAATAATTACCACATTTAGTTGTATGTTAACGCTTTTAAGCTAAGTAATTACCGCATTTAGCTGTGTGTTAACCTATTTAGCTAAGGAATTACCCTATTTAGCTGTATGTTAATGCATTTTAACTAAGTAATTACCTCCATTTAGCTGTATGGTAACGCTTTTTAACTAAGTAATTATCGCATTTAGTTGCATGTTAACGCATTGAAACTAAGTATTTACCACATTCACCTGTATGTTAAGGTACTCGGGAAATGCGCGTGATAGATAACACGGTTTTCTGTAGTGATATTAGCATTGTTGTTAAAGCGTTGGTTCGCACACTGGACGTATGCAAGTCTGAACAAGTTTAACGATAAGCCAGTCATTTGCACTTAAATCTATCTAAGCTAGGTTCTGAGAAGGAAAGAACAAACTCTGCGTATGATTATAATATATTTGTTATAACTAACCAAACAATGCAAGAAGTATAAAACAATTAATTATGAACATAGTTGTCAGAATATAGTAATATAAACAAAAACACTACAAGTATTAAATAATATGATTATGAATTATTATTTTATACCACGTCTGCCGGGGCGCGCTATAGCAGAGAGCTATTTTAAAACACTGGGCGAGGTAAGTACATAAGCGTAGACGAACGAGTGGACTGTGGACTGTGGACTCCGGTTGCCTTAGCAACGAACGGGGTGCGGTTAGCGCTGTTATGATCGATGTAACAACCTGCATAGTTGTAAGAACTGCATGTATAGTTTATGTATGTTTTGGTACACTTGCATTGTATGACTAATCTTAGTTAATTGTGGTGCACTTTAATTTGCTAACTGTATAAACGAGCGTCATAACAGAATGACGTTAGCCCTGTGCTATGTCTGTCATTTTATAAACTATATTAAATTTATCTACAATTTTCTAAACCATGTGTCATTTTTGCTGTACCATTTTTTTTATTGAATGTATTAAAGGTGGCCGCAACGGGTGTCTGGTCATATGATACCCCTTTATGGTGGCGTATCGAAATTAAACCGTTCGCCTTGTATCTTATCAACCAGAAGTATAAAAGCAGTCACCCAAAACAATAAAATTTGACAAGTCTGGAATTTACCCAACATATCCTGTTAAAACTGACACAGTTTTCAATTTTCTTACAAAGTTATGGCATGTTTGGTATAAAAAAATCAAGCAATTATATGAATATTTGTTTGAAAATAAATTGGTTCGCAATGCTCTGATATAAATCAATGATAACATATTGTACTCTTCCAATTTACACTTGACTGTTTGAAATTGAATCGGTACTATCTTTGTTTTTATTATCTATCAAAATATTAATTATAACATATAGCATATACCCATCTCTCTCCAGATGGACACACGAGCAATTCAGCCTCCTTACCTCATTAATCATACACGATTTTTTATGAATGAAACTCATACGCATAGCTTTTATGAAACTATAATCGACGAATCACAGCTCTTTATACCATTCACCGATAACGTACTGAACCCTGATTGATTAGCTCTCTCATTCATTGATACCGTACTCAATAACCGCCACGTCAGCGATATGTGGGTTTTCCCTCAATAACCGCACTACTTAGGGTTACACAGCCGTCAACACGTTGGGGTTACACTTAGGGTTATCTCCATTCGCCAGGAGGCTCTGGTGTGCTGCGCGCGCAACCGAAAGTCGTTCATGCACATGGTCTCCGGAATTAATCCTTCAGCCCCTAAACCATACTACTTACGTAGCTTTTTTCATAAATAAATATTAAGCTGAAATAGAAAAGGTAAAATCTTTTAAATCTCGTTGACCGATCTTGCAACGGTTTGTATTGTTCAAGAATGTACAAAGGTTTGTATTGTTCAAGAATGTACAAAGCAACGTGTTGAAAAAATTAATATGAAACTATTCATACATATTCTGCTTTGACTTGTTAAACAAATAAACCCTCTATTATGACATGTGAAAACTACTTTGAAACATATTTAGGTATCACTTGGAATAACGAGACACTCGACACGTATCTACAGAATCCTCATAAATTTATTCCCGGAACGAAGATGATATTTGCCGGACTGAAGAAGAAAGACGAATGACAAAACCCGATTGCCTACATCAAAACTTGGAAATAGAAACCGTCGCTGTGCGTGTGCATCGATACAAAGACAATAGCTGATCATACTGAACTTGTTACTTGTTCACTTACTTTGTCGTTGGGTGCAAATGGCTCACCGCAACGTTTCAACCTTTAAGTTTAAAGTTTAATGGTAGCCAAACAAGGTCTTCGCATACCTATTGTAATTTACATAGCTCTTGTTTATTTTCACGGTTTCTGTCAAATCACAGTCGTGCACAATATGTCTATAACATAACCGCGTTACATTCTCACTGGTGGCCAAGTAAGCAAAAAGACAACTATTGAATTATTAACTTTATAAATGTGTTATAACTTTTGCATTGACACGGTAGCATTGTTAAAACTCTTCTGTCCACAAAACTGGTTGCACATTTCCAAATACTTGTTTTGATAACATCTAAAATAACTTCCTCTTCGAAGTATCGAAAAAGATCTAACCACAATGATAACATTTAACACAGTAGTAATTAAAATTGGTTTTTGACATATGGTTTGCTTACATTATAGAGGCCCATGTGACGTCATTGATAACTCGTGAACGTTACGTCAGAATATGGTGTGACGTCATTAATTTTGTTGATATAAACGCGCGACGGAACGTATTTGCGCCCGTCTAAAGTCGGCAAAATCGGATTAGAACGTTTGGTGCTATTTCATATGCACTTTGTGCTGGATGGTCTGCTTTGAAGCTTCCACCGCTGGCGAACTTGGGCGAACAGAAAGCAAATTACTTAAGTCTTGCTTGCTTCCTTTCTTTATTCTACTGTAGATGCCCCGAGGAATAAATTCTACATAAGGAATAGCGTGCGAAGCGAGCACTTTTCCGGTGATTAAAACGCGGCAGTGTTAAAAGTTACGTTAAGAGTTAAAAACAAACTAAAAAACTAAAATAATACTATAAAAAGTTAAGAACTGGTAAAAAAGATAATGTCCCCGATGTATGTCTGTCTAACTATCTGCCCGCCTAGCTATTTGCCTGCCTAGTTGTATTCCAACGTAGCTGTCTTCCTGTCTAACTGTTTGTCTGTCCATCTGTCTGCCTGTCTAGCTGTTTGTCTGTCCATCTGTCTGCCTGTCTAGCTGTTTGTCTGTCCATCTGTCTGCCTTTCTAGCTGTTTGTCTGTCCATCTGTCTGCCTGTCTAGCTGTTTGTCTGTCCATCTGTCTGCCTGTCTAGCTGTTTGTCTGTCCATCTGTCTGCCTGTCTAGCTGTTTGTCTGTCCATCTGTCTGCCTGTCTAGCTGTTTGTCTGTCCATCTGTCTGCCTGTCTAGCTGTTTGTCTGTCCATCTGTCTGCCTGTCTAGCTGTTTGTCTGTCCATCTGTCTGCCTGTCTAGCTGTTTGTCTGTCCATCTGTCTGCCTGTCTAGCTGTTGTCTGTCCATCTGTCTGCCTTTCTAGCTGTTTGTCTGTCCATCTGTCTGCCTGCCTAGCTGTTTGTCTGTCCATCTGTCTGCCTGCCTAGCTGACATTAAGTATTCGGTCCTATCGCGCAGTAACTGTCTCTTGTGTAACATATATCGTTATTGAGCATTTGTTACCATTGTGACGCTATAATGTGTGATTTACTAGAATGTGCGAATCGAATTAATTATATCATTCCTTAATACCAGTTTCATCTTCCATGTGTAGGGTGAAACAAATGGTGCATTCTTGTGATTTAGATCAACTATATTCAGGGAATTGGCGAACTTTTCACAGTGTTGTTTATAAACACATCCATTTGATCGGATAATGGGGTCAATCAGGTTCGTCGTCGAAGATACAATCGTTTGTGTCGCGTGACACAAGAATATGCACAGACACTGCAGTCAACCGTGAAACCAGAGATTACTAAAGGGCCGGTCACAATCGTCGACATTTACCTTTTCGTAAAAAACCCACTATATACATATAAATGAATGGCATGTTGCTATGCTGACGCTTCGCTAGAACTAAACTAACTCAACAAACGTTCTACTAATTGAATTATCTACAAATGTGCGTCGAAATTGCCATTGACAACGTGTCGTAAATGTTTTTCCTCAAAGTTGCCTTTGTACAGCGGTGAGCAGATTAATTCTTATAAGCTCCACTGCCTTGGTAATTCATATACAGGTCCACTGCCTTGGTTGTTCTTCTCGTCCGCTGCTCGCGATCAACAACACTGGTCTGTTCCGTTTCTTATACAGGTCCACTGCCTTGGTTGTTCTTCTCGGCCGCTGCTCGCCATCAACAACACTGGTCTGTTCCGTTTCTTATACAGGTCCACTGCCTTGGTTGTTCTTCTCGTCCGCTGCTCGCGATCAACAACACTGGTCTGTTCCGTTTCTTATACAGGTCCACTGCCTTGGTTGTTCTTCTCGGCCGCTGCTCGCCATCAACAACACTGGTCTGTTCCGTTTCTTATACAGGTCCACTGCCTTGGTTGTTCTTCTCGTCCGCTGCTCGCGATCAACAACACTGGTCTGTTCCGTTTCTTATACAGGTCCACTGCCTTGGTAGTTCTTCTCGTCCGCTGCTCGCGATCAACAACACTGGTCTGTTCCGTTTCTTATACAGGTCCACTGCCTTGGTTGTTCTTCTCGTCCGCTGTTCGCGATCAACAACACTGGTCTGTTCCGTTTCTTATACAGGTCCACTGCCTTGGTTGTTCTTCTCGTCCGCTGCTCGCGATCAACAACACTGGTCTGTTCCGTTTCTTATACAGGTCCACTGCCTTGGTTGTTCTTCTCGTCCGCTGCTCGCGATCAACAACACTGGTCTGTTCCGTTTCTTATACAGGTCCACTGCCTTGGTTGTTCTTCTCGTCCGCTGCTCGCGATCAACAACACTGGTCTGTTCCGTTTCTTATACAGGTCCACTGCCTTGGTTGTTCTTCTCGTCCGCTGCTCGCGATCAACAACACTGGTCTGTTCCGTTTCTTATACAGGTCCACTGCCTTGGTTGTTCTTCTCGTCCGCTGCTCGCGATCAACAACACTGGTCTGTTCCGTTTCTTATACAGGTCCACTGCCTTGGTTGTTCTTCTCGTCCGCTGATCGCGATCAACAACACTGGTCTGTTCCGTTTCTTGCGGTCTCGACGTTTCACGGTCTCGTGGTTATTCGGCCTGCTTCCATCCGCATAAAGTGACCCACCCACCAAGGAACACTTATGTTAAATGGTATTTAGACACACTGTGGTGGACTTTCTTGCCAATCGTATGTACATTAATAAATCAGTCTTAACATTGGGGCGCCGTAGCTCGGCGGCTAGACCACCACACTATCAATTGAGATGGCCGGGGCTCGAGGCTAGACCACCACACTATCAATTGAGATGGCCGGGGCTCGAGGCTAGACCACCGCACTATCAATCGAGATGGCCGGGGCTCGAGGCTAGACCAACGCACTATCAATTGAGATGGCCGGGGCTCGAGGCTAGACCACCGCACTATCAATCGAGATGGCCGGGGCTCGAGGCTAGACCACCACACTATCAATCGAGATGGCCGGGGCTCGAGGCTAGACCACTACACTATCAATCGAGATGGCCGGGGCTCGAGGCTAGACCACCACACTATCAATCGAGATGGCCGGGGCTCGAGGCTAGACCACCGCACCGTCTCGAGGCCATCTGCTTCCGTTTCGAAGCTTGGGCAATTTCGTTCACCCCACTTTCCTCCAGTTCACTTAGCTGTATAAATGAGTACCTGGCTACAAACAGTGGTGGATAAATATGAAAGAATAGTCTTTACACAGTAATTGCAGCGTGGCTGAAGTCGAGTTGGTGATGGAATGAACAGGTCTGCCAGAAGTGGAGCGTGGAGCGCTTTGAGCGGTCCTGTTGACGGGATACTGCGCAGTATAAAGTACCTTTATGTTTAAAACCGAGGTCATCGTCGACAAATATGTCATACTTTTTCTAAAAGAAATCACTATGAAGGTGGACATGGGGTTACCAGTAGATGTTATTTTACGTGCACACAAGGCGACACAGACACGCAACGCAAGGAACTAACAAACACGATATTGTACGTATACAATTTAATAAACTACTTCAAGTTAACAAAGTAATAAGGTGTTATGTTCAGTAACATAGTTTAACTATAGTGCATACCAAACGAGTGACGTGAATAAGAACTTATACATATGATACTATTTTCTTGCAAATGTTCCAGTAAGTAATGCTTTAATCAACAACATTTCGGCTAACGTTGCGGTCGTAACATAGTGAGCGTGACATCAACGTTCAGTAAACGTATGACTGTGGCCTCGAAAGACGTGGCAAGAATGTAGTAGTTAAGTGTATCTCGACCTAACACGATACAAACATCACTTATAAAACATGCGTACGTGCATTCACTACCACTACCGGTTATGCATAATGATAATGTATGTTATGTATATTTACCCTTCACATGACATCCACCATACCAATCACGTGACTATAACGTGACCGTTTTTTAGCAAAATGTATACCGTTAGTACAGGCCGCCTGCTTTACGAACTTCGGCAGGCATAACTACTGAAAGCGTTTTTTTTATACCGTACATAATCTATGCATCCTGTGTTAGAACGACATTTGAGTAAAATGGCTCCGGTTCGAACCGATTGGTGAGTAGCTGGGGCGATTTGAAAATGCGCACTAAATGCTCGAAACCCCAAGATGAAACAATGAGCGGACTGAACATCCACGTTGTGTTCCATTTGCAACCGTTTCGACAATGAAGAAATACGTGTGATATGCATGCACAATCCTGTTTGAAATCAACACGTAATGACTGGCAAAGCCGATACGTGTATTGGCAAACACATTTGTTACCCATAATGGAAATAGTGATAACCATCTGGACGTAACGGGCATATGGCTATGTTTAATCAGATTTACACCCGTTGTTCGCACCGGACACTTGTTGACAGCGGAATGTCCAAGTCCCGTCGGCACCGCTGTTGCAAGGTTTCGTTATTACAATCGGAGTCGCCGGGTAACCCTCTCCTTTACAAGGAAAGTGTCTATGTCGGCCATGTCGATATTTCTGTGCTGTTTCTACATCGTCATTTCTGCTTCATATCTGCAATTCAAAACAGTTTAGCGTAAGTCCTGGCGTATTCAGAAGCTCGTGGACAGCAGCTGTAAAGCGATGTAGCGTATGTTTCTCCGCGTGCAGTTGGTGCTCAACAACATGATTTGTATATAATATGGTCACATTTTGAATTGTCGTGTTTGAAATATGTTTGAATTGTCATGTATAAAATACACAATTGGGAGAATGCTTGACGTTCTGATAAGCTACGACAATTTTAAGCTATTTGTCGTTTTCTGTGTCGTAATTTTCAGCCAGCCCCAACCGGACATACGATCTGTTTAATAACGCTGCGGTGATGTCGAGGTTTGTTATGCTACGTTTTGGTAAATAACTCATCTGCGACAATGATTGTTTTCTCCACCAATGATTTGGCATTTTTTATTCCAACACATGAAAGATCTACGACCAGGAAACGTCGTGTTGACCACGGAGTAATGTTACGACATTGAAAAAATTTAATCAATCGTTTCGTGGTTTTAAATTAATGATAGTAAAACGCCATATTCACAGAGTGCTCTATGGCATTTTACATCGCACTACTACTGATTAAAGTATATATTTCATAGATAAAACAAGAAATGTGAGACATGAAAATAAATAAATACAAATAAATAGATAAATAAATGTCAGACTATATAAAAGGTTCGGTGTGAAACGTATACAACATGGCAAAACGATATAAATCAACTGTGCAAAAAATAAGAACCAAATTAAGAATTAAAGCCCTTTCAACATTTAAAGGAGTTCGGTGTATTCTTGCTTAAATAAAATGTCCTAAGTTTTCGAATGGCAATACAACTTCGCGACGCCGGACCACGAAGCGGATACTTACATCTAGCATATCTCAGTGAGGAATCGGCCGGCGACTGAGGCAGCGGCGTTGCCATCACTCATTCGGTACACCTTGCGACTGTCACCGCCGACGATATCGTTCACCTCGCTCATGTCCACCTGGTCGCCAATGGCAACGACGTAGACCGACGTCGACGGAGCGTCCCTGAGATCGCGCGCGCGTTGTGACGTCATTTCCTTGCGGATGTTGCTTCCGCCGTCCGTCAACAGGACGACGACGTTTTCTACGGAACTACGGTCGCCATTACCGGAAGTGAGCATTGTGTCGCGTGCGACACGCAGCGCCTCCTGGGTGTTGGTGCGGCCGCCGTTCTGGTAGAACGCGAGAGCGTTTAAAACGTCGCGCTCCTCCGAGAACTTGTTCAGATGGAAAGCGATGGTGACGTCATCGCTGTAAGTCAGCGCGCCGACGCGAGCGCGTCCGAACTTGAACGACAGACCGTAGACCGTTTCACGTAGGAAGGCGACGATCGCCTTGTACGTCTTGTCGACGCTGCCCGAGAAGTCCAGCAAGAAGACTACGTCTCGTTGGCTCCGGCAAACTGCAGCGACAACAAGCGAATGACACTGTAAACACTGCTGCATATGTTCATCACCAGGTGGTCAATGAGGTGGTTTGTATAAGCAGCGGAAAAGTGTGAACTGTTCGTGTGAAAGGTGTGAACTGTTTGTGTGAAATGTTCGTGGGAGAGGTGTGAAATGTTCGTGTGAAAGTTGCGAAGTGTCTGTGTGAAAGGTGTGATATGTTTGTGTGAAGGGTACGTTCTTTCCCTTAATGTATGCCGGTAATGATGAAACATGAGTGTTAGATGCGAAATATACTAACACGGGAGCGGGACTTTATCCCAGTGGGAAACCGAACAAAAGCCTAATGTAGGACTAATCTCAATATATACTAGTGGACATTACAATATGTTTTTAACCGTTGAATTCCCCTGTTGTTGCCCCTAGTTCGTTTCATTCAATATGTGCCATGTCACAAAAAAGGACACCGTGGAGAACTTTATTCGATGGCGTGTGCCGAGTGTTACCAGCAATCATACGGACCTAAGAAAATAAGTCAATCAACACACCTCGTTCACAGTTTCTGCCAGTGTTGTCGTTTTGGCAAGAACACAGGTAGTAGTTCAGGGCATCAGTGCATCTGGCGCCGTTCTGACAAGGGTTGCTTGAGCACTCGTCTCTCGCTGAAGTCACAACATCGGCAAACAATGAATGAACTATTTCTACCATTGTCGGTGTAATGTTATTCCTGTGGAAATATTTGGCGAGTATGACGTGGCAACAGGCAGCAAAGTATGACGTGGCAACATGCAGCAAAGTATGACGTGGCAACATGCAGCAAAGAAGTCGGTTCGTTAGATGACGGCAATGAACGTGGGTAGTTCAGTTGCACGACCTTCAAACGTCAGATCGAGTATCAAACTATGCTTGTACGATTTTCAAATAATCACATATATTATTGGGTATGACGAAATAAACATAATATATAGTATTATTATATAATAATATTGCTTAATTAGTATATATCTTACAGGGATTCGAACACGCTTACTGCGTGACAGCGTAAGCGCAGCAAAGCAGCCAAAGGACATGGTGGAATGGGTTTCCCAAGAAGCGATGTTGACATAGTGTCTGCAGTCGATGAAGCTAACATGAAACACCCGGGGTGTAGGAAATGGGGCAGACTGCAACTGAGATGTGAAGCGGAGGAGGTTAACAAGGGAGGGAGAAGGCTACCGGTAGAGAGAAGTGGAAAGGGATAACAGCTGGGGCGGTGTAGCAATACATTAACTAGCCCCACCCCTTCATAAAGTGAGCTACGAGGAAGAGCAGGCAGGGATTGATACAGAGATTAGCGACTCGTGAAAGGAAGGACCGCGGTTCGGTGATCGTTCTAGCTCTTTGTCAGACTCCTCCCCCAACTGCATAAGCGCCAGGTGTAGATACGTATTTCGCTGCAGTCATTGGTGGAATGACAAGATAGAATACACCACGCCCATTAACTGCAGCATGGCTGAATACCCTACAACTAAGTACTCGAATGAAAATATCTGCAGGGCGTAAAATGGGAGGCGATTTCAGGGTGTGGTCGGTTGATGGTGCATTTTAGTGGCGCGAGGAAGAACGGAAGCCACGACTCACAGTTGCACATTTCGGCTTCGACGATGCCGGTTAACGTGTTCATCTTCGTGAAGCTGTCGACGATCTTGATGTTCTGGCTGGAGGGGTAGCTGGCGATGCCCTCCATCTCGACGATGTTCAAGTCCTTTCCGACGCCGACGACGATGGTGTGGATGCCGGCGATGCGAGACTCGATAGCCTCCGGGATTGTTCGATCGGCCTGCACGTTCGCTTCTCCATCGGTGAACAGGACGAGGAAGTTGGGCGCGTCTTGTCGGTCACCCTTGCTCTCGACAAACATTTCGTCGCGAGCCATCTTCAGGGCGCTGGCGATGTTGGTTCTTCCTCCCGTGTAGGGGATGACGCGCAGGGACTGTGGGCACACGGGAATGTGTGGTGAAGGAGGGATATTTCATAAACAGGCACGGCAGTGGGAAAGGTCGTGCACATAATTGTCAAGCAGGTATAAAACAGCTGAATACGGTACTGTAACATCACATAGAATTAACTTATTACCGAAACTAATGTAAATGTTAGGAAATTGTATCTGGCTGGTTTAGACATTCTTTCGCCATGCTTAATGCTAAATATAAAGTACATCATAAGTACCATTTCATGTTGATTTTGCTTCCTCCGAATTTTACAGCCGTTTATAGGGCCTACTCGTAAATATAACTATTGTTTTTATTGCACGCACGTCCTCTTGATAGGTCGTGAGTTGTTTTTTTTTTACATTAATGCGTGCCTTTTATTTTTACGTTGAAGAGCAGTAGTAGATTATGATTTGTTACTGCTCCTGGTTTCTAAATCACGTTGATCGGGTGACCGGAAACAAACCTTTTGGGTTTGACACCTGACTAAAAGTACAGCGAACATTGACAGTATGTTCTGACTTTGCCGACTGGTGGCGCCACTTACCTGTACAATATCTTGACGCGAGCTGCGCTCGTTCAGGCGGAACTGCAGGGTGGCACTGTCGGAGAAGATGAGTGCGCCAACACGGACCTTATCGTTGTAAACCTCCATGTTCTCGACGATAGACACCAAAAACTCTAGCACTTGATCGAAGCGCTCCTGGCGGATACTGCCAGAAACATCGATGGCGAAGACGATATCAGCAGCTCCTTGGCACTCTGCGCAAAGCAAGTTGACCCGTTGATAAACCGACAGACACATTTCCCTAGTGGATAATTATGTAACTACAGACATGTGTATTCTAGTCTCGGTTACCATTGGCAAACTTGGTTAGTCATCAGATGTTATGCAGTGTCAATCATCTTGAATTTGCCGTATAAGCGAAATAATTGGCTGTGTGGAGCTGAGAAGATTATCATAAGAGGCAAGAAAGGTAAAATAAACAACTAATTTCAGCATGAAACGCATGAGCTGTTCTTGAAATGATCACATTAACGACCGCTGACGCAGTATGTTATATTTATAAACAACCCGATACAATATACTTCGTCTGGAAACCGGTAAACCAATGCCCTATAGCAAATGGATCCATAATCTGGTGCGATTTCGCACACTATTAACCGTTCAATGTCAGTAGAGCTGAAGCAGCGTTTGCCTACGACCTGGTTCGTCTCAAATGCCCCACTAGCATCTAGATGTCTGATAGCTGTAGAGATCTTAGATAGATCTCCTGTAGATAATAATTTTATTGTTAAACAATAATCGTGTTTCATGTAAAGTGTTGTCGTGTACGTCACTAACACAGCGTCATCTCGTGCAAAATTGAGTAGCAACTGCAACAAAATACTGAACCGACTGGACACCCTGTTAGACGCTGTGGGTCAAACCACCCTCATTGTTGACAACCAGATCAGCGTCAGTGAAGATGATCATTCTTTCACACCCCAGTCCCAGAACCCAAGAGTCACTGGTAGCCGTCTCCTCAACGTAGTACTCACTTCGCTCGCAGTTATTGCCGGTGGCGTCCCGTGGGCACTCACAACTGTAGCCGTTCCTCAGCAAGTGGCAGGTACCACCATTACGGCACGGGTTGGAGTTACACAGCGGCGCTAAAACGGGAAACCAACGTTAGAGATGGGATCAGTACAAAATCATATATGTGTGTATTTTATATTGCCTTCATCATTTTAATTAAACCACAACGCGCTAATGTTAATTTGTTTGCGTTCATCATGCAATAGCAGTGTTTACGGATATGATACTAATATCAAATATGGCAAGACTGTGTGTGCGTGTGTGTGTGTGTGTGTGTGTGTGTGTGTGTGTGTGTGTGTGTGTGTGTGTGTGTGTGCGCGCACACGCCCGCGTGCGTGCGTGTGTGCGTGGGTGCTCGTCCGTGTGTATGTGAAGGGTGTGTGCGCGTGCGCGCGTGTATATACATGTTTGTGCGTGCGTGCGTACGTGTGTGCGCGTGCGCATGCGTGTGTTTCAATGTCAACTAGCGGTCAAAACTTACTCTTGCAAATGGAGGCGCGCACTTTATCGAGGAGCGAGTTGAGGTTGTCGAAGCTGGAGGCGATGAGGATGTTGTTGTCGACCGGGTCACTGGCGATGGCCCGCAGCTCAGAGTTGTCAATATTTCCACCGACGCCGATAGCCACCAGGTCAATGTTCTGGCGCCGGACAGCGATGGCCTCTGACCATGTGTCACGTGGTGAGTTCGAGCGGCCGTCGGTGATGACAATTCCCACGTTCGGGATGTTGCTTTGATCTCCTGTTCAGTCAAGCGCAACGGAATAAGGTTAAGTACAAATCATAAATAAAAAAAATGCATCTAACAGTTTATTTAATATTAACTAATGTAGTAGGTTGGTGAATCCGGCTCGGAATATTTGGAATGAACTAAGCTTGTTTGCCCAAGACAGTGCTGATTGGAGAAGACTTGTTTGCGCCTCGTGCTCCAGTTGGAGCGGAGAGGATTGAGCACAAGTGAGTGAATGAGTTATATAGTAGGATTGTCAGGAATGTACTGCGATTGGCGACAAATGTCCGGACGACGGGTGGAAGTGGAAGAAGTGGAAGACCAACATTATTGGAACGCTTTCTGTGGGATATTTGACTGAAGTTCGCCTGAAGATCATTATTTATGTTCAGCGAATACGCCCTATGATTATATATGGGGATAAAGAAGAGCCACCTACCGTTCCCACTGGTAAACATGGTGTTTCGCATGACCTGAAGGGCTCGCGCCGTGTTGGTGGTCCCGTCCATAAAGTAGGGGATGGTCATCTCATTGAGCAGCAGAGAGCGATCTTTGTAGTCTTTTAGGTTGAAGTAGACCTGCAATCAAACGGTTGTTATTTCGCACAAAGTTATTGGTGCTTTTGACGCATTTTGTGAGACTTATAGACATCGCCCTCATCAACAGAATTGACTCGGGTAGTTCCTCGACCTCGCGGGATGTGCCAAGATGGTACATACTCATGTATTATATATGGCTGATACAATGATATACCATCGGGTATTCAACGTTTTATGTATAGTATGTATTTTATGTATTATTTGGGTTTATTTTTGTATTGTGCATAATTTGTGCATAATTATGTTCGTATTTATTACATTTATAACTACACAAAAGTTTAATTTAATGTTACTAATATATAGTTACAAATGGATTTATCCCATATATTTATCCCATATATTTTTTATTTATTGTAAAGCGTTTTTGGCAGGCACTTATGTAAACAAAATTAGTATCAATATTTCACTAACACAGACGTAAATGCAGATGTCAACGAATTCAAATCTCCGTGTTGTCCGTGTGGGGAATCTGCAGATTATATTTAAAAATCAGGCTATTTCAAGAAGGAGAAACGACATTCTGACGACGAGCACGTAAAGCATAAGTCATTCGTCAGAGAGCATTGCCGTCGCATCAGACTTTGCAATTGCCATATTAGTAATTTAATATTACTAATATACAGTTACAAATGGATTTATCTCATATATGTGTATCCGACATTCCTTTAAAATGTATTGTTATTTTATATTTATTTTAAAGAGTGTTTGGCGTGCAACTATGTAAAAAAAATTCACTAACACAGATGTCAACGAATTCAGATTATATTTCAAGATCAAGATATTTCAAGAAGGAGAAACGCCGAGCATGCAAAACATAAGTCAATCGTCAGACAGCATTGCCGTCGCATCAGACTTTGTAATCGACACGTCTGGCATACCTGTTCGTTGTCCGAGAACGTCTCGAGTCCAACACGGACTCTCGAGTCGACTGGAAGATCAAGAACGACATTCTTTGCGAAATCAACAACCTTCTTGAAGTTCTTGTGTGTGATACTGCCGGAGGAATCCAATGCGAAGACGACGTCACTTGGCTCCATGCAACCTGAAATAATAATTATAGCGACTTTTATTATTGTGTTTTATCGTGCCGTGTCCAGAGAAAGTTTTCTTCATTGCGATTGGTCGATCATTTGAATGTAATTCATTACATGTAGTTTGAACCGTCATATATACGTCCAGAGTTACACTATGTAATGTTACGCTATATAATGTTCTTTTGTAAGAACCACCTTTCGCTGGATATCGATTTTTTTTAAGATGTAAACCGAATAATTACACAACAATTTTTCTGTCAAGTACATATTGCATTTCCAATGTGATGTTTCACTCTGTGAAATCATTGCATCACCATCCCTCGGGCGTAGATCTAGTCAGTGACTCGCTGGTTTACAAACGGCACAGTTTGCGCGACGACAAAGGCACTCACGGTACTGGCAGTTGACGCCTCCGTAGTTGTCTGGACAGTGACACATGTAGATGCCGTCCACGTGGTTCTTGCACGTGCCGCCGTTCTGGCAAGGGTTGCTGCTGCACGGAGTGGGTTCTGCAACATCGCGGTGTTTGACGTTAGGAACAGTCCAACACAACATTCGTCGAGATCACTCACAGTTACTACAGTAAGTGGTGTCAGCACAATCACCATGATTATTGTCGATTTTTGCGCCCCAAAATCCGGAGCTATCTCCCCGTCACTTTAAAATCATCTGAAACTACAGTTACCTTCCGCAAAAACGGGGTCGTTTGTTTGACGACCGAAATTTAACAAGATGTAACAAGATTTAACAAGATTACCATCCAAAGCAAAGGCCCAGATGGCAAATGGACAAGGAAGCCACTGGCTTGTCGAGAGTCCAATATTTTATATATGTGTAATCCATCCTGTTGAGATATGTGTCAATCTCGTTTTTAAGCACATTCACGCTGCTAGCAGTTACACAATCTGTAGATAATTTGTTCCATTCATTGATTTTCCTCTGTGAGTAGTTCCTGATATCCAATCTGCACTGAACATTTACTAATGTTACCTCACGTCCTCTAGTTCTGTTATCTTTCTTGAGTTAGAAAAAATTATTTCTATCGATATGTTCATACCCATTCAATATCTTAGAAATTTTGATTTACTCTCCTCTTAACCGCCTTGTCTCTAGGATTGTTAAACCACATTCTTTGAGTCGTTCTTCACAACTAAGGTCTCCCAGTTCTGGAGTACTCTTAGTTGCTCTTCTCTGTATTATTTCAAGCGTATCTATATCTTTCTTACGAAATGGTCTCCAAGCTTGTATACAGTACTCTAAATGAGGCCTAACTGTTGCTTTATACAGTAATAATTAGCTTGTTTCCTTTTATGTTATATTTCTCATAATCAACCCAATAATTTGATTACCCTTTGAATGCCACACTGCTCTGAAACTTTCATGTCAGCACATATTTTAACTCCTAAATCCTTTTCTTTTACAGTAATACTTAGAACAGTATATCCCATTTTATAGCATACATCCACGTTCCCGTGTCCTGTATTTAAATTTCCCAAATTGAACAACATCTGCCATTTCTCAAACCATTTAACTAATTTGTCTAGATCGTTTTGTAAATGTTGTTTATAACCATCATTGTTAACCGTTCTAAACACTTGTGTCACCCGCAAATGTGAGTACTTTGCTCGTTATATTATCGTCCAAGTCATTGATATATATATATATATATATATATATATATATATATATATATATATATATATATATATATATATATATATATATTTTCAATCGATTCGTCATATATATATATATATATATATATATATATATATATATATATATATATATATATATGGAAGTCCACCATATGGTATTTAATTACCCTTTCTAATAATTTACAAATCACTGATGTTAAACTCAAACTGCGAAGCGTCTACGATGAATAGCATAACATAAAAACGCACATATGCTAGCACGATCATATAAAGATTATTACTGTTATCTCATCATCACCATTATCTCAATCATTGTCACAGTAATGAAGAAAGCGACGTACTTCCACACATGTAGGAGACGAACGCGTCTTTGTTGTTTCTCATGTTGTCGTAGCTACGGATGTACATGACATTGCGGCTGTCCGGGTGGCTGGCGATCGACTCGAGCTCGTACTTGTTCAGCCAGTTACCGACGCCGACTGCTAGCACGTGCACTCCCTTGGCCTTCAGTCTCAGCCCCTGCGTCACGGTCGCCTTGCGGTCGTTGGAACCTCCGTCGGTGAGGATGATAACGAGGTCGGCGACGTCACTGCGGTCGCCGTTAGCGGGCGTGTACATCGTGTCGGTGACGTAGCGGAGGGCGGAGGCGGTGTTGGTTGTGCCGTGAGTGTATGGTGTGGCCATGATGGCCTGCTTCACGTCGGCGCTGCAATATGTTAAGCGTTCTTCTATGTAGGACAATATACCAATTTCACGGACACTATACGTTACATTTAGCTACTGTTATTTATGGTCGTGATTCTAAATTGTTCTAATTTAATTAATTTATTTATCTGCTTATCTGATCTTCGTTAAGGATTAATTGTTTGTATTAATTTATCTATATATTTAGCTATGCATTCATCAATTTTTAATATTTACATTTGTGATTTTACAATTATTTCAAATAGTTCACATTATTTATTTATGTATTAGATGATATTTATATTGCATAGCGACACAAAACAATTATTTGGATGATGAAACGCTATATAAGACATCAACATCATCATCATCATTATGAACATCATCATCCATCCATCATTATAATCATTACGAACATCAATCATCATCATCATTATTTTCATTATGAACATCATCATCCATCCATCATTATCATCATTACGAACATCATTCATTATCATCATTATTGTCATTATGAACATCATCATCCATTCATCGTTATATCATTATGAACATTATCCATCATCATCACTATGAACGTCTTCATCCATTTAATGTTGTTATCATTATCAACATCATCATTATCATCGCTATGAACTTAGAGCAACGACATGACGAATGTCTATCCCAAGCAAGTGCGCCATGGTAGCTAAAGTAAAACTGTGATGATGTTAGAATATGTTTTGTGAAAGCAACGGTAATGTTAACTTACTACTGCAGAATGCACCATGTCGTCTAAGGAAGTAAACAAAACTAGTGACATTTCTATTCGCTAGGAGGTTCATTGTTTCGAAGATAGCCACCGGGGTTGTAGTAATGAATTCCAGGTCGAATCCATCAATTTTTTTAATCCTCATGAATGTTGCCCATTTGGTTCCATCGAATGGATGGATGAATTATACCGACAGACGACGTCAGATGGGCCCCATTTTCGTATGTAAATATTTTCTTCGTTAGTCTTGATGAATAGTATTATGCAGCCGTCTTGAGAAAATTTATATTATTTGTTAGGCTTAGAGAGTTATACATATACCGCGCAGGCCACCATTAGGCTAAGACGGGAGAGATAAACCACACACTTGCACCCACCTGCTAGAGAACTTGTTCAGCTGGAAACGCAGTCTGACGTCATTTCCGAATGTCACGAGACCGACGCGCGTACGTCCTGAGTTGACGTTCAGCTGATCGATGGTGTCAGCGAGGAAGGCCTTCGCCTTGTCGAAGTTGTTTTGGCGGATGCTGCCAGAAGCGTCGAGCACAACCACGATGTCCATTCGCTGTCGGCAGGCTGCAACAAAGACCACTTGTGCATGCCCTACAATCATTTACTTGTTTTCAACATTGTTACATTTTCACGTGCAATACAATATTGGGAAAGGAGGAAGCTGAAGCTATGCAACTTATAATTAATATATATATATATATATATATATATATATATATATATATATATATATATATGAAATGCAACACGACCGCGGTTTACAAAACACACACACACACACACACACACACACACACACACACACACACACACACACACACACACACACACACACACACACACACACACACACACACACACACACACACACACACACACACACACCCATAATTATGGGTGTTTCTTCGTGTAACACCCCCTTCCCATTACCAACACGTTACCGGGTGGTTTATATCATCAAGAATCGGGTAACTCCGACGACATCATGTTGCTTAACACCGAGAAGAGCTTGTTATAAGACCTTTTCTGTAAGCGTATTTGTCGCGTGTAATCACAGAGATAATATGCAAATATTTCAACTATTTTACTTGACATTTATGTAATTTTTGCTGGTATTGCATATATAAAATCTACTTAATTGACGCATGCCTGATGCTGAGACAGTGTATCGATGTCTTAATTTACTATGTTATGTGCATTGAAGCAACTTACTCAATATTTGCTCACAACGGTAAATTAACAAAATAGCTGTCCAATCATATCGGTAACATTGTATTGCTCAGCCGCCTTGAAAACAACACGATACAGAAGTTACTATCCAAAACTGGCGGGATCGATGTAAACAGTGAGCGCAACTACTAATGACTACGTACTCGGGTCAGGAACCATTGTCGTCGTCGTCGTCGTGATGGGACAAGCGGATTTGATGATGCCACTGATGTGGGAGTTGAGCTTGTTGAAGTTGGGACTCGTGAAGTAGTTATTGTTCTCCTCATGCGGTGGTGATGACAAGTCCTTCAGCAACTCGGCGTCGATATGGTGTGTCACACCGACGGTGATCAGTTCGACGCCGGAGTCCTTCAGCTTATCAGCTGCGGTGAGGGCCAGAATTCGTCCGTCGACGAACGGTTTGGACTTGTTGGTCGGCAACCCGTCAGTCAGCAGGATGGCGACATTCCGTACATTCCGTCGGTCTTCGGTGTTGTTGAAGAAGATGGTGTGGGCCAGGTAGAGCGCGTGGGCCGTGTTCGTGTTCTCGGATTTGTATTTCAAATTGTTGATGGCGCGCAGCAGAGAGTCCTGATCGCTGTGCCTGTAATGAACAGTGCGTGAGCGAAATAACGGTGTTGGCAGATTCGGTAAATTAGCTGCAGTTTCGAACGGAGAATTCGTATATCCGTATATTTAATTGCAAACAAGGTTGAAACATTCAGAGAATACAAACGAGTTTCTTGAGGTGTGTGTGTGTCTGCGTGCGTACGTGCGTACATGCGTGTGTGTGTGTGGTGTGTGCGTGCGTGCGTGCGTGCTTGTTCTTGCCAACTTGTTTGATATACCTTAACCTGGCTAAAGTCTATCAGCCCTTACAACATCGATAAGACGCGATAATACACCAGCTCTTGCAACGTCGAGACTTATCGTGATATCGTCACTTACTCGTCAAGGTTCCAGATGAGATTTCCGATCGAGCCGAATTGTATCATGGCGAACTTAGATGCATCAGGTCCGATTTCCGTTTGTTTGACGATACTGCTCAAGAAAGACTTTATCAACTGCCAGTTGTCGCATGCCTTGCCTGTATCATTGCATATACTACCGGAACCATCGACAATGAAGACAAAGTCCACCATACCTGCACACAAAAAGACACATAGCTATAACCAGAAAGACAGACATACACGTGTTTGTTATTTTGCCCATGTACATATCACTCAACTCCCAATAATGGTAAAGTGTACATTGCGATCGACGGCCTGCTCAAAGAGTGTATGCTTTAACATATATCTCTCTTTGATAGACCAATCGAAAGTCATCGACTAGGCCGGTCACATATAGGAATACGCACAATCGAATGTTTCCATATATACATTTGGGGGTCGTCAATCCAATGGTAAATATGAACAACGTTAATATAATGGCGATGAGATGTCATCGACAGCCGAGACACCGTGTCCTCCTGGACCGGGGCTGCTGTGTAACCAGGATGAAAGAAGTATCAAAAGGATTTCAAGTAAAACTAAATGATGAGTGGTTCATAAAGACATGTTGGCGGCATTGGAATTATGACAGTACCAGAAGTACCACCGACAACATTGAAAGTACCAGCGATTGCACTGGAAATACCAGCGATTTCCTAGCAAACCCAACATCAACGGCAATTTGTTATTTGTCAATACAGAGTCGATTCCTTCTCTCCGGATATTCACTGCTGACGTCACTAACAGCAGGCATACTTACACTGTGACTTAGCGACGGCGACCAAGGCCGCCGACGTCATCAGGAGAAGAAGCATCCGGTTAGACGCCATCTTTCACTTTCTGCAACAAATAATAATCACCGATACACAATATGATAACATGATACTTATTGCAAACTGTATCAATTAAAACTACTGAAGCATCAATGATGATCTAGATAAATTAGTTAAATGGTCAGAAAAATAGCAAATGTTATCCAATTTTGGGAAGTGTAAATGTATACACATAGGACATGGAAACATGGACGAAGAATATAAAATGGGGGATGCTGTACTAGGTAGAACCACACAAGAAAAGGACTTAGGAGTAACATTTAGTGCTGACATGAAAGTTTCAGAGCAATGTGGTATTGCTGCTTCTAAAGGAAATCAAATTCTAGGGCTAATTATGAGAACTATCATATATACCTATCATATATAAGGAGAAACAGCTAATTGTACCCTTGTACAAAGCAATAGTTAGACCACATTTGGAATATGGTATTCAAACATGGAGACAGTATTGAGAAAGTATTCTTTCCCACAAAGGGTGACAAATGAATGGAACAAACTGCCAAATGATTGTGTTAATGCTAGTAGTGTGAATATGTTTAAACATATAATTGACAGATATTTGATAAGGGTGGGCTACACATAAATGAGAAAATTGTTGGACTCTCGATAAGCCAATGGCTTCCTTGTCCACTTGCCACCAGGAACTTGTTGTTTGGGATGGCAACCTTGTTAAACCTTGTTAAAATCAATATAACGTAATTTGTAATCAGTTCAGTACAGGACACTGTGAGGTACAATGTTTATTTTCCGTGCTCGTTTGCGTGGGGCTTCGCCAAGCAGCGTCATTGTGTTAAAGATATCGTACATGGAAGCCCTTTGCATACATTCCCGTATCGCCATGAGAACTATATTGTAGTCACACTGTTTTGTAGAAATGACGTTTTATATAGACCAGTTGATTTTTAAAGACTCAAATACTAAAAAAACAAATGAAACTATCAATAAAATATTTGTGATTGAAACTAGTAGTCTGCTACCATACGTTTAGTGTTGCAGAGAACAATACACGAATGGAACACACTATTTATTGGTTGTGTAATGCTAGCAGCGTGAATATGTTAAACATATAATTGACAAATATCTAAGATGGGCGGGATGCACACACGCACACACACACACACACACACACACACACACACACACACACACACACACACACACACACACACACACACACACACACACACACACACACACACACACACACACACACACACACACACACACACACACACACACACACACCCACACCCACACCCACACCCACACCCACACCCACACCCACACCCACCACAACCCCCACCCCCACCCCCACCCACACCCCCACACCCCCACACCCCCACACCCACACACACACACACACACACACACACACACACACACACACACACACACACACACACACACACACACACACACACACACACAATTGACAGCAAACACGAGTACACTTGAACATATCTGATTGCCTTGCAAAGATAAGCGGCATTGAAAACGTAACGTGTTTTTCTCCAGGCATTGTGTACGTGTCGCAGATAAAACGACTCTATTTCGCCGAACTATACAACGAAGACACTCAAGCAAGTCGGACCTACTACTGGCAAGTCAACACCAGTCTCAGAGGTATTTTGGTACGTGGTGCGTCCTGGCAGTGTGAAAGGTGAATGACCGAACATGAGACACATAAACTAGACGGCAAACTGGGTGAGTCCACAGGCTGTGCAATGTTGTGCAATGATCTACTCCATTTATAAAAACCCGTGCGGCTACACAAATCTATTCAAAGACACAATGAAGACCTACCCATAAAGGTCACATTATCTTCACAATCAGTAACTGGGAGGGCATGATCGCCGACGGCCCTCTATGGCTCCAGCAGGCAACGGCCTACTTCGAGAAAGACCGCCTAATGACTGAGGCGGAGATGCGACAAAGACGAACGGAGAATTAGATGAATGAAGATCAAGCGTCACGTTTACACGGTACCATTAGACCTGCAGAAGAGGCTGCTGAGTCGCCACACGACTCACGACTACATGGATAGACCCCTTCGTGAAAACTCGAACGATCATTGACGTCTTCAAAACCGGTTACCAATGAAGGGCACGTTTTAAATCTAAGTAACTTCAACAATGTATCGGAAAATAAAGAAACGTTTATTGCGGTTGTCAACTGTCAGACAAATAGAGAACATAGTTTAATGTTCACATATATTATTGCCTAGATATGTATGATTGTTCACAAAATGGTTCTGAAACGTAACGAGCAGAACATCGACATTCAATTAATCAAGACGGCGTATATTGCAATAAGAGGAGAGCAATGATTTCTGGTTTGGGTAGAATGTATCTAAAATAACTAAGCAACTTTAAAACATGCGTCTGCATTACACGTTTAACGTGTGCGAGATATAATAAATTACTGAGTAAATTACCGCCGGAGATGATTCTCAGTTCATTTTGGACGGAGAACACCTCATCAGTTCGCTTCAGTATGACAGCTGTCCCACAGATGCTGGTTAACGAGAGTGTTTCATCGTCACGGGTTAAACGTCGTCGAGACATCTCCCGATTAAAGACCAGACTCTTGTCGACGCCGCATTCGCGTCATATCGACGTGAGAAAAAAACAGAAAAAGGAGTCGCCACGGTCCAACTACAAAGAACCGGCTACAACTGTAGATTGTGATTTTGGTGGTATTCAATTTGTGGCATCATTGCGTTTCCTGTAATGGAGAGTCCCCAGAGCGTGTGTAACGCCGTTGTAACAGTATATCTCCCCCAGTGCCTTGAGAAGAAAGCTGTGTGTTGTTGAGGCAGCCGACTATGATTAACTCAGTGCATTGAGAAAAGAGCTGCGTGTTTTGTTGCTGAAGTGGCCAATCATGATTTACTCAGCGCCATGATTAACCCAGGAACCACTTCATATCATTCGCTCATTCGTAAACTTGTACTGAATATAAACACACAACATTTTCTTGCAGAATAAAATATGGTAGATATTATTCTGACTCACATTTGCTAATTATAAACTTTCTTGCACTTTTATAAAGGGGGGCTACGATATCCAGAGTGGGGGAAGATGTCCAGGGGAGAAGATACCCTGCCATACCAACATGCATGTATGGTCTAGAGACAGTGACACTGACAGGGCAGCAGCAACATAAGCTACACGTTCGTCAGTACAACAGGGTCAGGAGAATCACAGGAGCAAATATGGTGGATAGAAGGATGATGAAAACTTGATGAAAGATATTTAACAAGATTTAACAAGGTTTAACAACATTGCCATCCAAGGCAAAGGCCCAGATGGCAAGTGGATAAGGAAGCCACTGGCTTATCGAGAGTCCAACATTTTTAATCTATGTGTAATTAGTCCTCCTGAGATATGTGTTAAACTTGTTTTTAAACATATTCACGCTGCTAGCAGTTATACAATATGTAGATTTTTTTTCCATTCATTGATTGTCCTCTGTACAATGGAACACCTCCTGCAAGATTGTACTATACAACAAAACGAGAGGAAGACAGAAACACCAGCGAAAAAAGATATATGGCCTACTGGAGGATCTGCAGCGCACCTGTCTGAGTCCCTGTCTGAGCGTTCGACGAAGAAGAAGAAGATTGTTCTTTGTGAGAAGGAGTACTTCCTGATATCCAATCTACACTGATCATTTACTAATGTTACCCCATGTCCTCTAGTTCTGCTATCTTTCTTGAGTAAGAAAAAATATTTCTATCGATATTTTCGTACCCATTCAGTATCTTAAAAACTTCAATTTGGTCTCCTCTTAACCGCCTTGCCTCAAGGGTTGTTAAACCATGTTCTTTCGGTCGTTCTTCATAACTAAGGTCTTTCAGTTCTGGAATCATTTTAGTTGCTCTCCTCTGTATTCTTTCAAGGGTATCTATATCCTTCTTATGATGTGGTTTCCAAGCGTGTATACAGTACATTAAATGAGGCCTAAATATTGCTTTATACAGAGATGTAATTAGCCTTTTCTACTTGTATGTTATATTTCTCCTAATCAACCCAAGAATTTGTTTGCCATTTGAAGCTGCAATACCACACTGCTCTGAAACTCTCATCAGCGCTTATTTTAACTCCTAAGTCCCTTTCCTTTTACATTAGTACCCAGAACAGTATCTGCCATTTTATTGTTTACATCCAAGTTCCCATGTCCTGTATGTAGGCATTTACATTTCCCAAAATTGAACTACATCTGCCATTTCTCAGACCATTTCACTAATCTGTCTAGATCGTTTTGTAAATGTTGTTTATAACCATCATTGTTAACCCTTCTAAACACTTTTGTGTCATCCGCAAATTTCAGTACGTTGCTTGTTATATTATCATCCAAGTCATTGATGATAATATTAAGAATAATAAAGCTCCTAATACTGATCCTTGTGGTGCCACACTCAACACTGATTTCCAGTTTGAAACTTTCCCATCTATCTACTACAACACGCTGTCTTCTGTCAGTCAGCCATTGTTCTATTCAGTCGATTATGCCGTCCCCGATACCATGGGCTTCTAATTTAAGTAGTAATCTTTGATGTGGCACTTTGTCAAAAGGTTTCTGAAAATCTAAGTATATAATATATACTGGTGATCCCTCGTCTTGCCACTTAGTTCTTCCAATAAGCATAACATATTTGTTTAGCATGATCTCGTTCTCTTTTAGATTGTCTAATTTCATTCGTAGTTGCATTAAGTGCCTCTTTGTAATTTGCGTAGTCTTCATCCTTTCTGGTGCACCTATAAACCCTCCAAAAATTTGCTTGTGCACTTGTTTTTTTAATAGCTTCTTTTGACAAATGTTTTTTTCTATATTGTTTTTTTCATCGGAACACATTTATCAATGATACTCTCAATTTCATATTTTAGAATGTTCCAACATTCAATTGCGGTCTTGGGAAGCAGTTCAACTTAACTGGAAGAATAATAAGAAATCGAATGACAGGCAATCACGGGGGAGTATAGTATATCACATATAACTGACAAATGTGTGAAATTGGTAACACGAGAAGTATGTCAAAAGAAATCACTTAACGGGTCAACCTGGCGGATGAAATGAGATATTTTAAAAGTTGACGACGGTTATTAGGACCTACAAAGGTCACCTACATTGACCGGTTAAGTTATTGTTAGTACCATACATAATCTGCCAGTCCAAAATATTTATGCACATTCTCATACATACTCATTCACAACATTCTTAGGATACCGAAACTCCATCCTCCATCGATTTTGGCCATCTCGAATCAGGTTCATTGTCATAGGCTGTTCAAATATGTAGCGTGTGAATGTGTAAGTATTTTACTGGGTGTGAATGTGTAAATAATATGTAGTGTGTGAATGGGTAAGTATTATGTAGTGTGTGAACGTGTAAGTATCATGTAAGGTGTGAATGTGTAATTATTATGTAATGTGTGAATGTGTAAGTATTATGTAGTGGGTGCATGAGTAAGTATTATGTAGGGTGTGAACGTGTAAGAATTATGTAGGGTGTGAATGTGTAAGTATTATGTAGTGTGTGAATGTTTAAGTATTATGTTGTGTGTTAACGTGTAAGTATTATGTAGGGTGTGAATGTGCAAGTATTATGTAGTGTGTTAATGTGTAAGTATTATGTAGTGTGTGAATGTGTAAGTATTATGTAGTGTGTGAACGTGTAAGTATTGTATAGGGTGTGAATGGGTAAGTATTATGTAGTGTGTGAATGTGTAAGTATTATGTAGTGTGTGAATGTGTAAGTATTATGTAGTGTGTGAATGGGTAAGTATTATGTAGGGTGTGAATGGGTAAGTATTATGTAGTGTGTGAATGTGTAAGTATTATGTAGTGTGTGAATGTGTAAGTATTAAGTAGTGTGTGAATGTGTAAGTATTATGTAGTGTGTGAATGTGTAAGTATTATGTAGTGTGTGAATGTGTAAGTATTATGTAGTGTGTGAATGTGTAAGTATTATGCGCAGCTGGCTTAATAAAAGGGGGGGCACATTTGTTAAAATCATCGAAAGAATTTGCATTGATTGTTATAACGGGTAACATGCGAAATTGTGAATAGTCTTTATGTCATAGTATATAGAAACGGTCCATTTTTTCATTTCCCTATGATATCTGACCGGACACAGTCAACAATAATGTAATAGTTATCCGATGACGTCATTCCCATCATTCCCAATGTTCAGCCTCATCAAACGTTTTACTTCAGCATCTTCATCTACAAGTTTGGTAAGTATTATGATAGCGTTAATTGTTGTTTCTGTAATTTTCCTATGTCAACTTATTGTTCGCAGTATATTATAACGTCACTAATACTAATAAATGTCAGACCATAGTTTCCATTTAGAATTTCAATACATCTGCAAGATACTTGTCACTAGTGCAACAAAACCATGCGTGCTATCTATCATCGTTTAGTAACAAATCAAAAACAAAACAACCAGTCATAATCCAACTACGGGGTCCGCCTTATGCTGGCCTGATCTAAAGTGTTTTGCCTGGGGGTAGACGTGGATGTTTCTACAATTGGACATGTTCCGTGACAGATATGAACGGGCAGATAGCATTCAATCGGTGACCTCTGCCGATGCACCCTCGATCGTGAATTCATTAGAATCATAGCGTTTTCTGCCCGGAGCAAAGTAGGTGTGCGATTATGAACACAAACGATAAAAAACGGGTGCGTCGTTGTTCCTTGATGTTATATGCAATGAGACCATTTCAGTACGACAATTATAGGACATGCTGGTGACTCACTGCCAACACGACGCAACAAACACATTCCGATTTCGTCACCCGGCGGCCTCGGTGCAGGCTCCAGTTCATACGGCTGTGTAAAAGAACACTGGTCGTTGAACTGTGCACATGAGCACTTGACGCGTCGCTGATAGGTCAGGATTAACCGGCGATACACTGACGTCACATCCAGAGGTCCTAGTTAACTACATTCCACTGGCGCTGTGCAGACATATTAGTATATTAAGCGCCTGCTGTGTTGGCCTAAATGACGGAGGCAGGATTTTATGCCTGCATCACAGAAACACTCAGTTACTGACACATATAGATAGGGACGCACGCACGCACGCACGCACGCACGCACGCACGCACGCACGCACGCAAGAACGAACGAACGAACTCATGCAAGCACAATCACTAGTACACACGTACACGCACACACATGCACGCACGCTCGCACACACGTACACGCGCACACAGGTACACACACACGTACGCACGCACACACGCACATACACACGCACATACACTCGCACGTACACACGTACATTCATGTACACACACGTACACACGTACACACATACGCACGTACATGCGCACGCACGCACACGACCATTTAGTTGACAAAACATCACAACCCATGAACCTCCGCCCCCCCCATACAATAATCCCCTTCAATGTGGTGATCAATGCGATCATTTTGTAATTGAGATACATCGTAGTGGTATATGGACGAACGCATTACAAACAGGGGCATACAGAGAGCTATAGCCAAAGTGGAGAATGGAAAGTCTGAACAGTTCTACGCAACGGGGCTAAATTCAAATCACGTCCGTGCCATTGTCACGCACCGGCGACACTGGGGGTCGTGAATGACACCTTCTATTTCAACGCAGCGACATTTGAGGCGCGCGGGCGTAAGTTATATAGCTTGTTGTTGTGCCGCCAGCGGGCATTGTGGTAGACGTTATCTCACTATCTGTCGCCCACTACCCGGGTTTTTCACACTAATGAACAACATTAACATCCAACACCGCAGCAAATATAATGTATCCTAAGAGATTGCATACAAGAACATGTTGCCATCTACGAAGAAGAAAAAAATTCTACCAGGACGACTAACTTATATTTATTTTTAAAATATATTATTCCCAAATGTCTCAGTTTAGCACTAATTAATTAGACTCGCCCGAAGAGTAGTGTTGCTATTGTTTGTTTGTTTACTTGTTTGCATGTGTGCGTCAGTGCAAACCAATGTTTCAGAACAATACTGGTCAATATATGCAACGAACTAATGCTAGTCTAAAATTAGTGTATCGCACACAACGAGTGGCACATGTTGTTGAGTTCAACGACACAGTAGGATGGAAAACAATGACATAATGCCGTTTGCACCCAACCGTGCTACGTCGATTGATATCCAGCACTGTACGAACTGTTCGCCCAACACTACCCGACCTCACTGCAATCACCTTTAGAGAAGTGGCCGCAAACGACTTTCTGCAGCCAGCCATGCTGACATCCACGACTCAACAACCGAACCGTGCTCGTGACAGAAGATACTATCACCAATATGTACAACGTTTCTTGTTTTCCTGCTCGGTTTTGGCATTACTAGATACTTGTTGCTATACTGGAACGAATGTCAACACGTTCAAAATTCACGCCGTATTCATCTACGGAGAACCGTCCTCCATTTGTCGGTAGGTGATTGCAGTAAGGTAGCTGTGACGGAGGGAAGGACATAGCTGCTTAACTTTCAAATAACGAGCGAGAACGAGCACCTGCTCATGTTCAATTTACACTGTTCTTTTACTATTACTACTTCGTTTACCTTGCTTAGGAATATAGTATATAAGTGTCTTTGTGGGCAATTTAAAAAAAATTGAAATGAGCGTAGCATATGAAACGTTCAGTCGAAGATAACTGACCGTAGTTGTTTTTATTGTGGCCCAGAGTCAGCACGTACGCCTTGTCCGCGTTCGGGACACCAAGCTGTCGCTGCGTTCTGGATACCAACACGATTGAGTACAAAAAAGACAGGTCATTCACGGGCCGTTATCTCAATAGGTGATCACGGTTTCTAAGAAAGGTCTTTGCTTCTGGGGTCCGCCGTAGGTCAGCTAAACAAGCCGGGATTTCTCGTGACATAGGTAATTGGTTGGGTAATCGGAGTTAATAAAACGGGATATATTAACATGGCACAACTCGTTTGTTGACCATAAAAGCTGGACTATTGTCGGTGTCATACCAGGGCAAGAGCGAATACTTTAAGTAGGAGACGTTGCAAGAGGTTGTGTTTTTTGAAATGTGCAATACGAGGGGTACCATATTAACAAAACTAAGAACAACGAACGGGTGTAAAGACATGTCTGCAAGAAATGCAGACAAGAAAATAAACGCACACTAGACATGCTGGTGAAGCCTGTTTGTAAATTACGCCAAACAGTCACGCTAACAATCGCCAGAGGTCAGTGGTCGAACGCAAAGTTGCAAATAACGCCCGCAAAGTCAAAAACAGGTCACCCGTCGACCACAATCACGATAACAATCTAGGGATTCTGTGGAACCAGATCATTGTCGATGTGTGTTTTGTCGAAGCGACTATTTCACGTTGCAACAAACAAAGATCAGTGCTTGGAACCCACGCGTGAGAACATAATACGTCTTGAAATATATGCCACATAGAGGGATTGACATGTATGCAAGATAACGTGCTCATGTTTAATTTTATGGCAGATTATGTTTAAGGAAGCGATTCTCGTTTCTGTCTTGTGTGACTGTTGTTGCCGCGAAACAAGTCAGACCGTAAACTAGAGTAAAGAGGTCGCTGGCTCGATCACGTACATTCACGTGACGTGACTCTGGAATCTAATGCAGGGTTATTGCATTTGCGGACATCCATTATGACGTCACGGAATTTCTATTGAATCAACAGACGCGCCACTTTGTGTTCGTGTGTGTTTGATTCCATGTTATACCAAATTGCAACGCGCCGACATCCAACTGTATTCAGTCAAGGCCGATATATACCTTTGAAAAACTCCTATGTCGAACTAAACATAAACTATATATTCGGTAGCACTATAAATAACGCACAAAAGCTACATAATCAATCATCGTACTATTACGTATGGTCAAGTGTATTTGGATCAACGTTGCACAAACAGGGATTATCCTCCTTCTTCCAAAAGTCTGCCTTGCCTCAACATGCCGAGGGTACAGGCCAACCAATAGGAGAACACAAAAATAATAGCTTATATAACGTGATTTTTTTCAACAATGCATGAAAGAAGATGTCACTATTTCGTTGTCGTGTTTGTATTTTCCACCCTAAAATTATTATAAAACATGTAATTTATTCGCCCCTTGATTAACAGCGACCATTGTATTTATTACTGTGCAATTTAACATCACGGAACAAACACCGAATTTGGGAAGGGAATCGTTCGTGTAACAACTAACTTCATGTAGCAACTGTGATGTGTCCTGCTTTTTAAACGCGACTACAGTTCCGTTCTATGGAGGCCAACAACGGATCCGGTTAGAGAAACACCTTTGCTCACAAGCACGCACTCACCTGAACTAAACGTGATTGACTAACCACGCACATCTACAATTTGGCATACGTATTGTAGCTTTTGTCATTACCATGTTCGAATAAGGTCTTTTATTTGCTAACGCGATTATGTACAAAAGATTCATTCGAATATGGCTACGAATACCTTGCATGATCCTGCCAGCCTGGAAGTGTCTTTTGTAAAATCCTGATGGTGGTATTGTCAGTTTGGTTATTCGTACCAGGTATTCAATTTCTATTATGAGCACCCACTTAGGAGGCGAAATTACACGCACTGCTGATTCATAGTCTACGTGCTTATTGTGTGCTGCATCTTAGATAAACAAGAAACGGCAATACAAATCAGGTGTAAGCAAAGTGTGCTGTAAAAAACATATTCAATTACTAAATGGTTTTTTCAACAAACAGTGGAGTTGTAATACTAAAAAGTTGACTGATACGACCAGTTGTAATACTAAAAAGTTGACTGATACGACCAGATGAATAGGGACAGTGTATACGGAGGCGAAAGAAGGAAAAAACCCTGCGACGAAAACACAATCGTGAAACTCCAGTATCGCATTTGGAACAAGAGTGTCACATACATGCAATCAATCAACAATCTCCGTGCAGGACGGAAAACTGGCCAGCTAAACTTTTGCTAATGTCCGTCGGTAATTTGGGAAATCTACAATAACTACACCAGTAACGACGAATTACGACAATTAAATGTCTTCATCCAAGCTCTAGAAATACAAGTAGTTTGCACACTAACCTTCGTTCTACGAACTGTTTCCAATCACTTAATCCGCTTCTCTCGCCAACCCGATCAAGCTGCCGCCGACGACGGTGTGTGAAGTCCGGCTATCGACAGCGCTCGTCTCTACTGAAGTTAAATACACACGGAGTCCGCCGCATCGACCAATCAGCGACGTCCCTGGCGGTTCTCGCCCACCGTGCAATGCAGGTTACAGAAAGGACGTGTGTTCAGCTTCTACCACAACTTGATTAGAATTGTCCAATCTAACCAACTCTCTGAACATTATGTAATCACGAAAGCCATTTTTCCCTGGCATAAACACCAGTTGAAAGGACCTACCGTTTTGTTGAATCATTTGACATGTATGTATTTGCAACGTCCTACATGAATGCTAGGTGCTTAGTGAATCGACAAATTGTACAACGTTTCGATACCACGACTTAGAGGGTCGTCAAGCGGCATCAAATCAACAACCTCTGAACGTTCTGATATTTTGATCTACCATCTAGAAGTAAACTAATTCACATCTTTGCACTGACTGTATCCTTCGAAACTAACACAGAAAAAAACGTGTGTTTACAATGAACAAGTATGCTGCACTCCTACAGGATATTAACGCCCACGGAGAGACTTAGAAATCAAAATCTGCTGAACTAAACTGCAGAGGCTATGTTTCAGAAGTTAACAAAACAAAGCAAGGCTAATGTCACTTTAAATCCATTTGGTATACAACAATCAACTAAACGAGTGAAATTTATAATGCTACGTTTGTGTCAAAACTTGCACTGTTAATACAAAATGCAAAGATGAGCCACAATGGTTTGATCCATGACTTATTGAAATAATTCATTGTTCAGTAACTGTTCATTTACACATATTTGTTCATCATGATGTGTAATTTACCATTGCCTTCATTATTTACCATAATCTACACAAAGTTAAATATTCGGTAGTTTACCTAATTTAACGCAAGTTCGTAGATTGTTGTTTCTTGTACACCTTTATAATAGTGTACACACCTTTATAATAGTGTACACACTTTTAGAAAACGTATATGTTGAATAAAGTGACCCTCTCGCTTGTATCATAGCAACAATATTCGCTCATCACGATTCGGAAATCATGATTATTTGAAAGTAGAGTATCTGAAGATCATGTCACGCACAGAAGCTAGTATCTACAAAAGCACGCCGTTAAATGTACAATGGTGTCCGAATGTCGTAACATGAGTGACAACACTGCTGACAGTGCCAGCGGGTTTAGATCGACAAACCAGTTACTCGTGTAATGTCACCCCGGAAAGTAAACGGAAATCCGGATCCCTATTTAAGCCACTAATCGAATAAAGACAACTGCGTGGGAGGTGTTTGTGTAATGTTTCGTCCGTCCAAGACTCGAATGCATTCTCAAAAAAGTCAGTGCGCTATCTGTTGAATCACTGGTGTTTTAAAGGTGTGGGTGGTGCACCAACACACCTCTTGCAGTGTGAAACTAATGATTTGATACAACAGTTTGTCAAACAAAGATTTTAGTTCACGGCGATTAACTCCGTGCATGTCAAACATTCCACGAGAGAACGTAGACTAGTTGTTGTGTGCATTGAACCGATGTCTATGGCAGAACAATGCGACAGAGTGTATTCGCATGGTGATAGCGATCTATAGGCGGGAGAAACACTGTGCAAATGATCTTAATTGACCGCGTTCGCGTCTCGTACCAAGGCTGCTAAAGGCCATAGAGGCCCAGAGAGCATATCGGCGTAGCCATCTTTGTTTGTACTTTTTCTCGTTTGAGGGTGTCGGAGTACGTGCGACCAGGTGCGTAGTCGTCTTGTTAACGACAAGGCGGTCGATGACATCGCCATTGCACTAGGCTAATGATACACCCAGGGTATGTTACTTTATGGTTATGGTTAAATATATTTATTAATATATTTATTTATTAATTATAACTTCATGTATATTATTTCAGTTATATATATTTACATTGTCTTATTTCTGCATAATATTAATTCAATTTTTTCTCTAATTGTGATAACTATTTTAGCATATTTAATTTATGTGATTAAATATGCTAAAATATGATTGCTCTACTATATTTTATTACACTAGACATATGTTATATTCTTATTTTAAGTAGCTTGCATAATGTATTTGTAAAGAATAGCATGTTTATTTAGTAATTTTATAACTATTTCTCTTGTAAAGCGCCACGACGGTTGATTTGTGAGGCGGAATACCCGAACACGGGAACGGCATTGTTACATTGTTACACTGTTACATTGGTATATTGTCGGAACATTAGATTGTCCCCCCCCCCGTCACAATTTCTCGTCGTCCATCCCTCCTGTCACACTCCGTCTCCCGCACCGCCCCTCCTGTCACCCTCCGTCTCCCCACCACCCCTCCTGTCACCCTCCGTCTCCCCTACCACCCCTCCTGTCACCCTCTGTCTTCCCTACCGCCCCTCCTGTCACCCTCCGTCTCCCCTACCACCCCTACTGTCACCCTCCTTCTCCCCACCACCCCTTCTGTCACCCTCCGTCTCCCCTACCACTTCCCCTGTCACCCTCCGTCTCCCCTACCGCCCCTCATGTCACCCTCCGTCTCCCCTGCCGCCCCTCCTGTCACCCTCCGTCTCCCCAACCACCCCCTGTCACCCTCCATCTCCCCAACCACCCCTCCTGTCACCCTCTCTCTCCCCACCACCTCTCCTGTCACCCTCCATCTCCCCTACCACCCCTCCTGTTACCCCCCGTCTCCCCTACCGCCCCTCCTGTCACCCTCCGTCGCCCCTACCACCCCTCCTGTCACCCTCCGTCTCCCCTACCGCCCCTCATGTCACCCTCCGTCTCCCCTGCCGCCCCTCCTGTCACCCTCCGTCTCCCCTACTACCTCTCCTGTCACCCTCCGTCTCCCCAACCACCCCTCCTGTCACCCTCTCTCTCCCCACCACCTCTCCTGTCACCCTCTGTCTCCCCTACCACCCCTCCTGTCACCCTCCGTCTCCCCTACCACCCCTCCTGTCACCCCCGTCTCCCCTACCGCCCCTCCTGTCACCCTCCGTCTCCTCAACCACCCCTCCTGTCACCCTCTCTCTCCCCACCACCTCTCCTGTCACCCTCTGTTTCCCCTACCACCCCTCCTGTCACCCTACGTCTCTCCTACCACCCCTCATGTCACCCCTCGTCACCCCTACCGCCCCTCCTGTCACCCTCCGTCGCCCCTACCACCCCTCCTGTCACACTCCGTCTTCCCTACGGCCCCTCCTGTCACCCTCCGTCTCCCCAACACCCCTCCTGTCACCCTCCGTCACTTCGAAACTAACGCTTTCATTGGATTCGTCGAAACTGTCGCAATCGCTTCTATGGAACTAGAACCAACCGCTGCTCCGGCGTCGACGCATTCGTCACCAGCGAACCTCGCAACGTCACCTGGAGTCGACCAGTCTGAGATATGAGACGGTTGGAATAAGAATGCGGCTGAAGTACTTGTCGGTATCTCTCACAAACTAGATATACAACATTTGATTTATTTTGAAGATTATTTTAAATATTTGAATTCTTTATCTGAATGCCGGAGTAATCGTTGTACTGTGATACAACGTAAACATAGCTATCGTGAACCATATCCAGTGTGCTAAGTGCGTGAACCATGTCCAATGTGCTAAGTGCGTGAACCAGGTCCAGTATTATTAAGTGCGTGAACCATGTCCACTGTGTTAGGCGCGTGAACCATGTCCGTGTGTTAAGCGCGTGAACCTTGTCCAGTGTGTTAAGGGAACCATGTCCAATGTGCTAAGCGCGTGAACCATGTCCAGTGTGTTAAGTGCGTGAACCATGTCCAGTGTGTTAAGCGCGTGAACCATGTCAAGTATGTTAAGCGCATTAACCATATCCAGTGTGTTAAAAGTGCGTGAACTATGTCCAGTGTGTTAAGCGCGCGAACCATGTCCAATGTGTTAAGTGCCTGAACCATGTCCAGTATGTTAAATGCGTGAGCCACGACCTGTGTGTTAAGTGTGTGAACCATGTCCAGTGTGCTAAATGCGTGAACCATGTCAGCAGCCAAAGAAAGAGCTAGGATAAGCAGTATGCAAAAGTAACGGTCCATTGAACAAGAAGGCCGTGTTAGCTGCGCCAGAATGTGATACAATAAGCATTATGAATACGCAGTCCTTGTCAGCTGCTTATAGTGTGTGTATATGTGTGTGTGTGTGTGTGGGTGCGTGTGTGCGTGCGTGCTTGCGTGCGTGCGTGCGTGCGTGCGTGCGTGCATGCGTGTGCGTGTGCATGTGCGTGCGTGCGTGCGCGTGCGCGTGCGCGTGCGCGCGCGAGAGTGTGTGTGTGTCAAAATTGAGGGGAGACGTAACCTCTTTAATAACCATGAATCCAATGCCGATGCATGCGTCCTGGAACTGGTTTACTTCACAGAATACGTTAAACGAATGTTGTTCCTTTGTGCAAAATTTCTTGGTGTGGGTAACCTAGTATGTGGGTAACCTAGTATGCGGGTAACCTAGTATGCAGGTAACCTAGTATGCTGTTTGCACATTTAAGTCTCATTGCGTGACAAAGACCTGGTATCCAGCAGCAAGGGCAAAACCGAATAAAAAATCGTTCAGGCGTCAGACTCGGGAAACAAGTATAGATGTAAAATGATAAGTTATATCTTTGGGTTACAGAAAAGTTGCTGTCAACTCTTACGTTGTTTTCCCCCGAGAAGCATTTACATGTGTAGACCACCACCGCCAACAACGACAACAACAACAACAACAACAACAACAACAACAATAATAATAATAATAACAATAGTATTATAATTACTGTTAATTATTGTAATCATGAGTACGATTATGAATATGAATATGTCATTATTGTAATTATATTGTGATTGTGATTATGGTTGAATTACGATTATGAATATGAATATATCATAATGAGCAGTATTGTAATTATGATTATGATTATGATTGTGACTGTGATTATGATCGTGGTAGTGATTGTGATCGTGATTATGAATATGAATATATCGTTATTTGCTGTATTGTAATTATGATTATGATTATGATTATGATTATGATTATGATTATGATTATGATTATGATCATGATCATGATCATGATCATGATCAATATCATGAATATGATTTTGATTTTGATTTTGATTATAATTATGATTATGATTATGATCGTGATGGTGATAGTGATAGCGATTATGAATATGAATATGATCGTGATTATCACTATTATTGTTATTATTATCATCATTGGTGTCATCATCATTATTCGATTATTAATACTTTGTGTCAGCAAGTAGGAACCGATATTATGGCACTGCAATCTAGCATCTGGATCTGGATAGGATAATTACTTAGTCCTTCTAGGCTATTGCACTGAGCGTTTATTTAAGAGTGTCCTTTTCCTGAGTTAGTGAGTCCATCACAAGATTGTTTCCATTTTCCTGCGTGGGATCTTTTACTTCCTCTGGCACAGACACCAGATCGAAGGGAACAACAGGCAATTTCTCGATGTGCTGCGCTGTAGGTCCCCAACTCGTTCAAATCGCGGTCTATTATTCCCAGGACTACATTATTTGACATCGACCAAGGTCAACGTAGAGACAGAACAAACATCGCAGCAATAACTGAACAGGTCAGACCACAGTTAGATGACTATGTTATCTGGTGAAATCGCTGTCAATAAGTATTTTTAGCACCCAAGATACCTTAGTCAAAACCCGTCAACAATAATGCCGTCCAATGGAAATGTCTAGCATGTCACAGTGACACAAGTTGTATTGCTGTGCTGCTTGAAAGAGGACTTGCACAGTGTTTCTGCGGAGAAAATTAAACATTATAAATTTGTTAGTAGTACTAGTTAGCATTATAGAGCATTATATAGAATTATACAGATTAGAGAGAGACAGAGAGAGAGAGAGAGAGAAGAGAGAGAGAGAGAGAGAGAGAGAGAGAGAGAGAGAGAGAGAGAGACAGAGAGAGGAGAGAGAGAGAGAGAGAGAGAGAGAGAGAGAGAGGAGAGAGAGAGAGAGAGAGAGAGAGAGAGAGAGCAGAGAGAGAGAGAGAGAGAGAGAGAGAGAGAGACGAGAGAGAGAGAGAGAGAGAGAGAGAGAGAGAGAGAGAGAGAGAGAGAGAGAGAGAGAGAGAGAGAGAGAGAGAGAGAGAGCGAGAGAGAGAGAGAGAGAGAGAGAGAGAGAGAGAGAGAGAGAGAGAGAGAGAGAGAGAGAGAGGGAGAGACGAGAGACGGGAGAGATACGAAAAATACGAGAGAGGGGAGAGGGGAGAGAGTCGAGAGAAAGAGAGAGATTGTTAAGACCGACGGTGACTAATGTTTTGGCAGCAATCCCTGCTTTCGTACGTAATGCCACGTTTGTAATAGTAGCTGTAAAAAGTGTCGGTTGTTTACTTCGTTTCTCTCGTAAACTACCTAGAAACGATTTGTGTCCTCTGGCGTCTTATTGGGCCGTTTGTTGTACTGTATATTATCTACCTGATCATGATGTCCTGCGTTCGTCATACGCCACGCAGTGTTCTCAGTAGTAATCACCTAGTCGGTAAACTACTGATTTGTGCCCTCTGACGTCTTATTGTGTGTTTGACGATGAATGAACTGACTGCGTTATCAAGTAAATGGTCGGGCTTTAACCGTCATAGTCTATTAAACCGAATAAAAACGACGAGAGACAGACAGACATACACACGCACAGGCACAGGTACACGCACACGCACAGCACGCTCGCACGCACGCACGCACGCACGCACACACGGAAACGTATAGACACAGAGACAGAGGCACACAAATTAGTTACGAAAAATACCTAAAAGAATGCAGTTTAACTCTAACTAGAAATTAAAACATTGAAAAGAACAAGAAAACATCAAACAGAAGTGTCTATGATACTGAATGGCTTTGATAGAAGTATATGTTCTCACTTAATGATGACAGAAGAACTATAGCATATGATGTAACTATATCTGTGTATATTGGATATCAGAAGTATTGATTTTCACAGAGCTACTAATTAATGGAACACATTATAGATAATCATATATCTACTGATTATGTAAATGCTAGCAGTTAGATGATGAGTAATCATTGGATTATCGATAAGCCAACGGCACCCTTGTCTATTGGACATTTGCGTTTTGGTTTGGATGGGAAACTTGTTAAATCGTGCTAAAAATAGATAGATCTTGTTAAATATTAGTAAATCAGGTTAAATCGTGTCACGTGCTCTTCGTGTTGCCAGAACCAAACAGCAGCAGCTACGTGCAGGTAAATGGGAACGATACGGTACGGGAATGCAGCAGTATAATAATTAACGCAACAATATAATATTTAGTACAGCAGTACAATAATTATTTTGCTTCACCCCTTTAAAAAAGGGTACATTGAAGAAGAACATTTATTTTTTAAGACACATTGTAAATGGCAACTTCAATTGGTAGAACGTTGGTTGAGTTAGCTCTTGTGAGACTCAGGCGTTGCTGTAATGTCATATACACGGCAAATAAAATTGCAGATACAGATTGGAGCCAACGGCAACACAAGCGGGCATGGTGCTGCCCAACAGACAGGAATGTGTGACTTGTATGATTTCATATGATGCAGTATCTACTTATATACTAAGACTCCTCTCGCAACGCAGCATTTTTAGGACAATTTGTGCAGACAGATAAAAACCGGACGATTTTCACCGCACTTGCGTGTTGTGTAGATGGTGCCTGGATCGTGGAACATTAACAAACCTCGATAATGTCGACCGGGACATGGTTCTATGCCTAAGACAGGAGCAGGAAGGTGGACATTTCCTTGTTTTGTGCCACGTTTGAGGTTTCATTCAAGAAAGGCAGAGTCAATGCATGATCCCAACCCAAAGGCTGTTTTCCGCAAACCGAACGTCAGTGTCTTCCCAGCAGCTCACTCTTCCCAAACGCGACGTATCAATGTTGTCGAGTCAATTGCTTTCTACAAGTTGCACATTTTGTAGAGGTTGAGCTCGTTCGCTTGGACGACTACAGCGATAGTTTTGCCAGAACTGCCTGGTTAAACAAGCAATCTATGTTCGCGCGTTCTTCACAATCAATCGCACGTGTCAACATTGGTCGTCGAAGTAGTTGTGAAAAACACAGGTGATGGCCTTCATAGTTTCACATATTGAACAAAACAAGAACGTTGATAAGAAGTATTGTGCAATGTCCTTTATTGGCCGTGACTGGGTGCCCATACCTATGTACAAATGTTCACTCAGCTGCTACGTAAGCGTATATGTCCACATATGCAATTGAGACTTTGGTGTGCAATGCGCTTCCCTTTTTTCACTCTAAAAAATTAAACATTTGTCAAACTTAATATTGCATCGCAGCAATCAGAAAAAACACAAATGTTGACACTGAACGACACTGTTTGTTATGCCGAAACTGTCTAATGTTGAGCTCGAACGTACTTTGGGCCTTCTGGAGGCCGGACAGTCTGTAGTAGAGGTTGCGTGTGTCTTTCGGTGCAGTAAACAGACTATTCACAGTCTGACGACACATGTCCAGATAAATTGGTCAGTGGCTGATTTCCTAAGTTCATAGGCACCTGGTATTACGTCACGTGGAGAAGACCGACAAATCAGGCTGCAGCGTCTGCGTGATTAGTTTGCGACTGCAATCTCGTCCAGTGAGCAAGTCTTTAGAGGACGGTGACAGTGGAAATCTTCGAAATTGTCTGCACTTGGCAGGAATTCGTTATGTTGGACCCATTCTAAAACCTGTGCACCGTTGTCAGTGACATGTGTTCTGAACCCCACCTAGACATTCTGACCCATAATTGTCAGTACATGAATATGTACAATAGTCATCGCATCTAACCTTCATGCTGCATGATCAGGACACAATATACCTACATGTCAGGTTTCTTGTTTTGCTCAGTGTATACCGACTTGGTACATTACCCGTCATGCTCTGGGGTTGCTCTGCTATCTGTTTATCACGTGTATGTAATATCATTGTGTGTCTACCGTCATATTAATAACCTGTACCGTTCAAAGGAATGTCTGATTTCCCGATTGTCACAGTGTGCGCGCGTGTTCTTGTGTCGCGCTATATAAGCGATTGTATCTGTAACGACGAACCGAGTTGACCTCATTGTGCGATCAAGTCGGTGCCCATTCTCTGAAAGTATCACGTGGGTGGCCTTGAATAAAATATGGTAAGGTCGATCACCACATGAATAGCATAGCATGCGACTGTAATTAGTACATTGAGTTCACAACATAGTTGCACAATCGGTGACATTCCGAGCCTACGGCAGGGATCAGCAAACGTTTCGGGACGAGGGCCAAAATTGGGAGTGCTATGTTAAGGCGGGCCAAAGCTATTAAGCACTGAAAAACACAGTATTATTATCTGCTTTGCAAGGCTAAAAAATATGATAATATACAAATAGAACGTGGAAACATTTTCGAAACAATGCAAGAGAAGTCAGCACATCTAATGAATACAGTCAATGCTAAGGATGGTGCTGCATATTCTTCGACAAAACAGACCGAACTGTGGGCGGAGCGGTGAGACTGAGAGTCGCAGAAGATCCCTCAAACGTGTGTCCTTGAGTCGGCACCGAAGGTTCTTGATGTGATTCATGGCTGAGAATCCTGATTCACATGGCCATGTGCTGCCGAAAAGCACCAAAAAAATGTCTGTGCTGCTTCTCTGAATGTAGTTGATTGAAATCACATGAACGCGCCACTTTTATCTCATCCTATATATTAACGATCAAGCTGAAATTAAAGGTGACTCCTTAATTCGATTTGGTTCGCTGGGCCCAGATGACATGTTGCGAAAAATGGCAATCGTGGAATATATACACTGTAACATAAAGCTATCCACACTTTCTCACAATTACCCGATATAACGACACAAATCAATTATTTCCATACTTTATCCAATGATAAAAATGCGTCTGCACAATTAGTATATTTCGTACATTGAAAATCACATGTTATTTCCCCACAATGGAAAAACGCTTGCTTAATGCCAAACGCCATTACATAAGAGACCGCCATTGCGCAATAGGAAAGATAATCTCATTATTATGTAAAACACAGCCAACTTCACACCTTTTCCAATGGTGAAGTGTGCACACAGCATACACCACTGTTGGCGTATTCTTGTGGACAGTGGTGTGTACACAGCACACACCACTGCTGGCGTATTCTTGTGGACAGCTGGAATGAGAATACGGATAATTTGAGGATATCTAACTTTCTTGAGGAGAGTAAAGAATGCTTCTCTATTTACATAGACGAGCCAGTATATGAGACCCACAACGGCCTTAGAGACTGGCATATATCATAAATCATAAGTAATCTGAGCAATAGTGTTGGTTGAAGAGAACTTCGTAAACATCGCGTGGTTTGAAAAAAAGATCTATCTTAGTCACACGGATATGTTTACGAGATAGCGTTCGGTCAACCGTAGCCACTTAAATGGCAATCGGTGAGGGTGACATTCAGTCTGTTGTAGACATTGACAATGTTTGTCTGTGCTGGCTCCGCAACAGAGCCACGCTAAGAATGACCGCCAAATGTAATGTGGAAACGGTTGCAAATGTGTACACTTTGTTCAGCTTCGTCCTTGGGTGAGATTCACAACGATACCATGACAAGGAATAGTAGCTGTGAAATCTAACATCGCGCAATTATAATTCGGAAATTACAGGTCTCAAATAAGGTTTCATATATTAGGTGTATGTCTTAGCACACAGCTCGTGCATTGGTTTTTATGATCAACCAACTGTTCATTTGTTGTAAGCATTAATCATTACGATGTTGTCGCGAGCTTCTCAAACTGTTCAACAGATAACGCCTCGACTGTTGTTGGCCTCAACATCACCTTGACACGCTTCTACAGCCTGTTTTAATTCAATAAAGTCTACTTGTTTACTTAAACATTATTAACAAATGTCGCTTTCTTTTTTTTTACTGTAAAAAAATCTCTCGTCTCTCTCCCCCTCTCTCTCTGTTTCTCTCTGTGTTTCTCTCTCTGTCTGTCTGTCTGTCTGTCTCTCTCTCTCTTTCTCTCTTTCTCTCTCTCTCTCTCTCTCTCTCTCTCTCTCTCCCTCTCTCTCCCTCTCTCTCTCTCTCTCTCTCTCTCTCTCCGTCTCTCTATCTCCCCCACCTCTCTCTCTCTCTCTGCGTGTGTGTGTGTGCGTGTGTGTGTGAGTGAGTGTGTGTGTGTGTATATGCGTGCGTGCGTGCGTGCGTGCGTGTGTGTGTGTGTAACGTAAGTGATCGCCTGTAATGCTACACATGTTTGCAGTAAACTGTGAAGAATCCACCACACGGTTGCAGTGACGATGATGCATGATGCCAGCTAAGCATTTAAAGACAAATAGTGCTTCTGACTACTCAATGTCGGCCTGGTGGATTACCATAAGCGAGATTAGTCAACTAAAGGTACCACTTCCATTCCGCCAATGAGAGAGCTCGAACTCTCTAGCCTGAGATGGCCTTAGTACGATACACGCGTTGGGCAGCACTGGCATGTTTCTCGATATGCTGCGCTGTTGGTCGTCAACGCGTTCAAATCGTGGTGTATTATTCCCAGGACTACATTATTTGACATCGCATCGACCAAGGTCAACATGGAGACAGAACAAACATCGCAGCAATAACTGTACAGTTCAGACCACAGTTAGATGACTATGTTATCTGGTGAAATCGGTGTCAATAAGTATTTTTAGCACCCAAGAAATACCTTTGTCAAAACCCGTCAACAATAATGCCGTCCAATGTAAATGTCTAGCATGTCTCAGTGACGCAAATTATATTGCTGTGCTACTTGAAAGATACCTTGCACAGTTTTTCTGCGGAGAAAATGAAACATCATAAACTTGTTAGTAGTACTGGTTAGCATTATAGAGCATTATAGAGTATTATAGAGATTAGAGAGAGAGAGAGAGAGAGAGAGAGAGAGAGAGAGAGAGAGAGAGAGAGAGAGAGAGAGAGAGAGAGAGAGAGAGAGAGAGAGAGAGAGAGAGAGACAGACAGAGAGACAGACAGACAGACAGACAGAGAGAGAGAAACACAGAGAGAAACAGAGAGAGGGGGGAGAGAGACGAGAGACGAGAGAGACGAAAAATACGAGAGTGTGGGGGGGGGGGGAGAGAGGGGGAGAGAGACGAGAGAAAGAGAGAGATTGTTAAGACGAAGGTGACTGATGTTTTGGCAGCATCCCTACTTCCGTACGTAATGCCACGTTTGTGATAGTAGCTGTAAAACGTGTTGGTTGTTCACTTCGTTTCTCTTGTAAATTACTTAGAAACGATGTGTGCCCTCTGGCGTCTTATTGGGCCGTTTGTTCTACTATATATTATCTACCTGATCATGATGTCTGCGTTCGTCATATGCCACGCAATGTTCTCAGTAGTAATTACCTAATCTGATTTCCGAACCGAATGCACCATAATACATAAGAGTGTTTTTTCACAAGTGACACATAATAAAACCGACTGTGGGTTTGACGATGAACTCAACTGACTGCGTTATCAATGGAAATGGTTGGGCTTTGACCGTCATAGTCTATTAAACCAAATAAAAACGACGAGAGAAAGACATACAGACAGACAGACACACGCACGCACGCTCGCACGCACCCCCGCACGCACGCACGTGCACGCGCATGCGCACGCACGCACGCACGCACACACACACACACACACATACACACGCACATACGCACGCACGCACGCATGTACGCGCGCGCGTCGGTTGTTTACTTCGTTTCTCTCGTAAACTACTTAGAAACGATGTGTGCCCTCTGGTGTCTTATTGGGCCGTTTGTTCTACTATATATTATTTACCTGATCATGATGTCTGCGTTCGTCATATGCCACGCAATGTTCTCAGTAGTAATTACCTAATCTGATTTCCGAACCGAATGCACCATAATACATAAGAGTGTTTTTTCACAAGTGACACATAATAAAACCGACTGTGTGTTTGACGATGAACTCAACTGACTGCGTTATCAGTGGAAATGGTTGGGCTTTGACCGTCATAGTCTATTAAACCAAATAAAAACGACGAGAGAAAGACATACAGACAGACAGACACACGCACGCACGCTCGCACGCACCCCCGCACGCACGCACGTGCACGCGCATGCGCACGCACGCACGCACGCACACACATACACACGCACATACGCACGCACGCACGCATGTACGCGCGCGCGTCGGTTGTTTACTTCGTTTCTCTCGTAAACTACTTAGAAACGATGTGTGCCCTCTGGCGCCTTATTGGGCCGTTTGTTCCACTGTATATTATCTACCTGATCATGATGTCTGCGTTCGTCATACGCCACGCAATGTTCTCAGTAGTAATTACCTAGTCTGATTTCCGAACCGAATGCACCATAATACATAAGCGTGTTTTTTCACAAGTAACACAATAAAACCGACTGTGTGTTTGACGATGAACTCAACTGACTGCGTTATCAGGTAAAATGGTCGGGCTTTCACCGTCATAGTCTATTAAACCAAATAAAAACGACGGGAGACAGATATACAGACATACATACACACGCACGCACGCGCGCACGTGCACGCGCACACACACACGCGCGCGCACACACACGCGCGCGCGCACGCACGGTTGTTCACTTCGTTTCTCTCGTAAACTACTGATTTGTGCCCTCTGGCGTCTTATTGGGCCGTTTGTTCTATTGTATATTATCTACCTGATCATGATGTCTGCGTTTGTCATACGCCACGCAATGTTCTCAGTAGTAATTACCTAGTCTGATTTCCGAACCGAATGCACCATAATACATAAGCGTGTTTTTTAACAAGTAACACAATAGAACCGACTGTGCGTTTGACGATGAACTCAACTGACTGCGTTATCAGGTAAAGTGTTCGGGCTTTCACCGTCATAGTCTATTAAGCCAAATAAAAACGACGAGAGACAGACCTACAGACAGATAGACACACGCACACGCACACGCACACCCACACGCACCCGCATACGCACGCACACACACGCACACATATACCTAAAATAATGCAGTTTAACACTAACTAGAAATGAAAACATTGAAAAGAACAATAAAACATCAAACAGATGTGTCTAAGATACTGAATGGCTTTGATAGAAGTATTTGTTCTCATTTAATGATGACAGAAGAACTATAGCATACGAAGTAACTATAGTGAAATAACTGTGTATATTGGATATATAAAAGTATTAATTCTCACAGAGCTACTAACTAATGGAACATTATAGATAATCATAGATCTACTGATTATGTAAATGCTGGCAGATAGATATATGAGTAATCGTTGGATTATCGATAGGCAAACGCCACCCTTGTCCATTTGACATTTGCGTTTTTGGTTTGGATAGGAAAATTGTTAAATCGTGTTAAAAATAGATAGATATTGTTAAATATTGTTAAATCTGGTTAAATCGTGTCACGTGCTCTTCGTGTCACCAGAACCAAACAGCTGCAGGTAAATGGGGACGACACGGTACGGGACTGCAGCAGTATAATAATTAACGCAGCAATATAATATTTAGTACAGCAGTACAATAATTATTTTGCTTCACCCCTTTAAAAAAGGGTATATTGAAGAAGAACATTTATTTTTTATGACACATTGTAAATGGCAACTTCGACGTTCGCGTATGGATAACTCAATTTATAGAAAGTTGGTTGCGTTAGCTCTTGTGAGGCTCAAGTGTTGCTGTAATGTCATATATACGGCAAATAAAATTGCAGATACAGATTGGAGCCACCGGCAACACAAGCAGGCATGGTGCTGCCCAACAGACAGGAATGTGTGACTTGTAAGATTTCATATGATGCAGTATCTACTTATATACTAAGACTCCTCACGCAACACAGCATTTTTTGGACAATTTGTGCAGACAGAATAAAAACCGGACGATTTTCACCGCACTTTCGTGTTGTGTATATAGTGCCTGGATCGAGGAACATTGACACACCTCGATAGTGTCGACCGGTGCATGGTTCTATGCCTAAGACAGGATGAAGAAATCCACAAAAAATGTGTGTAGTTGTGTAGAGCTCTGTGAATAGGAAACAGTAAACCAGTGTTTCTCCATCCACGTGATTTCACCAAGATCATTGGTGAGCAAAGCACGTTCAGAGCAGGAAAGTGGACATTTCCTTGTTTTGTGCCACGTTTGAGGTTTCATTCAAGAAAGGCAGAGTCAATGCATGGTCCCATCCCAAAGGTTGTTTTCCGCAAACCGAACGTCAATGTCAATGTCTTCCCAGCAGCTCACTCTTCCCAAACGCGACGTATCAATGTTGTCGAGTCAATTGCTTTGTAAAAGTTGCTAACTAATTAGCTCTTTCGCTTGTTCGTTGCACATTTTGCAGAGGTTGAGCTAGTTCGCTTGGACGACTGCGGCGATAGTTTTGCCAGAACTGGCTGGTTAAACAAACAATATATGTTCGCGTGTTCTTCACAATCAATCGCACGTGTTAACATTGATCGTCGAAGTAGTTGTGAAAGACACAGGTGATGGCCTTCACATTTTCACATATTGAACAAAACAAGAAAGTTGACAAGAAGTATTGTGCAATGTCCTTTATTGGCCGTGACTGGGCGCCCATACCTCTGTACAAATGTTCACTCAGCTGCTACGCATGCGTATATGTCCACATATGCAATTGAGACATTAGGTGTGCAGTACGCTTCCCTTTTTTCACTATAAAAATTAAACATTTGTCAAACTTAATATTGCATCGCAGCAATAAGAAAAACACAAATGTTGACTTTGAACGACACTGTTTGTTATGCCGAAACTGTCTAATGTTGAGAAATAAATGTGCAGCAACTGCCATCATCTCATTGACATGCTCACCAACTTTTATCAAAATCACATACTTCAGCTCTTTTAAAATGCCCCCACGTGCGATGCCCGTCAATATTTACAAAAATAGCCGTGTATTCATGCGCCCACGTGGCCCATAGCAGAAAAATTCGCATAAATCCCTCCGCCAGTTAAACTCTAAAAAATGCACTATTTCACAGCCAATAACTTCTATAAGAAAACATGCGAATATTCCTGCTCAAAGGCACTCATGTCACATAATATAAATTTATTAAATTCACATTTCACAATTTCACGTGCCCTACATGAAACAGTAAACAGGAAGGTCAACTGTTGTCTTACCCCTCCAGATAAATTGGTCAGTGGCCGATTTCCTAAGGTCATAGGCACCTGGTGTTACGTCACGAGGAGAAGACCGACACATCAGACTGCAGCGTCTGCGTGATTAGTTTGCGACTGCAATCTCGTCCAGTGAGCAAGTCTTTAGAGGACGTTGACAGTGGAAATCTCCGAAGTGGTCTGCACTTGGCAGGAATTCGTTATGTTGGACCCATTCTAAAACCAGTGCACCGTGTCACGAGTGAAATGTGTTCTGAACCCCACCTAGACATTCTGACCCATGATTGTCCAGTACATGAATATGTACAATAGTCATCGCATCTAACCTTCATGCTGCATGATCAGAACACAATATACCTACATGTCAGGTTTCTTGTTCTGCTCAGTGTTGACCGACTTGGCACATTACCCGTCATGCTCTGGGGTTGCTCTGCTATCTGTTTATCACGTTTATGTAATATCATTGCGTGTCTACCGTCATATTAATAACCTGTCACAGTGTGCGCGCGAGTTCTTGTGCCGCGCTATATAAGCGATTGTATCTGTAACAACGAACCGAGTTGACCGCAGTGTGCGATCAAGTCGGTGCCACTTGGTGCGCCCATTCTCTGAGAGTTGACCGCAGTGTGCGATCAAGTCGGCGCCACTTGGTGCGCCCATTCTCTGAGAGTTGACTGCAGTGTGCGATCAAGTCGGTGCCACTTGGTGCGCCCAATCTCTGAGAGTTGACCGCAGTGTGCGATCAAGTCGGCGCCACTTGGTGCGCCCATTCTCTGAGAGTTGACCGCAGTGTGCGATCAAGTCGGCGCCATTTGGTGCGCCCTTTCTCTGAGAGTTGACCGCAGTGTGCGATCAAGTCGGTGCCACTTGGTGCGCCCATTCTCTGAGAGTTGACCGCAGTGTGCGATCAAGTCGGTGCCACTTGGTGCGCCCAATCTCTGAGAGTTGACCGCAGTGTGCGATCAAGTCGGCGCCACTTGGTGCGCCCATTCTCTGAGAGTTGACCGCAGTGTGCGATCAAGTCGGCGCCACTTGGTGCGCCCATTCTCTGAGAGTTGACCGCAGTGTGCGATCAAGTCGGCGCCACTTGGTGCGCCCATTCTCTGAGAGTTGACTGCAGTGTGCGATCAAGTCGGCGCCACTTGGTGCGCCCATTCTCTGAGAGTTGACCTCATTGTGCGATCAAGTCGGCGCCACTTGGTGCGCCCATTCTCTGAGAGTTGACCGCAGTGTGCGATCAAGTCGGTGCCACTTGGTACGCCCATTCTCTGAGAGTTGACCGCAGTGTGCGATCAAGTCGGCGCCACTTGGTGCGCAAATTCTCTAAGAGTTGACCGCAGTGTGCGATCAAGTCGGCGCCACTTGGTGCGCCCATTCTCTGAGAGTTGACCGCAGTGTGCGATCAAGTCGGTGCCACTTGGTGCGCCCATTCTCTGAGAGTTGACCGCAGTGTGCGATCAAGTCGGCGCCACTTGGTGCGTCCATTCTCTGAGAGTTGACCGCAGTGTGCACTCAAGTCGGCGCCACTTGGTGCGTCCATTCTCTGAGAGTTGACCGCAGTGTGCGATCAAGTCGGCGCCACTTGGTGCGCCCATTCTCTGAGAGTTGACCGCAGTGTGCGATCAAGTCGGCGCCACTTGGTACGCCCATTCTCTGAGAGTTGACCGCAGTGTGCGATCAAGTCGACGCCACTTGGTGCGCCCATTCTCTGAGAGTTGACCGCAGTGTGCGATCAAGTCGGCGCCACTTGGAGCGCCCATTCCCTGAGAGTTGACCGCAGTGTGCGATCAAGTCGGCGCCACTTGGTGCGCCCATTCCCTGAGAGTTGACCGCAGTGTGCGATCAAGTCGGTGACACTTGGTGCGCCCATTCTCTGAGAGTTGACAGCAGTGTGCGATCAAGTCGGCGCCACTTGGTGCGCCCATTCTCTGAGAGTTGACCGCAGTGTGCGATCAAGTCGGTGCCACTTGGTGCGCCCATTCTCTGAGAGTTGACCGCAGTGTGCGATCAAGTCGGTGCCACTTGGTGCGCCCAATCTCTGAGAGTTGACCGCAGTGTGCGATCAAGTCGGCGCCACTTGGTGCGCCCATTCTCTGAGAGTTGACCGCAGTGTGCGATCAAGTCGGCGCCACTTGGTGCGCCCATTCTCTGAGAGTTGACCGCAGTGTGCGATCAAGTCGGCGCCACTTGGTGCGCCCATTCTCTGAGAGTTGACCGCAGTGTGCGATCAAGTCGGCGCCACTTGGTGCGCCCATTCTCTGAGAGTTGACTGCAGTGTGCGATCAAGTCGGCGCCACTTGGTGCGCCCATTCTCTGAGAGTTGACCTCATTGTGCGATCAAGTCGGCGCCACTTGGTGCGCCCATTCTCTGAGAGTTGACCGCAGTGTGCGATCAAGTCGGTGCCACTTGGTACGCCCATTCTCTGAGAGTTGACCGCAGTGTCCGATCAAGTCGGCGCCACTTGGTGCGCCCATTCTCTAAGAGTTGACCGCAGTGTGCGATCAAGTCGGCGCCACTTAGTGCGCCCATTCTCTGAGAGTTGACCGCAGTTTGCGATCAAGTCGGTGCCACTTGGTGCGCCCATTCTCTGAGAGTTGACAGCAGTGTGCGATCAAGTCGGCGCCACTTGGTGCGCCCATTCTCTGAGAGTTGACCGCAGTGTGCGATCAAGTCGGCGCTACTTGGTGCGCCCATTCTCTGAGAGTTGCCGCAGTGTGCGATCAAGTCGGCGCCACTTGGTACGCCCATTCTCTGAGAGTTGACCGCAGTGTGCGATCAAGTCGGTGCCACATGGAGCGCCAATTCTCTGAGAGTTGACCGCAGTGTGCGATCAAATCGGCGCCACTTGGTGCGCCCATTCTCTGAGAGTTGACCGCAGTGTGCGATCAAGTCGGCGCCACTTGGTGCGTCTATTCTCTGAGAGTTGACCGCAGTGTGCGATCAAGTCGGCGCGACTTGGTGCGCCTATTCTCTGAGAGTTGACCGCAGTGTGCGATCAAGTCGGCGCCACTTGGTACGCCCATTCTCTGAGAGTTGACCGCAGTGTGCGATCAAGTCGGCGCCACTTGGTGCGCCCATTCTCTGAGAGTTGACCGCAGTGTGCGATCAAGTCGGCGCTACTTGGTGCGCCCATTCTCTGAGAGTTGACCGCAGTGTGCGATCAAGTCGGCGCCACTTGGTGCGCCCATTCTCTGAGAGTTGACCGCAGTGTGCGATCAAGTCGGCGCTACTTTGTGCGCCCATTCTCTGAGAGTCGACCGCAGTGTGCGATCAAGTCGGTGCCACATGGAGCGCCCATTCTCTGAGAGTTGACCGCAGTGTGCGATCAAGTCGGCGCCACTTGGTGCGCCCATTCTCTGAGAGTTGACCGCAGTGTGCGATCAAGTCGGTGCCACATGGAGCGCCAATTCTCTGAGAGTTGACCGCAGTGTGCGATCAAGTCGGCGCCACTTGGTGCGCCCATTCTCTGAGAGTTGACCGCAGTGTGCGATCAAGTCGGCGCCACTTGGTGCGCCCATTCTCTGAGAGTTGACCGCAGTGTGCGATCAAGTCGGCGCCACTTGGTGCGCCCATTCTCTGAGAGTTGACCGCAGTGTGCGATCAAGTCGGCGCCACTTGGTACACCCATTCTCTGAGAGTTGACCGCAGTGTGCGATCAAGTCGGCGCCACTTGGTGCGCCCATTCTCTGAGAGTTGACCGCAGTGTGCGATCAAGTCGGTGCCACTTGGTGCGCCCATTCTCTGAGAGTTGACCGCACTGTGCGATCAAGTCGGCGCCACTTGGTGCGCCCATTCTCTGAGAGTTGACCGCAGTGTGCGATCAAGTCGGCGCCACTTGGTGCGCCCATTCTCTGAGAGTTGACCGCAGTGTGCGATCAAGTCGGCGCTACTTTGTGCGCCCATTCTCTGAGAGTTGACCGCAGTGTGCGATCAAGTCGGTGCCACATGGAGCGCCCATTCTCTGAGAGTTGACCGCAGTGTGCGATCAAGTCGGCGCCACTTGGTGCGCCCATTCAATGAGAGTTGACCGCAGTGTGCGATCAAGTCGGTGCCACATGGAGCGCCCATTCTCTGAGAGTTGACCGCAGTGTGCGATCAAGTCGGCGCCACTTGGTGCGCCCATTCTCTGAGAGTTGACCGCAGTGTGCGATCAAGTCGGTGTCACTTGGTGCGCCCATTCTCTGAGAGTTGACCGCAGTGTGCGATCAAGTCGGTGCCACTTGGTGCGCCCATTCTCTGAGTGTTGACCGCAGTGTGCGATCAAGTCGGCGCCACTTGGTGCGCCCATTCTCTGAGAGTTGACCGCAGTGTGCGATCAAGTCGGCGCCACTTGGTGCGTCCATTCTCTGAGAGTTGACCGCAGTGTGCGATCAAGTCGGCGCCACTTGGTGCGCCCATTCTCTGAGAGTTGACCGCAGTGTCTGATCAAGTCGGCGCCACTTGGTGCGTCCATTCTCTGAGAGTTGACCGCAGTGTGCGATCAAGTCGGCGCCACTTGGTGCGCCCATTCTCTGAGAGTTGACCACAGTGTGCGATCAAGTCGGCGCCACTTGGTACGCCCATTCTCTGAGAGTTGACCGCAGTGTGCGATCAAGTCGGCGCCACTTGGTGCGCCCATTCTCTGAGAGTTGAACGCAGTGTGCGATCAAGTCGGCGCTACTTGGTGCGCCCATTCTCTGAGAGTTGCCGCAGTGTGCGATCAAGTCGGCGCCACTTGGTACGCCCATTCTCTGAGAGTTGACCGCAGTGTGCGATCAAGTCGGTGCCACATGGAGCGCCAATTCTCTGAGAGTTGACCGCAGTGTGCGATCAAATCGGCGCCACTTCGTGCGCCCATTCTCTGAGAGTTGACCGCAGTGTGCGATCAAGTCGGCGCCACTTGGTGCGCCCATTCTCTGAGAGTTGACCGCAGTGTGCGATCAAGTCGGCGCCACTTGGTGCGCCCATTCTCTGAGAGTTGACCGCAGTGTGCGATCAAGTCGGCGCCACTTGGTACGCCCATTCTCTGAGAGTTGACCGCAGTGTGCGATCAAGTCGGCGCCACTTGGTGCGCCCATTCTCTGAGAGTTGACCGCAGTGTGCGATCAAGTCGGCGCTACTTTGTGCGCCCATTCTCTGAGAGTTGACCGCAGTGTGCGATCAAGTCGGCGCCACTTGGTGCGCCCATTCTCTGAGAGTTGACCGCAGTGTGCGATCAAGTCGGCGCTACTTTGTGCGCCCATTCTCTGAGAGTCGACCGCAGTGTGCGATCAAGTCGGTGCCACATGGAGCGCCCATTCTCTGAGAGTTGACCGCAGTGTGCGATCAAGTCTGCGCCACTTGGTGCGCCCATTCTCTGAGAGTTGACCGCAGTGTGCGATCAAGTCGGTGCCATATGGAGCGCCCATTCTCTGAGAGTTGACCGCAGTGTGCGATCAAGTCGGCGCCACTTGGTGCGCCCATTCTCTGAGAGTTGACCGCAGTGTGCGATCAAGTCGGCGCCACTTGGTGCGCCCATTCTCTGAGAGTTGACCGCAGTGTGCGATCAAGTCGGCGCCACTTGGTGCGCCCATTCTCTGAGAGTTGACCGCAGTGTGCGATCAAGTCGGCGCCACTTGGTACGCCCATTCTCTGAGAGTTGACCGCAGTGTGCGATCAAGTCGGCGCCACTTTGTGCGCCCATTCTCTGAGAGTTGACCGCAGTGTGCGATCAAGTCGGTGCCACTTGGTGCGCCCATTCTCTGAGAGTTGACCGCACTGTGCGATCAAGTCGGCGCCACTTGGTGCGCCCATTCTCTGAGAGTTGACCGCAGTGTGCGATCAAGTCGGCGCCACTTGGTGCGCCCATTCTCTGAGAGTTGACCGCAGTGTGCGATCAAGTCGGCGCCACTTGGTGCGCCCATTCTCTGAGAGTTGACCGCAGTGTGCGATCAAGTCGGTGCCACTTGGTGCGCCCATTCTCTGAGAGTTGACCGCAGTGTGCGATCAAGTCGGCGCCACTTGGTGCGCCCATTCTCTGATAGTTGACCGCAGTGTGCGATCAAGTCGGCGCCACTTGGTGCGTCTATTCTCTGAGAGTTGACCGCAGTGTGCGATCAAGTCGGCGCCACTTGGTGCGCCCATTCTCTGAGAGTTGACCGCAGTGTGCGATCAAGTCGGCGCCACTTGGTACGCCCATTCTCTGAGAGTTGACCGCAGTGTGCGATCAAGTCGGCGCCACTTGTTGCGCCCATTCTCTGAGAGTTGACCGCAGTGTGCGATCAAGTCGGCGCTACTTTGTGCGCCCATTCTCTGAGAGTTGACCGCAGTGTGCGATCAAGTCGGTGCCACATGGAGCGCCCATTCTCTGAGAGTTGACCGCAGTGTGCGATCAAGTCGGCGCCACTTGGTGCGCCCATTCACTGAGAGTTGACCGCAGTGTGCGATCAAGTCGGTGCCACATGGAGCGCCCATTCTCTGAGAGTTGACCGCAGTGTGCGATCAAGTCGGCGCCACTTGGTGCGCCCATTCTCTGAGAGTTGACCGCAGTGTGCGATCAAGTCGGTGTCACTTGGTGCGCCCATTCTCTGAGAGTTGACCGCAGTGTGCGATCAAGTCGGTGCCACTTGGTGCGCCCATTCTCTGAGAGTTGACCGCAGTGTGCGATCAAGTCGGCGCCACTTGGTGCGCCCATTCTCTGAGAGTTGACCGCAGTGTGCGATCAAGTCGGCGCCACTTGGTGCGTCCATTCTCTGAGAGTTGACCGCAGTGTGCGATCAAGTCGGCGCCACTTGGTGCGCCCATTCTCTGAGAGTTGACCGCAGTGTGCGATCAAGTCGGCGCCACTTGGTGCGTCCATTCTCTGAGAGTTGACCGCAGTGTGCGATCAAGTCGGCGCCACTTGGTGCGCCCATTCTCTGAGAGTTGACCACAGTGTGCGATCAAGTCGGCGCCACTTGGTACGCCCATTCTCTGAGAGTTGACCGCAGTGTGCGATCAAGTCGGCGCCACTTGGTGCGCCCATTCTCTGAGAGTTGACCGCAGTGTGCGATCAAGTCGGCGCTACTTGGTGCGCCCATTCTCTGAGAGTTGCCGCAGTGTGCGATCAAGTCGGCGCCACTTGGTACGCCCATTCTCTGAGAGTTGACCGCAGTGTGCGATCAAGTCGGTGCCACATGGAGCGCCAATTCTCTGAGAGTTGACCGCAGTGTGCGATCAAGTCGGCGCCACTTGGTGCGCCCATTCTCTGAGAGTTGACCGCAGTGTGCGATCAAGTCGGCGCCACTTGGTGCGTCTATTCTCTGAGAGTTGACCGCAGTGTGCGATCAAGTCGGCGCTACTTTGTGCGCCCATTCTCTGAGAGTCGACCGCAGTGTGCGATCAAGTCGGTGCCACATGGAGCGCCCATTCTCTGAGAGTTGACCGCAGTGTTCGATCAAGTCGGCGCCACTTGGTGCGCCCATTCTCTGAGAGTTGACCGCAGTGTGCGATCAAGTCGGTGCCACATGGAGCGCCCATTCTCTGAGAGTTGACCGCAGTGTGCGATCAAGTCGGCGCCACTTGGTGCGCCCATTCTCTGAGAGTTGACCGCAGTGTGCGATCAAGTCGGCGCCACTTGGTGCGCCCATTCTCTGAGAGTTGACCGCAGTGTGCGATCAAGTCGGCGCCACTTGGTGCGCCCATTCTCTGAGAGTTGACCGCAGTGTGCGATCAAGTCGGCGCCACTTGGTACGCCCATTCTCTGAGAGTTGACCGCAGTGTTCGATCAAGTCGGCGCCACTTGGTGCGCCCATTCTCTGAGAGTTGACCGCAGTGTGCGATCAAGTCGGTGCCACTTGGTGCGCCCATTCTCTGAGAGTTGCCGCAGTGTGCGATCAAGTCGGCGCCACTTGGTACGCCCATTCTCTGAGAGTTGACCGCAGTGTGCGATCAAGTCGGTGCCACATGGAGCGCCAATTCTCTGAGAGTTGACCGCAGTGTGCGATCAAGTCGGCGCCACTTGGTGCGCCCATTCTCTGAGAGTTGACCGCAGTGTGCGATCAAGTCGGCGCTACTTGGTGCGTCTATTCTCTGAGAGTTGACCGCAGTGTGCGATCAAGTCGGCGCCACTTGGTGCGCCTATTCTCTGAGAGTTGACCGCAGTGTGCGATTAAGTCGGCGCCACTTGGTACGCCCATTCTCTGAGAGTTGACCGCAGTGTGCGATCAAGTCGGCGCCACTTGGTGCGCCCATTCTCTGAGAGATGACCGCAGTGTGCGATCAAGTCGGCGCTACTTGGTGCGCCCATTCTCTGAGAGTTGACCGCAGTGTGCGATCAAGTCGGCGCCACTTGGTGCGCCCATTCTCTGAGAGTTGACCGCAGTGTGCGATCAAGTCGGCGCTACTTTGTGCGCCCATTCTCTGAGAGTCGACCGCATTGTGCGATCAAGTCGGTGCCACATGGAGCGCCCATTCTCTGAGAGTTGACCGCAGTGTTCGATCAAGTCGGCGCCACTTGGTGCGCCCATTCTCTGAGAGTTGACCGCAGTGTGCGATCAAGTCGGTGCCACATGGAGCGCCCATTCTCTGAGAGTTGACCGCAGTGTGCGATCAAGTCGGCGCCACTTGGTGCGCCCATTCTCTGAGAGTTGACCGCAGTGTGCGATCAAGTCGTTGTCACTTGGTGCGCCCATTCTCTGAGAGTTGACCGCAGTGTGCGATCAAGTCGGCGCCACTTGGTGCGCCCATTCTCTGAGAGTTGACCGCAGTGTGCGATCAAGTCGGCGCCACTTGGTGCGCTCATTCTCTGAGAGTTGACCGCAGTGTGCGATCAAGTCGGTGCCACATGGAGCGCCCATTCTCTGAAAGTATCACGTGGGTGGCCTTGAATAAAATATGGTAAGGTCGATCACCACATGAATAGCATAGCATGCGACTGTAATTAGTACATTGAGTTCACAACATAGTTGCACAATCGGTGACATTCTGAGCCTACGGCAGGGATCAACAAACTTTTTGGGACGAGGGCCAAAATTGGGAGTGCTATATTAAGGCGGGCCAAAGCTTTTAAGCACGGAAAAACACAGTATTATTATCTGCTTTGCAAGGCTAAAAAATATGATAATATACAAGTAGAACGTGGAAACATTTTCGAAACAACGCAAGAGAAGTCAGCACATCTAATGAATACAGTCAATGCTAAGGATGGTGCTGCATATTCTTCGACAACTGACCGAACTGTGGGCAGAGCGGTGAGATTGAGAGTCGCAGAAGATCCCTCAAACGTGTGTCCTTGAGTCGGCACCGGAGGTTCTTGATGTGATTCGTGGCTGAGAATCCTGATTCACATGACCATGTGCTGCCGAAAAGCACCAAAAATGTCTGCTGCTTCGAACAGCACTGGAAATCGCACAGGCACTAGCGTTGTCCAGAAAAGCACGAGATCGTCTTTCACAGCATTAAACAAATTTTTTAGTCCTGGCACCACCTTGAAATCGATGAAATTGTCCTAACGCAGTAAAAGGGCTTGCAAAGAAGCAGTAAACGTCGTCAATAGCAGCGAAGTCAGCGAATCGTCCGCTGAATGCAGTCTCCAGGCTGTTAACATCAGCAAGTATCCGGTTGGCGTCTGCGATACGTTCATCGTCTTCGCCAAAAAATTCTCTGGTGAACTTGAAGTGCAGAAAATTGCCGCCTTCTGCATGAACTTGGAAAAGTGTCACATTGTCCTCGAAGCCCTTCACCGCTTCGTACAAATTACACAGCAACTTGTGCTGTCCTTGTAACAGCAGGTTTAGTTTACTTAGGTGTCCGAAAATGTCTGTCAGAATGCAAAGTCGCACCCGAAACTTGTCATCTTCCAGATAGGCACTTGGGTGATCAATTTCTTTGAGAAAACTCACGATACGAGGAAGCAATGCAGCAAATCTATCAAGAAATGCGCCTCGACTCAGTCAACGGACACTGTTGTAGAATAGCACATCGCCGAATTCTGCATCATCAAGTGCAACCAAGTGATTTTGGAACCACCTATGTTTGAGAGAACGTGCGTGGATAAGGTTCACGCTCTCTGCAACAGTTTTCATCGTATCCTGCAGACCACAGCCTGCTTTCACGAACAATGGTTGCTGATGAATTATGCACTGGTATGATATCAGTTTTGGCTTTCCGATTTCTTGACGGAACAACGCAACGAATCCAGCTTGACGACCAAGCATGCTGGGCGCGCCGTCTGCACATAGGGAAACAACATGTGTCCACGTCAAATCATTTGCTTTGCCGAACTTCAACAGCGCACTGCAAACGTCCCGCGCTGTCGTTGTACCCTTCAATGGGATCAGGCACAGGAAGTCTTCTGATACACCTTCGTTGAAATACCGCACAGATACCATCAGCTGTGCCGTGTCACTTTTGTCTGTGCTTTCGTCGAGAGCAAGTGAAAACGCAGGACAGGCTCGCAACTTTGTCATCAGCTGGATGAAAATGCCACCATTCAACTCATCACATCGACGGGCACATGTGTCGGATGTAAGTGGCAGTTTCCCAATCTGTAGCACAATCTTATCTTTGTTCTGAAAACCAGCGAACAGAACTTCGGCACTGGCCATGAAAGCCTTGTTGAACAATTCTGCGTAAGTAAGCGGCACCTGGTGTTGAGCGAGTAAGCAACAGATGCGACAGCTGGCTTCATTAAGATGGCTCGAAGTGTCTGTAAACACAAATACTCTCTTCGTCTCGCCCAAGTATGAAGTCGTTTCATGATCTCCGTCAAAGCACTTTTTATGCTTCGAATCGTAATGCCGTTTCACGTTATAGCGTTTCAAATCAGAAACGCTTTCTCTGCATATCAAACACGCTTTTTGATCATGTTCGCGATAGCAAAAGAAGTACTCATGCTCCCAGGCAGCGTCAAACGCTCTCTCTCCGGAATAATCACAACGACGTTTTTTTCCGATATACGCTATAGTCCTGAGATTCACAAATTCAATGTTAGCTGTGTCGAAGATGACTTGTTATTGAGCGATGTTTCATCCAGATTTCTGGGAATCGAGCGTTAGCTCCTGTTATATTAACAGTAGCGCCGCCTAGCGAACATCTCTGCAAATATGAAGGTTGTTACTATTAAATGTGTACAAAGTTTACTCTGGCGAACTGATATTAAGTGAACAACAAAATTAACGCTTCATAATATTTCAAATTTATGTAAGCTCTATGGCTGTTTTGTAAAGTTGAAACAGTTGGCATAATTGTATTGAAAACCACTAGGAAACACGTTATTTAGAGCTTATTGAACAACTGGAAAATGTTTACTGAAAAAAAATTATATTGCTGGCAAGGTCACGCGGGCCAGTTGAAAGCAGGCCGTGAGCCAAATTTGGCCAGCGGGCCAGAGTTTGCGGACCGCTGGCCTACGGTTAACCGATACGTTTTTAAACACACTTAAAATAGCATTGGTATAGTCAAACTTTAATTCGACAATGTCAACGTTGTTCAACACCTGTGAATGGTGCCTGTGAACTAATAATATCAGATGTTGTTGAGCTGCAGTATCTGTGGCGGTGTGTAATTAAACGAAAGTGATATTATGTGGTACGCCTCCCTGCACGGGCACAACTCCAAACCCGTGGTTTCAGTACCTTTTTAATGTAGACATCCAAAATGTGTCCCATATAGATGACCTTGCAACATTACTTCCCTTGCCTACCCTACCATGCAAGGGACGAAGGGCTGAATGATCAATCAGGCTGGTGGGAATGGAAGAAAAGGGCTCGGTAGTCGAGTCAATGACTGCTGTTATAAATGTTGTCGACGAATTTTACGTGTGTTTCGCTGGCCCATATGTAGATATTGTGTTCGCACTTTGAAGCCGCAAAATAATTTTATGCAGTGGTTCATTCAAGAGTCCAACATCCCTGACCTTCACTGTGAACGGACGGGCGGGCAAGCAAACAACTAAATAGGTAGGTATTTCGAAGAATGGGTGTATTGGATCCACGTATCCTTTGAAGAATCTAAAAGTCTGAACCCTGACCCGGGTGAACTGGCAACGTATCATAAATGACAGTTGTTAACTCCCGACCCTGACTTATGATAGGAATCAGGCGAGCATGTTGGCTGACTAGCTAGCAGGTTGTCAAGAAAATATGCTAGCTGGCAGCCTGCGACATTTCGAGAACAGCCGACGGGGACTGACAACAACTTAGACGTGGTCCGTGTCCGATGCCGTGAGTCAGCTTTAGTAACTTGATATAGATAAACAGATATAAACAGTGTAAGGCGCCTTGAGCTATCCCAAGGACCGTGCTGTTCAAGAACTGTTATGTAATTAATCTGGGACTTACAGAATCAAATCGTTGCAGCAATGACAGGTTCGGTCCGCTGTGACACCAAGGTACCACGCGTACAACGATACATATATGACGAACATCGCGAACGATCAGTTTATGTAAGTTTTCACAAACGAACAATAACTAATGTAAACGTTTCTCCACACGCCACGAGACAGAGTTAGTTGATCGAAAACCGTACCATCCTTTGTCATAGCAACATTAATTTTTTTCTAAAAAATATTAAGCAACTCACGAACCACCGCCACCGTGGTACCCCCCCCCCACCTCGCACACAGTCACTCTCCAGTAGGCAGAATACACCAAAAAAGGACGTCATAATTTTATATTTATGCATTGTTATTGTCACGTAGCATTAGTGATGTACAGTGTCCATACATTAGTGATGTACAGTGTGCATACATTAGTGATGTACAGTGTGCATACATTAGTGATGTACAGTGTGCATACATTAGTGATGTACAGTGTGCATACATTAGTGATGTACAGTGTACATACATTAGTGATGTACAGTGAGCATACATTAGTGATGTACAGTGTGCATACATTAGTGATGTACAGTGTGCATACAGACATGAAATACGAGTTTTTTGTCTTGTTTGTTGCCTTTTTATAAGGAAAAGGTACGTTTTCGGCGAGCGAAAACCTCGCCGTTGGCTAAAAATGGCGAGTGCCTTGCATAACTCTCCACATGCAGTTATATAGCCTTAGGACATATGTTACCCTGCTTAAGACATACGTTGCCCTATTTCAGACATATGTTACCCTACTTAAGACATATGTTACCCTACTATTGGGAAATCATATTATGAACGATTTTTAATAAAAACCTTCGGGACACGCCGAACGAAAAATCGTCGGGATAAACAAAAATCAGTAAATTCTATGGTTTATGGGAAATCTACATATTTAGGTTTGTGTTTGTCTTGTACAAAGCCGTCGGTACCGCAACGTGTTGGTTTGTTGTTGTTGTTGTTGTTGTTGTTGCTGTTGTTGTTGTTGCCATGCTGTAATCCCTCAGACAGAGACAGCGTGTGTTCTCTCCTCCAAATTGCGGTATGCTTCATTGAACGAACGAAACCCTGCAGGTCAATCTTGGGTAAAGGTCTACATTGTAGACAGTGGTTGGCGAGATATTTCAATCAAGTGGTTCGTTTTCGCTGGACACTGCCCCGTTTTATCCGATGTCCTGCCTCCTGCCCTAACTCCTAAATCCTGCAGCAAATGTGCCATTTTTCTCTTCTCCTGCCTCCTGTCTTGACTCCAAAATATCCATCTTTTAGAATTTTCTATATCTATAAAACGCATCGGTGCATCATGAGTATGCGACTCAGTGGCGCCACCTGCCGATTAAAATGTAACGCGAATAATAAGTCACGTCGAAACATCTATTTTTCATGTGATCTGTTTGAACGCCATGGTACCATATATGAAATATAATTTCTAGAAAACTTGGCATGACCACAATGTGAAGTGAACTAAAATACAATCGCATGTTAAAGTTTATGTATCCCAAACAGTTGTAGGCCTAATGAACTAATATTACATTCGTAATTCAAACTTTAGAAAATACCTCAACAGCGCGGGGCCGCCAGACAAATAATAATAAAAGTTTAAATTGACAAGACGGAAGCCGTAAGATGGATCGGAAACAACTAACGGCGTGAAAGTATAATTACAATCTCGCTACGTGGTGAGCCTGCTTGAACAAATTCAGTTATTTAATATCACAATCAGTTCTCACAATCAGACACTGACAACTGTTGGACTCTCGATAAGACGACGGCCTCCTCATCCACTCGCCATATGGAGCTCGTTGGCTTGCTGCCTTATTAAAATTCTAGCATAACACGCTGCCACCTGCCGGGTTAATATAATCGGATTCTTCAAACCAATTGGCGTCGTATATAACCCATTTGGGCCATGTTGGCAATTATCCTTTTTGAAGCATGCAGAACACATTGATGTTGTCTTCATACACATTTAAACGTAGTTCACACGAATTCTGAACATATTGACAAAAGCCCAGTTCATTATTTCCAAACGTCAGACGTGCACGTTTCCAAATGCTGTAGGCATATAATGTGAAAAAGATAAGTTTTTTTCAGTATGCATTCCTTCAGTGTCCACTATCAATGCGTCATCACCCATATATATATGACACGCAATTGTGGCGATAGGTAGTTCGATAACAGTATCGCTTATCCGCCTTCGTGAACTCGCTGAGGAGAGTCTGACTCCGAACACACGGTTCAACTGTTACCCACTCCATTTTAGGCGTTACTCTGAAGCGCCAGCAGCCAATCAGCGTCATTAAACAGATTCCACACTATAACATTACTTTGCATGATTTAATTTTTCAGTGTGACAGTTGTGTCAATACAATAAAAAAAAATTCGAATTGCATCGTATAAACTGATAAACGTACAGTTTCATTTGATGAGTTAACTAAATCCCGGACGAGAGCCTAATTAATATAATTATATGTGCAACCAGAACCCGGGTGCATACATATCTTCCGTCACAATGAAAGATACGGTTTAGATCCAGGCCCTGGTGTGTGCGACAAACGTAGGCGCCGCGTTTCGTAGTCTGGACAATCGAGGCTAATTCAACAACAGCCTGTAAAAAGCTTTCTAATTTTAGCCAAATATTTTATTTGCACATTTTGTTTTATTGTGGTTCATTCAAACACATTTGGGCGATAAAGATGTTAAAGTATACATAAACCTCGTAGTAAAAAGGGCACACTATGTAAACATCTCAGAAACAGGAAAGGTTTAATAGGGGTCACGACTATGGTAGAACATCCAACATGTTGATACTTGATGTTTCTCTCGCAGAATGTATTTTATAATGTCGCCACACTACCGGAGACAGAAATACATTTACAAAGCATGTCAGATTTACGACACACTGATGTGAAAATTCGTTGTTCCATAACTGACACCAACAAAATCAACAAACGGGTGCAAATGCGATCTTTGAGGTTAAGGGATACCTTTCTAATTTATGCAGCGCTGGGAATCGTTGGCCTTTACGTATCCCGTTTTTAATGTTGGATACAATAAGAAACTGCTTCGCGTGGGAAACTAATTTGCTTTGGTGCCTGATACCTTACCAGCCGTTTGACGTCTCGCAGTGGGCGTCCAAGAACATAATGACGTCACCCGTGGCTGCCTCGGCTCCCGCTAGGCGCGCGCTAATCAGGCCAAGGCGTTTCAGGGTGCGGACGATCTTCACTATGCCGTCCGGCCACGTGTCCAGGACGTATTGGTGGAGCGGGCCCGCCAACTCGGCAGCAAAGAACAGAGAAGTCGATATTGTTATTATCTATCAGTGGTATGCACGTGTAGGTAGGGTGTGTGTGGTTATACACCGCCAACACTAGGCTAGTTAGACCAGCTTCCGCAATTCCATTTTCGCTTGGCTCGTTTTAGAATCGTTTCGTGAAAAATCAAGTCAGTCTAATATACACTACAACGTGCCAGCTCGTTGTTGCAAATGTGTTATTCCTTCTTATATCCTCTTGCGTTAAGTCTTCGCATAGGGCGACCATTTTGTCTATCGTTTCGAGGTTTAGGTACGTTGGGGCAAAACGGCCCCTGGTGGTAAGATGCCCCCCCCACAGCACGTATGCAAAATATAAAACTCAGGACGTCCCAAAATCTGGTGCAAAATGAAGCTAACATCTATCGGACACTCACCCGAAAGCTCAGCAACACGAGACAGACGTAAATAAATCAGCGTGTTTTTTAACTTTTATATGCACCATTATATTTTGGCAATAGTCAAACGATGCGTCTCACTATAAAACGATGTGAATCATCAATTTAATTGGTGACATAATAATAATATTAATCAGTTGACAGGTAAAACAATGAAAAATGGGCAATGGTATGTTATGTTTTGTATACATTGTGTTAAGACACACGTAGTGCATGTGGGGCAAGACGGTCCCCATGCATATGGGGCAAGACGGTCCCCTTGCATATGGGGCAAGACGGTCCCCTTGCATGTGGGGCAAGACGGTCCCCATGCATATGGGGCAAGACGGTCCCCTTGCATATGGGGCAAGACGGTCCCCTTGCATATGGGGCAAGACGGTCCCCATGCATATGGGGCAAGACGGTCCCCTTGCATATGGGGCAAGACGGTCCCCTTGCATATGGGGCAAGAAGGTCCCCTTGCATATGGGGCAAGACGGTCCCCTTACATGTGGGGCAGGACGGTTCATGTGTCTTATACCGTACGCACATGGCAACAATGTAAAATTAAATTTAAATTTAACAACTATAATAGCCTAATATATTGCTATTATACCATTTGTATGTATTCATTTTATGTTTAGGCAGTGGTTCGTTCATAATATAAGCGAAAACCACGGGGAGGGAGCTATTGAACGTCTTGCCCCAGGTAGAGGGCTTCTTGCCTCAGGGATTGGGCATTTCTTCTTACAACATCAATGTAAATGTCTGCAAATACACATATATCATATATTGAGAGAGGTAATCATAGCATTCAGAGAGATCATGTTGGTGAACAAATGATGGGCGGATGGATGAGATATGAGGGTGTGAGTGATGAATGAACGAACAATGAAGTATTACAACAAGCAGGAATGCATACATACACATATTCAGACTACGCATACTGGCTGGCAAGTGTCTAAAGAATCACCGACTGTTGTAAAGAGATATGGCACTATGTAAGAATGTCCTTTAGTATCTCTCTGTTCTGGCATAAGCCGAACTGAGGCGCTTCCCTGAGGGCAGGAGCTGGAACAGGTGATTCTTTGGATGAGATTCATCACCCATGATTGTTTTTGCCTTCTATATGGTTCGTTCCGTGTACAGTTGTTCTAAGGAGGGGGGAAGTAATGTAACTAACTTAATGTAAATTTGCTGAAAATAATTTTCCAATGGGAAACATACATGTCTGTCTGCAATATGTACTCACTAAAGACATATTAACACAGTGTTATAGTGCACAATTTGAAAGTTTTCCTTAGGGGTCCCCCTGCCCCAGGATACCCTTACTACCTTTCTTTCTCTTAGAGTCATAAAAGAATCAGAATCTTAAAAAAGGTTCTTTTAAAAATGTCCTTAGCCTTTCACTTTTTTTTTTTAGTTGGATTCCACGTACAGTTTGTATTGTTTAGTTTTGGTAAAATCATCGGACAAATGATTCAATCATTGCCGACTGGCTTCGCCTTTATGACATAAGGATTGTCACATTTTGGCGCAAGTTACCAGATCTAACAACCACAGTCAATTCTGTTGATGAACCCGGTTCACGATGGGGTAAATTAATCGAGGGGCTTAACTTGGGGAATGTGAGGCTCACGTCTGGTGCTGGAGTCGTCCAGCAGGATGACCTCGTGTAGATACTGCGGCGGACTGCGGTTGATCACGCTGTGGACAGTGCGCAGAATCGGACTCCAAGCCTCGTTGTAGTAGATGATGATGACGCTGACAGTCGTAAGATCCTTCGGGTAGACCTTCGTGCGACATCTAGGAGTGGATGATCGCCTTTATATACACAGAACGTGACTACTCCGTCACAACACCGCATGAAGTAGTTGGGGTTATTCTGGCTACGCTATGCCCCGAACCCCTTTTCTAAATTGGGAAGGTTTTGACATTGAAAATATCTTTAAAATTAAGATTCTATTGAAGAATATAGCCAGCCTATTAATTACAACCCAATCCGGGAGGGTAATTAAGCGTTTTTCAAATATCAGCATAGTATAGATGTATTGGATTTTTCAAACATTAGCATAATATAGATGTATTGGATTCTGATAAATATGCTAAACTGAATTCGCACATCTGAGGAATGATCACGTAATTACAAGGGAATCCAGACTTATGGTACCTATGGACTTATGTGAGGCAAATAGGCACATCATTTTTATGGCAATCTTATGTCTCGCAATTTTAGACTCGAGCAAGTTAAATAAGTACATAATTTAGGCTATGAATACCATTACCCTGTTAGTTATGTCCACGTTGTGGTCAACGTAGGTTTAAACTCTAACATCTTGGGAACCCAAATGTACTTAAAAGTAACTTCAATTGTTTGCATATAATTTGACCTTCATCTAATTAATTTGAATGTCTCGGTTAGAATATCACTTTTACATCGCATGCTGAGGAGAACGCAATTTCACGGGTGTTATTGATATGCCAATCGATCCCGTGAACACTTGACGCCAATCAACTTTATCCACGGTTATTGGACATTTCGACAGCTGTTCGTGAATGTACGGAACAGCAAGGTCGATATTCATAGACAGATATAACGGTAGTTATTCTTTAAAAAACGTGGTTCGTTGTGTCATGCCCCCTTTGCTTAAAGTTTTTGATTGTTCCGTAGTTTTCCGTTGCGCCACTACATGGTAGAATGGTAAACTAATGGGTGACTAGGCTTGACCTACATTGGCCCCCCCTTTGGTTTCCCTGATCGTAGGCACGTCACTGACTTCACCCAACTGTAAGAAAAAAAAAGCCTTCTAATTTTAGACAAATATTTTATTTGCACTTTTTTGTTTTAACAATATTTTCTTACGGGCATACACGTATTGCGTGCACACTTTATATACAACTATCACGTAGGTAATACGATCACACAAGACAGAGGCGCCATCTAGCGAGTGAGGAGTTACCTACGCGAGACTGCGGGAGTCGACGAGCGCCCTCTCGAGTGAAACCTTATCGCTCGCCACGATGTTCATCCCTTCCTTCTCGTGTAGTTCCTTAGCCCGATTCTGCTCCTCCGCTGTCAGTGGAACTGGGGCGTCGTTTTCTCCCGGACCCTTCCTCTCTCCCTGCGTCCTCTAGTAGACGTCATCCCGCATCCTCGCGTTGGTGCTTCCGCCACTGTACAAGTCAAGTTTGTAGAGGACGAACAGTAGGAAGAGACCCGCGGCCACTTGTTTGAGGCGGGTCCTCCGTCGTCGCAAGAGCCAATGTATCACGCACGCACCTTCGACCAAAACAACACTCGAGTAAACAATCACGGGTGTCTATCTCCGCAAAAAAGTCACCAGAAAGTTCATTTAGTTATATCCACAGTTGCACTGTTGACACTGCCTCGAATCGTCACATCGCATTGGTATTCACCGCGACAACTAAAACGGTCGTTTGGTTAACGCTTACCACAAGAGGGCGCCACTGCGAGGTTGATACTTTGTACGCGTGATCGGTGTACGAACAAAGCTACACAGTAGCACATGCTTCTGGGTTGAACATCGACGGCGTAATGTGACGGATCCTCGACATTTTCCAAGTCAACAAATCGTCCTGGCCGCACGTATCGCTTGTTTCATATACTTCGTGACGTCGCTTGTGACTTTGTGACGTCGCCTGCCTACACCGAGCGCACTTAGCAACACATACCGCTCGCCGACCTCAATACGACGTGTCGACGAGACAGCCCCCATTCACGTGTAATCCTTGCTCGATTAACTGTCGCATCATCCAAGCGATCCGGCCGCTGACACGTGTCAACTATTCGAGCACTCGACCACTTGCGTGCCTTGTCGTGTAACTGCATTGAATACTAACCCTTTACTCGTTGTTCCGTTGGTCGCGCGGTGTGATCCAGTAAACAATACACATGCAGCTGTTTCGTACAGGTAAACGGCGTTCGGTCGCTAATCTGCGAGTGTGTGGTCGTATTATTGAACATCGGTAAATCCCAGGATACTAGTAGCATTCTAGTAGCTGCCTGTTGACATATATAGCTACACCTCTACTACAGGCGACACTAAATTACACCGCAGCGGCTGCAGTGAGGCCCGGTGCAGCCAGGCGTGACGAAACGAATTGTCGTCCCGCTTGACTGGATTACGTTGTCGCTACGGCGAGGGCAAGTGATTGATAAAGCGTGCGTCGTTAAAACGCCGTCGACTGTTCTTTACGACATGAAAACATTACATTGAAATAAACACCAATATTACATTCAATACCATTCTGCCATGATTACTTCCAAGATGTCTGTCTGTCTGTCTGTCTGTATGTATGTATGTATGTATGTATGTATGTATGTATGTATGTATGTATGTATGTATGTATGTATGTATGTATGTATGTATGTCTGTCTGTCTGTATGTATGTATGTATGTATTTCTGTAGCGCAGCAGCTCAGTGGTCGCAACGTCGGATTTTCAATCTAGAGGGTCAGTGTCCGAATCCCTATGCTTCAATTTCGAAACACTGCCTCAGTTCACTCAGCTGTACAAATATAGATATAGACATTGGTGGCTGTGTATGAACGAACAGTCTTCGCGCAGTAATTGCAACTTGGTTGAAAGCGTCCCAGAGAAGTTCAGTTGCTGTTGGAATGTCTGCCAGTGTGCCAGCTTTGAGCGATTCAATCGACTGGAATCATATTTATTCCGTTATGTAAGAATTAATAAGAATTTTTCTTTACACAGGGATGTTGCCGAAGCAAGCAGTGCTAATGGCGGTGATCCTGTCTGGTATATTAGTTACATATTTATTGCATTTCAACAGTATCTTGTTATCTGTGGTTCAGCAGTATATTTTATGTGCATTGAATTGTGTGTAACCTGGCAACAAGTACGTCGTGTGCAACGTTATACGCAGGCGTAAGTTATGTTCTGTTGTACGACGCGCAGCGAGAGGCGAACGTGGTTGAAAGCACAAATCCATTTACAAAGCATATCTAATAATAGACAAGCCAATGAGGACGATCTCGACTTGGCCGATCCCGTGGGGCCAGTGAATAACTGGTTGCATTCGCTGTTCAGTCAAGTCGACGTTTACCTGAACGGCACGCCCGTGACCCCTTCGACCAATACGTACGCACGGCACGGTTACACCTTCTTCGGTTTTGATCTGACCCCCGACCAGTGAGATGGCCCCTGCTTCCATCTGGTGCAAAGGGGCAACCTTCGCATAGAGCTGCATTTCCGTGACGCGCTGACGACCACCGTGAACGTTATCGCCTATGCCGAATTCGAGTCCATGCTGGAAATCGACAAGAGCCGCAACGTCATCTACGACTATTGAGATGGACACCCTGCAGATCGCCAGACTACTGGCGATGGACCCGCGCACCAGATCAATATTTCGCAGTGTCGTACTCAAAGACGGACTGCCTACGACGGTACGGCCTTCGTGTGCAACACCGACGACGGTGACGAATCGGGCGAACATTGGATAGCGCTGTACCTGGACGCCGACGGACGCGGTTATTACTTCTGCTCGTGCGGCCTACCGCCACGACACGCTGCGTTCCGCACCTTCATAAACGAACATTGTTCCGAGTGGACTCATAATAGCAAGAGATTTCGGAGTCCTCTGTCTAACGTTTGTGGACAATATTGCATAGCTTATGTATTGCTTCGTTGTAACGGCTTTCCGATGAGAACTTTTATCAACATTTTCGGCACCGATTTAGTAGCTAACGATTCCCGCGTGTTTGATTGGCTTAAACAGTTGCGACAAGGTAGACTGTACTGTCGCACATCATACATCGATTGAGCCTCAAGTTGCCTCATCATCACCTTCGAGCCTCTGGCAAGGTGGAGACTCCAATAAGCTCGTGACCTCTCTCGCAAATCACGTCGTCATCATCACAATAGTTGTAGTCGTAGTAATATTACACGCTACCCTTGTTGTATCATCATGGTTGTGTTGTTCAATAAAATACGTGTGAACTCGTACGATACCATGGTGTGTTCGTTTCTCATTTCCTCTTTAGTCAGTAGTATATGTGTGACTTTAAATCCTTAAAAATGAGGAGCAGATTTGCTTCATTCTGATTGGTCGAAATTTGAAATGGAGCGTTCTGATTGGTCGGGCGCTTATTGTCTCCAGGGGCGTCACGTGAAAATCCCCTATTATCGCTCAAACGAGGAGCACTTTGGTCGAGAGCAGTTTCACCGCCAGGGGGCGCTACATGTCAGTTGTGACGACGGTTCTGATTGGTCGAGAGCCGTCACGTGACCTATGACGTCACAGCTCATTTACATAAATTTGCATCAACTAGCATAAGTTGCACCCTTTTGTGGTGAAACCGTCGCCAGAGGGCGCTACGGTTCAATTGTGCCGACGGTTATGATGGGTCGAGATCAGTCACGTGACTAACGACGTCACAGTCCCTCATTTGCATATCACGTGACCTCTCTATGGAGGCTGCAATCTTGTTTGCTGCCATGTTGTTTTGCGATGATACGGTCACCAAGTGCGCTACGAGTCAAGGTCAAATGTGTCGACGGTTCTGTTTGGTCTAGAGAAGTCACGTGACCTATGACGTCACACCTCCTCCCCTATTATCGAAAATGAGGAGATTTAGGGGCACAGTTTTGCGATGATACGATAGCCAGGGGACGCAACAGGTTAAGGTCAAAGGTCGGTGGCGAGCGTTCTGATTGGTCGAGAGTTCTATGACGTCACCTCATCAAGTGTGAATACAATTGTCAGTTAGGGTTAGTAACCCTGATAGAAAATTCCAGAAAAAAACTGGTAAACTGTAGGAACAATTACCAGTTAGGGTTAGGGTTAGGGTTAGTAACCCTAATGAAAGTCAAAGATCAAAGGTCACCTACCTTTTGTACTGATACAATTGCCATGTAGGGTTAGGGTTAGGTTTAGTAACCCTAATTATGTCGTCTGTAGTGAACCCTAATACGAATCCTAACCCTATCTCTAAAAAAACATGCAGGAAGAACGCTTGTGCTGACAGTGGCGGCTCGGTTTACTACTAACGATTATGGCGCGCTTTTCGAGACGTGTCTGGGTACAGACCCGTTTTGAACCGGTTCAAACCGGTACTGAAATTTTCCACACTCACGAAAAGAAACACGATTCCACTTGTTCACCCTGCTAGCAGACTGAAACCTAGCGGACGAATGTTTGTGCATGCAGCGGGAAAAACGTAGCCGTGCATGTAAGCTATACGACGCACATTGCATCATTGCATTATATCGAGAACTTTACGACGTATGTCGTTTCGCGTTGACACCTACATACCGCCTATTTCACCACGAGTCTGCAAGAACACCGCGAGTTCAAAAGGTCAAGGTCAATAATGCATAAACACCGCCGCATCTGCGAGTTGTGTGTGTCTTACGCCAGCTGCATTATATATATATATATATATATATATATATATATATATATATATATATATATATATATATATATATATATATATATATATATATATATATATATATATATTATGTATTGGAGGTCCAACGACATGCTACTTTAGGTTTTGTGGGTCCAAGAAAATACAACTTTATTTACTCTAGGTCCAAATACTTCCTAATTTATATTTTGTAGGTCCAAAGACGTACAACTTTATGTATTGTAGGTCCAAGGACCTACAACTTTATGTATTGTATGTCCAAAATCATACATCTTTTTGTATTGTAGGTCCAAAGAACTGCTACTTTATGTATTGTAGGTCCAAAGACCTGCTGCTTTATATATTGTAGGTCCAAAGACCTGCTACTTTATGTATTGTAGGTCCAAAGACCTGCTACTTTATGTATTGTAGGACCAAGGACCTACAACTTTATGTATTGTAGGTCCAAGGATATACAACTTTATGTATTGTAGGTCCAAATACCTACAACTTTATGTATTGTAGGTCCAAGGACCTACAACTTTATGTATTATAGGTCCAAAGACCTGCCACTTTATGTATTGTAGGTCCAAGGACATACGACTTTATGTATTGTAGGTCCAAGGACATATAACTTTATGTATTGTAGGTCCAAATACTTACAACTTTATGCATTGTAAGTTCAAAGACCTACAACTTTATGTATTGTAGGTCCAAAGACCTGCTACTTTATGTATTGTTGGTCCAAATACCTACAATTTTATGTATTGTAGGTTCAAACACCTGCTACTTTATGTATTGTAGGGCCAAATACCTGCTATTTTATGCATTGTAGGACCAAGGACCTACAACATTATGTATTGTAGGTCCAAGGATATACAACTTTATGTATTGTAGGACCAAATACCTACAACTTTATGTATTGTAGGTCCAAGGACCTACAACTTTATGTATTGTATGTCCTAAGACCTGTTACTTTATGTATTGTAGGTCCAAAGACCTGCTACTTTATGTATTGTATGTCCAAAGACCTGCTACTTTATGTATTGTAGGTCAACATACCAGCTACTTTATGTATTGTAGGTCCAAAAACCAGCTACTTTATGTATTGTAGGTCCAAAGACCTGCTACTTTATGTATTGTATGTCCAAAGACCTGCTACTTTATGTATTGTAGGTCAAAATACCTGCTACTTTATGTATTGTAGGTCCAAAGACCTGCTACTTTATGTGTTGTAGGTCCAAATACCTGCTACTTTATGTATTGAAGGTCCAAAGACCTGGTACTTTATGTATTGTAGGTCCAAAGACCTGCTACTTTATGTGTTGTAGGTCCAAATACCAGCTACTTTATGTATTGTAGTTCCAAAGACCTACAATTTTATGTATTGAAGGTTCAAACACCTGCAACTTTATGTATTGTAGGGCCAAAGACCTGCTACTTTATGTATTGTAGGACCAAGGACCTACAACATTATGTATTGTAGGTCCAAGGATATACAACTTTATGTATTGTAGGTCCAAATACCTACAACTTTATGTATTGTAGGTCCAAGGACCTACAACTTTATGTATTGTATGTCCAAAGACATGTTACTTTATGTATTGTAGGTCCAAAGACCTGCTTCTTTATGTATTGTATGTCCAAAGACCTGCTACTTTATGTATTGTAGGTCAAAATACCAGCTACTTTTTGTATTGTAGGTCCAAAAACCAGCTACTTTATGTATTGTAGGTCCAAAGACCTGCTACTTTATGTATTGTATGTCCAAAGACCTGCTACTTTATGTATTGTAGGTCAAAATACCTGCTACTTTATGTATTGTAGGTCCAAAGACATGCTACTTTATATGTTGTAGGTCCAAATACCTGCTACTTTATGTATTGAAGGTCCAAAGACCTGGTACTTTATGTATTGTTGGTCCAAAGACCTGCTACTTTATGTGTTGTAGGTCCAAATACCTGCTACTTTATGTATTGTAGGTCCAAAGACTTGCTACTTTATGTATTTTAGGCCAAGGACCTACAACTTTACGTATTGTAGGTCCAAGAACATTCAACTTTATGTATTGTAGGCCCAAATACCTACCACTTCATGTATTGTATGTCTAGGCTTTGTGGGTTCAAGGACATACAACTTTATGCATTGGAGGTCCAAAGACCTGCTACTTTATGCATTGTAGGTCCAAAGACCTGCTACTTTATGTATTGTTGGTCCAAAGACCTGCTACTTTATGCATTGTTTGTCCAAAAACATACATATTTTTGTATTGTTTGTCCAAAGACCTACAACTTGATGTTTTGTAGGTCCAAAGACCTGCTACTTTATGTATCGTAGGTCCAAAGACATGCTACTTTATGTATTGTAGGTCCATGGACATACGACTTTATGTATTGTAGGTCCAAGGACATATAACTTTATGTATTGTAGGTCCAAATACCTACAACTTTATGTATTGTAAGTCCAAAGACTTACATCTTTATGTATTGTAGGTCCAACGACCTGCTACTGCATGTATTGTATATCCAAAGACCTGCTACTTTATGTATTGTATGTCCAAAGACCTACAACTTTATGTCTTGTAGGTTCCAACATCTGCTACTTTATGTATTGTAGGTCCAAATACTTGCTACTTTATGTATTGTTGGTCCAGAGACCTGCTACTTTATATATTGTAGGTCCAAAGACCAGTGCGCTTCCACTCGTCTTGTCTTTTTGACATTGGTCAGTCACTGTTGGTGGACTTTGACTTGCGCGCTTTCACTCGTCTTGTAATTTTCACACAGGTCAGCGACTGTTGATGGACATTGACTAGTGCGCTCCCACTCGTCTTATCTTTTTGACATTGGTCAGCCACTGTTGCTGGACATTGACTTGTGCGCTCCCACTCGTCTTATCTTTATGACATTGGTCAGCCACTGTTGGCGAACTTTGACTTGTGCGTTCCCACTCATCTAGTCTTTTTGACATTGGTCAGTCATTGTTGGTGGACTTTAAATGTTGCGTTCCCACTCGTCTTGTCTTTTTGATATTGGTCAGTCACTGTTGGTGGACTTTGACTTGTGCGTTCCCACTCGTATTGTCTTTTTGACATTGGTCGGTCACGATAAATTGTAGAAGGTATGGATAAACTGTAGGAGTTATGGGTAATCTGGTCTTTTTTGACATTGTTCACCAATTATTGGTGGACTTTGACTTGTGCGCTCCCACTCGTCTTGTTTTTTTTGACATTTATTACCTATTATTGGTGGACTTTGATTTGTGCGCTCCCACTCGTCTTATCTTTTTGGTACTGGTCAGTCACTGTTGGTAGACTTTGGGTTGTACGCTCCCATTTGTCTTGTCTTTTTTGACATTGGTCACATATTATTGGTGGACTTTGATTTGTGCGCTCCCACTCGTCTTATCTTTTTAGTATTGGTCAGTCACTGTTGGTGGACTTTGGCTTGTGCGCTCCCATTTGTCTTGTCTTTTTTGACATTGGTCACCTATTATTGGTGGACTTTGACTTGTGCGCTTCCACTCGTCTTGTCTTTTTGACAATGGACAGCCACTGTTGGTAGACTTTAACTTGCGCACTCCCCCACTCGTCTTGTCTTTTTGACATTGGTCAATCACTGTTGGTGGACTGTGACTTGTACGCTTCCACGGACTTTGACTTGGGCGCTCCCACTCGTCTTGTCTTTTTCATACTGGTCAGCTACTGTTGGTGGACATTGACTTGTGCGCTCCCATTCGTCTTGTCTTTTTTGACATTGGTCAGCCACTGTTGGTGGACTTTAACTTTTGCGCTCCCACTCGTCGTGTCTTTTTCCACTGGTCAGTCACTGTTGGTGGACTTTGACATGTGCGCTCTCCCTCGTCTTGTCTTTTTACATTGGTCAGTCACTGTTGGTGGACTTTGATTTGTGCGCTCCCACTCGTCTTGTCTTTTTGACATTGGTCAGTCACTGTTGGTGGACTTTGATTTGTGCGTTCCCAATCGTCTTGTCTTTTTGTCATTGGTCAGTCACGGTAAATTGTAGGAGGTATGGATAAACTGTAGGAGTTATGGGTAAACTAGTCTTGTTTTGTCATTGGTCACCAATTATTGGTGGACTTTGACTTGTTCGCTACCACTCGTCTTGTGTTTTTTGACATTGATCACCTATTATTGGTGGACTTTGACTTGTGCACTCCCACTCTTCATATCTTTTTGGTATTGTTCAGTCACTGTTAGTGTGCTTTGGCTTGTACGCTCGCAATCGTCTTGTCTTTTTTGACATGTCTTGTCTTTTTGATATTGGTCAGTCACTGTTGGTGGACTTTGACTTGCGCGCTTCCACTCGTCTTATCATTTTGACATTGGTCAACCACTGTTGGCGGACTTTGACTTGTGCGTTCCTACTCATCTTGTCTTTTTGAAATTGGTCAGTCCCTGTTGGTGGACTTTAACTTTTGCGTTCCCACTCGTCTTGTCTTTTTGACATTGGTCATTCACTGTTGGTTGACTTTGATTTGTACGCTTCCACTCGTCTTGTCAAAAAGACAAGACGAGAGGGACCGCACAAGCCAAAGTCCACCAACAGTGACTGACCAATATCAAAAAGACAAGTCATGTCAAAAAAGACAAGACGATTGGGAGCGTACAAGACAAAGTCCACCAACAGTGACTGACCAATACCAAAAAGATAAGATGAGTGGGAGCGCACAAGTCAAAGTCCACCAACAGTGACTGACCAATGTCAAAAAGACAAGACGAGTGGAAGCGTACAAGTCAAAGTCCACCAACAGTGACTGACCAATGTCAAAAAGACAAGACGAGGGAGAGCGCACATGTCAAAGTCCACCAACAGTGATTGACCAATGTCAAAAAGACAAGACGAGTGGCGGAGTGCACAAGTTAAAATCTACCAACAGTGGCTGACCATTGTCAAAAAGACAAGACGAGTTGAAGCGCACAAGTCAAAGTCCACCAACAGTGACTGACCAATATCAAAAAGACAAGACGAATGGAAGCGTACAAGTCAAAGTCCACCAACAGTGACTGACCGATATCAAAAAGACAAGACGAGTGGGAACGCAAAAGTAAAAGTCCACCAACAGTGACTGTCCAATTTCAAAAAGACAAGATGAGTGGCAAGGCACAAGTCAAAGTCCGCCAACAGTGGCTGACCAATGTCAAAAATATAAGATGAGTGGGAGCGCACAAGTCAAAGTCCACCAACAGTGACTGACCAAAGTCTAAAAGACAAGACATGTCAAAAAAGACAAGACGATAGGGAGCGTACAAGCCAAAGTCCACCAACAGTGACTGACCAATACCAAAAAGATAAGACGAGTGGGAGCGCACAAGTCAAAGTCCACCAATAATAGGTGATCAATGACAACAAAGACAAAACGAGTGGGAACGCACAAGTCAAAGTCCACCAACAATGACTGACCAATATCAAAAAGACAAGACGAGTGGAAGCGTACAAGTCAAAGTCCTCCAACAGTGACTGACCAATGTCAAAAAGACAAGACGAATGGGAGCGCACAAGTCAAAGTCCACCAACAGTGACTGACCTATGTCAAAAAGACAAGACGAGGGAGAGCGCACATGTCAAAGTCCACCAAAAGTGACTGACCAGTGGACAAAGACACGACGAGTGGGAGCGCAAAAGTTAAAGTCCACCAACAGTGGCTGACCAATATCAAAAAGACAAGACGAGTGGAAGCGTACAAGTCAAAGTCCACCAACAGTGGCTGACCAATGTCAAAAAAGACAAGACGAATGGGAGCTCACAAGTCAATGTCCTCCAACAGTGACTGACCAATGTCAAAAAGACAAAACGAATGGGAGCGCACAAGTCAAAGTCCACCAACAGTGACTGACCAATGTCAAAAAGACAAGACGAGGGAGAGCGCACATGTCAAAATCCACCAACAGTGACTGACCAGTGGACAAAGACACGACGAGTGGGATCGCAAAAGTTAAAGTCCACCAACAGTGGCTGACCAATATCAAAAAGACAAGACGAGTGGAAGCGTACAAGTCAAAGTCCACCAACAGTGGCTGACCAATGTCAAAAAAGACAAGACGAATGGGAGCGCACAAGTCAATGTCCACCAACTGTAGCTGACCAATGTGAAAAAGACAAGACGAGTGGGAGCGCCCAAGTCATAGTCCTTGGAAGCGTACGAGCAAAATTCCACCAACAGTGACTGAACAATACCGAAAAATAAGCCGAGTGGGAGCGCACAAATCAAAGTCCACCAATAATATGTGATCAATTTGAAAAAAGACAATACGAGTGGGAGCGCACAAGTCAAAGTCCACCAATAATTGGTGAACAATGTCAAAAAAGACCAGTTTACCCATAACTCCTACAGTTGATCCATACCTCCTACAATTTACCGTGACCGACCAATGTCAAAAAGACAAGATGAGTGGGAACGCACAAGTCAAAGTCCGCCAACAGTGGCTGACCAATGTCAAAAATATAAGATGAGTGGGAGCGCACAAGTCAATGTACACCAACAGTGACTGACCAGTGAGAAAAAGACAAAACGAGCGGAAGCGCGCAAGTCAAAGTCCACCAACAGTGACTGACCAAAGTCAAAAAGACAAGACGAGAGGGACCGCACAAGCCAAAGTCCACCAACAGTGATTGACCAACATCAAAAAGACAAGACATGTCAAAAAATATCCACGGGAGAGATACATTTCCCCCGGGGAAAGATAACGTAGGCAATATCTCCCCCCACCAAGTAGATATACTGTGATACCGGGTTTTGGTAGAATAATTAAATGCTGCAGTCACCTACCAATCAAGCTGACTACATTATAGCTGGCATGTTTTACTGCTCATTTTATTATTTTACTGAATCTACCATAATTTGACTAATCTAACACGATATATTATTAATATTACCCACAAATACCCACCCTCCGGACGGGGTGACTTGGTAAAATGTCAACATACACATAATCACAGAAATATACATCTATGCCTTGGTACGCGGTGCTGCCAGTCAATATCTTGATGGCTTCTTGGATAATTGTGACGTAATACTCTCAATTGTAGTAACGTCTAGTGATGCCTTGACCTTGTATAGCGTAACTTGGGAGAATGGAAGAAAGATAATAGTGAGGTGAATTTCTAAAAAAATTAACTGAACGTGAAAGTGTGACGCGCGAGTCACAAAGCGAGTAGAATGAGTAGCATGGCATACGTACACACATACATACGTACACACATACGTACACACATACATACGTACACACATACATACTTCTAAACAGGTTGCAAGAATATTTGCTTTTTCCCCATCATCTGTTGACGTGTTTGATTTGGGATTGGTTGGATATTTAATTTACCAATTTCTGGTTTGATTGTAGTTTTGTTTTATAATATTGCCAGAAGGCTTTTTAGGTTCTTTTTTGTTTGATTAGCTACATTTCTTTCAAACTCCTTTCTAAGTTTTCGTGTTAAAGCTCTGACTTTGTTACTAATTGTGCGTACTCTAAATATTTCTTCCCATATCTTGTTTTTATATATCTTGTCCATAATCTATTTTTATGCCTAATCAGCTTTCTAGTTTTGGCATTCAGGGGAAAGTTTCCCTTCCTGTGGTTAGAGATTTATATTTGTGGTACGTATTTTTCTTCCAGTAGTTTTAATTCTATCTTTAGGATTTCCCATTGTCTGTTTACATTAGTGTGTGAATCCTTAAATTTGGTTTTCCAATCTATTTTTGAAAACTCAATCCTCATTCTATAAAAATCTGCATTTTTGTAATACTTTCTTCTTTTAGTGTAATTATTTAGTTTGATTGTATACATAATTTCAAAAGTTAATATACAGTGGTCGCTTCTTCCTAATGGGCTGATGTTTTCTACATCTCCTACGATGTCTTCATCATTTGATAGAATTAAATAAAAAACATTTGGGTTATTTGAACCTCTGCCTCTGGTTGAGACCCAACCAGAGATCTCACATTTTGAGAGAGAACCAGAGGTCTCACATGTTGAGATTTAAATGCATCTCTTAAACATTCTACAAATTTAAAATTTAGGTTGTTAGGATTGTTAGATTTAGTTGTCCAATTTATATCAGGGAGGTTGAAATCTCCTACAGTTATAATGTGTGAGTAATTTAACTGTAATGTTGTTTTAATCATATTTATAAGTTCTTCATTATTTTCATCTGACCCAGCATCACTTCTGTAAATACATCCAAATAGAAGATTTCTTTTATTAATAAGTTTTAATTCTACAAATAGACATTCTTTCAATGATGTGTTCAGATTAACTTCTTCTGCTGGTAAGGAATTTTCAATATATATTATGATTCCTCTCCCTTCTTGGTTTTCAATATTCTGGGAAAATATTTTATATCCCTCTAGCGAGAACTCTGGGTGGTAACTAGACATTTTGGGTTTTTAGGTTTTACCTCATTTATCGCTATAATGTTAGGTTTTAAATCTCTGATTCACAATTCAAATTCATTTGGTTTGTTTCTAAGCTGGTCAGCTTTTGTATAAAAACACTTAATACCACTTATTTCTTTTTAGTCAAGAGATCGGTAAAGACAGTTTTGTTTATTATGTAGTGCCATGGAAAAACTCCAAATGGTTTATTAAACAATCTTTGTACATAACAGTTGACAAAGTGTGCCTAAGTAAGAAGGGCCTAAAGCTAAGCGTAAGTTTTTCCACATTTTATATCGGACACGAAAGAGTATGATTGGCAGATCCTGTGTTTATGCATATACAAATCATTTCACGAAACTAACGAACAGCAAAACAATACAGTTCTTGCAGCATCATAATCACCTAATAAATCATTTAGAAGCTTTGTAAATATAAAAAAATCCAGTAATTAAAAAATAATACAGTTCTTGCAGCATCGTAATCACATAACAGACACATTTTTAGCAGCAATAGCAAATTGTTGTGCCACTTTCGTGCTCCTCTAGCAGACGTTTTGCTTGTTTGTACGCCAGTGTTGGTTTATTTTCTAGGCAAAATGGGTGATGTAGAAAAAAGGAAAGAAGATCTTCGTCCAGAGGTGTGCACAGTGCCACAATGCTGAGTCAGGTGCAAAGCACAAGCAGGGACCCAACCTGTTTGGGATGTTTGGACGCAAGACTGGCCAGGCTCCGGGATATTCCTTCACTGATGCCAACTTGAACAAGGGTGTGTGGCAAAAATGTGGGTTTGTGATCATTTAGAAACTTTGTAAATATTAAAAAAATCCAGTAGTTAAAAAAACTGAGGGGTTATGTGCATTGCCAATGCAGTGAATTGCAAAATTTCAATGGGGAGAAACTTTTAAAATATTCTTTTGTGGTAATTCTAGTGGACCCTTGAACCACCCACCCACATGAAAAAAAATACAAAGTGCAAGGGATATTTGAGGGTTATCCATATTTGATACTGGTGAATATAAAACTGAAGCAAATGTTTCGTTTTAACAAATCTGAAGAAAAGTTGTTGGCTTGCATCTGTTCGGACGTTTATCCAAGGTGTTCATTTCCTGGTTGCAATAATTTGCCCAGATGAATGTTTGTTTGGAAAAAAGTAATGTCTAGATAAAAATATTAATATACATTCATTCCTCGAGAGGGAAAAAAGAAATCAACGCCAAATTCGGCTCTGTTATATGATGCGTCCATTTACCTAGTTTGATTCAACTGGTCAATAAATCAATGTTGGTTTTATCTGTGTGTTTTTTATATGTAAATGGTCTATGCATTGGTTACCTGTTGAAAAGGGAATGAATGTTTGATTAGCGTAACATTACAACCAGAAGAATGCATGCATGCGTTGTTTTGGTGATATGAAAAATTTCTGTATTTGGAACATAATTGGTATGTGCTATATTCCACTTTGTCATGTGCTATATTCCACTTTGTCATGGTGACAAATGCATGCCTGTGCACTATTGTGTAGCCTTCTGTATGAATTTCTTATTTTGCTAGACATCGTCGGGAGCCGAGAGACCCACGACGTTTACCTGGAGAACCCAAAGAAGTACATCCCAAGGACGAAGATGATCTTCGCCGGACTTAAGAAGAAGGCCGACAGACAAAACCTGATTGCATTTCTAGAGAACGCAAAATAGACATTGGGGGTGTCACGCATTGTGATGGCGGCAGATGTCGGGCAACGCTGCAGCTTACCGAGAATTAAGATTGTTGACTTGGCACATTAGTGCTGCTGGAAGTGTAATATTGGAGTTGTGATTGCCCATACATTTTACTGGACTTGTTACTTGATGTTGTTGGTGTAAACAGCATGGTCCATCCAAGTATATGAGCTTTAACACTGTATATTTATAAGGACGCTTCTATGCTAAGTGTACATACATTACTTATCATGTTGGTAGAAGATATATTTCTCAGGTTATGATCATTGTCATCATGGTGTTACTGATTTCAGATTTCCTGTAGTCCCCGAGTGACTACTAGTATTTTGCTATTGTGTCACTGTGGTAACCATATACATTAAATATTCGGAATGTGGTGTGTTTTGGGAGTTCGTTAAGCACGATGTGGCTTTGATTTTCTCTTGCGTTATTAATTCCGTTTCCATTGTCCTAGTCTACAGTTGGGCCTGAATCAGACGTCTGATATGTACGAAATAGGTTGTCAACTCGCTATTGGAGTAACCACTGGGGGTCATAGTTCACATTCAATTGACTGGGAGCATCTGGAAAAATTTTGAAAAGGTATGTTTTCTATATTGGTAGTTAAATGTTTTGTTCATGTTGCCAGTTACGTTAAGGTGACCAGTTAGTTGCTGGTTTTCCCATTTGAAATCATTTGTGGGGAGGATAACATTTTAAATTCTACAATACGTGTACATAAGTCTGTGATCGCTACAAACCAACAAATCCAAAATAGTTGTTTTTAATTTATCAAATTAAATGTATTTCAGTTTGTGAAGCACATTGAAATGATCTTGATGTGAAGCAAGGCATATGAAATGCTTAAAAGCATGCATTCCAGAGCGAGTTGTTATTTCAACTCTAATTGGCCAATTACCTAAAATCGAGTGGAGTAAAGTTCAGTTCTGTGTCTTGTTTTGTGGGTGAGTGGGTCTTTTATTTCGAACTCACCTTAACGCCTTTAGTGCTTCACTCAACTCTGTTCTGTTGACTATAATAATATACTAAGATATCTTTGTTACAAAGACTGCACTTAGCTCATCTTAGTAATAAACTTGTTCCCAACATGTCCACTGTAAGGTGCTGGATGAGATATTACATAGATATGACAAATATAGTTTCTGATGTTCTGCACAAAGTACCGAGGTAATCAGCTTTAAACACCGAAAATATAAAATTTATGATCATACCTCCTTAAGGCTTCTTTGCTGCATCCGTATACCTCCTTACAACTCCTTTGCTGCATCCGTTAGGTCTGGGTGACTGCAAGGCATTTTCTTGTTTGTTACAGCTAAATACAGTCAAACCTCCCTTTACTGTCACCTCTGCATTTTAGCGACGTTGCTATAACGATGGGACAGTCCCAAATTATTTATGCAACAAAGTGTAGGCCATTAGTCCTGCTAATGCGAGCACCTCATTATTCAGGTCATTTTGGCCCAATCGTATAGGTGACCTTAACAGTGAGGTTCCACTGAAACTGAATTTTTGTTTTTCCAAATGGCTTTAAATAAATTTAAGGCAGTCTGAAATAGTGTTAATTAATTTTCCTCCACTTTGAATGAAAACTGTTGCTGACAAACTAAAATGTTTTAGTATTCACTCGAATAGTCTGTTAAATCCTGGTCTACCTGCAAGACATTAAACAATAAAATATAGGATTTTCAAACACCATTCCACTGTGCGTAAATCTCTGTATTTTTTACACGAGATGCTATCTCATTACTGCATACGAGATACCTAATGGCCCTTAAACAATTATTGATAAAAGCATAGATTAAAAAGCTGCGACTGGTTTGTTATAAAATGAATGTCTTTAGGAAGTGCTACAAACTGGGCTGGATCCAATTCACAAAACCAATTAGAATGACTCGGTTACAATTAAATGGGTTATGCAGGACTAATTGTTTATTTTAGCTATATGTGTTGCTGCTGAATAGTTTTTTTTCTGGTAGTTTCATAATCAGTTACAACAATATTTTGACCGTTATCAGTTATATTATTAGGCCCAGCCTTGGCCACAAGTCGAGTGAGATCAATTAATTATGTGAAAGTTGGTACTGTCCTGCTTGAAAATTCTACAGTTTTAATGACCAGTATATATGTATGGGGCTGTGCTAGTGTTAGTGACTTCGTCTATCCTGATGACTCCAGGCAATATTCGCGTTGTTTTCCCAAGCATGTTGAGTTCATTTACAGGGTTACATGACATTCGTTGTGTGATTGAGATCTATTTGATGCGTCCAGTGCTGCTGACTTGTCCGATACATAGGTACCTTGGACGAGTGAAGTCCATCACATAGATGTGGTATAACAAATCCCCGCTTCTCCTTTAGGAGAATATTGGATGCAGTCAGGCGTTAATGATGCCCCGTGCTTGATTGGCTGGGGCACCGATCTTTTCCTTCACATGTGCCTTTTGCGGGATACAATGGTGAGACTATTTCTTCATACACTGACCTTTGTCTACCTAATGGCACTACAACATATTTGACAATAAAATCACTCCATGGATAACCATACCAGACCTTACCACTTGTGTATAGATGAACTCCATAAAAAGACACAGGCTGGTTTTATAGATTTAAAGTAAAATACATTGCTACCTACACTAGATGGCGTTGTTGTGTGTTTCTAGACACGATGGGTGACGTGGAACTGGGCAGGAAGATATTCATTCAGAAGTGCGCACACTGTCACAATGCAGAGCCAGGCGCGAAACACAAACAGGGCCCAAACCTGTTTGGACTGGTTGTCAGCAAGACGGGCCAATCAGCTGGTTACCAATATACGGAGGCAAACTTGAATCGTGGTACGCATGAAAAATGTCACGAGGATCTATTTCACAGACATAACGAACTCATCATGCCAATTTTCTAAATTTTTAGCAAAAGGGCTAATCATAAAAACATTAATAATTGCTTAACGTAATTTGCAACTTAAAAATTTAGTAGTCCTCTGAACTACAGGGTGCGATATTTTTATAAGTATAATTTATTAGATCTCTGTTGGTGGGATCCTTCTTATGAACAAATGCAGTTTGTGAAATGAGTCTTATTATATACATTCTGAAAAAAAAGTAGTACATATAAATGAAGAATTTTTGGGGAAAATGTGCTGTTTTTAAAAAGAATTAGTTTATATCTGCACCTCCTTTGTGAAAGTGATGTTTATTATTTCTTTGTACACGGGTAGCAGCATTTAGAGAAAATGTTCAGTTCAGTGATTTTGTTTGTTATACATATGTAAATGAATCTCGTGCAGAAGTTCCGAACAGATATGTTGATTTTACCAAAGTTTGGACTCGCTTTTATGATAGTACAGCATGTTGAAAATGAAAATTAAATTTTTATTAAAAAGAACTAATAACGAAGTTTAGTGCAAAATGTGTAGTACTCTCTATAAATTGTGGTATTTTGTAGGTATCGTCTGGGATGCTCAGACTATCAACACCTACCTACACAATCAGAAGAAATTCATCCCTGGTACGAAGAGAAAGGTCGAACGACGCAACCTGATTGCCTACCTTGAAACTCGCAAATAGACAATTATTCTTGCCTACTGTGTGTGGTTCACGGGTCATAGCTCTGACCTTTGACTCTTGACACCATTGATGTATGGACACGCTGTTAGTGCATCAGTACAGTGAACTATAGTGCAGCCCATTTGATCCTGGACTTGAACTTAGTGCTGCTTGCCAGTGACACCAGCATGCTCCATCGAAGCCACTATTCACCCTACTGGTCAGAGTCACATTGATGACAGGGACGCAATTGGCATTTTGATTGTTGCTGTTACACGCACACGCACACAGACACGCACACGCACACACACACACACACACACACACACACACACACACACACACACACACACACACACACACACACACACACACACACACACACATAAAATGTTTGAAATGTGGCAACGGTGTTGGTTGCATTTTACTTTTCCATCGTAGGTTGTTGCTAGAAATCTTGCCGCCTGAAATGGTTATTGTTTATTTCTCAACGATTCACTTATTAAGAAGGTGGAATATCCAAACACCCCTCGCATGGCACACAAATGTCAGCATTTCATGCATAGGAGAAGCCATCAGACATGAGGCGTCCTTCCTTCTGATACTTCATTGGATGACTGGAGGCCTTTCCGTAAAGGTTGATTGTTCATGATAATCTCCTGAACGAGCCCAGAAGAGGCAGCACTTTTATCGTTTTTTCTGGTAGTTTCATAATCATTTACAAAAATATTTTGATCTTTATCAGTTACGTTATTGGGCCCAGCCTTGGCCACATGTCGAGTGAGATCAATTAATTATATGAAAGTTGGTACTGTCCTGCTAGATAATTGTACAGTTTTAATGACCAGTTTGACTGTTTGGGATTTTAAATGATCTACCCCAGAAGTATACTAAGAACAAGTAGTGCCTACAATAGGACTTCATTGGTGATTCCTTTCCACCGGACAGGTTTTTTGGCTTGTGTTTCCTGTATTCCTGTTTTCCTGTATTAATGCCCATGTCTTATGTTTGCAGACAAGATGGGTGATGTAGAAAAGGGAAAGAAGCTGTTTGCCCAGAGGTGTGCAGCATGTCACAACGCAGAACAGGGCGCCAAACACAAGCAGGGACCAAATCTGTTTACAGTGTTCCTGGCTTTAGTCATTTATAATCTCAGTGGTGGTGTTTTCTGCATTTTTGAATTTACACAATTTATTTTCTTACTAATCCTAGTCCTGTCCAAGACTACTTTTGCTAAATTCATGCAGGGTTTACCAGAGGGTGTTCCTGGCTTACATTCTGGCTTCGTGCAAGTTTCAGTATGCACGTAGGAAGGACAGTGTGTAAGTTAGCAATATACACATATTTCAAAGTTTGTCGTTTTCTGCATTGTGTTAAATGTGTATTGGGAACACTGGCTAAATGAGTTCCTGAATTTTAGCAGTTGTGTTCTAAGCCATTGCTTAAATTGGTTCACTTGTATACCAATTATTCGGAGGATCAACATGAAGTGAACAAACAGTGGATTCAAATCGTGAAAACTATATTTTTGTACAAAAACCAATTGCACGGCACAGTAATGACAACTTTAACACATACTTAGTGATATGTTGATATGAAAGTATGACTAAACGGAAATACCAGGCTACTATTGTACGGTTTGTTTGTTTGTTAAGAATTTGTTTTGGTAATTATGTGATGGTTTGTATTTATTTTCAGTACCTTGTAATATTTTGAATCTACAAACAACTTTTTTTATTATACAGACATGCAGTAAGCATTAAAAAAAATTTCAAGACAGTACATCTGCTAACACCGTGATTGCACGTATTGATTCAAGTTAACAGCATATTGGAAAAAGTATTCGCTAAATAGATCTGAAGGTACCACTGATATCTTCAGTATGAAGCCAGCCTTTTTAGCGTTGACGGCTTATATTTCGCGATAGCGCCACCTGGTGGATTTATAGTTACTATTTTAAGCGTGCGATTCTTGTACGGTATCGATTGCACACGCACGTTTCTGACCAATTTCAAGACGCGTCGCGCGTTTAGCGCGGTTCGAAAGGCCGCGGGTGTGTAGAATGGCTTAAGTTGCTTTTGCTGCTTCAAACTAATCTTATCGATAACTTGCATATATACAGTATATGATTATTCAGGTAAATCCGAAGTATTATTTAGCTTTCATATTTAATCTACAATATCAAACGACATTTGAAGTAAAAGCTTGGTAACTAGCGCCACCGTTGTGAATTTCCGTCGCATTAAGGCATACCAATTTATTCCGCTAGATCACCTTGTCACTTTGTGCCGTCGAGTCGTGTCCGACCCCTGGCGACAGCCGCGGTAGCTCCTCTCCATTCCACTCGCTCTCTGGCGTCCCGTCTCATGATGTTAATAGAGGGTCCCTATACGTCTTTGATAGTGTCTAGCCATTTTGTTCTTGGTCTCCCTCGCCTTCTTTTCCCTCTCATTCCCCCAAGCATCACATCATTCTCCATTCCACGTTCTTTTCTCACCACATGTCCAAAATAGCTTAATGCCGCCTTTATCACCCTTGATTCCAGTGTCCATTTTGGTTTGACGTTTTCGAGCACCCATACGTTTGTTTTTATCTCCATCCATGACACTCTCATCACTCGTCTCCAGCACCACAGCTCAAATGCGTCAATTTTCTTCCTCTCGGTTTTTCTCATCGTCCAAGTCTCCGATCCATACAATACAATTGGGAATACCAAGGCCATCACCAGTTTCACTTTAGTCTGAAGCGTAATCCCTCTGTCTTTCCATACTGTTGTTAATCCTCCCATTACGGCTTTGCCCATTGCAATTCTTCTGCGTATCTCTTTGTCGCATAGTCCACCTTTGGTGATCAATGCTCCTAGAAATAAAAATTTCGTTACCACCTCCACGGTTTTTCCGTCCACTGCCACCTCTCCAATATCTCCAGTAGTCATGACTTTCGTCTTTAAAACATTCAGATATAGGCCTGCTTTCTCGCTTGTTTTCCTTACTCTTTCCATGATTTCTGTCAGGTCCTCCTTTGTTCCTGCGATTAGAGTTGTGTCGTCTGCGTATCTCAGATTCGTTATCACCCTTCCTCCTATGCCGACCCCGCCCTCCCATTTGTCCAAGACATCTCTCATTATATTCTCTGCGTATACATATGTATGTTGAATAGCAAAGGAGACAGGATGCAGCCCTGTCTCACACCTTTCCCGATATCGAACTGTTCCGTCTCTCCGAACTCTGTTCTGACTGTCGCTTTCTGGTTTGCATACAGGTTTCTCAGTAGCACTACTAAATGTATAGGTACCCCCATGTCCTTCAGGATGATCCACATTCTCTCATGGTCTACGCAGTCGAAAGCCTTCTTGTAGTCTATGAAGCACATATACAGGTCTCGCTGATGTTCTCTGGCTCTTTCCATCATCCATCTCAGATTTGCAATGTGGTCCCTCGTTCCTCTTCCTATTCTGAAACCAGCTTGCTCGATCGGAAGTTCTGGTATCAGGAACACCTCCAACCTTTTTTGTAGTACTCTCAAGAGTCCGCTAGATGGCATTACTTTATTCGATTATCTAGGTTCCGTGGTGTGGCGCCACCATGTGTCGATCTCACGAGACCCTGGAATCATTTACCACTTCTCATTGTTATCGAGACCAAGACGGTTGTGTGTAATTTGTATATCCAATCGAATTGATTCTCACGCTAATTCGCAAGTTTAATGGTTCACTTGTTAAAGCATATTCAATGAATTCGAAACCAGTTTAAACTTCACTTATGTTGACACAACTTATCCGATAATAAAACCCCAACAGACTATCGCAGATATACCCGCTGAAACCAAAGGCATTGTTTTGGGCCTTTGCACCTATAAGAGTGCCTAAAAACTAACCATTTGCAACTATAATCAAGACTATCACGCAAGTGGTGAACTGAGAATCTGGGTTCTAAAATTGCGAAATTCTGGTGTAAAGTAATTTTTCGTGGAGGCTGAAATATTCATTAGTGTTTTGAAGAGTCGTGATTTGAAGTTGATATATTTCATCAACTAATGGGTCAATATCCGACAATCTTCTAGCATGTACCTCAGGCGAAGGCTTCGAAACAACGCAAACACTCGACCAAAACTGAGAACTGTCAAATCGGAACGCGAGGCGGTTAGTAAACAATGAATCAATGGACTAACTTGCCAACTAAGTTGATTTTAGACGCTGTTGTTGTGGGAAACCTAGCACTCTTAACGTAGGATTCTGAACATATATTGCGCTGCCCATGCAAACCTTTTGGTGTTAATCGAGGTATATTTAATTAACCACTTGCGTGATATTCTTGATTATAATTGTAAATGGTTAGTTTTCAAGCACCCTTATAGGTGCAAAGGCCCCAAAAATGCCTTTGTTTTCACTCTAATACGTTTTGCTAACTATTTTGTGATGCACTGTCCGACAACTAACCATTTTCTAAAACCATACGTTATTGTATTATATATACATTACCTGTCAATATGACAATTATGTTACGGTGTTGTACGGTAAGCCGGCCAACGTTGTTCAACTGGACAACGAATATTCACAAAATTGTTCCTACCTTTACACAGATTGCATACGTCGACAATAAACACGTTTTTTGGGTTTGTTCGAGCAACACAGCAAAACCTAACTGATGTGGCGCGTGAGCTATTATAAAAACAATTGGTACGTTTGAATCTTGAGTGATTTCCTAAAAGTAGCTCAGTACTGTTATTTAAGACATAAATTTACATCCATTATATTTTAAGATAGGCCACTGTTCTTAATTTATTTTGAGTTAAGAGGACGCACGCACGCACGCACGCACGCACGCACGCACGCACGCACGCACGCACGCTTATATATATATATATATATATATATATATATATATTTATATATATATATATATATGTATATATATATATATGTATATATATTTATGTATATATATGTATATATATATATATATTATATATATTATATATACATATATATATATTATATATAATATATATATATATATATATATATATATATATATATATATATCTATCTATATATATATATATATATATATATATATATATATATATATATATATATATATGACAGGCGAGCATCAACTCTTTTATATTACGATGTTCGCTATGTATATATATTTATGTATATATATGTATATATATATATTATATATATATATATATTATATATACATATATATATTATATATATATATGTATATATATATATATATATATATATATATATATATATATATATATATATATATATATATATATATATATATATATATATATATATATATATATATATATGACAGGCGAGCATCAACTCTTTTATATTACGATGTTCGCTAATCATTGAAGAATCTGCCAATGTTATCCAAATAATACATAATATTTAATCCTCACAAATACGCGCGCGTTTACAATGTTACATACATGGTATTCGTCAATGTATATCATTCATTTGTTAGTTGAACCTGGAATAAAAATACAAGATATTTATAATTTGTCACATTTATTGATGATTTTTTTTATTCATACCACAAATAAAAAAATGTGTTTTAAACTTAGGCTAAGAGCATAACTATTATGTACGTACAATAGGTGTGTAAAAGTGGCAGAGGTACCGATCTCATTTCTCTGAGAATTAAGCAGTAATTGCAGCGTGGCTGAATTCTTCCCTGAGAAGTCGAGCTGGTGTTGGAATGGACAGGTCGAGCTGGGGGTGAAGTGTAGCGCGCTTTGAACGGTTCCAAGGACCGGATACAATGCTCTATATAAGAGCTTACCGTATCTAGTGGATGTTAGTTTTCACTTACTCGAGTTGCTGTCGGACACGCATGTTGTCAAAGTACTAGGGACGTGGAATGTTGAAGTTATAAACAACAAATACTAAGTGCATTTTGCGACTTGAAATCTCAAGGCCCAGATGTCACTGAAAAAAATCTGAGTAACGCCTACAGTGGTGTATCTAGGATCTCCGAGTAACGCCTACAGTGGTGTATCTAGCATCTCGCGGGGACAAGCTTGTTCACCCATTGGTTTACCGTGTAGCGGGGACAAGCTTGTTCACCCATTGGTTTACCGTGTAGCGGGGACAAGCTTGTTCACCCATTGGTTTACCGTGTAGTGAGTGACACAGCATGTTACATAAGAAAAAAGAAATTAAGCCAAAGGGGCAGGGTACAATGCCCCTTCCACGCCGTTAAATACGCCACTGAACGCATCTGATTGGTTGAAGCAGCAACGGGGACAAAGTTCATGTCCACCTTAAATCGTCGACGGTCCGTCGCTCTGATGATGACGTTTGCCCGTTCGTGTTCATGATAGTGTTGTTAAACGTTGGTGTACGGAGTTGTGGCAGCACCTTGCAATACATTTTTTTAGAGCAAGCTAAAGACTCACTATTTTTATTTAGTGTACCATTAGTTTATTAAATATATATATATATATATATATATATATATATATATATATATATATATATATATATATATATATATATATATACATATATATATATATATATATATATATATATATATAGTTTCATTGTTTTTAATTGCTTCATCCAATCATACTATATTTATAGTGTTATCTGTTATTTAATTTTGTCGGTAGCACCATGTGATATAATTGCCTATATTTTATATGTTACCCAATCATCATAATTGTTTATGTAATATTTCTATTTCCTTTATTTATAGCTCCATATGATATAATTATCTAGATTTTATATATGTATATTTTTGTCATATCACCATACTTGTTTATGTAACATTATTATTGTATTATAATATTTGTTTATGTATAGCACGAAAGGATATCATTATATATAATTTGTGATACATAATATTAATACACATTAAGCATTCTAACGTCAAGCAGTATGACCACCTGGCGGCTAAGTTGTAGTCACATCTCCTATTATAATAGTGTACACAGTTGTACACTGAAGGTAATCAGTACAATACAATATGTATACAATTAGAAGTACAATTATGTATACAAATCCTTCTACATTATCATACATACAGCACAGAAGCCGGCCACATTTCACCATGTGACACGTTGAGGGTATGAGCATTAATACAAAGAATCATGGAATCAGTACACAATTACTCACTTTATCTAAAAGCAAACGCAGAAGTAAAATTTATGGACCTAAATAGAACTTCACTTACTGTCAGCTGTTAAAGCATGCCTGACAGCTCTTACGGTTTATTCGCAACTCTTACATATGTTCTGAAACGTGACGTTCGTTACCGGCGTGTCATACACTCTTTTCGGGATACGGTCCACGTTTGTCAAATGGCAGTCCGAAATACGTCCGAAAAGCCAAAATTACACGAGATCTAACCAATGTCCCAGTTAGCACGGATAGCTCCTTTTGCACATGCGTTGCAAACTAGCGGACGTAGATTATCATTCGGGCGCGTTTGCGGGTCTTACGGATTTTTTTACTAGTCTTAAACGTACACATCACTAATGGTTGACACACATATGCGACGGTAGATATATGTGAAGGTTTGCAAAAATAAGCTCGCCGTGATGTTTCCTTGTGGTCATGCCGATGTTGCCTTACATTTCCAGACAAGATGGGTGACATACAAAAGTGAAAAAAGCTCTTCATGCAAAGGTGTGCAGCGTGCCACAACGTAGAGAAAGGTGCGAAAAACAAGCAAGGACCGAACCTCTTTGGACTGTTTGGTAGCAAGACCGGTCAGGCACCCGGGTTCTCATATACGGATGCGAACCGGAACAGGGGTAAGTGACGCGGTTGTGAAAGTACTACAACATAATTATCAATACTGAACAAAATCACATAATATTTACTCTTATTGTGGGTGCATTTTTTAGAAATGAGAAACAAAATATCGCTAGACCACTGGTCAACAATTGCGAGATTGTGTACTATTGTCCGAATCTGGAACATAGACTACCATTTTTTATTTTTGAATAGAGGTGGCCCCTTAATAAAGTCCTCGTCCAGCGTGATAGTACATGCGTCTTTTTGTCATGAACCGTGTTGTCAATATATGCCTAAATACCATTTTAACTTACTACCCCATTTTGTCAACCTTTCCCATATTGTGTTAACTGCGCAACTATTTATGTCAAAAAGCCCTTTAATTGAGCCCTTGTTGGCCACTGACATTATGTCTTAACACAGCATCTAGCGGGAAATCACCAGAAAGTTCCTTGTTGTGTGTATATTATAATGTGTTTTATACGATGTAGAAATGTTGAATAAACACAAATTCGATTAAAAAACCAACGTAGCTTTTTTCATACATAAATATTAAGCTGAAATAGAAAAGGTAAAATCTTTTAAATCTCGTTGACCGATCTTGCAACGGTTTGTATTGTTCAAGAATGTACAAAGCAACGTGTTGAAAAAAATAATATCAAACTATTCATACATATTCTGCTTTGACTTGACTTGTTGTTGACTATTTTGAAACATATTTAGGTATCACTTGGAATAACGACACACTCGACACGTATCTACAGAATCCTCAGAAATTTATTCCCGGAACGAAGATCGCTGTGCGTGTGCATCGATACAAAGACAACAGCTGATCATACTGAACTTGTTACTTGTTCACTTACTTTGTCGTTGGGTGCAAATGGCTCACCGGAATGTTTCAGCCTTTAAGTTTAAAGTTTAATGGTAGCCGAACAAGGTCTTCGCATACCTATTGTAATTTCCATAGCTCTTGTTTATTTTCACGGTTTCTGTCAAATCACAGTCGTGCACACTATTTCTATAACATAACCGCGTTACATTCTCACTGGTGGCCGAGTAAGCAAAAAGACAACTATTGAATTATTAACTTCATAAATGTGTTATAATTTTTGCATTGACACAATAGTATTGTTAAAACTCTTCTGTCCACAAAACTGGTTGCACACTTCCAAATACTTGTTTTGATAACATCTAAACTAACTTCCTCTTCGAAGTATCAAAAAAGATCTAACCACAATGATAACATTTAACACAGTATTAATTAAAATTGTTTTTTTGACATATGGTTTGCTTACTTTATAGAGGCCCGTGTGACGTCATTGATAACACGTGAACGTTACGTCAGAATATGGTGTGACGTCATTAATTTTGTGGTTGTCAACGCACGACGGAATGTATTTGCGCCCGTCTAAAGTCGGCAAAATCGGATTAGAACGTTTGGTGCTATTTCATATGCACCTAGTGCTGGATGGTCTGCTTTGAAGCTTCCATCGCTGGCGAACTTGGGCGAATAGAAAGTAAATTACTTAAGTCTTGCTTGCTTCTTTTCTTTATTCTACTGTAGATGCCCCGAGAATCGAGGAATAAATTCTACATAAGGAATAGCGTGCGAAGCGAGCATTTTTCCGGTGATTAAAACGCGGCAGTCTTAAAAGTTACGTGAAGAGTTAAAAACAAAATCAAAAACTATAGTAATACTATAAAATGTTAAGAACTGGTAAAAAAGATAATGTCCCCGATGTCTGTCTGTCTAACTATCTACCCGCCTAGGCATTTGCCTGCCTAGTTGTATTCCAACGTAGCTGTCTTCCTGTCTAGCTGTGTGTCTGTCCATCTGTCTGCCTGTCTAGCTGTTTGTCTGTCCATCTGTCTGCCTGTCTAGCTGTGTGTCTGTCCATCTGTCTGCCTGTCTAGCTGTTTGTCTGTCCATCTGTCTGCCTGTCTAGCTGTTTGTCTGTCCATCTGTCTGCCTGTCTAGCTGTTTGTCTGTCCATCTGTCTGCCTGTCTAACTGTTTGTCTGTCCATCTGTCTGCCTGCCTAGCTGTTTGTCTGTCCATCTGTCTGCCTGCCTAGCTGACATTAAGTTTTCGGTCCTATCGCGCAGTAACTGTATCTTGTATAACATATTTCGTTATTGAGCATGTGTTACCATTCCGACGCTATTAATGTGTGATTTACTGGAATGTGCGAATCGAATTAATTATATCATTCCTTAATACCAGTTTCATCTTCCATGTGTAGGGTGAAACAAATGGTGCATTCTTGTGATTTAGATCAACAACTATTCAGAGAATTGGCGAACTTTTCACAGTGTTGTTTATAAACACATCCATTTGATTGGATAATGGGGTCAATCACATTCGTCGTCGAAGATACAATCGTTTGTGTCGTGTGACACAAGAATATGCACAGACACTGCAGTCAGCCGTGAAACCAGATATTACTAAAAGGCCGGTCACAATCGTCGACATTTACCTTTTTGTACAAAGCGCACTGTAGGGGGAGGGAGGGTCAAGGGTTGTCTGTTAATTTTGTTAATGCCGAACTCATGTGAAATATGACCACCGTTGCGCCATACAGCGCCGCTTGGTGAACTGTAACGGAAGTACTATTGTTTTAAATCGCGTAACCGTGTGGAAATACACAATTTCGTGGAAAGCAATTATTAATATGGGGATACGTCGAGGGTGTGAAGATTAATGTTCCCGGAAGATATTGTCAATGAAGGTTTGAGGAAATCAACCCCTCTGTTGTGATCACTAAATTGATGTTTAACATACATCGGCCGTCTGCCTTTCATGAAGGAGACCACATATGTCGCACAGCAAGGGCACGTTCACATTCTCCATCTGTCTAATGCATGGTTCAATAATGATCTTGTTGACATCTTTTGGCATTAACATTGCTGAATCATTGTTAATATTTGCTGCGCCTTTTTACAGAGAACCACATGTGGAAACGCATACAGAGTCGGCCATCTTACAAATATGACACTCTTGACTTGATACATAGGCCATATTGACCCCTCGCTGTCTTCCGGGACGTTGCACCCCTTCATTCTGTTCTATTTATGGCATGCCGCTCTGCTGTCAACAGCGGGAGCCCAGTATAATTCCTGATATGGTCACTCCACGTCTTCATTGGCGTGCCTCTTTTCCGCTGTCCGTTGAAGCATTGTTTGTATGCATGCCTAACGGTGTTATCTCTTGTATACGGCAAACATCCCCAAACCACCCGAGTCTTCTGTTTCTGATGACGTCTGTCAGGATGAGAGTCTAATGAATGTAATGTGTGCACCCATAACCTGGATGCATGCATCATTTCCGTCACAATGAAAAGTACAGTATGAATCCAGGCGAAGGTGTGTGCGATAAACGGAGCACGGAGCCTGGATAACCGAGGCTACTATACCTCCGGCTTCGATGCGATAAAAAATTATTTGCAATATAAATGGCATTTTGCTATGCTGAAGCTTCGCTAGAAATAAACTAACTCAACAAACGTTCTACCAATTGAATTATCTACAAACGTGTGTCGAAATTGCCATTGACAACGTGTCGTAAATTTTCTTCCTCAAAGTTGCCTTTATAAAGAGGTGAGCATATTAATTCTTATACAGGTCCACCGCCTTGGTTGTTCTTCTCGTCTGCTGCTCGCGATCAACAACACTGGTCTGTTCCGTTTCTTATACAGGTCCACTGCCTTGGTTGTTCTTCTCGTCCGCAGCTCGCCATCAACAACACTGGTCTGTTCCGTTTCTTATATAGGTCCAACGCCTTGGTTGTTCTTCTCGTCCGCTGCTCGCGATCAACAACACTGGTCTGTTACGTTTCTTATACAAGTCCACTGCATTGGTTGTTCTTCTCGTCCGCTGCTCGCGATCAACAACACTGGTCTGTTCCGTTTCTTATACAGGTCCACTGCCTTGGTTGTTCTTCTCGTCCGCAGCTCGCCATCAACAACACTGGTATGTTCCGTTTCTTATAGAGGTCCACCGCCTTGGTTGTTCTTCTCGTCCGCTGCTCGCGATCAACAACATTGGTCTGTTCCGTTTCTTATACAGGTCCACCGCCTTGATTGTTCTTCTCGTCCGCTGCTCGCGATCAACAACACTGGTCTGTTCCGTTTCTTATACAGGTCCACTGCCTTGGTTGTTCTTCTCGTCCGCTACTCGCGATCAACAACATTGGTCTGTTCCGTTTCTTATACAGGTCCACCGCCTTGATTGTTCTTCTCGTCCGCTTCTCGCGATCAACAATAATTGTCTGTTCCGTTTCTTATACAGGTCCACCGCCTTGGTTGTTCTTCTCGTCCGCTGCTCGCCATCAACAACAACACTGGTCTGTTCCGTTTCTTATACAGGTCCACCGTCTTGGTTGTTCTTCTCGTCCGCTGCTCGCCATCAACAACACTGGTCTGTTCCGTTTCTTATACAGGTCCACCGCCTTGGTTGTTCTTCTCGTCCCCAACTCGCCATCAACAACACTGGTCTGTTCCGTTTCTTATACAGGTCCACCGCCTTGGTTGTTCTTCTCGTCCGCTGCTCGCCATCAACAACACTGGTCTGTTCCGTTTCTTATACAGGTCCACCGCCTTGGTTGTTCTTCTCGTCCGCTGCTCGCCATCAACAACACTGGTCTGTTCCGTTTCTTATACAGGTCCACCGCCTTGGTTGTTCTTCTCGTCCGCTGCTCGCCATCAACAACACTGGTCTGTTCCGTTTCTTATACAGGTCCACCGCCTTGGTTGTTCTTCTCGTCCGCTGCTCACGATCAACAACACTGGTCTGTTCCGTTTCTTATACAGGTCCACTGCCTTGGTTGTTCTTCTCGTCCGCTGCTCGCCATCAACAACACTGGTCTGTTCCGTTTCTTATATAGGTCCACCGCCTTGGTTGTTCTTCTCGACCGCTGCTCACGATCAACAACACTGGTCTGTTCCGTTTCTTATATAGGTCCACTGCCTTGGTCGTTCTTCTCGTCCGCTGCTCGCCATCAAAAACACTGGTCTGTTCCGTTTCTTATACAGGTAAACCGCCTTCGTTGTTCTTCTCGTCCGCTGCTCGCCATCAAAAACACTGGTCTGTTCCGTTTCTTATACAGGTAAACCGCCTTCGTTGTTCTTCTCGTCCGCTGCTCGCCATCAACAACACTGGTCTGTTCCGTTTCTTATATAGGTCCACTGCCTTGATTGTTTTTCTCGTCCGCAGCTCGCCATCAACAACACTGGTCTGTTCCGTTTCTTATACAGGTCCACTGCCTTGGTTGTTCTTCTCGTCCACTGCTCGCGATCAACAACACTGGTCTGTTCCGTTTCTTATACAGCTCCACTGCCTTGGTTGTTCTTCTCGTCCGCAGCTCGCAATCAACAACACTGGTCTTTTCCGTTTCTTATACAGCTCCACTGCTTTGGTTGTTCTTCTCGTCCGCAGCTCGCGATCAACAACACTGGTCTGTTCCGTTTCTTATACAGCTCCACTGCCTTGGTTGTTCTTCTCGTCCACAGCTCGCCATCAACAACACTGGTCTGTTCCGTTTCTTATACAGCTCCACTGCCTTGGTTGTTCTTCTCGTCCGCAGCTCGCCATCAACAACACTGGTCTGTTCCGTTTCTTATACAGCTCCACTGCCTTGGTTGTTCTTCTCGTCCACAGCTCGCCATCAACAACACTGGTCTGTTCCGTTTCTTATACAGCTCCACTGCCTTGGTTGTTCTTCTCGTCCACAGCTCGCCATCAACAACACTGGTCTGTTCCGTTTCTTATACAGCTCCACTGCCTTGGTTGTTCTTCTCGTCCACAGCTCGCCATCAACAACACTGGTATGTTCCGTTTCTTATAGAGGTCCACCGCCTTGGTTGTTCTTCTCGTCCGCTGCTCGCGATCAACAACATTGGTCTGTTCCGTTTCTTATACAGGTCCACTGCCTTGATTGTTCTTCTCGTCCGCTGCTCGCGATCAACAACACTGGTCTGTTCCGTTTCTTATACAGGTCCACTGCCTTGGTTGTTCTTCTCGTCCGCTGCTCGCGATCAACAACATTGGTCTGTTCCGTTTCTTATACAGGTCCACCGCCTTGATTGTTCTTCTCGTCCGCTGCTCGCGTTCAACAACACTGGTCTGTTCCGTTTCTTATACAGGTCCACTGCCTTGGTTGTTCTTCTCGTCCGCAGCTCGCCATCAACAACACTGGTCTGTTCCGTTTCTTATACAGGTCCACCGCCTTGTTTGTTCTTCTCGTCCGCTGCTCGCGATCAACAACACTGGTCTGTTCCGTTTCTTATACAGGTCCACTGCCTTGATTGTTCTTCTCGACCGCTGCTCGCCATCAACAACACTGGTCTGTTCCGTTTCTTATACAGGTCCACCGCCTTGGTTGTTTTTCTCGTCCGCTGCTCGCCATCAACAACACTGGTCTGTTCCGTTTCTTATACAGGTCCACCGCCTTGGTTGTTCTTCTCGTCCGCTGCTCGCCATCAACAACACTGGTCTGTTCCGTTTCTTATACAGGTCCACCGCCTTGGTTGTTCTTCTCGTCCGCTGCTCGCGATCAACAACACTGGTCTGTTCCGTTTCTTATACAGGTCCACCGCCTTGGTTGTTCTTCTCGTCCGCTGCTCGCGATCAACAACACTGGTCTGTTCCGTTTCTTATACAGGTCCACCGCCTTGGTTGTTCTTCTCGTCCGCTGCTCGCCATCAACAACACTGGTCTGTTCCGTTTCTTATACAGGTCCACCGCCTTGGTTGTTCTTCTCGTCCGCTGCTCGCCATCAACAACACTGGTCTGTTCCGTTTCTTATACAGGTCCACTGCCTTGGTTGTTCTTCTCGTCCGCAGCTCGCCATCAACAACACTGGTCTGTTCCGTTTCTGATATAGGTCCACCGCCTTGGTTGTTCTTCTCGACCGCTGCTTACGATCAACAACACTGGTCTGTTCCGTTTCTTATATAGGTCCACTGCCTTGGTCGTTCTTCTCGTCCGCTGCTCGCCATCAAAAACACTGGTCTGTTCCGTTTCTTATACAGGTCCACCGCCTTCGTTGTTCTTCTCGTCCGCTGCTCGCCATCAACAACACTGGTCTGTTCCGTTTCTTATATAGGTCCACTGCCTTGATTGTTTTTCTCGTCCGCAGCTCGCCATCAACAACACTGGTCTGTTCCGTTTCTTATACAGGTCCACTGCCTTGGTTGTTCTTCTCGTCCACTGCTCGCCATCAACAACACTGGTCTGTTCCGTTTCTTATACAGCTCCACTGCCTTGGTTGTTCTTCTCGTTCGCAGCTCGCAATCAACAACACTGGTCTTTTCCGTTTGTTATACAGCTCCACTGCTTTGGTTGTTCTTCTCGTCCGCAGCTCGCGATCAACAACACTGGTCTGTTCCGTTTCTTATACAGGTCCACTGCCTTGGTTGTTCTTCTCGTCCGCAGCTCGCCATCAACAACACTGGTCTGTTCCGTTTCTTATACAGCTCCACTGTCTTGGTTGTTCTTCTCGTCCACAGCTCGCCATCAACAACACTGGTCTGTTCCGTTTCTTATACAGCTCCACTGCCTTGGTTGTTCTTCTCGTCCGCAGCTCGCCATCAACAACACTGGTCTGTTCCGTTTCTTATACAGCTCCACTGCCTTGGTTGTTCTTCTCGTCCACAGCTCGCCATCAACAACACTGGTCTGTTCCGTTTCTTATACAGCTCCAATGCCTTGGTTGTTCTTCTCGTCCACAGCTCGCCATCAACAACACTGGTCTGTTCCGTTTCTTATACAGCTCCACTGCCTTGGTTGTTCTTCTCGTCCACAGCTCGCCATCAACAACACTGGTCTGTTCCGTTTCTTATACAGCTCCACTGCCTTGGTTGTTCTTCTCGTCCGCAGCTCGCCATCAACAACACTGGTCTGTTCCGTTTCTTATACAGCTCCACTGCCTTGGTTGTTCTTCTCGTTCGTAGCTCGCCATCAACAACACTGGTCTGTTCTGTTTCTTGCGGTCTCGACGTTTCACGGTCTCTTGGTTATTCGGCCTGCTTCCATCCGCATAAAGTGACCCACCCACTAAGCAACACTTATGTTAAATGGTATTTAGACACACTGTGGTGGACTTTCTGGCTAATCATATGTACATTAATAAATCAGTCTTAACATTGGGGGCGCCGTAGCTCGGTGGCTAGACCACCGCACTATCAATTGAGATGGCCGGGGCTCGAGGCTAGACCAGCACACTATCAATCGAGATGGCCGGGGATCGAGGCTAGACCACCGCACTATCAATTGAGATGGCCGGGGATCGAGGCTAGACCACCGCACTATCAATCGAGATGGCCGGGGATCGAGGCTAGACCACCGCACTATCAATCGATATGGCCGGGGCTCGAGGCTAGACCACCGCACTATCAATTGAGATGGCCGGGGATCGAGGCTAGACCACCGCACTATCAATTGAGATGGCCGGGGCTCGAGGCTAGACCACCGCGCTATCAATTGAGATGGCCGGGGATCGAGGCTAGACCACCGCACTATCAATTGAGATGGGCGGGGCTCGAGGCTAGACCACCGCACTATCAATTGAGATGGCCGGGGCTCGAGGCTAGACCACCGCACTATCAATCGATATGGCCGGGGCTCGAGGCTAGACCACCGCACTATCAATCGAGATGGCCGGGGCTCGAGGCTAGACCACCACACTATCAATTGAGATGGCCGGGGCTCGAGGCTAGACCACCGCACTATCAATTGAGATGGCCGGGGCTCGAGGCTAGACCACCGCACTATCAATTGAGATGGCCGGGGATCGAGGCTAGACCACCGCACTATCAATTGAGATGGCCGAGGCTCGAGGCTAGACCACCGCACTATCAATTGAGATGGCCGGGGATCGAGGCTAGACACGCAGCGCCTCCTGGGTGTTGGTGCGGCCGCCGTTCTGGTAGAACGCGAGAGCGTTGAGGACGTCGCGCTCCTCCGAGAACTCGTTCAGATGGAAAGCGATGGTGACGTCATCGCTGTAAGTCAGCGCGCCGACGCGAGTGCGTCCGAACTTGAACGATAGACCGTAGACCGTTTCACGCAGGAAGCCGACGATCGCCTTGTACGTCTTGTCAACGCTGCCCGAGAAGTCCAGCAAGAAGACGACGTCTCGTTGGCTCCGGCAAACTGCAGCGACAACAAGCGAATGACACAGTAAACACTGCTGCATATGTTCATCACCAGGTGGTCAATGTGGTGGTTTGTATAAGCAGTGGAAAGGTGTGAACTGTTCGTGTGAAAGGTGTGAACGGTTCGTGTGAAAGGTGTGAACTGTTTGTGTGAAATGTTCGTGGGAGAGGGGTAAAATGTCCGTGTGAAAGGTGCGAAGTGTCTGTGTGAAAGGTGTGAAATGTTTGTGTGAAGGGTACGTTCTTTCACTAAATGTATGCCGGTAATGATGAAACATGAGTGTTAGATGCGAAATATACTACCACGGGAGCGGGACTTCATCCCAGTGTGAAACCGAACAAAAGCCTAATGTACGACTAATCTCAATATATACTAGTGGACACTACAATATGTTTTTAACCGTTGAATTCCCCTGCTGTTGTCCCTAGTTCGCTTCATTCATTATGTGCCATGTCACAAAAAAGGACACCGTGGAGAACTTTATTCGATGGCGTATGCCGAGTGTTACCAGCAATCATACGGACCTAAGAAAATGAGTCAATCAACATACCTCTTTCACAGTTTCTGCCAGTGTTGTCGTTTTGGCAAGAACACAGGTAGTAGTTGAGGGCATCAGTGCATCTGGCGCCGTTCTGACAAGGGTTGCTTGAGCACTCGTCTCTCGCTGAAGTCACAACATCGGCAAACAATGAATGAACTATTCCAACCATTGTCGGTGTAATGTTATTCCGAGTATGACAAAGAAGTAGGTTCGTTAGATGACGGTATTAAACGTGCGTAGTACAGTTGCACTACCTTCAAACGTCAGATCGAGTATCAAACTATACTTGTACGGTTTTCAAATAATCACATATATTATTGGGTATGACGAAATAAACATAATATATAGTATTATTATATAATAATATTGCTTAATTAGTATAATAATTAATATAATAATATTGCTTAATTAGTATCTATCTTACAGGGATTCGAACACACTTACTGCGTGGCACCGTAAGCGCAGCAAAGCAGCCAAAGGACATGGGTTTCCCAAGAAGCGATGTTGAAATAGTGTATGCAGTCAATGAAGCTAACATGAAACACCCGGGGCGTAGGAAATGGGGCAGACTGCAACTGAGATGTGAAGCGGAGGAGGTTGACAAGGGAGGGAGAAGGCTACCGGCAGAGGGAAGTGGAAAGGGATAACAGCTGGGGCGGTGTAGCAATACATTAACTAGCCCCACTCATTCATAAAGTGAGCTACGAGGAAGAGCAGGCAGGGAACTCATTGATACAGAGAGTAGCGACTCGTGGAAGGAAGGACCGGGGTTCGGTGATCGTTCTAGCTCTTTGTCAGACTCCTCCCCCAACTGCATCAGCGCCAGGTGTAAATACGTATTTGGCTGCAGTCATTGGTGGAATGACAGGATAGAATACACCACGCCCAGTAACTGCAGCATGGCTGAATACCCTACAACTAAATACTCGAATGAAAATGTCTGCAAGGCGTAAAATGGGAGGCGATTTCAGGGTGTGGTTAGTTGATGATGCATTTCGGTGGCGCGAGGGAGATCGGAAACCACGACTCACAGTTGCACATTTCGGCTTCGACGATGCCGGTCAACGTGTTCATCTTCGTGAAGCTGTCGACGATCTTGATGTTCTGGCTGGCGGGGTAGCTGGCGATGCCCTCCATCTCGACGATGTTCAAGTCCTTTCCGACGCCGACGACGATGGTGTGGATACCGGCGATGCGAGACTCGATAGCCTCCGGGATTGTTCGATCGGCCTGCACGTTCGCTTCTCCATCGGTGAACAGGACGAGAAAGTTGGGCGCGTCTTGTCGGTCACCCTTGCTCTCGACAAACAGTTCGTCGCGAGCCATCTTCAGTGCGCTGGCGATGTTTGTTCTTCCTCCCGTGTAGGGAATAACGCGCAGGGACTGTGGGCACACGGAGATGTGTGGTGAAAGAGGAATCTTTCATAAACAGGCACGGCAGTGGGAAAGGTCGTGCACATAATTGTCAAGCAGGTATAAAACAGCTGAATTAGATACTGTGACATCACATAGAATTAACTTATTACCGACACTAATGTAAATGTTATGAAATTGTATCTGGCTGGTTTATACATTCTTTCGCTATGCTTAATGCCAAATATAAATTACATCGTAACTAACATTTCATGTTGATTTTGCTTCCTCCGAATTTTACAGCCGTTTATAGAGCCTACTGGTAAATATAACTGTTGTTTTTACTGCACGCACGTCCTCTTGATAGGTCGTAAGTTGTTTGTTTTACATTAATGCATGCCTTTTATTTTTACGTTGAAGAGCAGTATATTATGATTTGTTATGCTGCTCCTGGTTTCAAAATCACGTTGATCGGGTTACTGGAAACAGTATGTTCTGACTTTGCCGACTGGTGGCGCCACTTACCTGTACGATATCTTGACGCGAGCTGCGCTCGTTCAGGCGGAACTGCAGAGTGGCACTGTCGGAGAAGATGAGTGCGCCAACACGGACCTTATCGTTGTAAACCTCCATGTTCTCGACGATAGACACCAAAAACTCGCGCACTTGATCGAAGCGCTCCTGGCGGATACTGCCAGAAACATCGATGGCGAAGACGATATCAGCAGCTCCTTGGCACTCTGCGCAAGGCAAGTTGACCCGTTGATAAACCGACATACACATTTCCCTAGTGGATAATTATGTAACTACAGACATGTGTATTCTAGTCTCAGTTACCTTTGGCAAACTTGGTTAGGCATCAGATGTTATGCAGTGTCAATCATCTTGAATTTGCAGTATAAGCGAAATAATTGGCTGTGTGGAGCTGAGAAGATTAGCATAAGAAAGGTAAAATAAACAACTAATTTCAGCGTGAAACGCTAAAAATGTTCTTGAAATGATCACATTAACGACCGCTGACGCAGTATGTTATATTTATAAACAACCCGATACAATATACTTCGTCTGGAAACCGGTAAACCAATGCCCTATAGCAAATGGATCCATAATATGGTGCGATTTCGCACACTATTAACCGTTCAATGTCAGTAGAGTTGAAGTGGCGTTTGCCTACGACCTGTTTCGTCGCAAATGCCCCATTAGCATCTAGATGTCTGATAGCTGTAGAGATCTTAGATAGATCTCCTGTAGATCATAATTTTATTGTTGAACAACAATCGTGTTTCATGTAAAGTGTTGTCGTGTACGTCACTAACACAGCGTACGTCACTAACACAGCGTCATCTCGTGCAAAATCGTTAAAATGTTAGACGCTGTGGGTTAAACCACCCTCATTGTTGACAACCAGATCAGCGTCAGTGAAGATGATCATTCTTTCACACCCCAGTCCCAGAACCCAAGAGTCACTGCTAGCAGTCTCCTCGACATAGTACTCACTTCGCTCGCAGTTATTGCCGGTGGCATCCAGTGGGCACTCACAACTGTAGCCGTTCCTCAGCAAGTGGCAGGTACCGCCATTACGGCACGGGTTGGAGTTACACAGCGGCGCTAAAACGGGAAACCAACGTTAGAGATGGGGTCAGTCCAAAATCATATATGTGTGTATTTTGTATTGCCTTCATCATTTTTATTAAACCAAAACGCACTGGTGTATTAATTTGTTTGCGTTTATCATGCAATAACAGTGTTTACGGATATGATACTACTATCAAATATGGCTAGTCTGTGTGTGTGTGTGTGTGTGTGTGTGTGTGTGTGTGTGTGTGCGCGCGCACACACCGGCGTGCGTGTGTGCGTGCGTGCTCGTCCGTGTGTATGTGAAGGGTGTGTGCGCGTGCGCGCGTGTATATACATGTTTGTGCGTGCGTGCGTACGTGTGTGCGCGTGCGCATGCGTGTGTTTCAATGTCAACCAGCGGTCAAAACTTACTCTTGCAGATGGAGGCGCGCACTTTATCGAGGAGCGAGTTGAGGTTGTCGAAGCTGGAGGCGATGAGGATGTTGTTGTCGACCGGGTCACTGGCGATGGCCCGCAGCTCAGAGTTGTCAATATTTCCACCGACGCCGATAGCCACCAGGTCAATGTTCTGGCGCCGGACAGCGATGGCCTCTGACCATGTGTCACGTGGTGAGTTCGAGCGGCCGTCGGTTATGACAATACCCACGTTTGGGATGTTGATTTGATCTCCTGTTCGGTCAAGCGGAACGGAATGCATAAGGTTAAGTACTAATCATAAAAAAAAATACATGTAACAGTTTATTTAATATTAGCTAATGTAGTAGGTTGGTGAATCCGGCTCGGAATATTTGGAATGAACTAAACTTGTTTGCTCAAAACAGTGCTGACCGGAAAAGACTTGTTGGCGCCTCATGTTCCAGTTGGAACGAAGAGGATTGAGCACAAGTGAGTGAATGAGTTATGTAGTAGGACTGATCTCAGGAATGTACTGCGATTGGCGAGAAATGTCCGGATGACGGGTGGAAGTGGAAGAAGTGGAAGACCAACATTATTGGAATGCTTTCTTTGGGATATTTGACTGACGTTCTCCTGAAGATCATTATTCATGTGCAGCGAATATGTACTATAATTATATATGTGGATAAAGAAGAGCTACCTACCATTCTCACTGGTAAACATGGTGTTTCGCATGACCTGAAGGGCTCGCGCCGTGTTGGTGGTCCCGTCCATGAAGTAGGGGATGGTCATCTCATTGAGCAGCAGAGAGCGATCTTTGTAGTCTTTTAGGTTGAAGTAGACCTGCAATCAATCAAACTGTTGTTATTTCGCACAAAGCTATTGGTGCTTTTGACGCATTTTGTGAGTCTTACGCAAGCATGCATTTCGTACAAACCGGACTGTACAGCCTACATCGCTCTCATCAACAGATTTGACTCGGGTAGTTCATCGACCTCGCGGGATGTGCAAAGATGGTACGTACTCATGTATTATATATGGCTGAAACAGTGATATACCATCGGGTATTCAACGTTTTATGTATAGTATGTATTTTATGTATTATTTGGGTTTATTTTTGTATTGTGCATAATTTGGGCATAATTATATTCGTCTTTGTTACATTTATATCTACACAAAAGTTTAATTTAATGTTACTAATATAATATAGTTACAAATGGATTTATCCCATATATGTGAATCCGATATTCTTTTTAAATGTATTGCTATTTTTCATTTATTGTAAAGCGTTTTTGGCATGCACCTATGTAACCAAAATTAGAATCAATATTTCACTAACACAGACGTAAATGCAGATGTCAACGAATTCAAATCTCCGTGTTGTCCGTGTGGGGAATCTGCACATTATATTTAAAAATCAGGCTATTTCAAGAAAGAGAAACGTCATTCTGACGACGAGCACGCAAAGCATAAGTCAGTCGTCAGACAGCACTGCCGTCGCATTAGACTTTAAAATCGCGACGTCTGACGTACCTGTTCGTTGTCCGAGAACGTCTCGAGTCCAACACGCACTCTCGAGTCGACTGGAAGATCAAGAACGACATTCTTTGCGAAATCGACAACCTTCTTGAAGTTCTTGTTTGTGATACTGCCGGAGGCATCCAATGCGAAGACGACGTCACTTGGCTCCATGCAATCTGAAATAATAATTATTGCTACTTTTATTGTTGTGTTTTATTGTCCAGAGAAAGTTTTCTTCATTGCGATTGGTTTATCATTTGAATGGAATTCATAACATGTAGTTTGAACCGTCATATATACGTCCAGAGTTACACTATATAATGTTACGCAATGTAATGTTCTTTTGTAAGATCCACCTCTCGCTGCATATCGATTTTTTTAAGATGTAAACTGAATAATTACACAACAATTTTCCTGTCAATACATATTGCATTTCCAATGTAATGTTTCACTCTGTGAAATAATTGCATCACCATCCCTCGGGCGTAGATCTGGTCAGTGACTCGCTGGTTTACAAACGGCACAGTTTGCGCGACGACAAAGGCACTCACGGTACTGGCAGTTGACGCCTCCGTAGTTGTCTGGACAGTGGCACATGTAGATGCCGTCCACGTGGTTCTTGCACGTGCCGCCGTTCTGGCAAGGGTTGCTGAAGCACGGAGTGGGTTCTGTAACATAGCGGGGTTTGACGTTAGGAACAGTCCAAAACAACATTTGTCTAGATCACTAACAATTACTACAGTAAGTGGTGTCTGCACAATCACCATGATTATTGTCTTCAACATAACTGATATTTGTGCCCCAAAATCCGGAGCTATCGACCCATCACTTTAAAATCGTCTGAAACTACAGTTACCTTCCGCAAAAACGGGGTAGTTTGTTTGACGACCGAAATTTAACAAGATGTAAAAAATAAAAAAAAAATTGCCATCCAAAGCAAAGGCCCAGATGGCAAATGGACAAGGAAGCCATTGGCTTGTCGAGAGTCCAATATTTTTATCTATGTGTAAACCGCCCTCTTGATATATGTGTCAATCTCGTTTTTAAGCACATTTACGCTGCTAGCAGTTACACAATCTCTAGATAATTTGTTCCATTCATTGCTTGTCCTCTGTGAGAACAAGTATTTCCTGATATCCAATCTGCACTGAACCTTTACTAATGTTACCTCATGTCCTGTAGTTCTGTTATGTTTCTTGAGTTATAAAAAAATAATTCTATCAATATTTTCATACCCATTCAATATCTTAGAAATTTCGATTTACTCTCCTCTTAACCGCCTTGTCTCTAAAGTTGTTAAACCATATTCTTTGAGTCGTTCTTCACAACTAAGGTCTCTCAGTTCTGGAGTACTCTTAGTTGCTCTTCTCTGGATTATTTTAAGCGTATCTATATCTTTCTTACGATATTGTCTCCAAGCTTGTATACCGTACTCTAAATGAGGCCTAACATTTGCTTTACACAGTAATAATTATATTGTTTCCTTTTATGTTATATTTCTCCAAATCAACCCAATAATTTTATTACCCTTTGAAGCTGCAATGCCACACTGCTCTGAAACTTTCATGTCAGAACATATGGTAACTCCTAAATCCTTTCCTTTTACAGTAAAACTTAGAACAGTATATCTCCTTTTATAGTTTACATCCACGTTCCGGTGTCCTGCATATAGGCATTTACATTTCCCAAATTTGAACAACATCTGCCATTTCTCAGACCATTTAACTAATTTGTCTATATCGTTTTGTAAACGTTGTTTATAACCATCATTGTTAACCCTTCTAAACACTTGAGTCATCCGCAAATGTCAGTACGTTGCTTGTTATATTATCGTCCAAGTCATTGAGATATATATATATATATATATATATATATATATATATATATATATATATATATATATATATATATATATATATATATATATATATATATATATATATATATATATATATATATATATATGACTAATCGATTGAATATAACAATGGCTGACTGAAAGAAGACAACGTGTAGAAGGGGAAGTTTCAAATTGGAAATCAGTTTTGAGTGGGGTACCACAAGGATCAGTATTTGGACCTTTATTATTCTTAATACATGTCCTCCCCATCTACTACAACACGTTGTCTTCTTTCAGTCAGCCATTGTTCTATCCAGTCGATTATGCCACCCCGATATCAAGGGGTTTTAATTTAAGTAGACATCTTTGATGTGGTACTTTGTCAAGAGGTTTCTGAAAAACTAAGTATATAATAGATACTGGTGATCCCTCGTCTATCCACTTAGTGATTTCTTTAAAAAAAGCATAACATATTTGTTAAACATGACCTCGCGAAGCGTCTACGATGAATAGCATAACATAAAAACGCACATATGCTAGCACGATCATATAAAGATTATTAGTATTATCTCATCATCAACATTATCTCAATCATTGGTCACAGTAATGAAGAAAGTGACGTACTTCCACACATGTAGGAGACGAACGCGTCGCTGTTGTTTCTCAAGTTGTCGTAGCTACTGATGTACATGACATTGCGGCTGTCCGGGTGGCTGGCGATCGACTCGAGCTCGTACTTGTTCAGCCAGTTACCGACGCCGACTGCTAGCACGTGCACTCCCTTGGCCTTCAGTCTCAGCCCCTGCGTCACGGTCGCCTTGCGGTCGTTGGAACCTCCGTCGGTGAGGATGATAACGAGGTCGGCGACGTCACGGCGGTCGCCGTTAGCGGGCGTGTACATCGTGTCGGTGACGTAGCGAAGGGCGGAGGCGGTGTTGGTTGTGCCGTAAGTGTATCGTGTGTCCATGATGGCCTGCTTCACGTCGGCGCTGCAATAGGTTAAGCGTTCTTCTATGTAGGACAATACACCGATTTCACGGACACTCCCCGTTACATTTAGGTACTGTTATTTATACGCTGCAATAGGTTAAGCGTTCCTCTATGTAGGAAAATATACCGATTTCACGGACACTACACTTTACATTTACCTACTGCTATTTATACGCTGCAATATGTTAACCGTTCTTCTGTGTAGGACAATATACCGATTTCACGGACACTACACGTTACATTTAGCTACTGTTATTTATACGCTGCAATATGTCAAGCGTTCTTCTATGTAGGACAATGTACCGATTTCACGGACACTACACGTTACATTTAGCTACTCTTATTTATACGCTGCAATATATTAAGCGTTCTTCTATGTAAGACAATATACCGATTTCATGGACACTACACGTTACATTTAGCTACTGTTATTTATACGCTGCAATATGTTAAGCGTTCTTCTATGTAGGAAAATATACCGATTTCACGGACACTACACGTTACATTTAGCTACTGTTATTTATACGCTGCAATACGTTAAGCGTTCTTCTATGTAGGACAATATACCGATTTCACGGACACTACACATTACATTTAGCTACTGTTATTTATACGCTGCAATATGTTAAGCGTTCCTCTATGTAGGACAATGTACCGATTTCACGGACACTACACGTTACATTTACCTACTGCTATTTATAGGCTGCAATATGTTAACCGTTCTTCTGTGTAGGACAATATACCGATTTCACGGACACTACACGTTACATTTAGCTACTGTTATTTATACGTTGCAATATATTAAGCGTTCTTCTATGTAAGGCAATATACCGATTTCACGGACACTACACGTTACATTTAGCTACTGTTATTTATACGCTGCAATATATTAAGCGTTCTTCTATGTAGGAAAATATACCGATTTCACGGACACTACACGGTACATTTAGCTACTGTTATTTATACGCTGCAATATGTTAAGCGTTCTTCTATGTAGGACAATATACCAATTTCACGGACACTTCATGTTACATTTATCTACTGTTATTTATACGCTGCAATGTGTTAAGCGTTCTTCTATGTAGGACAATATACCAATTTCACGGACACTACACGGTTACATTTAGCTACTGTTATTTACCGTCGTGATTCTAAATTGTTCTAATTAATTAATTTATTTATATGCTTATCTGATGTTAGTTAAGGATTAATTGTTTTTATTCATTTATCTATATATTTAGCTATGCATTCATCAATTTTTAATATTTACATTTGTGATTTTACAATTATTTCAAATAGTTCATATTATTTATTTATGTATTATATTTTATGAGATATTGCTTAGCGACACAGAACAATTATTTGGATGAAACGCTAGGTAAGACATCATCATCATCATTACCATCATTATGAACATCATCATCCATCCATCATTATCATCATTACGAACATCATTCATCATCATCATTATTGTAATTATGAAAATCATCATCAATTCATCGTTACCTTCATTATGAACATCATCCATCATCATCATTATGAATGTCTTCATTCATTTATCGTTGTTATCATTATGAACATCATCATTATCATCACTAAGAACTTAGAGCAACGACATGGCGAATGTCTATCTCAAGCAAGTGCGCCATGGCAGCTAAACTAAAACTGTCATGATGTTACAATATGTTTTGTGAAAGCAACGGTAATGTTAACTTACTACTGCAGAATGCACCATGTCGTCTAAGGAAGCCACCGTGGTTGTAGTAATGAATTCCAGGTCGAATCCATTAATTTTGTTAATCCTCATGAAAGTTGCCCATTTGGTTCCATCGAATGGATGGATGAATTATACCGACAGACGACGTCAGATGGGCCCGGTATAAACCTGACGGTGTGTATGCTAACTGAATGATTTGTAATATGTTTTTTTTATAATATGAAAGATTTCGATTGTCCCATTTTCGTATGTAAATCTTTTCTTCGTTAGTCTTGATGAATAGTATTAGTCAACTGTCTTGAGAGAAATTTGTTTTATTTGTTAGGCTTTGATAGTTATAATTATACCCATTAGGCTAAGACGGGAGAGATAAACCACACACTTGCACCCACCTGCTAGAGAACTTGTTCAGCTGGAAACGCAGTCTGACGTCATTTCCGAAAGTCACGAGACCGACACGCGTGCGTCCTGAGTTGACGTTCAGCTGATCGATGGTGTCAGCGAGGAATGCCTTCGCCTTGACGAAGTTGTTTTGGCGGATGCTACCAGAAGCGTCGAGCACAATCACGATGTCCATTCGCTGTCGGCAGGCTGCGATAAAGACCACTTGTGCGTGCTCATCATCATTTACTTGTTTTCAACATTGTTACATTTTCACATGCAATACAATATTGGGAAAGGAGGAAGCTGAAGCTATGCAATTTATAATTAATATATTATGAAACGCAACACGACCGCGGTTTACAAAACATCACGTGTGGTCTGTCGGAATTGGTCCAGGAAAATAGACCCCAACGAACGAGTGTTTCTTCGTGTAACACCCCCTTCCCATTACCAACACGCTACTTGGTTGTTTATAACTTCAGGAATCGGGTAACTCCGACGACATCATGCTGTTTAACACCGAGGAGTGCTTGTTCTAAGACCTTTCCTGTAGGCGTATTTGTCGCGTATACTCACATAGTTAATATGCAAATATTTAAACTATTTTACTTGATATTTATGTAATTTTTGCTGGTATTGCATGTATAAAATCTACTTAATTGACGCATGCCTGATGCTGAGACAGTGTATCGTTGTCTTAATTTACTATGTTATGTGCATTGAGGCAACTTACTCAATATTTGCTCACAACGGTAAATTAACAAATAGCTGTCCAATCATATCGGTAACATTGTATTGCTCAGCCGGCTTGAAAACAACACGATACAGAAGTTACTATCCAAAACTGGCGGGATCGATGTAAACAGTGAGCGCAACTACTAATGACTACGTACTCGGGTCAGGAGCCGGTGCCGTCGTCGTCTTCGCTGTCGTCGTCGTCGTCTTCGCTGTCGTCGTCGTCGTCTTCGCTGTCGTCGTCGTCGTCGTCGTCGTTGTCGTCGTCGTGGTGGGACAAGCGGATCTGATGATGCCATGGAGGAAGGACTTGAGCTTGTTGAAGTCGGGACTCGTGAAGTAATCCTGGTCCCTGGCGCGGGGCGGAGAAGACATGTCTCGCAGGAGGTTCTCGCTGATCTGCCGTGTCACACCGATGGAGATGATCCGGACACCGGAGTCTCGGAGCTCGGCAGCCGCTCGTAATGCAGACGCACTGCCGTCCGTCGGCTTGCCATCAGTCAGGATGATGGCGACGTTCGGCACGCCAGCACGATCTCCCGGGGCGCCCTGTCCAAACATCCTCGTCCGTGCTAGGTAGAGCGCATACGACGTGTTGGTGGTCTGATCGAGGAACGGCAGTTGACCAATGGCATTTAGCAGTTCCGCTTCCCTCTGGTATCTGAGTCGAGATGATACAGCTTACAAGATACATTCGACTGTATGAACAGCGCTCCGGCGAACACAGTACAGCAAAATGAATCACAACATCAAAATTTACAATTTGTATAGATATTAAGCAGTGGACTCACATATTAATCGCGGATAACACAATCAGCCGCTTAATATAATAAAAATTAATACATTCGCTTTGACGGAATTGTTCCGCTGTATTAAAATGCGCCGCCTTAAGTAAATCAGCCTGCTCGGGCCCGAAATGATTCTATTGAGCGGAGTCCATTGCATTTGTGCTTTATTTTATTTTATTCTATTCTATTCCACTTCACAAAAGTTCTGTTGAGTGGATATAATTTATTCGCCGCTTAAAGTTCTTATATTTATATATGAAAATTCGTATGCTAACAATGATATCACTAGTAGCCGTGACTCACAAGGGATGGTATTTAGGGATAATATGTATTGGACCATTTCGCGAAAACAGTTGGCATGGCATCACACCAAACGTTTGATCTTTGGTCCAACGGAAGAACATCAGGGAACGGACGACCCCCGACCCCCTTGACTATTGGCCTGAGTAGCAGTGGTAGTAGGGCTTTTATTCTGTTTGATAAAAATGTGTTAACGTCAGATAAAAACGGCATATTCCTTTGCATCACTTACGTGTCCAACTGCCATTTGACCTCGGCGTAGGAGCCGAAGAGGATCAAGCCGACGCGAGATTGCGTCTCCTCGATCTTCAGGTGCTGCACGATGTTCTGAAGGAAGGATCTGACCGACCTCCAGTTGTCACACTCATTACCCTTGTCGTAACAAATGCTGCCGGAACTGTCTACCAGGAAGGCGAAATCAACCAGGCAATCGGTGGCTGTGACAGAAGAGGGCAAATTGGGTATAACGTTTGCAGTACAAAATTAGATAAAACAGTTGTTTGTGGATTTATCGATTATTTTGTCATATCTCAAAAGGTGTTATAACAAAATAATCGTCGATCAATTCACAAACAACTGTTTTCTCAAAAGTTGTTTTTGTTAAACGTACACAACAACATGCAATGTTTACACACGTTACAACGGAATAAGCAATGGAAGTACCAACTACATAAGCGGAAGTAACAATGACAGCACCAGAAGTATCAGCGACAACACTGAAAGTACCAGCGATAGCACTTAGCAAACCCAACATCAACGGCAATTTGTTATTTGTCAATTCTCAGCAAAATCCTTATATCCGGTTATTCACTGCTAACGTCACTAACAGCAGGCATACTTACACTGTGACTTAGCGACGGCGACCAAGGCCGCCGACGTCATCAGGAGAATAAGCATCCGGTTAGACGCCATCTTTCACTTTCTGCAACAAATAATAATCACCAATACACAATATGCTAACATGATACTTATTGCAAACTGTATCAAATAAAACAACTGAAACATCAATATAACGTAATTTATAATCAGTTCAGAAAAGGACACTATGAGGTACCATGTCTATTTTCCTTGCTCGTTTGCGTGGGGTTTCGCCAACCAACGTCATTATGTCAAAGATATCGTACATGGAAGTGTTGTGCGATTCATGCAAGCCCTTTGCATACATTCCCGTATCGCCATGAGAACTAATGTGTAGTTACACAACGTGGGATGCCTGGCTAGAACAACAACCGTCGTTTGCTGTTTTCTGTTTTGTAGAAATGACGCTTTCTATAGACCAGTTGACTTTTAAAGACTCAAATATTAAAACAACAAATGAAACAGATTGCTGCTATCAATAAAAAATATGAGTTGTGATTGAAACTAGTTGTCTGCTACCATACGTTTAGTGTTGCAGAGAACAATACATGAATGGAACACACTATTTATTGGTTGTGTAATGCTAGCAGCGTGAATATGTTAAACACATAATTGACAAACATTTTAATGAACAGTTTAATATTCACATATATTATTGCCTAGATATGTATGATTGTTCACAAAATGGTTCTGAAACGTAACGAGCGGAACATCGACATTCAATTAAACAAGACGGCGTATATTGCAATAAGAGGAGAGCAATGCTTTCTGGTTTGGGTTGGATATATCTAAAATAACAGTTCAATATCAGTTCATTTTGGACTGACAACACCTGACCAGTTCGTTTCAGTATGAAAGCTGTCCCACAGATGCTGGTTAACGAGAATGATTCATCGACACGGGTTAAACGTCGTCGAGACATCTCCCGATTAAAGACCAGACTCTTGTCGACGCCGCATTCGCGTCATATCGATGTGAGAAAAAAACAAAAAAGGAGTCGCCAGGGTCCAGCTAGAAAGAACCGGTTACAACTGTAGATTGTGCTTTTGGTGGTATTCAATTTGTGGTATAATTGCGTTTCCTGTAATGGAGATTCCCCAGAGCGTGTGTAACGGCGTTGTAACAGTATATCTCTCCCCTCTGGATAGTTCCCCCAGTGCCTTGAGAAGAAAGCTGTTTTTGAGGCAGCCGACTATGATTAACTCAGTGCATTGAGAAAAGAGCTGCGTGTTTTGTTGCTGAGGTGGCCAATCATGATTTACTCATTGCCATGATTAACCCAGGAACCACTTCATATCATTCGTTCATTCGTAAACTTGTACTGAATATAAACACACACAATTTTCTTGCAGAATAAAATATGGTAGATATTATTCTGATTCACATTTGCTAATTATATACTTTCTTGCACATTTATAAAGGGGGGCAACTATATCCAGAGTGGGGGACGATGTCCAGGAGAGAAGATATCCTATTACACCAGCATGCATGTGTGGTCTAGAGACAGTGACACTGACAGGGCAGCAGCAACATAAGCTACATGTTCGTCAGTACAACATGGTCAGGAGAATCACAGGAGCAAACATGGCGGATAGAAGGATGATGAAAACTTGATGAAAGATATTTAACAAGATTTAACAAGGTTTAACAAGATTGCCATCCAAGGCAAAGGCCCAGATGGCAAGTGGATAAGGAAGCCATTGGCTTATCGAGAGTCCAACATTTTTAATCTATGTGTAATTACTCCTGAGATATGTGTTAAACTTTTTTTTAAACATATTCACGCTGCTAGCAATTATACAATCTGTAGATTTTTTTTCCATTCATTGATTGTCCTCTGTACAATGGAACACCTCCTGCAAGATTGTACTATACACCAAAACGAGAGGAAGGCAGAAACACCAGCGAAAAAAGATCTATGGCCTGCTGGAGGATCTGCAGCGCACCTGTCTGAGTCCCTGTCTGAGCGTTCGACGAAGAAGAAGAAGAGTGTCCTTTGTGAGTAGGAGTACTTCCTGATATCCAATCTGCACTGATCATTTACTAATGTTACCCCATGTCCTCTAGTTCTGTTATCTTTCTTGAGTAAGAAAAATTATTTCTATCGATATTTTCGTACCCATTCAGTATCTTAAAAACTTCAATTTGGTCTCCTTTTAACCGCCTTGCCTCAAGGGTTGTTAAACCATGTTCTTTCGGTCGTTCTTCATAACTAAAGTCTTTCAGTTCTGGAATCATTTCAGTTGCTCTCCTCTGTATTCTTTCAAGCGTATCTATATCCTTCTTATGATATGGTCTCCAAGCTTGTGTACAGTATTCCTAAATATTGCTTTATACAATTAGCCTTTTCTACTTGTATGTTATATTTCTCCTAATCAACCCAAGAATTTGATTGCCCTTTGAAGCTGCTATACCACACTGCTCTGAAACCCTCACATCAGCGCTTAATTTAACTCCTAAGTCCTTTCCTTTTACATTAGTACCCAGAACAGTATCTCCCATTTTATTGTTTACATCCAAGTTCCCATGTCCTGTTTGTAAGTATTTACATTTCCCAAAATTTAAAAACATCTGCCATTTCTCAGACCATTTCACTAATCTGTCTAGATCGTTTTGTAAATGTTGTTTATCACCATCATTGTTAACCCTTCTAAACACTTTTGTGTCATCCGCAAATTTCAGTACGTTGCTTGTTGTATTATCATCCAAGTCATTGATGATAATATTAAGAATAATAAAGCTCCTAATACTGATCCTTGTGGTACTCCACTCAAAACTGATTTCTAGTTTGAAACTTTCCCATCTATCTACTACAACACGCTGTCTTCTGTCAGTCAGCCATTGTTTTATTCAGTCGATTATGCCGTCCCCGATACCATGGGCTTCTAATTTAAGTAGTAATCTTTGATGTGGCACTTTGTCAAAAGGTTTCTGAAAATATAAGTATATAATATATATTGGTGATCCCTCGTCTTGCCACTTAGTTCTTCCAATAAGCATAACATATTTGTTTAGCATGACCTCGCTTTTAGGAATCCATGTTGAAATGGATTTATTAATTTATGCCTAACAAGAAAGTCCACCATATGGTCTTTGATTAATCTTTCAAACAACTTACAAATCACTGATATTAAACTCACCGGTCTGTAATTCTCTTACTTATTTCTCGAACCCTTTTTAAATAATGGTATAATGTTTGATTCTTTCCATTCAAAAGGAACCTCTCCTTCTTTTAATGACAAGTTGAACACTCTTGCAAGTGGTATACTAATTTGTTCTACTATTCCCATTAGCAGTTGTGGATGAATTCCATCCACTCCAGGTGATTTATTGTCCTTCGTTGCCTTTAATTAACTGCCCTAAATAGTCCGATTTACCTTCCTGAAATTTAGCATCTGGAACTAGTAATGAATTAATATCATCTCTGGTAAACACTGAACTGAAGTAATCATTTAAGTCTTCGGCCAATAAAAAACCTTGTGATATTATATTTCCAGCAGTGTCTTCTAGTGGTCCAACTTTGTCTCGTACGTTTTGTTTACTCCTGATATATGCATGAAGGCTCTTGCTGTCATTTTTTATGTTATATGCTAATTTTTTTCATAGCGTCTTTTAGATTGTCTAATTTCATTCGTAGTTGCATTAAGTGCCTCTTTGTAATTTGCGTAGTCTTCATCCTTTCTGGTGCACCTATAAACTCTCCACAAAGTTTGCTTGTGCACTTGTTTTACTAATAGCTTCTTTTGACAAATGTTTTTTCTATATCGTTTTCCTTGTTTTTTTCATCGGAACAAATTTATCAATGTGCCAACATTCAATTGCGGTCTTGGGAAGCAGTTCAACTTAACTGGAAGAATAATAAGAAATCGGATGACAGGCAATCACGGGGGAGTATAGTATATCACATATAACTGACAAATGTGTGACATTGGTAACACGAGAAGTATGTCAAAAGAAATCACTTAACGGGTCAACCTGGCGGATGAAATGAGATATTTTAAAAGTTGACGACGGTTATTAGGACCTACAAAGGTCACCTACATTGACCGGTTAGTTATTGTTGATACCATACAGAATCTGGCAGTCCCACAGATTTATGCACATTCTCAGACATACTCATTCACAACATTCTTAGGATATCGAAACTCCATCCTCCATCGATTATGGCCATCTCGAATCAGGTTCATTGTCATAGGCTGTTCAAATATGTAGCGTGTGAATGTGTAAGTATTTTACTGGGTGTGAATGTGTAAGTAATATGTAGTGTGTGAATGGGTAAGTATTATGTAGTGTGTGAATGTGTAAGTATTATGTAGTGTGTGAACGTGTAAGTATCATGTAGGGTGTGAATGTGTAATTATTATGTAATGTGTGAATGTGTACGTATTATGTAGTGTGTGAATGTGCAAGTATTATGTAGTGTGTGAACGCGTAAGTATTATGTAGGGTGTGAATGGGTAAATAGTATGTAGTGTGTGAATGTGTAAGTATTATGTTGTGTGTGAATGTGTAAGTATTATGTAGTGTGTGAACGTGTAAGTATTATGTAGGATGTGAATGGGTAAGTATTATGTAGTGTGTGAATGTGTAAGTATTATGTAGTGTGTGAATGTGTAAGTATTATGTAGTGTGTGAATGTGTAAGTATTATGTAGTGTGTGAACGTGTAAGTATTATGTAGTGTGTGAACGTGTAAGTATTATGTAGTGTGTGAATGTGTAAGTATTATGTAGTGTGTGAACGTGTAAGTATTATGTAGTGTGTGAATGTGTAAGTATTATGCGCAGCTGGGTTAATAAAAGGGTGGGTACATTTGTTAAAATCATCGAAAGAAATTACATTGATCGTTATATCGGGTAACTTGCGAAATTGTGAATAGTCTTTATGTCATAGCATATAGAACCGGTCCATTTTTTCATTTTCCCGATGATATCTGACCAGACACAGTCAACAATAATGTAATAGTTTATCCGATGACGTCATTTCCATCATTCCCAATGTTCAGCCTCATCAAACGTTTTACTCCAGCATCTTCGTCTGCAAGTTTGGTAAGTATTATGATAGTGTTAATTCTTGTTTCTGTAATTTTGCTATACCAACTTATTGTTCGCAGTATGTTATAGCGTCACTTCCATACTAATAAATGTCAGACCATAGTTTCCATTTAGAATTTCAATACATCTGCAAGGTACTTGTCACTAGTGCAACAAATCCATGCGTGCTATCTACCATCGTATAGTAAAAAATGAAAAACAAAACAACCAGTCATAATCCAACTACGGGGCCCGCCTTATGCTGGCCTGATCTAATGTGTTTTGCCTGGGGGTAGACGTGGGTGTTTCTACAATAGGACATGCTACGTGACAGATATGAACGGGCAGATAGCATTCAATCGGTGACCTCTGCCGATGCACCCTCGATCGTGAATTCATTAGAATCATAGCGTTTTCTGCCCGGAGCAAGGTATGTGTGCGATTATGAACACAAATGATAAAAAACGGGTGCGTCGTTGTTCTTTGATGTTACATTCAATGAGACCATTTCAGTACGACAATTATAGAACATGCTGGTGACTCATTGGTGACTCACTGCCAACACAACGCAACAAACACATTCTGATTTCGTCACCCGGCGGCCTCGGTGCAGGCTCCAGTTCATACGGCCGTGTAAAAGAACACTGGTCGTTCAACTGTGCACATACGCACTTGACGCGTCGCTGATAGGTCAGTGTTAACCGGCGATACACTGTCGTCACATCCAGAGGTCCTAGTTAACTACATTCCACTTGCGCTGTGCAGACATATTATTATATTAAGCGCCTGCTGTGTTGGCCTAAATGACGGAGGCAGGATTTTATGCCTGCATCACAGACACACTCAGTTACTGACACATATAGATAGGGACGCACGCAAGCATGCACGCACGTACGCACGCACGCACGAACGAAAGCATGCAGGCACACTCACTAGTACACACGTACACGCACACACATGCACGCACGCTCGCACACACGTACACGCGCACACAGGTACACACACACGCACGCACGCACGCACATACACACGCACATACACTCGCACGTACACACGTACATTCACGTACACACACGCACACACATACGCACGTACATGCGCACGCACGCACACGACCATTTAGTTGACAAAACGTCACAACCCATGAACCTCCGCCCCCCATAAAATAATCCCCTTCAATGTGGTGATCAATGCGATCATTTTGTAATTGAGATACGTCGTAGTGGTATATGGACGAACGCATTACAAACAGGGGCATACAGAGAGCTATAGCCAAAGTGGAGAATGGAAAGTCTGAATAGCTCTATGAAACGGCACTAAATTCAAATCACGTCCTTGCCATTGTCACGCAACCGGCTTCACTGGGAGTCGTGAATGACACCTTCTATTTCAACGCAGCGACATTTGAGGCGCGCGGGCGCAAGTTATATAGTTTGTTGTTGTGCCGCCAGCGGGCATTGTCGTAGACGTTAGCTCATTATCTGTCGTACAGTACCCGGGTTTTTCACACTAATGAACAAAATTAACATCCAACACCGCAGCAAATATAATGTATCCTAAGAGATTGCACACAAGTACATTTTGCCATCTACGAAGAGAAACGACTAACTTATATTTATTTTTAAAATATATTATTCCCAAATGTCTCAGTTTAGCACTAATTAATTAGAATCGCCCGAAGAATAGTGTTGTTCTTGTTTGTTTGTTTACTTGTTTGCGTGTGTGCGTCAGTGCAAACCAATGTTTCAGAAAAATACTGGTCAACATATGCAACGAACTAATGCTAGTCTAAACTTAGTATATCGTACACGACGCGTCGCACCTGTTGTTAAGTTCAATGACACAGTAGGATGGAAAACAATGACATAATGCCGTTTGCACCCAACCGTGCTACGTCGAATAATGTCCAGCACTGTACGAACTGTTCGTCCAACACTACCGGACCTCACTGCAATCACGTTTCTTGTTTTCCTGCTCGGTTTTGACATTAATATAAGCTTGTTGCTATACTGGAACGAATGTCAACACATTCAAAATTCACGCCGTAGTCATCTACGGAGAACCGTCCTCCATTTGTCGGTAGGTGATTGCAGTAAGGTAGTTAAATTACAAAAGAAAGTTTCATATCCGAATCGCTGACTACAATATTCCAATAGTTGTTTTCCGGTTTTGTTTAAAATACGGTGATTTGTTTAGCAAGCGGTCTCTTGAGCTACCGTCGTACAACGAATACACTATTTGTTTCAGTAAACTTGTTAGAAACAACACATCACACGACTAGCTGTGACGAGGGAAGGACATAGCTGCTTAACTTTCAAATAACGAGCGAGAACGAGCACCTGCTCATGTTCAATTTACACTGTTCTTTTACTATTACTCAGCAAGGGTGTCGTTGATCAGATTCAAAAACAGGTCAACCGTCGACCACAATCACGTTAACAATCTAGGGAATCTGTGGAACCAGATCATTGTCGATGTGTGTTTTGTCGAAGCGACTATTTCACGTTGCAACAAAGAAAGAACAGTGCTTGGAACCCACGCGTGAGAACATAATACGTCTTGAAATACATGCCACAGAGAGGGATAGACATGTATGCAAGATAACGTGCTCATGTTTAATTTATGGCAGATTATGTTTATGGCAGCGATTCTCGTTTTTGTCTGATGTGACTGTTGTTGTCGCGAAACAAGTGAGACCGTAAACTGGCGTCAAGAGATCGCTGGCTCCGGTTAGAGAAACACCTTTGCTCACAAACACGCACTCACCTGAACTAAGCGTGGTTGACTAACCACGCACATCTACAATTTGGCATACGTATTGTAGTTTTTGTCATTACCATGTTCGAATAAGGCCTGTTATTTGCTAACGCGATTATGTACAAAAGATTCATTGGAATATGGCTACGAATACCTTACATGATCCTGCCAGCCTGGAAGTGTCTTTTTGCAAAATCCTGATGGTGGTATTGTCAGTTTGGTTATTCGTACCAGGTATTCAATGTCTATTATGAGCACCCACTTAGGAGGCGAAATTACACGCACTGCTAATTCAAAGTGTGCTGTAAAAAACATATTCAATTACTAAACGATTTTTTCAACAAACAGTGGAGTTGTAATAATAAAAAGTTGACTGATACGACCAGTTGTAATACTAAACAGTTGACTGATACGACCAGATCAATAGGGACAGTGTACACGGAGGCAAAACAAGGAAAACAACCTGCGACGAAAACACATTCGTGAAACTCCAGTATTGCATTTGGAACAAGAGTGTCACAGACATGCAATCAATCAACAATCTCATTGCAGGACGGAAAACTGGCCAGCTAAACTTTTGCTAATGTCCGTCAGTAATTTGGGAAATCTACAATAACTACACCAGTAACGATGAATTACGACAATTGAATGTCTTCATCCAAGCTCTAGAAATACAAGTAGTTTGCACACTAACCTTCGTTCTACGAACTGTTTCCAATCACCTAATCCGCTCCTCTCGCCAACCCGATCAAGCTGCGTCCACGGGGTAACATGCAACAATTCACTTATCTGGCGTAACAGTGGCTGGTTTTATAACTACCGGTCGTTATTGTCAAATGGTCGTCTGACTCCCACGCATTAGCAGCGACTTTAGAGTGTTGCAACGATGTTGCAATACAGCTATTTAGGGAGTCATTCTTCCACGGTCCAGTCATTTCCCCGCGTGTCACCATGAAAAGAATTGTAGTGACTAAGATGTGTACGCGCGTGCATAGTTTCCCACAGCAGTGTCATTCTAACTAGTCGACCCTTAGTTCTTTTCTCGACTCACGGAGCGTGGGCCTGAATGTTGTGAAACACACGAATCAGTGTAACGGCTGCACCGGATACAACAGTTTGTCGAGCAGAGACTTTAGTTAGTTCACGGCGATTAACTCCGTGCATGACAAACAGTCCCCTCCCCAAGGGAACGTAGACTAGTTGTTGTGTCACAGAACCGATGTCTACTTGCATCTTGAGTCGGGCCCGTATCTAAATAAATCAACAGTTCACTTATATAGGGCCATATCACGTTAAAAACTACACACGGCGCTTTACATTAAAAACTACATAATTAAATTAAATTAAACATTATATATTTTAATTACAATAAGATGACATTAATATTTCATTAAACAAATTCACTAAAGTAAAATAATTAAATGACATTTAAATAAAACGGCATTAACATAAAAATTTAAGATAAAATAATTAAATAAATATATAAATATATAATATATATATATATATCACGTTAAAAACTACACAAGGCGCTTTACATTAAAAACTACATAATTAAATTAAATTAAACATTAGATATTTTAATTACAATAAAATGACATTAATATTTCATTAAACAAATTCACTAAAGTAAAATAATTAAATGATATTTAAATAAAACGATATTAACATAAACATTTAAGATAAAATAATTAAGTAAATATATAAATATATAATATATATATATATATATATATATATATATATATATATATATATATATATATACATATATATATATATATATATATATATATATATATATATATATATATACATATGTATATATATATATATATATATATATATATATATTTATATATATATATAAAGAAGTAAAACGGTTCTCATTTTGTAACACACGTACCTATATAGTCGACGTTTCCATAACGCTACCAAACAGTCTACGTTTCCATACTGATTTCCATTAAGATGACACAGTGTTCCATATTGCCACCGACATGTCGCTAAGCTACGAAATCAAGCATGTACTGAATGAATGCAAATAATTGTCAATAAATGTCAATTAAGGTGTATGCCGCCATAGGTATCGTAAAAGGTGAGTACCGTACCGTAACGTACCGTACTGCAAGACAATATATTATATCACACCACGCTTTACCGCACCGGACCGAATCATACAACACATACTGTGCACGTAGGTGTGTAGGCACACGTGGCGATGGTCACAGCATAGAGGAGACGGTAAATAGCAATACGTCATTTTCAGTTGACGATTGAGCACAGACAATAACACAAACTGGACACTGGTGACAGGCTAACTCGCATAGAATGACCGCATTACCTGTTGCCGTTAAATCGGCGGAGGTCAAGCGCCGCTACTGGGGCGAGGGTGTTTGAGTGAAACTTGCGAAAAGAAAGGCCTTGAATGTCAAGAACACAAAGCCGCCAAACCACCAGAAATTATTGATGTTATCTTGTCACTATTGCTTCTGTATAATCAAGATTGTATGAGGACGGTGGTCAAATGGTCGTCTGACACGCACGCATTAGCAGCGACTCTAGAGTGTTGCAACGATGTTGCAATACAGCTATTTAGGGAGTCATTCTTCCGCGGTTCAGTCATTTCCCCGCGTGTAGCCATAAAAAGAATTTCCTACGGGAGTGTCATTCTAACTAGTCTACCCATAGTTCTTTTCTCGACTCAAGGAGCGTGGGCCTGAATGTTGTGAAACACACGAATCAGTGTAACGGCTGCACCGGATACAACAGTTTGTCGAGCAGAGACTTTAGTTAGTTCACGGCGATTAACTCCGTGAATGACAAACATTCCCCGAGGGAACGTAGACTAGTTGTTGTGTCACAGAACCGATGTCTACTTGCATCTTGAGTCGGGCCCGAATCTGAATAAATAAACAGTTCACTTATATAGGGCCATATCACGTTAAAAACTACACAAGGCGTTTTACATTAAAAACTACATAATTAAATTAAATTAAACATTAGATATTTTAATTACAATAAAATGACATTAACATTTCATTAAACAAATTCACTAAAGTAAAATAATTAAATGACATTTAAATAAAACGACATTAACATAAAAATTTAAGATAAAATAATTAAATGAATATTATTTGTTATTTGTTATATATATATATATATATATATACATATATATATATATATATATATATATATATATATATATATATATATATATATATATATACATATATATATATATATATATATATATATATATATATATATATATATATATATATATATATATATATATATGTATATATATATGTATATATATATATATATATATATATATATATATATATATACATATATATATATATATGTATATATATATATATGTATATATATATATATATATATATATATATATATATATATATACATATATATATACATATATATACATATATATATACATATATATATATATATATATATATATATATATATATATATATATATATATATATATATATATATGTATAAAGAAGTAAATCGGTTCTCATTTTGTAACACACGTACCTATATTGTCGACGTTTGCATAACGCTACCAAACAGTCTACGTTTCTATACTGATTTCCATTAAGATGACACAGTGTTCCATATTGCCACCGACATGTCGCTAAGCTACGAAATCATGCATGTACTGAATGAATGCAAATAATTGTCAATAAATGTCAATGAAGGTGTATGCCGCCATAGGTATCGTACAAGGTATAATAAAAATGGACATTCCTCTGGTGAGCTGTTACGACTGCCCTGTCCTATCTCGCCGAGCTCTACCACTGCGAGGTTGCCAAAGCACCAGCTTGGAGACTGGTTGGTCTAGTGACAAGCTAAATTGTGTTGTATCATTCTATCCGTTATAGACAATGGTGGTAAGCCACCTTACGTTGGTCACACGATCCTCCTGTCAGCAAACACGCGTCACAGAAACTGAGAGTATCATCAGTCGATCCAGTCTACGAAGTAGCGCGTGATTGTCCATGTCCTAGTCCACGTGACATCTAAGTTGTTTGTCCATGTCCTAGTCCACGTGACATCTAAGTTGTTTGTCCATGTCCTAGTCCACGTGACATCTAAGTTGATTGTCCATGTCCTAGTCCACGTGACATCTATGTTGTTTGTTTTGGGTGGTAGTTTCATTCACACTTCTTAACGCAAGCGATACAACACTTCGGCACATACAATACATACATTGAGGTACTAAGTATATAAGTACATTACATGGTGTACTAGGCACATGCACACTCGCTGACATTTACGGACAACGGACCACACATTATATAGCGCGTTATTGTTGTTCTGAATTAATCACACTTTAGATTTTGTTGATGTTTCAATAATTTTATTTGGCACAGTTTACAACAAGTATCCTGTTAGCATAATTTTAACAGCTAATGCATTTACTTAGCAATGCGTCACTAGGTAATTGCACCGCAATATAATGACATAACATACATATGGGTCAGAGATCATGTAGGATTAAGGAAGAAGAAGGTTTGGTGTGTTTCGTTGTTTCATTCTGAAAATAAACTCACAACAAATAAACTCGCATTAAGAGAAGAAAGTTGGCCATCTGAAACAAAGACCAGAAGAGCAGCTTAGAAGGAGAACTACCAGGACAAAAACCGAAGAAAACAAATGGACTGGGTTGAAAACATGAAGCATTGAACAAATGGTGAACTCGAAACGTCTACGGAGACTACAAGATTTAACAAGATTTAACAAGATTGCCATCTCGAACAGCAAGTTCCAGATGGCAAGTGGACAAGGAAGCCATTGGCTTATCGAGAGTCCAACAATTTTCTCATCTTTGTGTAGCCCGCTCTTATCAGATATCTGTCAATTCTATTTTTAAACATATACACACTACTAGCATTAACACAATCATTTGGCAGTTTGTTCCATTCATTTATCACCCTCTGTGAGAAAGAGTACTTTCTCATGTCCAACCTACACTGCTCCTTAACTAATGCTGCTTTGTGTCCTCTGGTTCTACTGCCTTCTTTAAGTTTGAAGAACATATTCCTATCAACATCCTCATAACCGTTTACTATTTTAAACACTTCTATTTGGTCTCTTCTTAGTCTCCTGGTCTCTAGTGTTGTCAAACCACATTGTAATAAGCGACTTTCGTAACTAAGGTCTCTTAATTCTGGAATCATCTTAGTTGCTCTTCGTTGTATTCTTTCTAGCTTATCTATGTCTTTTTTACGATATGGCCTCCATGCTTGAATACAATATTCCAAATGTGGTATAACTATTGCTTTGTACAGGGGTACAATTAGATGTTTCTCCTTATACGTGATAGTTCTCCTAATTAGCCCTAGAATTTGATTTCCTTTCGAAGCAGCAATCCCACATTGCTCTGAAACTTCCATGTCAGCATTAAATGTTACTCCTAAATCCTTTTCTTGTGTGGTTCTACCTAGTACAGCATCCCCCATTTTATATTCCTCGTCCATATTTCCATGTCCTATGTGTATACATTTACACTTCCCAAAATTGAATAACATTTGCCATTTTTCTGACCATTTAACTAATTTTTCTAGATCATCCTGTAAACTTTGTTTATGTGTATCATTAGTAACCTTTCTGAATACTTTTGTGTCATCTGCAAATTTGAGTACTTTGCTAGATATGTCATCCTCCAAATCCTTATATATATATATATATATATATATATATATATATATATATATATATATATATATATATATATATATATATATATATATATATATATATATATATATATATATATATATTAACAACAGTATAGGGCCTAACACTGATCCCTGTGATACCCCACTCAAAACAGATTTCCAGTTTGAAATCTTACCATCTACTATTACTCTCTGTCTTCTGTGTGTAAGCCACTTTTCTATCCAGTTGATTACAATCTTTGATGTGGCACTTTATCGAAAGCTTTCTGAAAATCTAAGTAGACAACATCCACTGGTGACCCGTCATCTACCCACTTTGTAATTTCTTCTAAAAATCATAAGAGATTGGTTAGACATGACCTTGCTTTTAGGAATCCATGTTGAGATGTATTTATTAATTTATGTTTTATGAGGAATTCCACCATATGGTCTCTAATTAATGTTTCGAGTAATTTACATACAACTGATGTTAAACTCACTGGTCTGTAATTTTCTGGCTTCTTCCTCGATCCCTTCTTAAATAGCGGCGTAATGTTTGCTTCTTTCCATTCTGAAGGAACTATTCCTTCTTCTAGTGACAAGTTAAATAAGTTTGCAAGTGGTGTACTAATTTGATCAACAATTTCCTTTAGCAGTTTTGGTGGTATCCCATCAACTCCAGGTGATTTATTATCTTTCATCTTCTTAATTTTCTTTGCTATCATTTCAGGAGTTACAAATAACTGCCCTAAATGTTCTGATTTATTGCCCTCAAATTTAGTCAATGGAACTGGAAGTGAGCTGATATCTTCTGTGGTAAAAACTGAGCTAAAATACTAATTCAGGACCTCTGCCATTTGGAACCCATCTGAAATTATGTTTCCACTGTTGTTTTCCAGTGGTCCGACCTTATCTCGAACTTTCTGTTTACTCCTTACATAAGCATATCAACTCTTGCTGTCATTTTTTATATTACCTGCCAATTTTTTTTCAAAGGTTCTTTTAGATTTTCTAATTTCAGTTGTAGCTAGGTTAAGTGCCTCTTTATAGTTTGTGTAGTCTTCTACATTTCCAGTGTGTTTATAGACCTTCCACAGCATCTGTTTGTGAGCAATTTTTCTAATAGCTTCTTTTGACAGGTGTTTTTTCCTGGATCTTATCCCTTGTTTTCTTAATGGAATAAATTTCTCAATAATGCCCTCAATCTCATATTTTAAACAAGTCCAGCATTCTGTTGCTGTCTTGTTCTTCAGCAAGTTATTCCAATCTATATTTGCTAGATATGTTCTCATCACTTTATATTTGCCTTTGTTGAAGTTCCTCCTCCATTGTTTTTTATATGTATTCCCTGTTTTTACTTTTATATTAAAATGGATTTGGTTATGGTCACTTGAACCCAAAGGTTCGTGTACTTTAACGTTGTCAACTAATTCATTTTGAGAAGACAAAATTAAATCTAACACATTCCCACCTCTGGTTGGTTCCAAGACATGTTGAGTAAAGAAACAATCCTGTGTTAGAAGTAGAAACTGATGGTCGTCACCTCCAGCACTCTCTAATGATTCCCATTGTATATGGCCATGGTTAAAATCACCCATTATAACACATTCTCCCTTGCTCACCTCCCTTATCTCCTTACAAGGAGACGCCAATGGCCTAACTGAGGCTTCGACTACCGTAAAAAAGAATAACATTGTGTAATTTCTTGGAAAAAATATATTGAATGCTTGTGTTGAGTATTACTGACACAGGCTCTCGGGCTCCGGCAGGCTCGCCAGATGAGGTTGCGACTACATCCCCTTCGACAGGAAATTTGCCACCAATAGTTGATGTCACTTCATACGAAACTAACGCTTTCATTGGATTCGTCGAAACTGTCACAATCGCTTCTATGGAACTAGAACCGACCACTGCTCCGGCGTCGACGTATTCGTCACCAGCGAACCTCGCAACGTCACCTGGAGTCGACCAGTCTGCGATTTAGCATCGGTGATATAGATGTAATGATACCATGATATATGAGACTGGAATAAGAATGCGGCTGAAGTACTTATCGGTATCTCTTACAAACTAAATATACAACATTTTATTTATTTTGAAGATTATTTCATATATTTGAATTCTTTATCTGAATGCCGGAGTAATCGTTGTATTATGATACAACGTAAACATTGCTATCGTGAACCATGTCCAGTGTGCGAAGTGCGTGAACAATGTCTAGTGTGTTAAGTGCGTGAACCATGTCCAATGTGTTAAGTGCGTGAACCAGGTCCAGTGTGTTAAGTGCGTGAACCATATCCAGTGTGTTAAGCGCGTGAACCATGTCCAGTGTGTTAAGTGCGTGAACCATGTCCAGTGTGCTATGCGCGTGAACCATGTCCAGAGTGTTAAGTACGTGAACCAGGTCCAGTGTGTTAAGTGCGTGAACCATATCCAGTGTATTAAGCGCGTGAACCAGGTCCAGTGTGTTAAGTGCGTGAACCATGTCCAGTGTGCTAAGTGCTTGAACCATGTCCAGAGTGTTAAGTGCGTGACCCATGTCCAGTGATTATGATCGTGATGGTGATAGTGATTATGAATATAAATATGAATATGATCATGATTATCACTATTATTGTTATTATTATCATCATTGGTGTCATCATCATTATTCGATTATTAATACTTTGTGTCAGCTGGTAGGAAACGATATTATGGTACTGCAATCTAGCATCTGGATCTGGATAGGGATAATTACTCAGCAAAGTCCGTCTAGGCTATTGCACTGAGCGTTTATTTAAGAGTGTCCTTCTCTTGAATTAGTGAGTCCATCACAAGATTGTTTCCATTTCCCTGCGTGTGATCTTTTACTTCCCCTGACACAGACACCAGATAGAAGGGACCAACAGCTTTTAGTGTCTCTTCCGAAAGACACAGGCAATGGGGCGGTGAACGAGACACAGGCAATGGGGCGGTGAACGAGGTTGCCCAAGCTTCGAAACGGCTCAGGTGGAATCGAACTACCGTCCTCTCGGTCGACAGGCGGGTGCTCTAACCATTACACCACCGATATAGCAGCAATGATACCATGAGATATGAGACGGCTGGAATAAGAATGTGGCTGAAGTACTTATCGGTATCTCTCGAAAACTGGTGATACAATGATTTCATTTCTGAGTTCCTGTGTAATCGTCGTATTGTGACACAAGGAAACATCGCAATCGTGAATCATTACCACTGGCGCTGTGACTCGTTGTGACCAAAATGACATGGCAACAATGAGTAGTTCGGGCGGTCAAGTTATCTTATTTTTGTTTCTGACAAAACGCGTTCTATTGGCTAATAAATCCTAGTGAATGTTGATAAGACAAATATGGTCAATGCTATCTATTATATGATTCTCATAGGCAAACCCATTATTGCAGTTCACCCGGTATAACCTGCTGCTTCATGTCTCTCTGTATGTCTGTATGTATGTGTATGTGTGTGTATGTATGTATGTATGTATGTATGTATGTATGTATGTATGTATGTATGTATGTATGTATGTATGTATGTATATATGTATGCATGTATGTATGTATGCATGCATGCATGTATGTATGTATGTATGTATGTATGTATGTATGTATGTATGTATGTATGCACGCATGTATGCATGCATGTATGTATGTATGTATGCATGTGTATGTGTATGTGTATGTGTATGTGTGGGCCCGCCCGCCCGCCCGCCCGCCCGCCCGCCCGCCCGCCCGCCCGCCCGCCCGCCCGCCCGCCCGCCCGCCCGCCCGCCCGCCCGCCCGCCCGCCCGCCCGCCCGCCCGCCCGCCCGCCCGCCCGCCCGCCCGCCCGCCCGCCCGCCCGCCCGCCCGCCCGCCCGCCCGCCCGCCCGCCCGCCCGCCCGCCCGCCCGCCCGCCCGCCCGCCCGCCCGCCCGCCCGCCCGCCCGCCCGCCCGCCCGCCCGCCCGCCCGCCCGCCCGCCCGCCCGCCCGCCCGCCCGCCCGCCCGCCCGCCCGCCCGCCCGCCCGCCCGCCCGCCCGCCCGCCCGCCCGCCCGCCCGCCCGCCCGCCCGCCCGCCCGCCCGCCCGCCTTTTCCAATGGCAAAGTGTGTACACAGTACACACCACTGCTGGCGTATTCTTGTGGACAGAATGAGAATACGGATAATTGGAGGATATCCAACTTTCTTGAGGAGAGTAAAGAATGCTTCTCTATTTACATAGACGAGCCAGTATATGAGACCCACAACGGCCTTAGAGAGCGGCATATATAATAAATTATAAGTAATCTGAGCAATAGTTTTGGTTGAAGAGAACTTCGTAAACATCACGTGGTTTGAAAAAAAGGTCTATCTTAGTCACACGGATCTGTTTACGAGATAGCGTTCGGTCAACCGTAGCCGCTTAAATGGAAATCGGTGAGGGTGACATTCAGTCTGTTGTAGACATTGACAATGTTTGTCTGTGCTGGCTCCGCAACAGAGCCACGCTAAGAATAACCGCCAAATGTAATGTGGAAACGGTTGCAGATGTGTACACTTTGTTCAGCCTTGGGTGAGATTCACAACGATACCATGACAAGGAATAGTAGCTGTGAAATCTAACATCGCGCAATTATAATTCGGAAATTACAGGTCTCAAATAAGGTTTCACATATTAGGTGTATGTCTTAGTACACAGTTCGTGCATTGGTTTCTATGATCAACCAACTGTTCATTTGTTGTACGCTTTAATCATTACGATGTTGTCGCGAGCTTCTTAAACTGTTCAACAGATAACGCCTCGACTGTTGTTGGCCTCAACATCATCTTGATACTCTTCAACAGTCTGTTTTAATTCAACAAAGTCTACTTGCTTACATAAGCATTATTAACAAATGGCCTTCATTTTTTCACATATTGAACAAAACAAGATCGTTGACAAGAAGTACTGTGCAATGTCCTTTATTGGTTGTGACTAGGCGCCCATATGCATTTGAGACATATCTTTTTCGTGTGACCTGTTTGGACGCCATGGTACCATATATGAAATATAATTTCTAGAAAACTTGGCATGGCCACAATGTGAAGTGAACTAAAATACAATCACATGTGCAAGTTTATGTATTTCAAAAAGTTGTAGGCCTACTGGAATAATATTACATTCGTAATTCAAACTTTAGAAAATGCCTCACCAGCGCGGGGGGCGCCAGACGAATAATAATAAAAGTTTAAATTGACAAGACGGAAGCCGTAAGATAGATCGGAAACAACTAATGGCGTGAAAGTATCATTAAAATCTCGCTACGTGGTGAGCCTGCTTGAACAAATTCAGTTATTTAATATCACAATCAGTTCTCACAATCAGACACTGACAAGCTCTACATGTATGAACAACTGTTGGACTCTCGATAAGACGACGGCCTCCTCATCCACTCGCCATATGGAGCTCGTTGCTGCCTTCTTAAAATTCTTGCATAACATGCTGCCACCTGCCGGGTTAATATAATCGGATTCTTCAAACCAATTGGCCTCGGATAATAACCCATTTGGGCCATGTTGGCAGTTATCGGTTTTGAAGCATGCAGAACACATTGATGTTGTCTTCACACACATTTAAACGTAGTTCACACGAATTCTGAACATATTGACAAAAGCCCTGTTCAATATTTCCAAACGTCAGACGTGCAGGGTTCCAAATGCTGTAGGCATATAATGTGACAAAGATCAGTTTTTTTTCAGAATGCATTCCTTCAGTGTCCACTATCAATGCGTCATCACCCATATATCATTGACACGCAATTGAGGAGATAGGTAGTTCGATAACAGTATCGCTTATCCGCCTTCGTGAACTCGCTGAGGAGAGTCTGACTCCGAACACACGGTTCAACTGTTACCCACTCCATTTTAGGCGTTACTCTGAAGCGCCAGCAGCCAATCAGCGTCATTATCCAGATTCCACACTATAACATTACTTTGCATGATTTAATTTTTCAGTGTGACAGTTGTGTAAATAAAAATAAAAAATTTCGAATTGCGTCCTATAAACTGATAAACGTTCAGTTTCATTTCATGAGTTAACTAAATCCCGGACGAGATCCTAATTAATATAATTATATGTGCACCCAGAACCCGGGTGCATACATACTTTCCGTCACAATGAAATATACGGTTTGGATCCAGGCCCTGGTGTGTGCGACAAACGGTGGCACCGCGTTCCGAAGTCTGGGCAATCGTCACGCCTGGCTGCACCGGGCCTCACTGCAGCCGCTGCGGTGCAATTTAGTGTCGCCTGTAATAGAGGTGTAGCTATATATGTCAACAGGCGGCTACTAGAATGCTACTAGTATCCTGGGATTTACCGATATTCAATGATACGACCACACACCCGCAGATCAGCGACCGATAGCTATGAAGCGCCATCCATGTCAGTGAAGCGCGCATGTGATTGGTCAGTCACCGCTCCGCGTCGCGCCGTTCATGTCAGTGAAGCGCGCATGGGATTGGTCAATGGTCGCGACGCGCTTCCCTCACGGTAAAGCTGTACTGCGTTACAGTGACGTCAGTGAACTTACAAATCAATTGCATCCAAGGCCACGCGATGGCGCCACCATTAAATTATGTTCGGGACTGCAGCTCACCTGGCTAAGCGCGAATACATTATACTATATATAGCAATAACTGGTAAATAATCGCAATAGTATTGCAATAGTAATACAACTATCGCAATACTAAAACTAGCCACTGTAGTCACACCTACGTTTCCCGAGTTGTGGCCATGCGGGGGGGGGTCACTCAATACATCGCCAGCTAGTACGTGCATCATATGCCATATCCTCCCGACAAAATCCACGTTTTATTTTCTGTATCCAACGCACGTTAACGCATGCAAGTTGCAATGCTATTAAGCTTACTACTTTCATATTTCGTACTTTAAATAAAATAAATGTAGTAATAAAAAATATGTTATGCGTATATTAGAATGTTAATTAAAGTGAATAATTCACCGACATATTATGATAATGAATTAATCTACAGCACATATCGTGAAACATTGCATAGTTTATACGCTAAAAAATGCGTATTTTCTTTTTACTCCTTTAACTTGAAAAGATAATATAATTTTGCGTAACTTGTGGAATGTGACTCTTGTCCAAGGAAAAGTGTGTGTATTTCAACCCGCTCAACGTGAAAACGGTATGTTTTTACTGAAAGTGTGAAACGTATTCAGGGACTCAGTTCGGTCAGTTCTCAAGGATGGTACGTACTGGCAATGCATTGAGTGGCCCCCGTGGGGTAGTGCAACTAATGATGGATTATAGTTAACCTGCGGGTCACTAGCGCGGATTAAGGAATCGTATTACTCGCATGCCGATCAGAACATCAAAAGAACCGCGAAAATGTCGAATATTCGAGAGCGACTAAATAGCATTTTGACCCAAGTTAACACCACCTTTCGAGAAATTGAACAAAACGACCAACAGCAGCAAGACGCCCACACTGATGATTCTGATTTGATTTCCCAGTAAGTATTGTCTTGTAATAAAAACAAATCTAATCGTAGCCAAGCGGGCAGGCTTCTAATAAACTCCCGCGTGCACACGCAAGCTACAGGCTTCACGAGGTGTGACATAGGTCTGAAACTCCCATCTCCTATCTGTTTTGGTGGCTAACTTGCCTTTAATTCTTTAGGAAACAACGTCCCACTTACTACCGCACCTCGACCATTAACTCAGATGTATTTGTGTTTAGCACTACATGTGTTGGCATTAAAACAAATAGTTATATTTCCCAATCACAATTTCAACTTCTTAGTAATGTATATTTAAATGACAACAGTTAAAAATATGCATATATATATATATATATATATATATATATATATATATATAATTTATATATTCAGTATATTAATGACAATAATCACTGTTAGAAATTCATTTTAATACAAAACTGCTTTCACAGGTTACAACATTTCTCACAGAGAAGATTTGACATAACACACAACAACAGGCGAAATATTACACTTCATATTTCATTGGTGCCGAGGCCATCTCATCATCTTAGCAGAAGTGATATGAATTTATTCCGAGGTAAGACAGAAGCAGTAACTTTTAGCTGCAATAATTAATTGTTAACAGTCATGTGAATTACCTGTTTGGACTCTGGCTGAAGCCACCTTGGAATTTGTATTCAATGTAACTAAGGTTAACATAACACTATATGTAACTCCAGTGGATTTGCATATATACTGGCATCTAAGAATAAAGCATTCAATGGAATCATTCACATTACCTTAATAATTATAATAAATGTTTCATTAACCAAGGTGCGTGCTGTTTTGGGCACACCAGATGTAAGACCTTTTGAATACTAAATATTTAAAAATAATATTTTGACGAGTATCCTCACGTACCAATGCATTTTTGCAGGAAGCAACCGTTTTTTCAAACAAAAAAGGTTGAGCATTCCTCCAGAGATGCCATACATGGAGGTAAAGGACCGGGTGACAGAGCTTTTCCCTTGCCTCCGGAGTACAGTTTTCGCATTTGCAAAGCTGGCACCCAATGGGCTATTTGCCACGATGAGCCCTGAACCTCGTACAGCACGGCACATCAACAACTGGATATTCCCAGCAGCCGCATCAACTCCAGCAAGAGGTCAACGTTAAAAAATTTGGATCATTCCACAGGTGAGCCAGCCACAACAGAAACACAACATTTAGACAAGTACAATATCATGTTAAAAACATCAAACTCCATAAAACAACACATTTACCGAAGCTACTTTTTCTCCAGGTCACATTCACAGTGCAAGACATATAATGTTAAACAATGACATACATATAATGCAGTAATAATATGTGGGGCAAAACCAACTTGAGCTATTGGCTTCAAGGGCTTACATTCTTTCCTCATATATTTAGAGCTAACATACAGTTGAGCATAACAGCTTCCCTGCCAGTACATCACATTTTAGTTACTTACATAAACAGCTTATAAGCATTGACACAACGAAAAGCCTTCTTACGTTCTAAGTTACAGCTAATATAAATAATGTAATATTTAAAACCTTAAATGAAAATGTTGTAAAATGCCATATATATATATATATATATATATATATATATATATATATATATATATATATATATATATATATATATATATATATATATATATATATATATATATATCAACGCAACAACCGCCATGCCAGCCACTGTCAATGGAGCAACCGCCATGCCAGCCACTGTCAACGCAGCAACCGCCATGCCAGCCAATGTCAACGCAGCAACCGCCATGCGAGCCACTGTCAACGAAACAACCGCCATGCCAGCCACTGTCAACGCAGCAACACTACAGTTACATCCACTAGCATGGCATACACTACAGTTACATCCACTAGCATGACATACACTGCGTCTTACAGAGACAGTTACATCCACTAGCATGGCATACACTGCGTCTTACAGAGACAGTTACATCCACTAGCATGGCATACACTGCGTCTTACAGAGACAGTTACATCCACTAGCATGACATACACTGCGTCTTACAGAGACAGTTACATCCACTAGCATGGCATACACTGCGTCTTACGGTTTAGGTATTTAACGCTCAAGCGATGGTTAACCCACAAGGCAGGGATTCACCCAGTCAAATGAACCAGTTACGGGACACAAATTTGTCCACAGAATCTTGTGAATTCACGTACGGAAACAGGTGATTTAAACCAGTTGAAATACGTGAATTTACTTGTTCTGAACCAGTTATATGTTAAATACGTGAATTTACGTGTTCTGAACCAGTAATATGACACATGTCTGGAAACAAATTTGTCCACAGAATCTCGTGAATTCACGTACGGAAACAGGTGATTTAAACCAGTTGAAATACGTGAATTTACTTGTTCTGAACCAGTTATATGACACATGTCTGGACACAAATTTGTCCACAGAATGTCGTGGCGATTAACACGCTGTTGCCGATTATACCAGTGTCAATCGTGTGACATCAAACTACCTTGGGTGGCGCGTTTAAATTTTAAAACGCTTCTTCATAATGAAGTTCATTTGATGGACAAGTTTTGTAGAAATATTGTTATAACTATGCATAAAATTGTAAATATCTGACAGTATTGAATCGAGCCGCCCCATGCAACGATCGTTATTTCTACGTAATATATATCCTTACGACGGACTTATAATGGATTATCCCAGTATAATGGATTATCCCAGTAAAAGACGTTGCATATACGAGAATATTAGTAGTTTGATAATGTCAGGAAATCCTTTTTACGTGGTATAAACGTATTATAAAGGTAGTGACAAGGTGCCAAACATGTCTGGAAACGGCATAATAATGTCAGAAAAATTGTAGGAAGATAATATAATTATAAGTAATATCGCTACGTCGTTGCTACGTACTGGCACAACGTAGTTGCAGTACGTGGACACGACGTAAGTAGAACGTAATACTGTTACGTTGTTGTTACGTATTGTCACAACGTAGATAGACTACGTTGACACAACGTTAACAAAGCGTAATTCCTGACGTTACCAAACCATTACCTTCAAACAACGTTGCATATACGTAGTGTGATTGCTGGGATGCAATATTGTACATTACTCAGTCGATTACTGGAGTATATAGCAGTTATCACAATACATAATACAACGTTCTATTTTACAAACACTTATTTCTGGCCTACATCACTCCCTCAAACAGGCCGAGATCACTAACTAGACAAGAAGAAGCTTTATCTAACGTCGGTTTTTACAGAAAATTACAGGCTGAGATCACTGCCGCACAGGCCGAGTTCACTGTCGGACACTTATTTCTGGCCAACATCATGCCCTCAAACAGGCTGAGATCACCGGCAACGTTCTATTTATATCTGCGCAGCTAGCCAAGTTAAGAGGCTACTGACGTCACTTATATAAAAGATACATTTATCTAATTTAAAGTACGAAATATGAAAGCAGTAAGCTTAATAGCATTGTAACTTGCATGCGTTAACGTGTGTTGGATACAGAAAACAAAACGTGGATTTTGTCGGGAGGATATGATGTACGTACTAGCCGGCGATGTATTGAGTGACCCCCCTCATGGGCACAACTCGAGAAAAGTAGGGGTGACTACAGTCACTGGCGTCACTGCAACGCAGGACAGCTATTTCGGGACCGTGAGGGAAGCCCGTCGCGACCGTTGACCAATCCCATGCGCGCTTCACTGACACGAACCGCGCGACGCGGAGCGGTGACTGACCAATCACATGCGCGCTTCACTGACATGGATGGCGCTTCATAGATAGCCGTTTAGCTGTACGAAACAGCTGCCTGTGTATTGTTTACTGCATCACGGCGCGCGACCAACGGAGCACCGAGTAAAGGGTTAATATTCAATGCAGTGACACAACAAGACACGCAAGTGGTCGAGTGCTCGATTAGTTGACACGTGTCAGCGGTCGGATCGCTGGGATTATGCGACGGTTAATTGAGCAAGGATTACACGTGAATGGGGGCTGTGTCGTCGACATTTCGTTTTGAAGTCGGCGAGCGGTATGTGTTGCCAAGTGCGCTCGGTGTAGGCAGGCGACGTCACAAAGTCACAAGCGACGTCCCGGCGTTTGTAGTGTTCTATTTAAAAGCACACGCTGCTATAATGTCGCCCAAGTATATGAAACAAGCGATACGTGCGGCCAGGACGATTTGTTGACATGGAAAATGTCGGGGATCCGTCACATTATGCTGTCGATGTTCAACCCGAAAGCGGGTGCTACTGTGTAGCTTTGTTCGTGCACCGAACACGCGTACAAAGTATCAACCTCGCAGTGGCGCCCTCTTGTGGTAGGCGTTAAACAAACGACCGTTTTAGTTGTCGCGGTGGATACCAATGCTATGTGACGATTCGAGGCAGTGTCAACAGTATAACGGTGGATATAACTAAGTGAACTTTCTTCTGACTTTTTTGCGGAGATAGACACCCATGATTGTTTACTGGAGTGCTGTTTTAGTCGACGGTGCGTGCATGCTGCATTGGCTCTTGCGACGATGGAGAACCCGCCTCAAACAAGTGGCCGCGGGTCTCTTCCTACTGTTCGTCCTCTACAAACTTGACTTGTTCAGTGGCGGAAGCACCAACGCGAGGATGCGGGATGACGTCATGGACATGCGGCTGAAGCGTTACTATGACTACTAGAGGACGCAGGGAGAGAGGAAGGGTCCGCGAGAAAACGACGCCCCAGTTCCGCTGACGGCAGAGGAGCAGAATCGGGCTAAGGATCTACACGAGAAGGAAGGGATGAACATCGTGGCGAGCGATAAAGTTTCACTCGAGAGGGCGCTCGTCGACTCCCGCACTCTCGCCTAGGTAACTCCTCACTCGCTAGATGGCGCCTCTGTCTTGTGTGATCGTATTCCCTACATGAAAGTTGTACATAACGTGGACATGTAACTAACAGGGTAATGGTATTCATAGCCTAAATTATGTACTTATTTAACTTGCACGAGTCTAAAATTGCGAGACATAAGATTGCAGTAGGTGTATGCCCGTAAGAAAATAATCAAATATTTGGCTAAAATTAGAAAGCTTCTTACAGTCGGGTGAAGTCAGTGGCGTGCCTACGATCTCGCAAAGAGGGAAACCAAAGGGGGGGGGCAATGTAGGGCAAGCCTAGTCACCCATTAGTTTACCATTCTACCATGTAGTGGCGCAACGGAGAATACGGAACAAATCAAAAACTTTAAGCAAAGGGGCCATGCCACAATACCCCCTTAAATACTCAACTGGGCGAGGTGGGGTGGTGGGACGTGGTAGACTGTGCTCCCAGCATGCCGAATTGAGTGTTTTTATTCCCATGCAGAGTATGTTCCAGGTTTTGTGACTTTGGGGTATAATTACTATGCATACGCATTTATTCGTATTTGTATTTGTCTATGATCATACCGTGTCTAAGGTAATCCGCCTTTAGCGTTACACAATCTGATTGTTTCTATAGTGAAATCATGTTATGTAATTATAAACTATATTCATTCTAATATCTTCACTGCCTAGGTGTGTTTCAACGAACCACGTTTTTAAAGAATAACTACCGTTATATCTGTCTATGAATATCGACCTTGGTATTCCGTACATTCACGAACAGCTGTCGAAATGTCCAATAACCGTTGATAAAGTTGATCGGCGTCAAGTGTTCACGGGATCGATTGGTATATCAATAACACCCGAAATTGCGTTCTCCTCAGCATGCGATGTAAACGTGATATTCTAACCGAGACATTCAAATTGATTAGATAAAGGTCAAATTATATGCGAACAATTGAGGTTAATTTTAAGCACATTTGGGTGCCCAAGATGTTAGAGTAGGCTGGTTTTTTGAAGAAAAATAAGATGAGGATCTTTACCATTAAAACTACTTTGACCACAACGTGGACATATAACTAACAGGGTAATGTTATTCATAACCTAAATTATGTACTTATTTAACTTGCACGAGTCTAAAATTGCGAGATATAAGATTGCTATAACAATTATATGCCTATTTACCTCATATAAGTCCATAAGTCCATAGGTACCATAAGTCTGGATTCCCTTGTAATTACGTGATCATTCCTCAGATGTGGGAATTCACTTTCGCATATTTATCAGAATCCAATACATCTATACTATGCTGATGTTTGAAAAATCCAATACATCTATACTATGATGATATTTGAAAAACGCTTAATTACCCTCCCGGACTGGGTTGTAATTAATAGCTTGGCTATATTCTTCAACAAAATCTTAATTTTAAAGATATTTTCAGTTTCAAAACCTTCCTAATTTAGAAACGGTGTTCGGGGCATAGCGTAGCCAGAATAACCCCAACTACTTTATGCGATGTTGGGACGGAGTAGCCACGTTCTGTGTATACAATGGCGATCATCCTCTCCTAGATGTCGCACGAAGGAATACCCGAAGGATCTTCCGACTGTCAGCGTCATCATCATCTACTACAACGAGGCTTGGAGTCCGATTCTGCGCACTGTCCACAGCGTGATCAACCGCAGTCCGCCGCAGCATCTACACGAGGTCATCCTGCTGTACGACTCCAGCACCAGTCGTGAGCCTCACATTCCCCAAGTTAAGCCCCTCGATTAATTTACCCCATCGTGAACCGGGTTCATCAACAGAATTGACTGTGGTTGTTACACCGGGTAACTTGCGCCAAAATGTGACAATCCTTATGTCATAAAAGCGAAGCCAATTTTACCCATTTTCGCCGAATTTCGACGGTGCCCAGTCGACAATGATTGAATCATTTGTCCGATGATTTTACCAAAACTAAAACAACACAAATTGTATGTGGAATCCAACTGGAAAAGGAAAAAGTGAAAGGCTAAGGAAATGTTGAAAAGTACCTTTTTTAAGATTCTGATTCTTTTATGACTCTAAGAGAGGGAAAGGTAGTATGGTAACCTGGGGCAGGGGGCCCCTAAGGAAAACTTTCAAATTGTGCACCGTTACACTGTGTTAATATGTCGTTAGTGTGTACATATTATAGATTGACATGTATGTTTCCCATTGTAAAATTATTTTCAGCAAATTTACATTAAGTTAGTTACATTACTCCCCCCCCCCTAGAACAACTGTACATGGAACGAACCATACAGAAGGCAAAAACAATCATGGGTGATGAATCTCATCCAATGAATCACCTGTTCCAGCTCCTGCCCTCAGGGAAGCGCCTCAGTTCGACGTATGCCAGAACAGAGAGATTCAAAAGGACATTCTTACATAGTGTCATATCTCTGTACAACAGTCGGTGATTCCTTAGACACTTGCCAGCCAGTATGCGCAGTCTGAATATGTGTATGTATGTATTCCTGCTTGTAATACTTCATTGTCCGTTCATTCATCACTCACACCCTCACATCTCATCCATCCGTCCATCAGTTGTTCACCAACATGATCTCTCTGAATGCTACGATTACTTCTCTCTCAATATATGATATATGTGTATTTGCAGACATTTATCTAGATGTTGTAAGAAGAATTGCCCCATCCCTGGGGCAAGACGACCTCTGCATGGGGCAAGACGTTCAATAGCTCCCTCCCCGTGGTTTTCGCTTATATTATGAACGAACCACGGCCTAAACATAAAATGTAAACATACAAATGGTATAATAACAATATATTAGGCTACTATAGTTGTTAAATTTAAATTGCAGTTAACATATAATATATACCTTGCAAAATATGCATAATACAATATTGTCTTAGTAATATTCGATCATAATTACAGCCTACAAGCTAACAGAACGTAAATTATAGAATGTTCATGCTATATTATGTGTATTAAACATAATTGGTCATGGGTAATATATGTCGTACATTATGACCATGTGCGCGCGGAATAAAACTTAGAAACCGTCATGCTCCATATGCACTACGTGTGTTTTAACACGATGTATACAAAACTTAACATAATATTGCCCATTTTGTATCGTTTGACCTGTCAACTGATTAATATTATTATTATGTCACCAATTAAGTTCATGATTCATATCGTTTTATAGTGAGTTGCATCATTTTACTATTGCCAAAACATTAGATCAGAGCGTATAATGATGCATATAAAAGTTAAAAAAACACGCTGATTTATTTACTTCTGTCTCGTGTTGCTGAGCTTTCGGGTGGGTATCCGATATATGTTTTGCACCAGATTTTGGGACGTTCAGAATATATTTTGTGTACGTGCTGGGGGGGGGGTGGCGTCTTACATCCAGGGGCCATTTTGCCCCAAGTTACCTAAACCTTGAAACGATAGGCAAAATGTCCGCCGCTGTCGCTCAATTCAAAGGAAGGTGGCGTGCGATTGTTTCCGCCCCATGCGAAGTCTTGACGCAAGAGGATGTAAGAAGGAATTACGCATTTGCACCAAAGAGCTAGCATGCTGTAGTGTAAATTAGATTGATTTGATTTTTTACGAAACGATTCTAAAACGAGCCAAGCGAAAATGGAATTGCGGTAGCTGGTCTAACTAGTCTAGTGTTGACGGTATATAACCACACACACCCTCCCTACGCGTGCATACCACTGATAAATAATACTAATATCGACTTCTCTGTTCTTTCGCAGCCGAGTTGGCGGGCCCGCTCCACCAGTACGTCCGGGACACGTGGCCGGACGGCGTAGTGAAGATAGTCCGCACCCCGAAACGCCTTGGCCTGATCAGCGCGCGCCTAGCGGGAGCCGAGGCAGCCACGGGTGACGTCATTATGTTCTTGGACGCCCACTGCGAGACGTCAAACGGCTGGTAAGGTAATAGGCACCAAAGCAAATTAGTTTCCCACGTGAAGCAGTTTCTTATTGTATCCAATATTAAAAACGGGATACGTAAAGGCCAACGTTTCCCAGCGCTGCATGAATTAGGAAAGTATCCCTTAACTTCAAAGATCGCATTTACACCCGTAACAAGAAGTTGGACGTTTACCAAAGCCGTGACCCCTATTAACCCTTTCCTGTTTCTGAGATGTTTACATAGTGTGCCCTTTTTACTACGAAGTTTATCTACACTTTAACATCTTGATCGCCCAAATGTGTTTGAATGAACCATAATTTAAAAATATAAGTTGACCGTTATATGTCTACGAATATCGACCTTGCCGTTTAGTCTGCAAACAGATAACTATGATATTCGGGTCGAAACATTCACATTAATAAAATAACGGTGAAATTATGGTAACACACTTTGTTAATTAAAACACATTTGAGCGGTCAAGATACTAGAACAGACATAGTTTATATTATATAACAATCATGATTTTGCGATAAAAAACATTCAGACTACATATCTTTAAAATACAATTTGGTGTGTGGCGCGATAGCTCGGAGGTTAGAGTACCGCGCTGTAGATCGAGAAGACCGGTGTTCGGTACTGATTACTGCATAGAAACACAAGTTTATCCGTTTATCTTAATTTTTCTGCTTCCCTTGACCCCGTATATTACTTAATCGTCTACAATTCTCTCCCACACTCGGCCGTTCAACTCTGCCCTTGCGAGATCACATTTAAGGCTCACCCTCCATCTTAATCTCGGTCTTCCTCGACTCATTGTACCACCCTATTCTGCTTTCCCTGCTCTCTTTGTCAATCTCTCCTCACTCGTTCTCTGTAAGTCTCCTGCCCTGTTTATCCATTATTTATATAAAAGGGTGACTAGGACTTTTCGTCGTTCTTAGAACATGTGAATACTTTGGCATTTACAATACTATTGTCTGATTTCCTACGTAAGCAGTTTATTCGTCTTGAAAATGTGAAACTCTTTAGCATGTCGCCGAAGTCGTGGCGGCTTCTCGATCTCTATTTTGTCGCAACAAAATGTGTACTGTTTACTCTGCGCATGATAATTAATTGAGGACATGCATCGAGAAATAAACTGTTTAGTGAAGCGCTTTGGACGGTGTAACGGACTGAAACAGCGCAATAAAAGACTTGATTTATTAATTTATTATTGTTTTTACTATTATAGTATTATGCAGGTCTCCCACCATGCCGGGCGGTCTGTTCGCGGCCGACAGAAAATACTTCTTCGAGATCGGCGGCTACGACCCGGGCATGGAGATCTGGGGAGGAGAAAATCTCGAATTATCCTTTCGCGTAAGACGTATTCTCGCCGTTATTGTGTAACATTGTCATTATCATCATCATTATTGTCATCATCATCATCGTCGTCATCATAGTTATGATCGGCATCATCGTTATCATCATCATCGCATCGTCATCACCACAATTTCGTTTCGTCCTTTTTATCTTCATCAACAATATCATACACCTACGTCAACGTTGTAGAGGCCACGTCATAATAATGATTAGTAATCAAAGTCACAATAATCTTCTACAATTGATAATAGCAATAACAACGACAAGACACCGACATTAACAAAGCAGTAATCGTAATCGCAGTTGTAACTATCACCACCCTTACGTCATTTCTGACAAGCTGGATAAATAACTTAATGAAATTAAGTTACGCTAAAGACAATTGCATTCACAAAAAAGAAGCTGCCGACCAGCTCTCGAGAAATTGGGAAATCGAATGTAGACACAGTGCACACAGAGGCACTGATACACATAGTGTCTCCGTAAAGTTGCTTCTACCGTTGGCCCATGCCCTTCTGTTCCATGTAGGACATTTCTAATACAGACGTGTCCAGAGAAGTTCCATGTACATGTGTCATGGCTGTGTTTTTACCTGAAGCATCTTTCGTTCTTTTCAGCAACCATTAGAGCCATCTCAGTGTGAGGCAAATAGTTCACACACTAACTCACTTGCGATCTCGCCACATCCGCCCATCAATGTGTTGTGGTAAAAAGGATATTGCATTGCTACTTTCTCAGCGTTATGCGAATCAATACATACACACACAAAGCAATTACTATGACAGGTTAAGGACACATACAGACAAAAGCACGTACACATGTCACGTGTAGAAACTTTCCTTCTACACTCCGACGGGTGCGTGCTGGCACCAGTTACCAAGGAAGACGTGGAAGTTCTTCAGAAAAGCAATGTTCTCTGTTCCCCATGGCCAACTTTTTGTTAGGTTGTGTTCGAGGTTTTGTCGCCATCTTGGATTTTCAGAAAGAACATTTACTCCGTAACATATGTGGTGGGTGCACATTCTTATAATTAGAACGATAACTCTGTTGTTAGGTTTGGATGTGTGGAGGATCCGTCGAGTTCATTCCCTGCTCCAAGGTCGGACACATATTCAGATCGACGCATCCCTATGGATTTCCAGGTAATATAACAGTGGCGCAACGAATCGTTGTCTTATGAAGTGTGTGTGCCTACATGCGTGCGTGCGCCTGGGTGTATGTGTGCGCACGCGTGTGTATGTGTACGAGTGCATGTGTGTGCGTGTACCCGGACGATGGCCTGCATTTATGTATATTTGTGTAAAAACCGCGTTTTTTCATCCGGCAGACAAGAAGCGAGACTACCATGGTCTCAACTCACTGCGAATGGCCCGAGTGTGGATGGACGACTACATACGACTGTACTATAACCATCGTACAACACTAAAGGTGAGTTAAACAGTCACTCTGTAAACAATGTGCAAGTACTGGTCCACAAACACGAGCATGTCTTAATAAAATACCAAACGGTTCTCAAACAAGTTTATCATCTACAATGCATAACTGGCATATGATGTGTTATGTAAACAGTTCACGAACATTTTCAAGTATGACAATAAAAATAACAGATATAACACATTTTATTATAACAATGGTTCTGTGTTCTGCGTCTTTCAGTTTATTTGTGGGAAAATTAATGTATGTTGTACGTAAGCTAATGTTCGACAACGATGGCGGAAAAAAACAAGGAAATTGTCTCATTATTTCACATAATGTCTTTTGTGTCGATGCTCTGTCGGTTTGTCCTTTGTGTGTTGGTATTCACTAAACATCCTATGATGACAGCGTTGTTAACGTTTTAATGTTGACAAGATAACATAAATTATATATGTCTATGTCGTTTCCGTTTTCCACTTGCCATCTGTGTAATAGGACACCGACTGTGGCGACATCTCGGAGCGGATTGCTCTACGGAAACGGCTCCAGTGTCATTCGTTCAAGTGGTACATTGACAACGTGTACCCGGATAAGTTTATCCCGGACGAGAACGTTATTGCCTGGGGACAGGTGAGACTTCACGTTGGTGGTTCGGTCTTACATATTTGTACACCTACGAACCTGATTGGCGATGGGCTAAATGAACCGAGGCAGGAGTTTTTAAGTGCCTTGATAAGGTGTTTGCTATTTTTGCTCATTCAAAGTAATTGCGTGTTTTCTACGATTGGTCCAAGTTACGTAATCGTCGTCAAACGCTTCGTGAAAGCGCGCTCCTTGGGAGATATGCCTACACTGACGTCACAAGATGGCGCGGCCGGATTAGAAGAACCAGCGGCGAGATCGATGCTAATCATGACGTTTATGTAATCTGTATGTGCAAAATCGTGGACTGTATTACCGGGAAGATTTCTTGTTTGGCTAAAAGTTGTTAACAAAATAATTAGAACATGCAGCAACCGTGTCATAGGCACTTTAAAACTCCATCCTCAACTGATTTAGCCCATCGTGAATCAGGTTAATTGATGTCCAAATATGTGGTGTGTGTGTGTGTGTGTGTGTGTTTGCGTGCGTGCGTGCGTGCGTGCGTGCGTGTGTGTGTGAGTAGTTTAAGCAACAACCGCAGTCGAGTAAATAAATATTACGTACTCTTGTTCAAATCGTCGAAACAGTAGACATTGGTCTTTATATTTGGTAACTTACAAAGTCAGTATGGATACGACCGTTAGCCTTCAACCAACTGACCTGAATGTGTCAACAATCGAAGTTCGTGGGTTTACCATTTTCACATGAATTAATGTTTGGCCAAGCATTAAATAATAAAATGGTTTGATGGATCATTTCACAAAACTGCATATAAAAGTTGCACTACGAGCTGGCACATCATACTGGATACTAAGAAGGTTTGAGTTTTTGAAAAATTAAATTGAAATGGGACGAGCAAAAAATCGAATTCAGAGGGACTTTAAGTGTTGGATGTTATTCTATTTGTAGGTGCGAAACCCGGGAACCACGCTATGTCTCGATACGCTCGCTGCAAACGAACATTCGTCCTACCGTCTCGCTCTGTTTTCCTGTCAGAAAGGAACCAACCAGGTATTTACCACAACACACAGATTGGAGCACATTAGGGCATCCGGGAAACATTTACTTCATGTTCGTTATAGTCCGAACATGTATATAACGTATTTACCACAACACACAGATTGAGGCACATTAGGGCATCCGGGAAACATTTACTTCATGTTCGTAATAGTCCGAACATGTATATAACGTATTTACCACAACATACAGATTGTTGCACATTAGAGCATCCGGGAAACATTTACTTCATATTCGTAATAGTCCGAACATGTATATAATGGATTTCATTGACATACACTTTCATGATATATGCAATATATGTCCTGTTTAAAATTTCGTCACCATCGCCTCGACAAAGGCTGTCTTTGTTGCACCACTTCAGTCTCTGATGCTTTTCGTACAATGTTTCTCCACCCTATTGATCCTTCGTCGCCTCCAGGTTCTCTGGGAAACTCAGTCGACGCCACTCCTTGATATACATTCGTTGTGTCATGCATGATTGTTTTGGAGATGCTTGTCGATCTGATGACGTGAGCAAAGCATTCAATCTTGTTCTTGACCTGCTGATCCGTCAACATCATCTGCAAATCTTAAATTTGTGATGACCCTCCTATTTTGACTGACTAGGTGGTTTGCAAGGACTGTCACGATCCGTTCTATAAAGATATTGCAAAGTGGAGCTGAACGTATGCCGGACTCCATTTGATGTGTAAAACCTATTGTGCCATTGGTCGGGACTGAATTTGAAGGTGCGGCGGTCGTGTTAGTGTTGTTGGTATTTTTCACACATAACACACACAAGTTGAAGATGTGTTCTTGTGTACTCCCCCCGTCACGTAAGATGTGTTCTTGTGTACCACCGTCACGTAAGATGTGTTCTTGTGTACTCCCCCGTTACGTAAGACGTGCTCCTTACGAAAGCACGCTTGCTCTTCTGCAATAACGTTTTCTGCTTGAGGCTTGAATCTGTTTTGGAGCACCTTTAGCATGAGTTTGCTTGAATGAATGATTATACTGCTGGTGTGGTAGTGTTGACACATTTGGGGATTTGTGGTAGATGACTTCCCTATCTGTCTGTCAAGTCTTGTTGCAGATTATGGTTTGAGCAACTATCGAGTTGTCGCATCATATCAATTTTGTTGGAATGTTGTCACTGCTCGCTGATTTTCTCTTTATTAGTGATATACCAGCCATCTATACTGACTGAGTACCGGAAACCACTTGGCTGATGGTAATTCAACAAAGCGGGATCTCCATTTGCTTTATAGTTGTATAGTTCACAACAGTATTCAATCCATCAGTTGATGATGCACCTTTACTTTATAACACAAATTCCTGTGCTGCTTTGGATCGTCCTGACCCTAGCTTGCTTTTCCATTTTACATTTTACTGATGTTTCTGCTTAGTTTTATCCATTTCACAAAACTGTTCTTCTATCCATTTGTTTTGCTTGCTTCATGTCGTTCCTGAACTTGTTATTGACTTCTCTATATTTGGAATTGAGTAAGGCAAACTTCAGAAGCCATAAGTTATGTTATGTTAGGTTATGTTATGTTATGCTATGTATTGTTATTATGTGTATTAACTGCATTTCGTTTCAAAATAAACCTATTTACTATCAACTTGTTATATACCGAATAGGTGTAGTAGTACAACACTAGAGCACCGTGTGGTACGTCGATTCAAACATACTCGACGTTTATCTGCCTAAGCACATTTGTCAACGGTTTTCAGCGCGTAATGCCACGGTTTATAGTTTCGTATGATGTCATTTCTGATTTCAGCTGTTCTCCTTAAGCATGAACCACGAGCTACGCCGCGAGTTCCAGTGCGCAGTCGCACTGGATGGGACCGGACCTGACGTCCTCATGGACACGTGCCAAGACAACGGGATCACGCAACGGTGGATCTACAATACTGTGAGTCAGTAAATGATGATGATAATAATAATAATTATTATTATTATCATTATTGTTATTATTATTATTATAAATTGGGTAAAGCGCCACATATCCGCAACCTACCATCTATTAGATGAAGTTATTATCATGCATGTAGACAACACGTAGGTAATATGCTTGAGCCATGACATAATATAAAAGTGCAATTTACACAATCTAGATTGATCTAGTAAACGTATTGAATAACTCTTATTGTTGCAATGGTAAGGTCACATGTTATACCTAGTAGTGTAAATATATTTAGGAAGATTAACGAGAACACACGATGGTGTGCTCAATTATATTCTTTTACGTGCCACCAAAACATTCCGTGACTTGTAATATATTAGGTTTGGACATCTGACATCATACTGCTTTAATAATGAGGCATCTACTTGATTTTGCTTTCTTTAACATGATTCAACAAAATTTAACAAGAATATCATCCAAAGAAAAACCGCAGCTGGCAAGTGGATAAGGAAGTCATTGGCTTATCGAGAGTCCAACGATTATTCGTTTATGTCTAACCCTCCCTCATGATATACGGAACCCTCCCTCATGATACATGGAACCCTCCCTCATGATACATGGAACCCTCCCTCATGATACATGCCGTATTCGCGCTGCTGGAATTTACACTATCAGCAGATAAGTTACGCCAATCGTTCTTAAAGTAGACGTCCACTTTGTTCAGCCACCTATAATAGTTATATATCTGAGTTATGTATCTGATATGTAACTATTTATGGTGAAAAATGACTGGGGTTAGGGTTATAAAATAATACTTTTGATCAAATTTATCGATGTGATTTTCGTTAATTTGACTGCAAATTCAAATTTGTTTGGGAAGAAATTAAAGTTACTACTACACGTTCGGTCTGCGGGATTTTTTATTTTTTTAATGATTTTTATTGAAATTTCGTTTTCAGCGTATTTCACTACTAAAACATCTTATCTTTAACTTCTAATTAAAAAAATTTCAGATTGATGTGTCTATATGTAAATAAAATGCTTTATTTGATCACCAGTGTTGCCGAGAGTTCCTTTGTCTTGCTAACAAATGCAGAAATTATGCGTATTTCACTCCTTCGTTACCGGTACTTTGCCTTACTGGAGGCTGCCATGTCCAGCGGTAAATGCTCATTAGTATGCAGCCAATCGGCGTTAGAACGCGAGCTGTATCCGTACGGAAATTTCCTTATATGGCACAATGCTCCGCAGATCCGCACCCTCTCGATTCTGATTGGCTAATGACCGACCTTCGTCCTCTTCGGCGTAACAATAGAGCGATTCAATATGGCGACCGTTGTTTTTCTCAGTTATTAGTACGCGATTTCTAGTCAAGATGCCAACGGATCGTGGAGTAAAACAGTCTACGACGAAATCGTATGGGACGAGGAAGCGAACTCGGCTAGCACAGATGAAATATGCGCGAGAACAGCGGCAAAAATCGACGAACATCGCCGGCGATATTGCCGTGGCTAGCGGCAGCGCACTGCCTCGAGTGGCAGCGTGGTCGTCGTGGAAGGTGGCATCGCTGAACCTGGCGAAATAGACGTTTGTGCTGGAGCTGACGATCACGATTCCGTTAGCGAACCCTCGATCGCGTCCTCGTCACAGACAGATGAGCCAGATGTTGCCGATGACGGCGAACCTCGACAACCCGCGACAGACGACTCAGTCTCTTTGTTCAAGTGTCCTCGTTGAAGAAACTCGTGGAGAACCTTCCGTGCCCAGTTTGCCAGGGAGACTTGACAGTTGTTGTCATCGACAAAAGCAAGGGCCCTGTCGTTGGATTCCGCACTGAGTGCACCACTTGTGGACATGTCTGCAGTGAGACACTGTCTTCACGCAGGATTGGTAATCGTGGCAGTCGGTCTCCATTTGCCACAACCAGGAGAATGGTGGCAGGCACCATGGACTGTGGTGTTGGATTTTCTGGGCTACGACGGATTTGTTGGTGGCTGGATTCACCCTGCATCCACCAGAAGACATATGCCGGACACCAGAAACAGGTAGCTGTAGCAGTTGTGGACACAGTGACCAATTGTCTCAACGATGCTGCTGTTTGTGTGAGGCAAGCATATGCTGAGCTGTCTGGTATCCCTCCAGAGGATGTGAGAGACATCGACGTGTCGTACGACTAATCGTGGATGACACGAGGACACCAGTCCTACTATGGCATTGGCAGTGTGATCGACTTGATCACCTGCCTTGTGATCGACTACACTGTACTGAGCCTGTACTGCCATGGCTGCACCACTGTGGGGGACCATATGGACAAAAACACAGACGACTACCGAACATGGAAGGCAAACCATGTTTGCAACAAAAACTTTGAGGGCACTGCCGGTGCAATGGATGCTGAGATTGCAGAGATCTTGTGGCGCCGCTCAGAGCAGAGACACGGCTTCCGCTACGTCACCGTGCTGTCAGATGGTGACGCGAAGACGTACAACCACTTGGTGTCCCTCAATGTCTACGGAGATGACTGCCAGGTCACGAAAGAAGAGTGCGTAAATCACGTGTCGTAGAGGATGGGCACTGCTTTGAGGAAAGTTGCAGCCGAGGGTCGACAGGAAGGCGTCGTCACTGGTGGAAGGGGCCACGGAAATCTGACAGCTGCTGCGATCACCAAACTGACGAAGTACTATGGTAATGCCATACGTAACCACCCAGGTGATCTGGATGGCATGAGAACTGCAGTGTTTGCCACATTCCTCCAAGTGCTGTCAGCTGATGACGACCCACACCACGATCGCTGCCCAGCTGGGATTTCAAGCTGGTGCTTCTATCAGCGTGTAGTTGCAAAGGGTGAACGAGCAGGGCCGCATGAGGACAACGTTGGCACACCACTGTCACGGGAAATCGGTCGCTTCGTGAAACCAGTCTACGTGCTTCTTGGTGATGAGAACCTCCTCCTTCGCTGCTTCAGAGTGAAGACGCAGAACCCAAACGAAAGTCTGCATTCGGTCATCTGGCGGAAGTGCCTCAAGACGGACTTTCTCGGGAAACTGCGTGTTGAGGTTGGCGCTGCCATCGCCGTCAGTGAGTTCAACCAGGGAACAGAGAAGACTGTGGCAGACACAACAGCTGCCCTGGGGTTTCAGCTTGGTGAAGCCCAAGTGAAACTGACACGTTCGAAGGACCGAGAAAGAACTGCAATGCTGCAAAGAAAGGCTGACGCGCAAGAGAAGAAGAATCGTGAACGTCGACGTCTTCACCGGATTCGCCAGCAAGATATGCTTACGCAGGCTGAAGGTGGACCATGCTATGCCTCCGGAGAGTTTTAGGGACTCGTGATAAAACAAAGCCAACAGAGCCAACACACAAAAAACGGCTCTTTTCAGAGCCAACCACTCTTGGAAAAGAGCTTGCTATATCATCAGATTATGTTGCATATTTTGTCCAAAAGGTGTATTTCAAACATATGAATAGTAAGAAAAGGTTATGTACACATTTGAATAGTCAAAAACCACCTGAATAGTCAAAACGTGTATACAGATAAACACAAAAGTTTGTTTTGCTGTTTTCTCAGAATTCTGTTTTATTCAATACACACATTTCATGCGGATCCCGAGAGAAAACCGTAAGACATATTTACTCCAAATTTGAAACACAAATACTCCAAGATATGCACTACAAGCCGTCAAGAGGGAATTTGTAAATCAATCCATGTTTCTATTTTACCTCCCTGCACATTCATGCACCCTATCTAAATAATCGGACAATTTATCTACAGTTTTCAAAAAACATTTCTGACATATACTGTTTGGAGAGTAAAAATTCTTCTTGACAGTTTGTAGGTACATGCATATACAATACATGGAGCATGTTTTGAATGTTGTAGCAATGTGTATTGTTTTTGGGGATTTGCATGAAAATGGATCCCCCCCAAAAAATGGCTGCCATTTCCATGGCACCAATCTGTCAACAACAAAAAATTCACCTGTTGTACCTACCTTGACCCACAAAGATCATTTCCACCAAGTTTCAGTTCTCTAACATTAACAAAAAAACAATCCGCCGCAGCCTCTGTCTCCTTAAGTCTGATGTACCATGTTTTGAAAACAAAACAATCTGTCACATGCGTACATTTTTAAAGCGCGTCTTAAGACTCACTATTTCAAACTTGCTTTTAATGTTTAGTTCTATATACCACTCATATCGTAACGTTTAATTATTTATCCATTTATTAATTATTTTAATTGTTTATTATTTTAATTATTTATTAATTATTTATTAATGGATTACTTATTTACTCATGCGTATGCTTTTGTATGTACATTGATAGCTTTAGCTTATCTTGCTTAGTACATTTTTGTTTTAATGAAGCTTAAGCCTTATGTTTCATTTTATTACGCACATTTTAGTCAATTTAGTCATTGTAAACACCCTTGAACAGAGTTGTACTCTAGATATGAGTGTGAAAATAAAGTGCATTATTATTATCATCATTACAATTGTAAACTGTATTTTATTCAGTACTATGTATTTTTATTTGTAATATGGCAAGTAACAGAAGTATTACACTTCTTCTTTCCTTTTTTTCGACAATTTTATAATTTTATAGTTATGAAATGTTGTTCTGTGATGTTTGTCTATTATTGTTGTTGTTATTGTTATTGTTGTTGTTGTTGTTGTTGTTGTTGAAATAAAGATTAATTCAAAATGAAAGTCCAGTTATCAATGCCATGTTATGTTTTTAGAAGACGAAAGAGCTACGTCACTTCAAGTCGAACCTGTGTCTGGACACGGCTGGCCGGGAGAGCGGCAAATACGTGACGGTCAACACGTGCTCTGGTGTTGACTCCCAGCAGTGGGAATGGGAGAACTGGGTCGGGGAAGCGAACCCAGTTCACGCTGATATCTAACCAAATATCACTTTACTAAAACAAAACCCAAGACGCCCGGAATTTACAAGACAGAAACGAAGATAAATAGTTAAGAAATACTAGTTTTTATTGGACGTTGCTACGCATACGCAGTGCCACCAATGCAAGGGTAACACTTATATATGACGTCACCAGTACACAGTGCAATGCATTTTAGCGATTCACCTTACTAAAATCTACTTAATTTACCCATAAATGGAAACGTTTATCTGAAATACAATGCCTGAAGTGTATATGCCTGACAAGACATGTTTCCTGCCTCTGATATGCTAATATGTTAATGATGGAGATACCCTTACCATCACATGTTTCAACCGAGTAGTGGACAACCGTAATATCCTACTATGCAATTTTTATCTCTCCGAAAATTAAGGTAAATTCTTTATAAAAATATGCTACTTCATTACTTTATTACTGATATGCAACAGCAACAGATATTACTGATATGCAACAGCAACAGATGAGCAAAAATAATGTCACAACCACCTGCTTTGATTGTGTCATGTACAAACTTAACTATTGAGTAATGACTAATAACTGTGTTTAGTTTTACACATATATTTGTAAGAACGTTTTGTTTTTTCCTGCATACATGGCAAATATTTGTTGAGGCGGCGTTTTGTGAAACATCCATATTATCGTTGATTAATTACAAGGATTATAATTATTTGTCTGCATTTGATTGATGAAACACTTAAAAATATTGACAGTTTCTGCAGAGGTATGGTTTGTAATTGTTTCTGTGAATAGTGTTCCTTCTCGTCAGCACAGCAAACATTGTCCATAGCAATATCAGCCAGTCTCTGTCAGCCCGTCTGTTCTGTTTTTAGACCCCGTGACACTATAATAATGCTATATAATGTAGCCTAGGGTACTGCACTACACTTAAAGGGGGGGTGAAGCACTCGAACAACCATAGCCCAAACATAATAACATACCATTTACAGTATATATCACCCTTATATGATGGGCGCAACGCCACGGTAATTTTGTAATATCCTTTTAAACTTTGCCATTATCTTCGCTGGGCGGCGCCATATTGCTCTGCGGGGGGCTCAGCGGCAGAGTGGTTTGAGTACGAGCTCCTGGCACCGCATTCACACAGTAAAAACCTCTCGGAAAAACGGCCGAAACGCATGGAAAATCGAATAAAAAGAAAACTGGTGTGCACTGGATGGCTCCTGGATATATCAACTAGTACTACAAATGCAAGGAAAAAACTTTTGATCGACTTTCGAGGAAGAATTTGCAGCGGAAAAGGTGGTTGCAAATGCGGAAATTGCCGTGTCCGCCAGCCGCAGGCTCTGCGAGTGACCACTTTTCCGATGCAGATTACAAGACAAAAGACGTATGTGATGAGCATGGACAGACGGTGAGCATCAAGATGTCATTCTTGGTCAAAGACATCTTAGATCTTTTTTTTCGCATATGACCATGCATCTACAGACTATTCTGCGACAAGGAAACGTCAGATATCAGAGGGCAGAGCGATGCGTAGGAAGCGACGAGCCGAAACCAGGTTAGTAAATTGGATTACCGTTACCATTGTGACTTATCACTACGATTACAATATAGTTCCACCCCAATAAGCACACTGTCTTCAACGTCAGCATATATATGACCCACAGTAAATCGAAATGTATGAATACAATAAAGTGCGAGTAAGTGTTAATAGTTTGATATAATTACGAGTGTTTTCCAATCCGCCGATTTATTTACGACGTGATCAGGTGTACCGTCAATACGTGGCCGTACTCAAAACAATAACAATAACTCAGTAAGTGCTGCATGATATACTGCAGCCTTGTAACATGGGCCATGGCGTATGTACTAGGCAAAATTATTCAAGAAAATAATTTGATATTATTTATTGACAGTCATAATAATTAAGTCTCATACTCCTGTGTTCTAAATGCCTAGAGAGCAAGTGGCAAGCGTTAGGCTAAGCCTGGGGGGGTAGATGCATATGGGAGAAACACGACGAAAAGACAGTATAGACTATAGTGCAACAGAAGCCTACTTTTGCTGTTTACATTTCAAATTCTTTATGGAAATATTTATATACATATACTTTGATTGTGATTAAGTGCAAATGCAGTTACAAAAACTTTTAAAAAGTATTTAAATATTTAAGTAAAATGCATTTCACCCATGCAATGTCTAGCTGGAAAGGAAACTAAGGCATCGTCATCTACCCAGTTGAACACTGTCAGATTACATGTCTGCTTTGTATAATGACACTTTACAATTTTTGTCTGAATTCTTGTGATTTGACAATAAGGCAAAATTATATAAAATGAATTTGCTTTATTGATCAGATTAAACCCCACATGTAATAACCGGAAGTTCATAAAGAGATGTATTAATTACATTTTATTCTAACACGACTGATAACACTGTAATGAATATCGTGGGGGAGGGGGCAACTGTCGGCAACCCACAATAGTATTAGTACAAGCTATACATATGAAGGAAGTATATCAGGCATGGGGTCAATTCTGTTTTGTCAATTCCAAAAAATCACTTCTAATTCCGCCTTGCCAAAAATCAATTCCAACTGTTAAAATCCTAGGCTAAAGAAAAATTCAAATCCAATTCGTTTTAACACAATTTTATTTGTCACGTGTGCACAATCATATTTAATTAGATATGATTAAAAAATTATTGTTCGTTAAATGCACACACACACACACACACACACACACACACACACACACACACACACACACACACACACACACACACACACACACACACACACACACACACACACACACACACACACACACACACACACACACACACACACACACACACACACACACACACACACACACACATATATATCAGGTTTGCCATAAAAAACTTTGAAATGGCATCCAGCCATTTCATATGTACTTTCTGCTGCGACACCTCTCCTGGATTTTTGGTAACAAAACCAGACATTTTGGACAGCCCTGGACAGTTGGGTCATTAATCTGAGTTTTGAACAGTTTCCCCTGTTTATATTGGGTCCAGGTCATTTGCCCCCCTCCCGGACATTTGCCCCTTTGTCACTTGCCCCCCAGACATTAGCCCCTTGCCTTATTCAAAATCTGGACATTTGCCCCCTGTCCGTAGCTTCTGGATTAGTTGTAAGTTTTTTTAAGAAATGTTTTTTTAACTTATTTTTTTATTTCTGAACATGAATTCAAGATATATATTACCCTAATTGCAATTAATGTTCTTTGTGCCAGATCAGCCAAGTAAATTACTTTATGTAGTTGGAGATGATCCTGTAATCAAAGGATTGTCTTTATTGCAATTGTGGAAGAAGTCAGTGACATTAGGACCAGGACATGTTAGGACAATTGAGGATATTTGAAAGAAGCCATCTCAACAAGGTTTCTTTTGAATTGCATTTACCATGGAGAGTTGGAGTGACTCCATTTTTCTATAAAACTGGATGCACAAGCTAGAGTTGTCAGAAAACACTTATAACTTCATCATGGAAATTACTACTAGCATCTGAGGAGGTCAGAAGCTATGTTTTGAGTGTCATTCCTACACCAAGAAGGGGGACCAACAAGATTACTCTTCAATGGGAGCGAATTTAAGCCAGTGTCGATGCTAATAATGCAAGGGTGCTGTGGTCACTGATCTGATCTCCAGATCCAGAATGTGATCAACAAGACTGCCTGCAACCATGATGGTGACACGGCACAGATAGAAGCTGCCAAGGTCCGTGAGGACCTGAAAACTAAGGCAGCTAATACCAGGGGTACTTCAAACCAGCTGATCTCTGATTCGTTACTGTCCACCACTGTTTGTGGAAGCATCACCCCAAGAACCCATCTTCCACCACTGATCTGACTATCAATGATACCTGGAAGAAAACTGGTGACAAGATCATCTCATACACACTCCAGGGGATAGGCCATTGCATTAGGCTAAAGTGACTTCGACTTGTCATTGAATGTTATGTTATTGTAGTAATAATGATAAAACTGCAAACTGATTTTCACTTGTCAACTATTATAGAAAAAAGGGGCAGTCCTGGGGGGAGCAAATATACTAGGAGGCAGATTTATATCGCTATCAGTTGTGGTATCATTGATATTTCATCAAATTTACTGGAAAGTTTGAGTTTTCAACATCCTAATCTCCAACATGTATTCTCCATGGGGACATTTTTAATTACTACAAAGGGCAAACCCTACAGCCACATGTAACAGCATTGTACAGGTGACCAGTGACATGTGTAGTATGGGAAACTTGTGGGCTGAACATTAGGCTTGGATAAAAAAGGGGCTGCATTCAAGTGGGGCAGGCTTCCTCTCTCACACAAAGGGAATGAGCAGGCAGGTGCCCTTAATTGGCAATCTCTGTAAATAAACGTTGTACACTGAGAAAGAAAATGAGGCCTGAATGGTCTGATTTTGGTTTTACTGTCTATTACAGTAACTTAGTATTTCTTTTTGATGCAAATGCTTGATTATATTGTTCTTGGTCACAATGTTTCAATACCAGAGTAGACAGTGTTATGCTGTTATGTTGACAACTTCCTGGCTGTTACCAGATTCAGGGTGACATGCTAATAGCAGACAAATATGATTTTAAAAGTAATATAAGTAAATATAAGGGTAAATATTAACAGTATCAAGTCAATAGTTCCAACAAAATCAATTCCAATTCCCAAAAAATAAAATTAAAAAAATTCCAATTAAAAAAACATTTTTGAAGTCAATTCCAATTCCGGAACTGGAATTGAGGGTCAGTTCCAATTCCGGAATGGAATTGACCACATGCCTGAAGTATATTCATGACAATATCTTGTCTCTGTGTACTACAGCAACAGTCATGAACAGTATAATTGAATAGAAACAAGCTTATGTCTGTGGGGCTTTTGTCGGAAGGGGCTTTTGTCCAAGCACCATACTATCTAGCAGATGCTTTCAGTATAATACCTAATAATTATATATATATTTACATATATACATATATATATACATATATATACATATATATATATATATATATATATATATATATATATATATATATATATATATATATATATATATATATATATATATATATATATATATATATATATATATATATATATATATATGTATATATATATATATATATATATATATATATATATATATATATATATATATATATATATATATACGTGTGGGCAGGTATGTGTGTGTGCATGCAGCATTTATGAGGTAAAGATGTCACAAGCATAGATCTGCATTTGGTCCAATAACAATATTCATGCATTATGTTATCTAAATAGAGTGTCAGATATAAAATAAGGAACCCCAGAGAAAGTATACCTATGGGTCCATATTTTGTTATGGAATTTGGACCCCTTATAGAATTGTGACCTCCCTGGCCCATTGAAAACAGTGCAATGTTGATTAGATAATATAATACACTTTGGAGCTAGGATGCTACAATTTTGGTTACATGCGTTTGGTTATGTTACCAGTGGCATTCATCAAACTGACCAAACAGATTCATTAAAAACATTAAGAGATCAGTGAAAGACCCATTGGTTGAATTAACATGGCTCCATAGGGAAAATGCTTTTCCCTGTGGTTGATTACTTTATATATTCTATATGACACTGGCACTCTTATATTCTAAAAATAATATATACAAGAAAAAGTTTCTCACATTGTGATTAATTTTTATTATGCAAAAGATGAATTTTGTAAAATTTTCAAGTCACTGTATGTGTAATCTTTTCAGATGAAGGATTCACCATTGGTTCGTACAAGTACAGGTACTAGTTTTGAAGCATCCAGCGCTACGGGTGATGCCGTCAATCTTTACATTACGGATGTCACCTTTAGTGCCATCACTGCTACTACTGCTGTGGCACCACATACAACTGATGCTGAAATGCAAATCGATCCAGTAACGATATTTCAAGTGCGACACTTCGCGAATGCTGCTGTAGTCATGGATGACATTATTGCACCAATGAACGTTGATCATGACTACTCCTATGTGAAGCTTCCATCAGATTCAGTGAGAATAAAGACATTGGTGCAGATGATGCACACTATGTTATAACAGCGACATAACCGAGGATGACTCAAGCAGCTCCGACACCTATGAGAAAAAGAAGAAGTTTGTCATTCGTGAGAAAAACTTATGTCACTTTTCTGCACCTGCCACACACCAAACAGCCATAAACTGTGACACAGGTTGTACTCATGTCTGATCTATCAGCCAAGGTCTTTCGGATACTGGGGTGTCTGTCAGAGGAAAGTGTGCTGATTTCTACCCCTGGATGAGTGAAAGGTGAATTGAATATGATAGGTGTACATGTACTATCAGTCAGAATAAGTAGTGTATTGGTGTATATTTACTGCCAGTAGTGTATTGGAACAGATGGTTGGTGTGCAAGTACTATCAGTCAGAACAAGTAGTGTATTGATACATATGATTGGTGTACATTTACTGTCAGTACAAGTAGTGTATTTGGTAGAGAATGAGACACTTAGTTTACATTTGCTGTCGGTAGGAACAAGTAGTGTATTGGTATGCATGATTGGTGTACATTTACTGTCAGTCAGAACAAGTAATATTGTTACACATGATTGGTGTACATTTACTGTCCAATCAAAACAAGTAGTCTATTGCCATTGGTATAGATGATGATGGTGAAACAGTTAAAATGCCTTGGCTTTATAAATATTAATTATTTCCTAAGCTAAACTACCAGTATATTTGATATGTTGTGGCATAATAATGATGTGTGTAACTGTGATATCCATGTTCCTGGTTGTATTTCCCGGTGGTAGAAGTCACTGTTTTAGGTCAATGTTTAGTCTTGGTTTCAGTCATTCTAGTTAGCCTTATTTCTTTGGTAATTGTTTTACCATGTGAATAAACGTTTGATATATTTTATGTTGGTCTCAATATAAATGAAATTGTATGTAGTGACATGCAAGATGCTGCAGGTAACATTTTTGTTGACAGAAATGGGATATAGATAAGAAGACATTCACATCATTCAGTTATTAATATTTTAGTGGGAATTTTTTTAGTTTTCCAGGTTGTTTTTTTCGACCTGCTGCATACTGTGGGTGCCTCACAATTTGTCTATAACAGACTATTGGTACACTCACCTGTGTCAGGTCAATCTCCATAGCTAAACTTTCCATCAATTCAATTCGGGTCAGAATAGACATCACAGATCCTTCCCACATCGCAGGATGGGATTACTTGTCTTGCCTTTCCTGAGCCTGAAATATAATTTGTCAGGGTTAGTTGATAGCACTAATTCCATAATTACCATAATAGTTGCAAAACTGTGAACATTACATACTGTCAATAGTTAATTATTGTTATTTAAATTATTACATTGCACCAAACAACAAGGTGTTGTGGTGTCCTACAGAGAGGGGTGATTACAAGTACGAATATTAATGTAATCATGATTACAGTAATTAATGCAATCACAATTGCTAATGTAGTCATGATTACAATCATTATTACAATCACGATTACGGTACCATTTAAGAATATATATATATTATATATATTCACATAATGAATTAAATAAACCCTCATGTTATTATTGTCAGCAATGTTATTCAACACAAAATCAAACACAATATTAAAATACAGTCACGGTACACTTCGTTAGATTAGATACAAAATAAAGAGAAAAGCCTGCTTGCATTGCCATTGTAGTTCGGACCTCGCCCTCGGGCTAGGTAAAAGAAATATGCAGAAAAAATATGATTATTAAAATGGCAATGATTCGATAACAATTGAATTACTGACCTGCCCACGAATCAATGAGTCGGCACGCAAATCATGCAATGACAGCAGACCAACATCTAGCACCGCTCTGTGTGTGCATATCACTACGAAATCATCGTCTTTGCTTTCGTACGGTGATACAAGCACCAACGCGGTCGGGCACACGGTGCTGCATAGCCATAGCCTAGCCCTAGGCATGGTAGCTTCCTCGGCGCAGCATGATGACTCAACGTAAACGTGCGCAGACATCGGGACGCAATTTCCACAGGTTCACCACATCACATTACCTAGTCAGGAATCGTTGACAGTCAAAGCGCTGTTGTAATTTTTCCTAAATCCAACGTCAACAAAGGCGAAGCCGACCTGGACTCTGGAGTCTGGAGCGTGACTCGCACACTCGGTGACGCATTACGACTGTCAACCGTTGTTTCCGTGTGGCCTGTCGAAGTAGACTCTTCGTCTGTGGTTTCCATTTCTCCAAAGATAGACAACTATTTCCGAAGTTCAGTAAACCACTAATCGCTAGTAGCAGATCTGGTAAAACTGTCACAAGCGATGCATCTATCTTGTCAACAAATAAAAAATAGTTCCGGTATTACGTTTTCGCATATTCTCGTTGGTTAGCGTCTCGTGTGTTCGAGAACTGTGGCGTTTTCCACGATTTTTTGCGTGTTTTGTTGTAATTTCTTTAACTTTTTTTATTTGGAACGAACAAAAACGCTATTTTGCTCACGTGTGTAAACACGTGTATATATAACAGAGACCCATATCTTTTTTTTCGCTCCAGAATGCCTATTTACGAAATAAATCGCAAAAAATCGAAAATTTACATTGATTAGATATACGCGACTCAAACCACTCGTTTCGACAACAAGATGGCGATACGCAGTGTTGCATTTTGTCGATTTTTGTCTCGAACAAAATCAGTTTTTCAGTTTATCTCATAAATTAGCAGGTATCTGTCACCATTAATGCATAGTTAGATAATATATATTTAAATATACGGCATAACACAAAAATGCTTCCGTTCCCCTTTCAGATATCTGACTGTTGCAAATTTATATTTGATCATAGTATATTATGAGTATGGATATATATATATATATATATATATATATATATATATATATATACATACATACATACATACATACATACATACATACATACATACATAAATACATACATACATACATAGGCTATATACATACATACATACATACATACATACATACATACATACATATATATATATATATATATATATATATATATATATATATATATATATATATATATATATATATATATATATATATATATATATATATATATATATATATATATATATATATATATATATATGTATGTATATAATTAGATATTACTCCAGTCCAGAACAATAATAACATTATTAATGCGGCAATATGTTATTGCAATTGTTATTTGTTTTCCAGGAACTCAAATAAATTTAACAAATAATTGAATAATGCACATATCATGAGCATCTTCAAGAAACAAATCTTCAAGAAACAAATCCTATATAATTTTCTTCTCCGTCGTTCCGTTTGATGTCGCCACAGGCGGTTGCGCGGTAAACACGAAAAGTAGCAGTCGTAGGCTGCTTCTGGACGTTTTTAAAGTTACTTTTCACACATGCGGGTTATTTCCGCCAGAAGGGTTGCCGAGGTATGTGGGAAGATGCACTGGTTCTTTAGGCGACGTCGGGCCAGCGTAATAAAGTTGGCCGCGGGACTGTTTCTCTTGTACGTCGTCTACAGACTAATTAGCGGACCTGTGCCTGTGCCGTGGATGTCACGACAGAGCGGCTAAATCGTTACGGTGTCTACCAAAGGTGGCAACATAGTAAGGTTGGTCCTGGAGAAAACGGCACCGCCGTCGACATGACTGTGGATCAGAAGAAGGAGGCTAAGGAGTTGTACAAAAAGGAAGGGATGAATATTGTGGCGAGCGATATTGTGGCGCTCGATCGGGCGCTCGTCGATTCACGCAGCGAACAGGAGGTGGCGATGCTGCACATTCGCTAGGTGGCGTAACTGTGTGACGTAGGATAGGGACGCTAGCCTAGTGTTAGCACTAAGCTCACACTCCACAACAATGGCGACACTTAGGATATAACCACTGCCACAACTTAATTATGAATAGACAGATGCGGAGTGGTATAACCGACTTGTTGGTTGGGCAACGCGATTGTTATTTACGACTTGTTACGTCATTTCAACTCTGTAACGACTAACATTACAGTTAAAAAAAAACGAACGTTATTGTATTTCTATTCACATTTTCAGTACAAACACTATCCAGAATTGTTTGCATTTGTAACTGAGAGATTTCGTGACAAAATTAGCAGTTTACCTAATGAAATATATAATATATATATATATATATATATATATATATATATATATATATATATATATATATATATATATATATATATATAATGTAAGCTGTGGCTCTGGTGACATGGTTAGTCGCGCCATTGGTGGGGAGTTATAAGCTAAAAATGAAACATGACTTAATTTTGCAATTCCCAAAAAATGGCAAGTGATACTGACCACGTTATTATCAATGCCCTGTTATTATCCACTGTTGTTTTACACGATTTCCTAATAGTTATAATTACATGGCGCCTTTTCGTTAGGCGTGATAATCCGGCTTCTTGTTGAAAAAGTATGTGACCATACACGGCACATACATAGAGGGGCTAACTGTAACAATGGTCGTTGATTAGATAACACATACATAGAGGGGCTAACTGTAACAATGGTCGGTGATTAGATAACACATACATAGAGGGGCTAACTGTAACAATGGTCGTTTATAAGATAACACATGCATTACGACTGACTTAGCGAGCGTCTTCTTCTCGAAACGTGTACTCGTCGTTCAAAAATCGTCGTTCGAAACAGTATTCCTCTAAAGCTAACCTTACTAACAATTTGTTTGCCCTGAATCGATGGAATATCTGGTACATATTTATAACATAGATCTCTGGCGCAAAAGTGTCTTCTGATTTTTGTGAAAACGATATATTATAATTAAGCATAGCGACTGGCGAAGCGATGATATGCCGTCACACCTCAATCACGGAAATGTGGCCGAACAACAGTTGTTTCATCTACGCAGTGCAAACACATTGTTAGAATTTTTTTTTCAGTGAACAACGTGCGATTATCGACCGGTGAATTCACGTCTCGGGAAGACGACGCTCACTTTAAAAGTCGGGATGCATGTATTATTCAACCAACGACCGTTGTTACAGTTTGTCCACTCAACTATGTGACGAGATGATCACATACCTGGACGGGCATACCACAACAACGATCGTTGATTGATACTCTAAGGATCTTGCCATGGCAGCAAATATGATACTATCCGTCATTCTGTGAGAAATTGAGTTTAAGAATATTTCCCTCACCAGACGCAAAAGGGGGCCCGCAGTCTATGCACGAGATCTTTCGAAAACGGGAATGTTGAAGGCATAAAAATCTGATCGTACGGTTATTATCTTAAAATCATGTATATTTTTAGTATCTTTTTATTTATTTAATATAATCTAAGCTTTTATTATTTATTATCCAATATGATCAGCTGTTCAGCATTTTTGCAAATCGTTTGCTTTATCATTGCACTTACCTGTAATTTTACTATACATATGTTTATTTATATATGTATGTATGTATGTATGTATGTATGTATGTATGTATACATACTAGCATTTTGTTTCCTAATTTTACCTTTTAGTTTTTATTTATTTCTCTTAAAAGCATATTTATGTTTCTTAGAAGTTTGCCGATTTTGTAATCACCCGTGAACGGAGCACTAGTCCCGGATTTGATGGTGAATAAATAAAGTATATTATTATTATTATATATTCAAACATATTCACTGACTAAACGTGTTTTAACAAACCGCAATTTTTAAAACATAATTGTTTTTACAAATGTCAAACTTGCTTGCATCTGTTCGGACGTTTATCCAAGGTGCTCATTTCCTGGTTGCAATCATTTGCCCAGATGAATGTTTGGTTGGAAAAAAGTAATGTCTAGATAAAAAAATTAATATACATTCATTCCTCGAGAGGGAAAAAAGAAATGAACGCCAAATTCGGCTTTGTTATATGATGCGTCCATTTACCTAGTTTGATTCAACTGGTCAATAAATCAATGTTGGTTTTATCTGTGTTTTTTTATATGTAAATGGTCTATGCATTGGTTACCTGTTGAAAAGGGAATGAATTTTTGATTAACGTACCATTACAACCAGAAGAATGCATGCATGCGTTGTTTTGGTGATATTATGAAAAAATTCTGTATTTGGAATATAATTGGTATGTGCTATATTCCACTTTTTCATGGTGACAAATGCATGCCTGTGCACTATTGTGTAGCCTTCTGTATGAAATTCTTATTTTGCTAGGCATCGTCTGGAGCCGAGAGACCATCAACGATTACCTGGAGAACCCAAAGAAGTACATCACAGGGACGAAGATGATCTTTGCCGGACTCAAGAAGAAGGCCGACCGACAAAACCTGATTGCATTCCTAGAGAATGCAAAATAGATATTCGGGTGTCATGCGTTGTGATGGCGGCAGATGTCGGGCAACGCTGCACCGTATCGAGAATTAAGATTGTTGACTTGGCACATTAGTGTTGCTGGAAGTGTAACATTGGAGTTGTGATTGATCGTACGTTTTACTGGACTTGTTACTTGATGTTGTTGGTGTAAACAGCATGTTCCATCCAAGTATATGAGCTTTAACACTACATTTATAAGGACGCTTCTATGCTAGGTGTACATACAGTACTTATCGTGTTGGTAGAAGAGATATTTCTCAGGTTATGATCATTGTCATCGTGGCGTTACTGATTTCAGATTTCCTGTTGTCCACGAGTGACTACTAGTATTTTGCTGTTGTGTCACCGTGGTAACCATATACATTAAATATTCGGAATGTGGTGTGTGTTGGGAGTTCGTTAAGCACTATGTGGCTTTGAGTTTCTCTTGCGTTAATAATTTTTTTTCCATTATCCTAGTCTACAGTTGGGCCTGAATCAGACATCTGATTTGTAGGAAATAGGTTGTCAACTCACTACTGGAGTGACCACTGGGGTCAAAGTTCACATTCAATTGACTGGGAGCATCTGGAAAAATTGGGAAGAGGTATGCTTTCTATATTGGTAGTTAAGTGTTCTGTTCATGTTGCCAGTTATGTTAAGGTGACCAGTTAGTTGCTGTTTTTTCCATTTGAAATCATTTTTGGGGAGGATAACATTTCAAATTCTACAATACATGTACATAAGTCTGTGAGTGCTACAAACCAACAAATCCAAAATAGTTGTTTTTAATTTTATCAAATTAAATGTATTTCAGCGTGTGTAAAGCGCATTGAAATTATCTTGATGTGAAGCAAGGCATATGAAATGCATAAAAGCATGCATTCAAGGGCGAGTTGTTACGTCAATTGTAATTGGCCAATTACCGAAAATCGAGTGGAGCAAAGCTCAGTTCTGTGTCTTGTTTTGTGGGTGAGTGGGTCTTTTATTTCGAACTCACCTTAACGCCTTTAGTGCTTCACTCAACTCTGTTCTGTTGACTATAATAATATAATAAGATCTATTTATTACAAAGACTGCACTTAGCTCATCTTTGTAATAAACTTGTTGTTCCCAACATGTCCACTGTAAGGTGCTGGATGAGATATTACATAGATATGACAAATATAGTTTATGATGTTCTGTACAAAGTACCGAGGTAATCGGCTTTAAACACCGAAAATATAAAATTTGTGATCATACCTCCTTACAACTCCTTTGCTGCATCCGTTAGGTCTGGGTGACTG
>OY759261.1:48334849-48364849 GCA_963662155.1 Lamellibrachia columna
TTGCTTCCTTTCTTTAGTCTACTGTAGATGCCCCGAGAATCGAGGAATAAATTCTACATAAGGAATAGCGTGCGAAGCGGCAGTGTTAAAAGTTACGTGAAGAGTTAAAAACAAAATTAAAAACTATAATAATACAATAAAATTTTAAGAACTGGGAAAAAGATAATGTCACCGATGTCTGTCTGTCTGACTTTCTGCCCGCCTAGGTATTTGCCTGCCTAGTTATATTCCAACGTAGCTCTCTTCCTTTCTAGCTGTTTGTCTGTCCATCTGTCATCCTGTCTAGCTGTTTGTCTGTCCATCTGTCTGCCTGCCTAGCTGTTTGTCTGTCCATCTGTCTGCCTGTCTAGCTGTTTGTCTGTCCATCTGTCTGCCTGCCTAGCTGTTTGTCTGTCCATCTGTCTGCCTGCCTAGCTGTTTGTCTGTCCATCTGTCTGCCTGTCTAGCTGTTTGTCTGTCCATCTGTCTGCCTGCCTAGCTGTTTGTCTGTCCATCTGTCTGCCTGTCTAGCTGTTTGTCTGTCCATCTGTCATCCTGTCTAGCTGTTTGTCTGTCCATCTGTCTGCCTGCCTAGCTGTTTGTCTTTCCATCTGTCTGCCTGTCTAGCTGTTTGTCTGTCCATCTGTCTGCCTGCCTAGCTGTTTGTCTGTCCATCTGTCTGCCTGTCTAGCTGTTTGTCTGTCCATCTGTCTGCCTGTCTAGCTGTTTGTCTGTCCATCTGTCTTCCTGCCTAGCTGTTTGTCTGTCCATCTGTCTGCCTGTCTAGCTGTTTGTCTGTCCATCTGTCTGCCTGTCTAGCTGTTTGTCTGTCCATCTGTCTGCCTGCCTAGCTGTTTGTCTGTCCATCTGTCTGCCTGTCTAGCTGTTTGTCTGTCCATCTGTCTGCCTGCCTAGCTGACATTAAGTTTTCGGTCCTATCGCGCAGTAACTGTCTCTTGTGTAACATATTTCGTTATTGAGCATGTGTTACCATTGTGACGCTATAATGTGTGATTTACTGGAATGTGCGAATCGAATTAATTATATCATTCCTTAATACCAGTTTCATCTTCCATGTGTAGGGTGAAACAAATGGTGCATTCTTGTGATTTAGATCAACAACTATTCAGAGAATTGGCGAACTTTTCACAGTGTTGTTTAGAAACACATCCATTTGATTGGATAATGGGGTCAATCACGTTCGTCGTCGAAGATACAATCGTTTGTGTCGCGTGACACAAAAATATGCACAGACACTGCAGTCAGCCGTGAAACCAGATATTACTAAAAGGCCGGTCACAATCGTCGACATTTACCTTTTCGTACAAAGCGTACTGATGGGGGAGGGAGGGTCAAGGGTTGTCTGTTAATTTTGTTAATGTCGAACTCATGTGAAATATGACCACCGTTGCGCCATGCAGCGCCGCTTGGTGAACTGTAACGGAACTACTGTTGTTTTAAATCGCGTAACCGTGTGGAAATACACAATTTCGTGGAAAGCAATTGTTAATATGGGGATACGTCGAGGGTGTGAAGATTAATGTTCCGGGAAGATATTGTTAATGAAGGTTTGAGGAAATCAACCCCTCTGTTGTGATCACTAAATTGACGTTTAACATACATCGGCCGTCTGCCTTTCATGAAGGAGACCACATATGTCACACAGCAAGGGCGTTTTCACATTCTCCATTTGTCTAAAGCATGGTTCAACAATGATCTTGCTGAAATCTGTTGGCATGAACATTGCTGAATCATTGTTAATATTTGCTTCGACTTTTTACAGAGAACCACATGTGGAAACGCATACCGAGTCGGCCATCATACAAATATGACACTTTTGACTTGACTTGACTTGACTTAAATGCATAGGCCATATTGACCCCTCGCTGTCTTCCGGGAAGTTGCACCCCTCCATCTTGTTCTATTTATGGCATGCCGCTCTGCTGTGAACAGCGGGAGCCCAGTATAATTCCTGATATGGTCACTCCACGTCTTCAGTGGCGTGCCTCTTTTCCGCTCTCCGTTGAAGCATTGTTTGTATGCATGCCTAACGGTGTTATCTCTTTGTATACGGAAACATCCCCAAACCACCCGAGTCTTCTGTTTCTGATGACGTCTGTCAGGATTAGAGTCTAATGAATGTAACGTGTGCACCCAGAACCTGGATGCATGCATCATTTCCGTCACAATGAAAAGTACAGTATGAATCCAGGCGAAGGTGTGTGCGACAAACGGAGCACGGAGCCTGGATAACCGAGGCTACTATATTTGAGGCTTTGATGCGATAAAAAAAATTATTTGCCATATAAATGGCATTTTGCTATGCTGAAGCTTCGCTAGAACTAAACTAACTCAACAAACGTTCTACCAATTGAATTATCTACAAAGGTGCGGTGAAATTGCCATTGACAACGTGTCGTAAAGGTTCTTCCTCAAAGTTGCCTTTGTACAGCGGTGAGCAGATTAATTCTTATACAGGTCCACTGCCTTGGTTGTTCTTCTCGTCCGCTGCTCGCGATCAACAACACTGGTCTGTTCCGTTTCTTATACAGGTACACTGCCTTGGTTGTTCTTCTCGTCCGCTGATCGCGATCAACAACACTGGTCTGTTCCGTTTCTTATACAGGTCCACTGCCTTGGTTGTTCTTCTCGTCCGCTGATCGCGATCAACAACACTGGTCTGTTCCGTTTCTTATACAGGTCCACTGCCTTGGTTGTTCTTCTCTGCCGCTGCTCGCGATCAACAACACTGGTCTATTCCGTTTCTTATACAGGTCCACTGCCTTGGTTGTTCGTCTCGTCCGCTGCTCGTCATCAACAACACTGGTCTGTTCCGTTTCTTATACAGTTCCACTGCCTTGGTTGTTCTTCTCGTCCGCTGCTCGCCATCAACAACACTGGTCTGTTCCGTTTCTTATACAGGTCCACTGCCTTGGTTGTTCTTCTCGTCCGCTGCTCGCCATCAACAACACTGGTCTGTTCCGTTTCTTGCTGTCTCGACGTTTCACGGTCTCGTGGTTATTCGGCCTGCTTCCATCCGCATAAAGTGACCCACCCACCAAGGAACGCTTTCGTTAAATGGTATTTAGACACACTGTGGTGGACTTTCTGGCTAATCATATGTACATTAATAAATCAGTCTTAACATTAGGGGCGCCGTAGCTCGGTGGCTAGACCACCGCACTATCAATTGAGATGGCCGGGGCTCGAGGCTAGACCACCGCGCTATCAATTGAGATGGCCGGGGATCGAAGCTAGACCACCGCACTATCAATTGAGATGGCCGTGGCTCGAGGCTAGACCACCGCACTATCAATTGAGATGGCCGGGGATCGAGGCTAGACCACCGCACTATCAATTGAGATGGCCGGGGATCGAGGCTAGACCACCGCACTATCAATTGAGATGGCCGGGGCTCGAGGCTAGACCACCGCACTTTCAATTTAGATGGCCGGGGCTCGAGGCTAGACCACCGCACTATCAATTGAGATGCCCGGGGATCGAGGCTAGACAACCGCACTATCAATTGAGATGGCCGGGGCTCGAGGCTAGACCACCGCACTATCAATTGAGATGGCCGGGGCTCGAGGCTAGACCACCGCACTATCAATTGAGATGGCCGGGGCTCGAGGCTAGACCACCGCACTATCAATTGAGATGGCCGGGGCTCGAGGCTAGACCACCACACTATCAATTGAGATGGCCGGGGCTCGAGGCTAGACCACCGCACTGTCTCGAGGCCATCTGCTGCCGTTTCGAAGCTTGGGCAATTTCGTTCACCCCACTTTCCTCCAGTTCACTTAGCTGTATAAATGAGTACCTGGCTACAAAGAGTGGTGGATAAATATAAAAGAATAGTCTTTGCACAGTAATTGCAGCGTGGCTGAAGTCGAGTTGGTGATGGAATGAACAAGTCTGTCAACGGGTGGTGCGTAGAGCGCTTTGAGCTGTCCTGTTGACGGGATACTGCGCAGTATAAATTACCTTTATGTTTAAAGGCGAGGTCATCGTCAACAAATATGTCATACCTTTTCTAAAAGGGTGGACGTGGGGTTACCAGTAGATGTTATTTTACGTGCACACAAGGCGACACAGACACGCAACGCAAGGAACTAACAAACACGATATTGTACGTATACAATTTAATAATCTACTTCAAGTTAACAAAATACAGTATTCAGTAACATAGTTTAACTATAGTGCATGCAAAATGACGTGACGTGAATAAGAATTTATACATAAGATACTAATTTCTTGCTAACGTTGCGGTCGTAACATAGTGAGCGTAACATCAACGTTCAGTAAACGTATGACTATGTGGCCGCGAAAGACGTGGCAAGAATGTAGTAGTTAAGTGTATATCGACCTAACACGATACAAACATCACTTATAAAACATGCGTACGTGCATTCACTCCCACTACCAGTTATTCATAATGATAATGTTTGTTATGTATATTTACCCTTCACATGACATCCACCATACCAATCACGTGACTGTAACGTGACCGTTTTTAGCAAAATGTCTGCCGTTAGTACAGGCCAACTGCTTTACGAACTTCGGCAGGCATAACTACTAAAACTGTTTTTTTATACCGTACATAATCTATGCATCTTGTGTTAGAACGACATTTCAGTAAAATGGCTCCGGTTTGAACCGATTGGTGAGTAGCTGGGGCGATTTGAAAATGCGCACTAACTGCTCGAAACCCCAATATGAAACAATGAAATGACTGAACATCCACGTTGTGTTCCATTATTTGCAACCGTTTCGACAATGAAGAAATACGTGTGATATGCATGCACGTTCCTGTTTGAAGTCAACACGAATCGTTTACTCTATAAGATTTGAGTATACAATGGAAACGACTGGCAAAGCCGATACGTGTATTGGCGAACACATTTGTTACCCGTAATGGAAATACTGATAACCATCTGGACGTAACGAATATATGGCTATGTTTAATCAGATGTACACCCGTTGTTCGCGCCGGACACTTTTTGGCAGCGGAACGTCCATGTCCCGTCGGCACCGCTGTTGCAGGGGGTTTCGTTATTACAGTCGGAGTCGCCGGGTAACCCTCTTCTTTACAAGGAAAGTGTCTATGTCGGCCATGCGTCATTTCTGTGCTGTTTCTACATCGTCATTTCTGCTTTATGTCTGCAATTCAAAACAGTTTAGCGTAAGTGCTGGCGTATTCAGAAGCACGTGGACAGCAGCTGCAAAGCGACGTAGCGTACGACTCTCCGCGTGCAGTTGGTGCTCAACAACATGATTTGTATAAAATATGGTCACATTTTGAATTGTCGTGTTTGAAATATGTTTGAATTGTCATGTATAAAATACACAATTGGGAGAATGCTTGACGTTCTGATAAGCTACGACATTTTTAAGCTATTTGTCGTTATCTGTGTCGTAATTTTCAGCCAGACCCAACCGGACATACGATCTGTTTAATAACGCTGCGGTTATGTCGTGGTTTGTTATGACACTTTTTTGGTAAATGACTCATCTGCATCAATGATTGTTTTCTCCACCAATGATTTGGCATTTTTTATTCCAACACATGAAAGATCTACGAACAGGAAACGTCGTGTTAACAACGGAACAATGTTACGACATTGAAAAAATGTAATCAATCGTTTCGTGGTTTTAAATTAATAATAGTAAAACGCCATTTTCACAGAGTGCTCTATGGCGTTTTACATCGCACTACTACTGATTAAAGTATATCTTTTTTGGCTAAAACAAAAAATGTGAGACATGAAAATAAATAAATACAAATAAATAGATAAATAAATGTCAGACTATATAAAAGGTTCGGTGTGAAACGTATACAACATGGCAAAACGACTGTGCAGAAGCTAAGAACTAAATTAAGAATTAAAAAGGCCCTTTCAACATTTAAAGGAGTTCGGTGTATTCTTGCTTAAATAAAATGTCTTAAGTTTTCGAATGGCAAGACAACTTCGCGACGCCGGAGCACGAAGCGGATACTTACGTCTAGCACATCTCAGTGAGGAATCGGCCGGCGACTGAGGCAGCGGCGTTGGCATCACTCATTCGATACACCTTGCGACTGTCACCGCCGACGATATCGTTCACCTCGCTCATGTCCACATGGTCGCCAATGGCAACGACGTAGACCGACGTCGATGGAGCGTCCCTGAGATCGCGCGCGCGTTGTGACGTCATTTCCCAGCGGATGTTGCTTCCGCCGTCCGTCAACAGGACGACGACGTTTTCTACGGAACTACGGTCGCCATTACCGGAAGTGAGCATTGTGTCGCGTGCGACACGCAGCGCCTCCGGTGTGTTGGTGCGGCTGCCGTTCTGGTAGAACGCGAGAGCGTTGAGGACGTCGCGCTCCTCCGAGAACTTGTTCAGATGGAAAGCGATGGTGACGTCATCGCTGTAAGTCAGCACGCCGACGCGAGTGCGTCCGAACTTGAACGACAGACCGTAGACCGTTTCACGTAGGAAGCCGACGATCGCCTTGTACGTCTTGTCGACGCTGCCCGAGAAGTCCAGCAAGAAGACGACGTCTCGTTGGCTCCGGCAAACTGCAGCGACAAAAAGCGAATGACACAGTAAACACTGATGCATATGTTCATCACCAGGTGGTCAATGAGGTGGTTTGTATAAGCAGTGGAAAGGTGTGAACTGTTCGTGTGAAAGGTGTGAACTGTTTGTGTGAAATGTTCGTGGGAGAGGGGTAAAATGTTCGTGTGAAAGGTGCGAAGTGTCTGTGTGAAAGGTTTGAAATGTTTGTGTGAACTGTACCTTCTTTCACTAAATGTATGCCGGTAATGATGAAACATGAGTGTTAGATGCGAAATATACTACCACGGGAGCGGGACTTTATCCCAGTGTGAAACCGAACAAAAGCCTAATGTACGAATAATCTCAATATATACTAGTGGACACTACAATATGTTTTTAACTGTTGAATTCCATTGCTGTTGTCCCTAGTTCGCTTCATTCATTATGTGCCATGTCACAAAAAAGGACACCGTGGAGAACTTTATTCGATGGCGTATGCCGAGTGTTACCAGCAAGCATACGGACTTAAGAAAATGAGTTAATCAACATACCTCGTTCGCAGTTTTTGCCAGTGTTGTCGTTTTGGCAAGAACACATGTAGTAGTTCAGGGCATCAGTGCATATGGCGCCGTTCTGACAAGGGTTGCTTGAGCACTCGTCTCTCGCTGAAGTGACAACATCGGCAAACAATGAATGAACTATTCCTACCATTGTCGGTGTAATGTTATTCCGAGTATGACATAGCAACAAGCAACACATAAGTAGGTTCGTTAGATGACGGTATTAAACGTGCGTAGTTCAGTTGCCCTACCTTCAAACGTCATATCGAGTATCAAACAATACTTGTACGATTTTCAAATAATCACATATATTATTGGGTATGACGACATAAACATAATATATAGTATTATTATATAATAATATTGCTTAATTAGTATCTATCTTACAGGGATTCGAACACACTTACTGCGTGGCAGCGTAAGCGCAGCAAAGCAGCCAAAGGGCATGGGTTTCCCAAGAAGCGATGTTGAAATAGTGTATGCAGTCAATGAAGCTAACATGAAACACCCGGGGTGTAGGAAATGGGGCAGACTGCAACTGAGATGTGAAGCGGAGGAGGTTGACAAGGGAGGGAGAAGGCTACCGGCAGAGAGAAGTGGAAAGGGATAACAGCTGGGGCGGCGTAGCCATACATTAACTAGCCCCACTCATTCATAAAGTGAGCTACGAGGAAGAGCAGGCAGGGAACTCATTGATACAGAGAGTAGCAACTCGTGGAAGGAAGGACCGGGGTTCGGTGATCGTTCTAGCTCTCTGTCAGACTCCTCCCCCAACTGCATCAGCGCCAGGTGTAAATACGTATTTGGCTGCAGTCATTGGTGGAATGACAGGATATAATAAACCACGCCCACTAACTGCAGCATGGCTGAATACCCTACAACTAAGTACTCGAATGAAAATGTATGCAAGGCGTAAAATGGGAGGCGATTTCAGGGTGTGGTCAGTTGATGATGCATTTCGGTGGCGCGAGGGAGATCGGAAACCACGACTCACAGTTGCACATTTCGGCTTCGACGATGCCGGTCAACGTGTTCATCTTCGTGAAGCTGTCGATGATCTTGATGTTCTGGCTGGCGGGGTAGCTGGCGATGCCCTCCATCTCGACGATGTTCAAGTCCTTTCCGACGCCGACGACGATGGTGTGGATGCCGGCGATGCGAGACTCGATAGCCTCCGGGATTGTTCGATCGGCCTGCACGTTCGCTTCTCCATCGGTGAACAGGACGAGGAAGTTGGGCGCGTCTTGTCGGTCACCCTTGCTCTCGACAAACAGTTCGTCGCGAGCCATCTTCAGGGCGCTGGCGATGTTGGTTCTGCCTCCCGTGTAGGGGATAACGCGCAGGGACTGTGGGCACACGGGAATATGTGGTGAAGAAGGGATATTTCATAAACAGGCACGGCAGTGGGAAAGGTCGTGCACATAATTGTCAAGCAGGTATAAAACAGCTGAATACGGTACTGTAACATCCCATAGAATTAACTTATTACCGACACTAATGTAAATGTTAGGAAATTGTATCTGGCTGGTTTAGACATTCTTTCGCTATGCTTAATGCCAAATATAAAGTACATCATAAGTACCATTTCATATTGATTTTGCTTTCTCCGATTTTTACAGCCGTTTATAGAGCCTACTGGTAAATATAAATGTTGTTTTTATTGCACGCACGTCCTCTTGATAGGTCGTAAGTAGTTTTTTTACTTTAATTCATGCCTTTTATTTTTACGTTGAAGAGCAGTAGATTATGATTTGTTATGCTGCTCCTGGTTTCTAAATCACGTTGATCGGGTTACCGGAAACAAACCTTTTGGGTATGAGACCTGACTAAAAGTACAGCGAACATTGACAGTATGTTCTGACTTTGCCGACTGGTGGCGCCACTTACCTGTACAATATCTTGACGCGAGCTGTGCTCGTTCAGGCGGAACTGCAGGGTGGGTCTGTCGGAGAAGATGAGTGCGCCAACGCGGACCTTATCGTTGTAAACCTCCATGTTCTCGACGATAGACACCAACAACTCGCGCACTTGATCGAAGCGCTCCAGGCGAATACTTCCAGAAACATCGATGGCGAAGACGATATCAGCAGCTCCTTGGCACTCTGCGCAAAGCAAGTTGACCCGTTGATAAACCGACAGACACATTTCCCTAGTGGATAATTATGTAACTACAGACATGTGTATTCTAGTCTCGGTTACCTTTGGCAAACGTGGTTAGTCATCGCATGTTATGCAGTGTCAATCATCTTGAATTTGCAGTGTAAGCGAAATAATTGGCTGTGTGGAGCTGAGAAGATTTGCATAAGAGGGAAGAAAGGTAAAATAAACAACTAATTTCAGCCCGAAACGCATGAGCTGTTCTTGAAATGATCACATTAACGACCGCTGACGCAGTATGTTATATTTATAAACAACCCGATACAATATACTTTGTCTGGAAACCGGTAAACCAATGCCCTATAGCAAATGGATCCATAATCTGGTGCGATTTCGCACACTATTAACCGTTCAATGTCAGTAGAGTTGAAGTGGCGTTTGCCTACGACCTGGTTCGTCGCAAATGCCCCACTAGCATCTAGATATCTGATAGCTGTAGAGATCTTAGATAGATCTCCTGTAGATCATAATTTTATTGTTGAACAACAATCGTGTTTCATGTAAAGTGTTGCGTGTACATCACTAACACAGCGTCATCTCGTGCAAAATCGTTAAAATGTTAGACGCTGTGGGTCAAACCACCACCATTGCCGACAACCAGATCAGCGTCAGTGAAGATGATCATTCTTTCACACCCCAGTCCCAGAACCCAAGCGTCACTGCTAGCAGTCTCACCGACGTAGTACTCACTTCGCTCGCAGTTATTGCCGGTGGCGTCCCGTGGACACTCACAACTGTAGCCGTTCCTCAGCAAGTGGCAGGTGCCGCCATTACGGCACGGGTTGGAATCACACAGCGGCGCTAAAACGGGAAACCAACGTTAGAGATGGGGTCAGTACAAAATCATGTGTGCATTTTGTATTGCCTTCATCATTTTTATTAAACCACAACGCACTGGTGTATTAATTTGTTTGCGTTTATCATGCAATAACAGTGTTTACGGATATGATACTACTATCAAATATGGCTAGTCTGTGTGTGTGTGTGTGTGTGTGTGTGTGTGTGTGTGTGTGTGTGTGTGTGTGTGTGTGTGTGTGTGTGTGTGTGTGTGTGTGTGTGTGTGTGTGTGTGTGTGTGTGTGTGTGTGTGTGTGTGTGTGTGTGTGTGTGTGTGTGTGTGTGTGTGTGTGTGTGTGTGTGTGTGTGTGTGTGTGTGTGTGTGTGTGTGTGTGCTCGTCCGTGTGTATGTGAAGGGTGTGTGCGAGTGCGCGCGTGTATATACATGTTTGTGCGTGCGTACGTGTGTGCGCGTGCGCATGCGTGTGTTTAAATATCAACCAGCTGTCAAAACTTACTCTTGCAGATGGAGGCTCGCACTTTACCGAGGAGCGAGTTGAGGTTGTCGAAGCTGGAGGCGATGAGGATGTTGTTGTCAACCGGGTCACTGGCGATGGCCCGCAGCTCAGAGTTGTCAATATTTCCACCGACGCCAATAGCTACCAGGTCAATGTTCTGGCGCCGGACAGCGATGGCCTCTGACCATGTGTCAAGTGGTAAGTTCGAGCGGCCGTTGGTGATGACAATACCCACGTTCGGGATGTTGATTTGATATCCTGTTCGGTCAAGTGGAACGGAATGCATAATGTTAAGTACAAATCATGAATAAAAAAAAAATACATGTAACAGTTTATTTAATATTAGCTAATGTAGTAGGTTGGTGAATCCGGCTCGGAATATTTGGAATGAACTAAGCTTGTTTGCCTAATACAGTGCTGACTGGAGAAGACGTGTTGGCGCCTCATGCTCCAGTTGGAGCGAAGAGGATTGAGCACAAGTGAGTGAATGGGTTATGTAGTAGGACTGTCAGGAATGTACTGCGATTGGCAAGAAATGTCCGGATGATGGGTGGAAGTGAAATAAGTGGAAGACCAACATTACTGGAACGCTTTCTTTGGGATATTTGACTGACGTTCGCCTGAAGATCATTATTTATGTGCAGCGAATATGTACTATAATTCTATATGGGGATAAAAAAGAGCCACCTACCATTCTCACTGGTAAACATGGTGTTTCGCATGACCTGAAGGGCTCGCGCCGTGTTGGTGGTCCCGTCCATGAAGTAGGGGATGGTCATCTCATTGAGCAGCAGAGAGCGATCTTTGTAGTCTTTTAGGTTGAAGTAGACCTGCAATCAATCAAACTGTTGTTATTTCGCACAAAGCTATTGGTGCTTTTGACGCATTTTGTGAGTCTTACGCAAGCATGCATTTCGTGCAAACCGGACTGTGCAGCCTACATCGCTCTCATCAACATATTTGACTCGGGTAATCTTCATCGACCTCGCGGGATGTGCAAAGATGGTACACACTCATGTATTACATATGACTGATACAATGATATACCATCGGGTATTCAACGTTTTATGTATAATATGTATTTATGTATTATTTGGGTTTATTTTTGTATTGTGCATAATTTGTGCATAATTATATTCGTCTTTGTTACAATTATATCTACACAAAAGTTTAATTTAATGTTACTAATATAATATAGTTACAAATGGATTTATCCCATATATGTGTATCCGATATTCTTTTTAAATGTATTGCTATTTTTCATTTATTGTAAAGCGTTTTTGGCAAGCACCTATGTAACCAAAATTAGTATCAATATTTCACTAACACAGACGTAAATGCAGATGTCAACGAATTCAAATCTCCGTGTTGTCCGTGTGGGGAATCTGCAGATTATATTTAAAAATCAAGAAAGAGAAACGTCATTCTGACGACGAGCACGCAAAGCATAAGTCAGTCGTCAGACAGCATTGCCGTCGCATTAGACTTTACAATCGCCACGTCTGACGTACCTGTTCGTTGTCCGAGAACGTCTCGAGTCCAAAACGGACTCTCGAGTCGACTGGAAGATCAAGAACGACATTCTTTGCGAAATCAACAACCTTCTTGAAGTTCTTGTGTGTGATACTTCCGGAGGCATCCAATGCGAAGACGACGTCACTTGGCTCCATGCAATCTGAAATAATAATTATTGCGACTTTTATTATTGTATTCTATTGTCCAGAGAAAGTTTTCTTCATTGCGATTGGTAGATCATTTGAATGGAATTCATAACATGTAGTTTGAACCGTCATATATACGTCCAGAGTTACACTATATAATGTTACGCTATGTAATGTTCTTTTGTAAGAACCACCTTTCGCTGCATATCGATTTTTGTGAAGATGTAAACTGAATAATTACACAACAATTTTCCTGTCAATACATATTGCATTTCCAAAGTGATGTTTCACTCTGTGAAATCATTGCATCACCATCCCTCGGGCGTAGATCTGGTCAGTGACTCGCTGGTTTACAAACGGCACAGTTTGCGCGACGATAAAGGCACTCACGGTACTGGCAGTTGACGCCTCCGTAGTTGTCTGGACAGTGGCACATGTAGATGCCGTCCACGTGGTTCTTGCACGTGCCGCCGTTCTGGCAAGGGTTGCTGAAGCACGGAGTGGGTTCTGTAACATAGCGGGGTTTGACGTTAGGAACAGTCCAACACAACATTCGTCGAAATCACTCACAGTTACTACAGTAAGTGGTGTCAGCACAATCACCATGATTATTGTCTTCAACATAACTGATATTTGTGCCCCAAAATCCGTAGCTATCGCCCCATCACTTTAAAATCGTCTGAAACTACAGTTACTTTCCGCAAAAATGGGGTAGTTTGTTTGACGACCGAAATTTAACAAGATGTAACAAGATTTAACAAAATTGCCATCCAAAGCAAAGGCCCAGATGGCAAATGGACAAGGAAGCCATTGGCTTGTCGAGAGTCTAATATTTTTATCTATGTGTAACCCGCCCTCTTGAGATATGTGTCAATCTCGTTTTAAGCACATTCACGCTGCTAGCAGTTACACAATCTCTAGATAATTTGTTCCATTCATTGCTTGTCCTCTGTGAGAGCAAGTAGTTCCTGATATCCAATCTGCACTGAACCTTTACTAATGTTACCTCATGTCCTGTAGTTCTGTTATATTTCTTGAGTTATAAACAAATAGTTCTATCAATATTTTCATATCCATTCAATATCTTAGAAATTTCGATTTACTCTCCTCTTAACCGCCTTGTCTCTAAGGTTGTTAAACCATATTCTTTGAGTCGTTCTTCACAACTAAGGTCTCTCAGTTCTGGAGTACTCTTAGTTGCTCTTCTCTGGATTATTTCAAGCGTATCTATATCTTTCTTACGATATGGTCTCCAAGCTTGTATACAGTAATTTAAATGAGGCCTAACTGTTGCTTTACACAGTAATAATTAGCTTGTTTTCTTTTATGTTATATTTCTCCAAATCAACCCAATAATTGTATTACCCTTTGAAGCTGCAATGCCACATTGCTCTGAAACTTTCGTGTCAGCACATATGGTAACTCCTAAATCCTTTCCTTTTACAGTAAAACTTAAAACAGTATATCCAATTTTATAGTTTACATACACGTTCCGGTGTCCTGCATATAGGCATTTACATTTCCCAAATTTGAACAACATCTGCCATTTCTCAGACCATTTAACTAATTTGTCTATATCGTTTTGAAATGTTGTTTATAACCATCATTGTTAACCCTTCTAAACACTTGTGTCATCCGCAAATGTCAGTACGTTGCTTGTTATATTATCGTCCAAGTCATTGATATATATATATATATATATATATATATATATATATATATATATATATATATATATATATATATATATATATATATATATATATATATATATATATATATATATATATATATATATATATATATATATATTGATGTGGTATTTTGACAAGAGGTTTCTGAAAAACTAAGTATATAATAGCTACTGGTGATCCCTCGTCTATCCACTTAGTGATTTCTTTAAAAAAAGCATAACATATTTGTTAAACATGACCTCGCGAAGCGTCTACGATGAATAGCATAACATAAAAACGCACATATGCTAGCACGATCATATCAAGATTATTAGTATTATCTCATCATCAACATTATCGCAATCAATGGTCACAGTAATGAAAAAGTGACGTACTTCCACACATGTAGGAGACGAACGCGTCTGTGTTGTTTCTCAAGTTGTCGTAGCTACTGATGTACATAACGTTGCGGCTGTCCGGGTGGCTGGCGATCGACTCGAGCTCGTACTTGTTCAGCCAGTTACCGATGCCGACTGCGAGCACGTGCACTCCCTTGGCCTTCAGTCTCAGCCCCTGCGTCACGGTCGCCTTGCGGTCTTTGGAGCCTCCGTCGGTGAGGATGATAACGAGGTCGGCGACGTCACTGCGGTCGCCGTTAGCGGGCGTGTACATCGTGTCGGTGACGTAGCGGAGGGCGGAGGCGGTGTTGGTTGTGCCGTGGGTGTATGGTGTGTCAAAGATGGCCTGCTTCACGTCGGCGCTGCAATAGGTTAAGCGTTCTTCTATGTAGGACAATACACCGATTTCACGGACACTACACGTTACATTTAGCTACTGTTATTTATATGCTACATTAGGTTAAGCGTTCCTCTATGTAGGAAAATATACCGATTTCACGGACACTACACGTTACATTTAAATACTGTTATTTATACGCTGCAATATGTTAACCGTTCTTCTATGTAGGACAATATACCGATTTCACGGACACTACACGTTACATTTAGCTACTGTTATTTATTCGCTGCAATATATTAAGCGTTCTTCTATGTAGGACAATATACCGATTTCACGGACACTACACGTTACATTTAGCTACTGTTATTTATACGCTGCAATATATTAAGCGTTCTTCTATGTAGGACAATATACCGATTTCACGGACACGACACGTTACATTTAGTTACTGTTATTTATACACTGCAATATGTTAAGCGTTCTTCTATGTAGGACAATATACCGATTTCACGGACACTACACGTTACATTTAGTTACTGTTATTTATACGCTGCAATATGTTAAGTGTTCTTCTATGTAGGACAATATATCGATTTCACGGACACTACACGTTACATTTAGCTACTGTTATTTATACGCTGCAATATGTTAAGCGCTCTTCTATGTAGGACAATATACCGATTTCACGGACACTACACGTTACATTTAGCTACTGTTATTTATTCGCTGCAATAGGTTAAGCGTTCTTCTATGTAGGACAATATACCGATTTCACGGACACTTCATGTTACATTTAGTTACTGTTATTTATGCGCTGCAATATGTTAAGTGTTCTTCTATGTAGGACAATATACCGATTTCACGGACACGACACGTTACATTTAGTTACTGTTATTTATACGCTGCAATATGTTAAGCGTTCTTCTATGTAGGACAATATACCGATTTCACGGACGCTACACGTTACATTTAGTTACTGTTATTTATACGCTGCAATATGTTAAGCGTCCTTTTATGTAGGACAATATACCGATTTCACGGACACTTCACTTTACATTTAGCTACTGTTATTTATACGTGCAATATGTTAAGCGTTCTTCTATGTAGGACAATATACCAATTTCACGGACACTTCATGTTACATTTAGCTACTGTTATTTACCGTCGTGATTCTAAATTGTTCTAATTTAATTAATTAATTTATATGCTTATCTGATCTTAGTTAAGGATTAATTGTTTTTTTTATTCATTTATCTATATATTTAGCTATGCATTCATCAATTTTTAATATTTACGTTTGTGATTTTACAATTATGTCAAATAGTTCATATTATTTATTTATGTTTTAGATTTTATGAGATATTGCATAGCGACACAGAACAATTATTTGTATGAAACGCTATGTAAGACATCATCATCATCATTACCATCATTACGAACATCATCATCCATCCATCATTATCATCATTACGAACATCATTCATCATCATCATTATTGTCATTATGAAAATCATCATAAATTCTTCGTTACCATCATTATGAACATCATCCATCATCATCATTATGAACGTCTTTATCCATTTATCGTTGTTATCATTATGAACATCATCATTATCATCACTATGAACTTAGAGCAACGACATGGCGAATGTCTATCTCAAGCAAGTGCGCCATGGCAGCTAAACTAAAACTGTCATGATGTTACAATATGTTTTGTGAAAGCAACGGTAATGTTAACTTACTGCTGCAGAATGCACCATTTCGTCTAAGGAAGCCACCGTGGTTGTAGTAATGAATTCCAGGTCGAATCCATTAAGTTTGTTAAACCTCATGAATGTTGCCCATTTGGTTCCATCGAATGGATGGCTGAATTATACCGATAGACGACGTCAGATGGGCCCGGTATAAACCTGACGGTGTGTATGCTAACTGAATGATTTGTAAGGTGTTTTTTTTATAATATGAAAGTTTTCGATTGCCCCATTTTCGTATGTAAATCTTTTCTTCGTTAGTCTTGATGAATAGTATTAGGCAACTGTCTTGAGAAAAATGTGTTTTATTTGTTAGGCTTGTAGAGTTATAAATATACCCATTAGGCTAAGACGGGAGAGAAAAACCACACATCTGCAACCACCTGCTAGAGAACTTGTTCAGCTGGAAACGCAGTCTGACGTCATTTCCGAAAGTCACGAGACCGACACGCGTGCGTCCTGAGTTGACGTTCAGCTGATCGATGGTGTCAGCGAGGAAGGCCTTCGCCTTGACGAAGTTGTTTTGGCCGATGCTACCAGAAGCGTCGAGCACAATCACGATGTCCATTCGCTGTCGGCAGGCTGCAACATAGACCACTTGTGCATGCTCAGCATCATTTACTTGTTTCCAACATTGTTACATTTTCACGTGCAATACAATATTGGGAAAGGAGGAAGCTGAAGCAATGCAATTTATAATTAATATATTATGAAACGCAACACGACCGCGGTTTACAAAACATCACGTGTGGTCTGCCGGAATTGGTCCAGGAAAACAGACCCCAGCGAACGAGTGTTTCTTCGTGTAACACCCCCTTCCCATTACCAACACGCTACTTGGTTGTTTATAACTTTAAGAATCTGATAACTCCGACGACACCACGCTGTTTAACACCGAGGAGTGCTTGTCCTAAGACCTTTCCTGTAGGCGTATTTGTCGCGTGTTATCACATAGATAATATGCAAATATTTCAACTATTTTACTTGATATTTATGTAATTTTTGCTGGTATTGCATGTACAAAATCTACTTAATTGACGCATGCCTGATGCTGAGACAGTGTATCGTTGTCTTAATTTACTATGTTATGTGCGTTGAGGCAACTTACTCAATATTTGCTCACAACGGTAAATTAACAAATAGCTGTCCAATCATATCGATAACATTGTATTGCTCAGCCGCCTTGAAAACAACACGATACAGAAGTTACTATCCAAAACTGGCGGGATCGATGTGAACAGTGAACGCAACTACAAATGACTACGTACTTGGGTCAGGAGCCGGTGCCGTCGTCGTCGTCGTCTTCGCTGTCGTCGTCGTCGTCGTCGTCGTTGTCGTCGTTGTCGACGTTGTCGTCGTCGTGTTGGGACAAGCGGATCTGATGATGCCATGGAGGAGGGACTTGAGCTTGTTGAAGTCGGGACTCGAGAAGTAATCCTGGTCCCTGGCGCGGGGCGGAGAAGACATGTCTCGCAGAAGGTTCTCGCTGATCTGCCGTGTCACACCGATGGAGATGATCCGGACACCGGAGTCTCGGAGCTCGGCAGCCGCTCGTAATGCAGACGCATTGCCGTCCGTCGGCTTGCCGTCAGTCAGGATGATGGCGACGTTCGGCACGCCAGCACGATCTCCCGGGGCGCCCTGTCCGAACATCCTCGTCCGTGCTAGGTAGAGCGCATACGACGTGTTGGTGGTCTGATCGAGGAACGGCAGTTGACCAATGGCATTTAGCAGATCCGCTTCCCTCTGGTATCTGAGTCGAGATGGTACAGCTTACAAGATACATTCGACTGTATGAACAGCACTCCGGCGAACGCAGTAAAGCAAAACGAATCACAACATAAACATTTACAATTACTATAGATATTAAGCAGTGGACTCACATATTAATCGCGGATAACACAATCGGCCGTTTAATATAATACAAATTAATACATTCGCTTTGACGGAATCGTTCCGCTGTATTAAAATGCGCCGCCTTAAGTGAATCAGACTGCTCGGGCCCGAAATGATTCTACTGAGCGGAGTCCATTGCATGTGTGCTTTATTTTATTCTATTCTATTCTATTCCACTTAACAAAAGTTCTGTTGAGTGGATATAATTTATTCGCCGCTTAAAGTACTTATATTTATATATGTAAATTCCGTATGCTAACAATAATATCACTAGCAGTACAGTTCCGTAGCCGTGACTCAAAAGGGAACAAAAGAACATCAGGGATCGGACGACAAACGACCCCCTTGACTATTGGCCTGAATAGCAATGGTGGCAAGGCTTTTATTCTGTTTGAAAAAAATGTGTTAACTTCAGATAAAACAGCATATACCTTTGCATCACTTACGTGTCCAGCTGCCATTTGACCTCGGCGTAGGAGCCGAAGAGGATCATGCCGACGCGAGATTGCTTCTTGTCGATCTTCAGGTGCTGAACGATGTTCTGAAGGAAGGATCTGACCGACCTCCAGTTGTTACACTCCTTACCCTCGTCGTTACAAATGCTGCCGGAACTGTCTACCAGGAAGGCGAAATCAACCAGGCAATCGGTGGCTGTGACAGAAGAGGACAAATTGGGTATATCGTTTGCAGTCCAACATTAGATAAAACAGTTGTTTGTGAATTGATCGATTATTTTGTCATATCTCAAAAGGTGTTATAACAAAATAATCGATCAATTCATAAACAACTGTTTTCTCAAAAGGTTTTTTTTTTTAAACGTACACAACAACATACAATGTATACAAATTATAATGGTGCTCTGTTCATTTCTTGGGACCCTAAACCCAAGGTGTTTAAATGTGTCCTAACGGCCTTCACAGAGAAAGAACTCTCCATAAAGATTGGGAGAAACGTAGAACGTATCGGAACGTCAGAACCTCGACCAAGGTGGTATATAAAGGAAAACAACCTTCGTCTATGCCGTCCATTCAAGTCTCGATAATTTTTTTTTTAGCCCCATTCCAGTGCTTACATGTTATACAAACGTATTTGGTTTGGGCGTTTTCCTTAGTGATTGTCACACTAGTTAAGTACTTACATCTAAGAGGACAGGACACTACAGTAGCAGAAGTAGGATTGGAGAATATATATAGTGAAACAAGATGAGAGATAGAAGGTGGAGGAATTAAGAGAAAAGATCAGAATGTAGAAACACTTGAAAATGAAGGAAATGTGGAGAGAACTGCGATGGGCAGAAAACATTCAGAGAATGATTGATGAGTGTTTGATTGACAAGGACAGCATGGAAAACAGAAGAGGGTGGTCGACAGAGAAGTGGATGACCGAAATTAAGATGGAGGGACAGTGTTAAGAGATATATCTAAAGGACAGATAACAATGGGAGAGAACGTCAGAAGATCGCGATAGACGGAGACGACTTTTCGAGAGGACGGAACAGACTAAGTGATGTGTAAGCAATAAACGTTGTAACCTTACACGGAGGAGGTGTCGTTGTGATGCAGGTGGACGCGATGATGTTGGCGATGTGGGCGTCCAGCTTGTTGAAGTCGGCACTCATGAAGTAGTTCTTGTCCTTCACATGCGGTGGTGAGGACAAGTCCTTCAGCAACTGGGCGTCGATCTTTCTCGTCACACCGATGATGATCAGTTCGACGTCGGAGTTCTTCAGTTTATCAGCGGCGGTGCGGGCCAGTATTCGTCCGTCGACGGACGAACCGTTGGTCGGCAACCCGTCAGTCAGCACGATGGCGACATTCCGTACATTATGTCGGTCTCCGCTGCTGTTGAAGACGGTGGTGCGGGCCAGGTCGAGCGCGTGGGACGTGTTCGTGCTCTCCCCTGGCTGGTATTTCAAATCGTCGATGGCGCGCAGCAGTGAGGCCTGATCGCTGTGCCTGTAACGAACAGCGCGTGAGCGAAATAACGGTGCTGGCAAATTCGGTAAATTAGCTGCAGTTTCGAACGGAGAATTCGTATATCCGTATATTTAATTGCAAACAAGGTTGAAACATTCGGAGAATACAAACGAGTTTCTTGAGGTGTGTGTGCGTGCGTGCGTGCGTACGTGCATATGTGTGTGGGTGCGTGCGTGCGTGCGTGCCTGTTCTTGCCAACTTGTTTGAGATACCTTAACCTGGCTAAGGTCTATCAGCCCTTACAACGTCGATAAGACACGACTCTTGCAACGTGAACACTTATCGTAATATCGTCACTTACTTGTCAAGGTTCCAGTTGACGTTTCCGGAAGAGCCGAATTGTATCATGGCGACTTTGGATGCATCAGGTCCGATTTTCATTTCATTGACGATTTTGCTCAAGAACGACTTTATCGACCGCCAGTTGTCGCATTCATTTGTTTTATTATCGCATATACTACCGGAACCATCGACAATGAAGACAAAGTCCACCTTACCTGCACACAAACATACACGTAGCTATAACCAGAAAGACAGACAGACACGTGTTTGTTATTTTGACCATGTACATATCACTCAACTCTCCATAATGGTAAAGTGTATTTTGCGATCGACGGCCTTCTCAAAGAGTGTATGCTTTAACATATATCTCTCTTTGATAGACCAATAGAAAGTCATCGACTAGGCCGGTCACATATAGGAATACGCACGATCGAATGTTTCCATATATACATTTAGGGGTCGTCAATCCAATGGTAAATATGAACAACGCTAATATAATGGCGATGAGATGTCATCGACAGCCGAGAGACCGTGACCTCCTGAACCCGGGCTGATGTGTAACCAGCAACCTACTTCAAGATGATGAAAGAAGTATCAAAAGGATTTAAAGTACAACTAAATGATGAGTGGTTCATAAAGACATGGTGGCCGCATTGGAATTGTCAATGTTACAACGGAATAAGCAATTGAAGTACCAACTACATAAACGGAAGTACCAATGACAGCACCAGAAGTATCAGCGACAACACTGAAAGTACCAGCGATAGCACTGGAAGTACCAGCGATTTCCTAGCAAACCCAACATCAACGGCAATTTGTTATTTGTCAATTCTCAGCAGATTCCTTCTCTCTGGTTATTCACTGCTGACGTCACTAACAGCAGGCATACTTACACTGTGACTTAGCGACGGCGACCATGGCCGCCGACGTCATCAGGAGAAGAAGCATCCGGTTAGACGCCATCTTTCACTTTCTGCAACAAATAATAATCACCAATACACAATATGCTAACATGATACTTATTGCAAACTGTATCAAATAAAACTACTGAAACATCAATATAACGTAATTTATAATCAGTTCAGAACAGGACACTGTGAGGTACCATGTCTATTTTCCTTGCTCGTTTGCGTGGGGTTTCGCCAACCAACGTCATTATGTCAAAGATATCGTACGTGGAAGTGTTATGCGATTCATGCAAGCCTTTTAGATACTTTCCCGTATCGCCATGAGAACTAATGTGTAGTTACACAACGTGGGATGCCTGGCTAGAACAACAACCATCGTTTGCTGTTTTCTGTTTTATAGAAATTACGTTTTCTATAGACCAGTTGACTTTTAAAGACTCAAATATTAAAACAACAAATGAAGCAGATTGCTGCTATCAATAAAAAATATGAGTTGTGATTGAAACTAGTTGTCTGCTACCATACGTTTAATGTTGCAGAGAACAATATATGAATGGAACACACTATTTATTGGTTGTGTAATGTTAGCAGCGTGAATATGTTAAACATATAATTGACAAATATCTAAGATGGGCGAGTTGCATACACACATACACACACACACCCGCACCCGCACCCGCACACACACCCGCACCCGCACCCGCACACGCACACGCACACGCACACGCACACGCACACACGCACACGAGTACACTTGGACGTATCTGATTGCCTTGCAAAGATAAGCGGCATTGAAAACGTAACGTGTTTTTCTCCAGGCATTGTGAACGTGTCGCAGATAAAACGACGCTATTTCGCCGAACTATACAACGAAGACACGCAAGCAAGTCGGACCTATCACTGGCAAATCAACACCAGTCTCAGAGGTATTGTGTTACCTGGTGCATCCTGGCAGTGTTGAAGGTGAATGACCGAACATGAGACACATAGACTAGACGGTGTAATGTTGTGCAATGGTCTCCTCCATTTAAAAAAACCCGTGCGGCTACATAAATCTATTCAAAGACACATTGAAGCCCTACCCAAAAAGGTCACATTATCTTCACAATCAGTAACTGGGAGGGCCTGATCGTCGACGGTCCTCTATGGCTCCGAGCAATCCAGTAGGCAACGACCTACTTCGAGAAAGACCGCCTAATGAATGAGGCGGAGATGCGACAAAGAAGAATTAGATGAATGAAGACCAAGCGTCACATCAAATGACCGCCGGAGATGATTCTGGTTAATTTTGGACTGAGAACACCTGACCAGTTCGCTTCAGTATGACAGCTGTCCCACAGATGCTGGTTAACGAGAATGATTAATCGACACGGGTTAAACGTCGTCGAGACATCTCCCGATTAAAGACCAGACTCTTGTCGACGCCGCATTCGCGTCATATCGACGTGAGAAAAAAACTAAAAAAGGAGTCGCCACGGTCCAACTACAAAGAACCGGCTACAACTGTACATTGTGCTTTTGGTGGTATTCAATTTGTGGCATCATTGCGTTTCCTGTAATGGAGAGTCCCCAGAGCGTGTGTAACGCCTTTGTACAGTATATCTCTCCCCTCTGGATAGTTTCCCTCCAGTGCCTTGAGAAGAAAGCTGCGTGTTGTTGAGCCGACTATGATTAACTCAGTGCATTGAGAAATGAGCTGAGAGTTTTGTTGCTGAGGTGACCAATCATGATTTACTCAGTGCTATATTTAACTTAGGAACCACTTCATATCATTCTTTCATTCGTAAACTTGTACTGAATATAAACACACAAAATGTTCTTGCAGAATAAAATATGGTAGAAATTATTCTGACTCACATTTGCTAATTATAAACTTTCTTGGACATTTATAAAGGGGGGCTACGATATCCAGAGTGGGGGAAGATGTCCAGGGGAGAAGATACCCTGCCATACAAACATGCATGTGTGGTCTAGAGACAGTGACACTGACAGGGCAGCAGCAACATAAGCTATAAGTTCGTCAGTACAACAGGTTCCGAAAAATCACAGGAGCAAACATGGCGGATAGAAGGATGATGAAAACTTGATGAAAGATATTTAACAAGATTTAACAAGGTTTAACAAGATTGCCATCCAAGGCAAAGGCCCATATGGCAAGTGGATAAGGAAGCCATTAGCTTATCGAGAGTCCAACATTTTAAAACTATGTGTAATTAGTCCTCCTGAGATATGTGTCAACCTTGTTTTTAAACATATTCACGCTGCTAGCAGTAACACAATCTGTAGATAATTTTTTCCATTCATTGATTTTCCTCTGTACAGTGGAACACCTCCTGCAAGATGCATGTATGGTCTAGAGACAGTGACACTGACAGAGCAGCAGCAACATAAGCTACACGTTCGTCAGTACAACAGGGTCCGGAGAATCACAGGAGCAAATGCAAATGGCCTCGGCCATTAAAAAACCTTGTGATATTATATTTCCAGCAGTGTCTTCTAGTGGTCCAACTTTGTCTCGTACGTTTTGTTTACTCCTGATATGTGCATGAAGGCTCTTGCTGTCATTTTTTTATGTTGCATGCTAATTTTTTTCATAGCGTCTTTTAGATTGTCTAATTTCATTCGTAGTTGCATTAAGTGCCTCTTTGTAATTTGCGTAGTCTTTATCCTTTCTGGTGCACCTATAAACTCTCCACAAAGTTTGCTTGTGCACTTGTTTTATTAATAGCTTCTTTTGACAAATGTTTTTTTCTATATCGTTTTCCTTGTTTTTTCATCGGAACAAATTTATCAATGTGCCAACATTCAATTGCGGTCTTGGGAAGCAGTTCAACTTAACTGGAAGAATAATAAGAAATCGGATGACAGGCAATCACGGGGAAGTATAGTATATCACATATAACTGACAAATGTGTGAAATTGGTAACACGAGAAGTATGTCAAAAGAAATCACTTAACGGGTCAACCTGGCGGATGAAATGAGATATTTTAAAAGTTGACGACGGTTATTAGGACCTACAAAAGTCACCTACATTGACCGGTTAAGTTATTGTTGATACCATACAGAATCTGACAGTCCAAAAGATTTATGCACATTCTCAGACTTACTCATTCACAACATTTTTAGGATATCGAAACTCCATCCTCCATCGATTTTGGCCATCTCGAATCAGGTTCATTGTCATAGGCTGTTCAAATATGTAGCGTGTGAATGTGTAAGTATTTTACTGGGTGTGAATGTGTAAGTAATATGTAGTGTGTGAATGGGTAAGTATTATGTAGTGTGTGAACGTGTAAGTATCAAGTAGGGTGTGAATGTGTAATTATTATGTAATGTGTGAATGTGTAAGTATTATGTAGTGTGTGAATGTGTAAGTATTATGTAGTGTGTCAACGCGTAAGTATTATGTAGGGTGTGAATGGGTAAATAGTATGTATTGTGTGAATGTGTAAGTATTATGTTGTGAGTGAATGTGTAAGTATTATGTAGTGTGTGAACGTGTAAGTATTATATAGGATGTGAATGGGTAAGTATTATGTAGTGTGTGAATGTGTAAGTATTATGTAGTGTGTGAAAGTGTAAGTATTATGTAGTGTGTGAATGTGTAAGTATTATGTAGTGTGTGAACGTGTAAGTATTATGTAGTGTGTGAACGTGTAAGTATTATGTAGTGTGTGAACGCGTAAGTATTATGTAGGGTGTGAATGGGTAAATAGTATGTATTGTGTGAATGTGTAAGTATTATGTTGTGAGTGAATGTGTAAGTATTATGTAGTGTGTGAACGTGTAAGTATTATATAGGATGTGAATGGGTAAGTTTTATGTAGTGTGTGAATGTGTAAGTATTATGTAGTGTGTGAAAGTGTAAGTATTATGTAGTGTGTGAATGTGTAAGTATTATGTAGTGTGTGAACGTGTAAGTATTATGTAGTGTGTGAATGTGTAAGTATTATGCGCAGCTGGCTTAATAAAAGGGCGGGTACATTTGTTAAAATCATCGAAAGAAATTACATTGATCGTTATATCGGGTAACTTGCGAAATTGTGAATAGTCTTTATGTCATAGCATATAGAACCGGTCCATTTTACAGTCAACAATAATGTAATAGTTTATCCGATGACATAATTTCCATCATTCCCAATGTTCAGACCCATCTAACGTTTTACTCCAGCATCTTCGTCTGCAAGTTTGGTAAGTATTATGATAGTGTTAATTCCTCTTTCTGTAATTTTACTATAGCAACTTATTGTTCGCAGTATGTTATAGCGTCACTTCCATACTAATAAATGTCAGACCATAGTTTCCATTTAGAATTTCAATACATCTGCAAGGTACTTGTCACTAGTGCAACAAATCCATGCGTGTTATCTACCATCGTATAGTAAAAAATCAAAAACAAAACAACCAGTCATAATCCAACTATGGGGCTCGCCTTAAGCTGGCCTGATCTAAAGTGTTTTGCCTGGGGGTAGACGTGGGTGTTTCTACAATTGGACATGTTCCGTGACATATATGAACGGGCAGATAGCATTCAATCGGTGACCTCTGCCGATGCACCCTCGATCGTGAATTCATTACAATCATAGCGTTTTCTGCCCGGAGCAAGGTATGTGTGCGATTATGAACACAAACAATAAAACACGGTTGCGTCGTTGTTCTTTGATGTTACATGCAATGAGACCATTTCAGTACGACAATTATAGAACATGCTGGTGACTCATTGGTGATTCATTGCCAACACAACGCAACAAACACATTCCGATTTCGTCACCCGGCGGCCTCGGTGCATGCTCCAGTTCATACGGCCGTGTAAAAGAACACTGGTCGTTGAATTGTGCACATAAGCACTTGACGCGTCGCTGATAGGTCAGTGTTAACCGGCGATACACTGTCGTCACATCCAGAGGTCCTAGTTAACTACATTCCACTTGCGCTGTGCAGACATATTATTATATTAAACGCCTGCTGTTTTGGCCTAAATGACGGAGGCAGGATTTTATGCCTGCATCACAGACACACTCAGTTACTGACACATATAAATAGGGACGCACGCAAGCATGCACGCACGCACGCACGCACGCACGCACGAACGAACGCATGCCGGCACACGCACTAGTACACACGTACACGCACACAAATGCACGCACGCTCGCACACACGTACACGCGCACACAGGTACACACACACGCACGCACGCACGCACGCACATACACACGCACATACACACGCACATACAATCGCACGTACACACGTACATTCACGTACACACACGCACACACATACGCACGTACACGCGCACGCACGCACACGACCATTTAGTTGACAAAACGTCACAACCCATGAACCTTCGCCCCCCATAAAATAATCCCCTTCAATGTGGTGATCAATGCGATCATTTTGTAATTGAGATACATCGTAGTGGTATATGGACGACCGCATTACAAACAGGGGCATACAGAGAGCTATAGCCAAAGTGGAGAATGGAAAGTCTGAATAGCTCTATGAAACGGCACTAAATTCAAATCACGTCCATGCCATTGTCACGCAACCGGCGTCACTGGGAGTCTTGAATGACACCTTCTATTTCAACGCAGCGACATTTGAGGCGCGCGGGCGCAAGTTATATAGTTTGTTGTTGTGCCGCCAGCGGGTATTGTGGTAGACGTTAGCTCATTATCTGTCGCACAGTACTCGGGTTTTTCACACTAATGAACAAAATTAACATCCAACACCGTAGCAAATATAATGTATCCTAAGAGATTGCACACAAGTACATGTTGCCATCTACGAAGAGAAAATGTCTACCAGGACGACTAACTTTTATTTATTTTTAAAATATATTATTCCCAAATGTCTCAGTTTAGCACTAATTAATTAGAATCACCCGACGAATAGTGTTGTTCTTGTTTGTTTGTTTACTTGTTTGCGTGTGTGCGTCAGTGCAAACCAATGTTTCAGAAAAATACTGGTCAACATATGCAACGAACTAATGCTAGTCTAAAATTAGTGTATAGCACACAACGAGTGGCACCTGTTGTTGAGTTCAACGACACAGTAGGATGGAAAACAATGACATAATGCCGTTTGCACACAACCGTGCTACGTCGAATAATATCCAGCACTGTACGAACTGTTCGTCCAACACTACCCGACCGCACTGCAATCACCTATAGAGAAGTGGCCGCAAACGACTTTTTGCAGTCAGCCATGCTGGCATCCACGACACGATACCCGAACAGTGCTCGTGACAGAAGATACTCTCCCCAATTTGTACAACGTTTCTTGTTTTCCTGCTCGGTTTTGACATTAATATAAGCTTGTTGCTATACTGGAACGAATGTCAACACGTTCAAAATTCACGCCGTAGTCATCTACGGAGAACCGTCCTCCATTTGTCGGTAGGTGATTGCAGTAAGGTAGTTAAATTACAAAAGAAAGTTTCATATCCGAATCGCTGACTACAATATTCCAATAGTTGTTTTCCTGTTTTGTTTAAAATACGGTGTTTTGTTTAGCAACCGGTTTCTTGAGCTACCGTCGTACAACGATTACATTATTTGTTCAAGTGAACTTGTTAGAAACAACACACCACACGACTAGCTGTGACGAGGGAAGGACATAGCTGCTTAACTTTCAAATAACGAGCGAGAACGAGCACCTGCTCATGTTCAATTTACACTGTTCTTTTACTATTACTCAGCAAGGGTGTCGTTGATCAGAGTCAAAAACAGGTCAACCGTCGACCACAATCACGTTAACAATCTAGGGAATCTGTGGAACCAGATCATTGTCGATGTGTGTTTTGTCGAAGCGACTATTACATAAACAAGAAACGGCAATACAAATCAGGTGTAAGCAAAGTGTGCTGTAAAAAACATATTCAATTACTAAACGATTTTTTCAACAAACAGTGGAGTAGTAATAATAAAAATTGACTAATACGACCAGTTGTAATACTAAACGGTTGACTGATACGACCAGATCAATACGGACAGTGCACACGGAGGCGAAACAAGGAAAAAACGCTGCGACGAAAACACAATCGTGAAACTCCAGTATTGCATTTAGAACACGAGTGTCACAGACATGCAATCAATCAACAATCTCATTGCAGGACGGAAAAGTGGCCATCTAAACTTTTGCTAATGTCCGTCGGTAATTTGGGAAATCTACAATAACTACACCAGGAACGACGAATTACGAAAATTAAATGTCTTCATCCAAGCTCTAGAAATACAAGTAGTTTGCACACTAACCTTCGTTCTATGAACTGTTTCCAATAAACTAATCTGCTCCTCTCGCCAACCCGATCAAGCTGCGTCCACGGGGTAACATGCAACAATTCACTTATCTGGCATAGCAGTGGCTGGTTTTATAACTACCGGTCGTTATTGTCAAATGGTCGTCTGATACGCACGCATTAGCAGCGACTTTAGAGTGTTGCAACGATGTTGCAATACAGCTATTTAGGGAGTCATTCTTCCGCGGTTCATTCATTTCACCGCGTGTAACCATGAAAAGAATTGTCGTGACTAAGATGTGTACGCGCGTGCATTGTTTCCCACGGCAGTGTCATTCTAACTAGTCGACCTTTAGTTCTTTTCTCGACTCACGGAGCGTGGGCCTGAATGTTGTGAAACACAGGAATCAGTGTAACGGCTGCACCGGATACAACAGTTTATCGAACAGAGACTTTAGTAAATAGCAATACGTTATTTTCAGTTGAAGATTGAGCACAGACAATAACACAAACTGGACACTGGTGACAGGCTAACTCGCATAGAATGACCGCTTTACCTGTTGCCGTTAAATCGGCGGAGGTCAAGCGCCGCTACTGGGGCGAGGGTGTTTGAGTGTCACGTGCGAAAAGAAAGACCTTGAGTGTCAAGAACACAAAGCCGCCAAACCACCAGAAATTATTGATGTTATCTTGTCACCATTGCTTCTGTATAATCAAGATTGTATGAGGACGGTGGTCAAATGGTCGTCTGACACGCACGCATTAGCAGCGACTTTAGAGTGTTGCAACGATGTTGCAATACAGCTATTTAGGGAGTCATTCTTCCGCGGTTCAGTCATTTCAACGCGTGTAACCATGAAAAGAATTGTCGTGACTAAGATGTGTACGCGCATGCATTGTTTCCCACGGCAGTGTCATTCTAACTAGTCGACCTTTAGTTCTTTTCTCGACTCACGGAGCGTGGGCCTGAATGTTGTGAAACACACGAATCAGTTTAACGGCTGCACCGGATACAACAGTTTATCGAACAGAGACTTTAGTTAGTTCCCGACGATTAACTCCGCACATGACAAACATTCCCCGAGGGAACGTAGACTAGTTGTTGTGTCACAGAACCGATGTATACTTGCATCTAGAGTCAGGCCCGTATCTAAATAAATAAACAAACAGTTCACTTATATAGGGCCATATCACGTTAAAAAGTACACAAGGCGCTTTACAATAAAAACTACATAATTAAATTAAATTAAACATTATATATTTTAATTAAAATAAAATGACATTAACATTTCATTAAACAAATTCACTAAAATAAAATAATTAAATGATATTAAAATAAAA
>OY759261.1:48367349-48427349 GCA_963662155.1 Lamellibrachia columna
GTGTTTGTGTATGTGTATGTGTATGTGTATGTGTATGTGTATGTGTATGTGTATGTGTATGTGTATGTGTATGTGTATGTGTATGTGTATGTGTATGTGTATGTGTATGTGTATGTGTATGTGTATGTGTATGTGTATGTGTATGTGTATGTGTATGTGTATGTGTATGTGTATGTGAATGTGTATGTGTATGCGTATGCGTATGCGTACGCGTATGCGTATGTGTGTATGTGTATGTGTGTGTGTGTGTACGTACATACGTACATACGTACGTACGTCCACACGTCCGTCCGTCCGTCCGTCCGTCCGACCGTCCGTCCGTCCTTCCGTCCGTCCGTCCGTCCGTCCGTCCGTCCGTCCGTCCGTCCGTCCGTCCGTCCGTCCGTCCGTCCGTCCGTCCGTCCGTCCGTCCGTCCGTCAGTCCGTCCGTCCGTCCGTCCGTCCGTCCGTCCGTCCGCACGTCCGTCCGTCCGTCCGTCGTAGTCTTCAGCATTACGGAGAAGCATACTCCGAAAGGAATCGGGGCCAAAACACAGCCAGCTTCACACCTGTTCCAATGGCGAAGTGTGTACACAGTACACACCTCTGCTGGCGTATTCTTGTGGACAGCTGGAATGAGAATACGGATAATTGGAGGATATCCAACTTTCTTGAGGAGAGTAAAGAATGCTTCTCTATTTACATAGACGAGCGAGTATATGAGACCCACAACGGCCTTAGAGAGTGGCATATATCAGAAATCATAAGTAATCTGAGCAATAGTGTTGGTTGAAGAGAACTTCGTAAACATCGCGCGGTTTGAAAAAAGGTCTATCTTAGTCACACGGATATGTTAACGATATAGCGTTCGGTCAACCGTAGCCGCTTAAATGGCAATCGGTGAGGGTGACATTCAGTCTGTTGTAGACATTGACAATGTTTGTCTGTGCTGGCTCCGCAACAGAGCCACGCTAAGAATGACCGCCAAATGTAATGTGGAAACGGTTGCAAATGTGTACACTTTGTTCAGCTTCGTCCTTGGGTGAGATTCACAACGACACCATGACAAGGAATAGTAGCTGTGAAATCTAACATCGCGCAATTATAATTCGGAAATTACAGGTCTCAAATAAGGTTTCATATATTAGGTGTATGTCTTAGTGTACAGCTCGTGCATTGGTTTCTATGATTTGTTGTACGCATTAATCATTACGATGTTGTCGCGAGCTTCTTAAACTGTTCAACAAATAACGCCTCGACTGTTGTTGACCTCAACATCACCTTGATACTCTTCAACAGTCTGTTTTAATTTAACAAAGTCTACTTGTTTACTTAAACATTATTAACAAATGTCGCTTTCTTTTTTGTTCACTGTAAAAAATTTACTTAAAAGTAAGGAATAATCCTCTTTGTCTCTCTCTCTCTCTCTCTCTCTCTCTCTCTCTCTCTCTCTCTCTCTCTCTCTCTCTCTCTCTCTCTCTCTCTCTCTCTCTCTCTCTCTCTCTCTCTCTCTCTCTCTCTCTCTCTCTCTCTGCGTGTGTGTGTGTGTGTGTGTGTGTGTGTGTGTGTGTGTGTGTGTGTGTGTGTGTGTGTGTGTGTGAGTGAGTGAGGGTGTGTGTGTGTGAGTGTGTGTGTGTGTTTGTGTGTGTGTGTGTGTGTGTGTGTGTGTGTGTGTGTGTGTGTGTGTGTGTGTGTGTGTGTGTGTGTGTGTGTGTGTGTGTGTGTGTGTGTGTGTGTGTAACGTAAGTGATCGCATGTAATGCTACACATGTTTGCAGTAAACTGTGAATAATCCAAAACACGGTTGCAGTGACGATGATGCATGATACCAGCTACGCATTTAAAGACAAATAGTGCTTCTGCCTACTCAATGTCGGCCTGGTGGATTACCATAAGCGAGATTAGTCAACTAAAGGTACCACTTCCACTACGCCAATGAGAGAGCTCGAACTCTCTAGCCTGAGATGGCCTTAGTACGATACACGAGTTGGGCAGCAATGGCATATTTCTCGATGTGCTGCGCTGTTGGTCGCCAACTCGTTCAAATCGTGGTGTATTATTGCCAGGACTACATTATTTGACATCGCATCGACCAAGGTCAACATGGAGACAGAACAATTATCGCAGCAATAATTGTACAGTTCAGACCACAGTTAGATGACTATGTTATCTGGTGAAATCGGTGTCAATAAATATTTTTACCACCCAATATACCTTTGTCAAAACCCGTCAACAATAATGGAATGGAAATGTCTAGCATGTCACAGTGACACAAATTAAATTGCTGTGCTGCTTGAAAGATACCTTGCACAGTGTTTCTGTGGAGACAATGAAACATCATAAAGTTTTGGCAGCATCCCTGCTTTCGTACGTTATGCCCCGTTTGTAATAGTAGCTGTAAACAGTGTCGGTTGTTCACTTCGTTTCTCTCGTAAACTACTTAGAAAAGATTTGTGCCCTCTGGCGTCGTATTGGGCAGTTTGTTCTACTGTATATTATCTACTTGATCATGATGACTGCGTTCGTCATACGCCACGCAATGTTCTCGGTAGTAATTACGTAGTCTGATTTCCGAACCGAATGCACCATAATACATGCGCGTGTTTTTTCACAAGTAACACAATAAAACCGACTGTGTATTTGACGCTGAACTCAACTGATTGCGTTATCAGGTAAAATGGTCGGGCTTTGACCGTCATAGTCTATTAAACCAAATAAAAACGACGAGAGACAGACATACATACAGATAGACACACGCGCACGAACACGCAAACGCACACGCAAATGCACACGCACGCACGCACGCACGCTCGCACGCACACGCACACACGCAAACATATAGATACAGAGACAGAGGCACACAAATTAGTTAGGAAAAATACCTAAAAGAATGCAGTTTAACACTAACTAGAAATGAAAACATTGAAAAGAACAAGAAAACATCAAACAGATGTGTCTAAGATACTGAATGGCTTTGATAGAAGTATTTGTTCTCACTTAATGATGACAGAAGAACTATAGCATACGAAGTAACTATAGTGAAATAACTGTGTATATTGGATATCAGAAAGTATTAATTCTCACAGAGCTACTAATTAATGGAACACATTATAGATAATCATAGATCTACTGATTATGTAAATGCTAGCAGATAGGTAGATGATTAATCGTTGGATTATCGATAAGCTAACGCCACCCTTGTCCATTTGACATTTGCGTTTTTGGTTTGGATGGGAAACTTGTTAAATCGTGTTAAAAATAGATAGATCTTGTTAAATATTATTAAATCTGGTTAAATCGTCTCACGTGCTTTTCGTGTTGCCAGAACCAAACAGCTGCAGCTACGTGCAGGTAAATGGGAACGATACGGGACGGGAATGCAGCAGTATAATAATTAATGCAGCAATATTATTTAGTTCAGCAGTACAATAATTATTTTGCTTCACCCCTTTAAAAAAGGGTATATTGAAGAAGAACATTTATTTTTTATTACACACTGTAAATGGCAACTTCGACGCTCGCGTATGGATAACTCAGTTGGTAGAACGTTGGTTGCGTTAGCTCTAGTGAGGCTCAGGCGTTGCTGTAATGTTATATATACGGCAAATATAAAATTGCAGATACAGATTAAATGGAGCCACAGGCAACATAAGCGGGCATGGAGCTGCCGAACAGACATGATTGTGTGACTTGTATGATTTCATATGATGCAGTATCTACTTATATACTTAGACTCCTCCCGCAACACAGCATTTTAAGGACAATTTGTGCAGACAGAATACAAACCGGACGATTTTCACCGCACTTGCGTGTTGTGTAAATGGAGCCTGGATCGAGGAATATTAACACACCTCGATAATGTCTATGCCTAAGACAGGATGAAGAAATCCACAAAAAAATGTGTGTAGTTGTGTAGAGCTCTGTAAATAGGAAACAGTAAACCAGTATTTCTCCATCCACGTGATTTCACCAAGATCATTGGTGAGCAAAGCACGTTCAGAGCAGGAAGGTGGACATTTCCTTGTTTTGTGCCACGTTTGAGGTTTGATTCAAGAAAGGCAGAGTCAATGCATGGTCCCAACCCAAAGGTTGTTTTCCGCAAACCGAACGTCAGTGTCAATATCTTCCCAGCAGCTCACTCTTCCCAAACGCGACGTATCAATGTTGTCGAGTCAATTGCTTTCTAAAAGTTGCTAACTAATTAGCTCTTTCGTTTGTTCATTGCACATTTTGCAGAGGTTGAGCTCGTTCGCTCGGACGACTGCGGCGATAGTTTTGCCAGAACTGCCTGGTTAAAAACCAAAGCCAACAAGAATCAAATTTGACATCGAGAAACTTAAGGATCCTGATGTAGCAGAAGCATTCAAAGCAATGATAGGTGGGAAATTTGCACCACTTATCATACTGGATGACAAATATACCGACGTGAACTTGCTGACCAACACCTTCAACAAAATAGTGACCGACACAGCCCACGAGATCCTTGGAAAACACCGTCGGACAAAGAAACCATGGGTCACAACAGACATCCTAGATCTTTGTGACGAAAGAAGGGAACTGAAAAGGAGAAAATGTGATCCTGAAGGTGCAGCAAAATACAGAGAAGTCAACAAGAAGATTAAACAAGATATGAGAAGAGCAAAAGATAACTGGATAGCAGAACAATGCTGTGAAATTGAAGACAGCTTGAGCAAGAACAACAGCAAGAAGGCTTATCAAATAGTGAAAGACCTGACATCAGTGAAGAAAGGGATAACTACCACTATCCAAGACAAATCAGGGAAATGCCTGACAGAAGAACAGCAGATCCTCAATCGATGGACAGAATACTGCTCAGAATTGTACAGCCACAACACCAACGGAGACCCAGCAGTACTAAATTGTCCACAGACTACTGAAGAGGACGACTACCCCATTCTTCGTGAGGAAGTGGAGGCTGCAATAAAGTCTCTGAAAAAAGGAAAGTCAGCTGGAATTGATAACATACCAGCAGAACTGGTTCAAGCTGGGGGAGAAGCCTTGATTACCACACTTACAACAATCTGCAACAAGATCTGGCAGACAGGAGAATGGCCCACCCCATGGACTCAGTCACTGATCATAACACTTCCCAAGAAAGGCAACCTACAGATGTGCCAAAATTACAGAACAATCAGCCTCATCAGCCACCCGAGCAAAGTCATGTTGAAGATACTACTCAACAGACTCAAACCCCAGGCAGAAGAGATTATCGCTGAAGAGCAAGCGGGTTTTCGAGCAGGACGGAGCACCAGTGAACAGATCTTCAACCTTAGAATCCTTTGCGAGAAACACCTTCAACATCAGCAAAGCCTGTATCATGTCTTTATAGATTTCAAGAAGGCCTTTGATAAGGTATGGCATGCGGCCCTATGGGCAACCATGAGGAAGTACAACATTGGCTCCAAGCTTGTCCGAACCATTGAACACCTATATGACAATGCCACCAGTGCAGTAACCTTCAACAGCAGCATAGGAGACTGGTTTCGAACAACAGTCGGAGTTCGACAAGGATGCCTACTATCACCAACGCTCTTCAACATTTTTCTGGAAAGGATCATGACTGATGCTTTAGAAAACCATCAAGGCACTGTCAGCATTGGAGGCAGGACAATCACCAACCTTCGTTTTGCTGACGACATCGACGGCTTAGCAGGAGATGAACAAGAACTAGTCAATTTAGTGGAGCGCCTTGAAAAAACATCTACATCATACGGCATGGAGATCAGTGCCGAAAAGACCAAACTGATGACGAACAACACACAAGGCATCAGCACAGAGGTCAAAGTTAATGGACAGAGACTTCAGACAGTAACAAGCTTCAGGTACTTGGGATCAATTATCACAGATGAGGGTTCCAAACCGGAGATACTTGCCAGGATTGCACAGACAACAGCAGCACTAACAAGGTTGAAACCCTTATGGAACGACATAAACATCACGGTCAGTTCGAAGATAAGGCTGATGCGCTCCCTTGTCATGTCCATCTTTCTGTACGCTTGTGAAACATGGACCCTCTCAGCAGATCTACAGAAGAGGATACAAGCCATGGAAATGAGATGCTTTCGGAAGATCTTGCGCATATCATACAAAGACCATGTTACTAACGAAGCTGTCCGCAACAAGATCAAAGAAGCCATCGGACCATATGATGACCTTCTTACAACAGTTAAGAAGCGTAAACTGAAGTGGTACGGTCATGTATCACGATCATCTGGCCTTGCAAAGACTATCTTGCAAGGTACCGTAAGAGGGGGGAGACGAAGAGGTAGACAGAAGAAGAGGTGGGAAGACAACATCAAAGAGTGGACAGGAATGGAGTTCGCTGACTCCCAGAGGGCTGTCGAGAACAGGGAAACGTGGAGAGAGCTGGTTAGAAAGTCATCAATGGTGCCCCAACGATCCTTACGGGTTATGGGAAAGTGAAGTGAAGTGAAGTGCCTGGTTAAACAAGCAATATATGTTCGCATGTTCTTCACAATCAGTCGCGCGTGTCAACATTGGTCGTCGAAGTAGTTGTGAAAGACACAGGTGATGGCCTTCACATTTTCACATATTGAACAAAACAAGAAAGTTGACAAGAAGTACTGTGCAATGTCTTTTATTGGCCGTGACTGGGTGCCCATACTTCGGTACAAATGTTCACTCAGCTGCTACGCATGCGTATATGTCCACATAGGCAATTGAGACATTGGGTGTGCAATGCGCTTCCCTTTTTTCACTCTAAAAATTAAACATTTGTCAAACTTAATATTGCATCGCAGCAATCAGAAAAACACAAATTTTGACTTTGAATGACACTGTTTGTTATGCCGAAACTGTCTAATGTTGAGCGCGAACGTACTTTGGGCCTTCTGGAGGCGGGACAGTCTGTAGTAGAGGTTGCGTGTGTGTCTTTCGGTGCAGTAAACAGACTATTCACAGTCTGCGGACACATGTCCAGGAGTCAGACCACAATAGAGAATTGCATTTGTGGCAATGTTAACGTTTTGTCTGATTATAAGAAAACTTGACCATCAAAAATTCTGAAATAAATGTGCAGCAACTGCCATCATCTCATTGACATGCTCACCAACTTTAATCAAAATCACATACTTCAACTCTTTTAAAATGCCCCCACGAGCGATGCCCGTCAATATTTACAAAAATAGCCGTGTATTCATGCGCCCACGTGGCCCATAGCAGAAAAATTCGCATAAATCCCTCCGCCAGTTAAACTCTAAAAAAATGCACTATTTCACAGCCAATAGCTTCTATAAAAAAATGTGAATATTCCCGCTCAAAGGCACCCATGTCACATAATATAAATTTATTAAATTCACATTTCACAATTTCACGTGCCCTACCTGCAACAGTAAACAGGAAGGTCAACTGTGGTCTTACGCCTCCAGATAAATTGGTTAGTGGCCGATTTCCTAAGGTCATAGGCACCTGGTGTTACGTCACGCGGAGAAGACCGACAAATCAGACTGCAGCGTCTGCGTGATTAGTTTGCGACTGCAATCTCGTCCAGTGAGCAAGTCTTTAGAGGACGTTGACAGTGGACATCTCCGAAGTGGTCTGCACTTGGCAGGAATTCGTTATGTTGGACCAATTCTAAAACCAGTGCACCGTGTCACATGTCACGTGTGAAATGTGTTCTGAACCCCACCTAGACATTCTGACCCATGATTGTCCAGTACATGAATATGTACAATAGTCATCGCATCTAACCTTCATGCTGCATGATCAGGACACAAAATATCTACATGTCAGGTTTCTTGTTTTGCTCAGTGTATACCGACTTGTCACATTACCCGTCATGCTCTGGGGTTGCTCTGCCATCTGTTTATCACGTCTATGTAATATCATTGTGTGTCTACCGTCATATTAGTAACCTGTAACAGTGTGCGTGCGTATTTGTGTCGCGCTATATAAGCGATTGTATCTGTAACGACGAACCGAGTTGACCTCATTGTGCGATCAAGTCGGCGCCACGTGGTGCGCCCATTCTTTGAAAGTATCACGTGGGTGGCCTTGAATAAAATATGGTAAGGTCGATCACCACACGAATAGCATAGCATGCGACTGTAATTAGTACATTGAGTTCACAACATAGTTGCACAATCGGTGACATTCTGAACCTACGGCAGGGATCAGCAAATTTATGGGACGAGGGCCAAAATTGGGAGTGCTATGTTAAGGCGGGCCAAAGCTGTATGTGTATGTGTATGTGTGTGTGTGTGTGTGTGTGTGTGTGTGTGTGTGTGTGTGTGTGTGTGTGTGTGTGTGTGTGTGTGTGCGTGTGCGTGTGCGTGTGCGTGTGCGTGTGCGTGTGCGTGTGCGTGTGCGTGTGCGTGTGCGTGTGCGTGTGCGTGTGCGTGTGCGTGTGCGTGTGCGTGTGCGTGTGCGTGTGCGTGTGCGTGTGCGTGTGCGTATGCGTATGCGTATGTGTGTATGTGTGTGTGTACGTACATACGTACATACGTACGTACGTCCACACGTCCGTCCATCCGTCCGTCCGTCCGTCCGTCCGTCCGTCCGACCGTCCGTCCGTCCGTCCGTCCGTCCGTCCGTCCGTCCGTCCGTCCGTCCGTCCGTCCGTCCGTCCGTCCGTCCGTCCGTCCGTCCGTCCGTCCGTCCGTCCGTCCGTCCGTCCGTCCGTCCGTCCGTCCGTCCGTCCGTCCGTCCGTCCGTCCGTCCGTCCGTCCGTCCGTCCGTCCGTCCGTCCGTCCGTCCGTCCGTCCGTCCGTCCGTCCGTCCGTCCGTCGTAGTCTTCAGCATTACGGAGAAGCATACTCCGAAAGGAATCGGGGCCAAAACACAGCCAGCTTCACACCTGTTCCAATGGCGAAGTGTGTACACAGTACACACCACTGCTGGCGTATTCTTGTGGACAGCTGGAATGAGAATACGGATAATTGGAGGATATCCCACTTTATTGAGGAGAGTAAAGAATGCTTCTCTATTTACATAGACGAGCGAGTATATGAGACCCACAACGGCCTTAGAGAGTGGCATATATCAGAAATCATAAGTAATCTGAGCAATAGTGTTGGTTGAAGAGAACTTCGTAAATATCGCGTGGTTTGAAAAAAGGTCTATCTTAGTCACACGGATATGTTAACGATATAGCGTTCGGTCAACCGTAGCCGCTTAAATGGCAATCAGTGCGGGTGACATTCAGTCTGTTGTAGACATTGACAATGTTTGTCTGTGCTGGTTCCGCAACAGAGCCACGCTAAGAATGACCTCCAAATGTAACGTGGAAACGGTTGCAAATGTGTACACTTTGTTCAGCTTCGTCCTAGGGTGAGATTCACAACGACACCATGACAAGGAATAGTAGCTGTGAAATCTAACATCGCGCAATTATAATTCGGAAATTACAGGTCTCAAATAAGGTTTCATATATTAGGTGTATGTCTTAGTACACAGTTCGTGCATTGGTTTCTATGATCAACCAACTGTTCATTTGTTGTACGCATTAATCATCACGATGTTGTTGCGAGCTTCTTAAACTGTTCAACAGATAACGCCTCGACTGTTGTTGGCCTCAACATCATCTTGATACTCTTTAACAGTTTGTTTTAATTCAACAAAGTCTACTTGTTTACTTAAACATTATTAACAAATGTCGCTTTTTTTTTCACTGTAAAAAATTGACTTAAATGTAAGGAACAGTCCTCTTTCTCTCTCTCTCTCTCTCTCTCTCTCTCTCTCTCTCTCTCTCTCTCTCTCTCTCTCTCTCTCTCTCTCTCTCTCTCTCTCTCTCTCTCTCTCTCTCTCTCTCTCTCTCTCTCTCTCTCTCTCTCTCTCTCTCTCTCTCTCTCTCTCTCTCTCTCTCTCTCTCTCTCTCTCTCTCTCTCTCTCCCTCTGTACCCTCTCTCTCTCCCCTCTCTCTCTCTCTCTCCCTCTCCCTCTCCCTCTCCCCCCCCTCCCCTCCCCCTCCCCCTCCCCCTCCCCCTTTCTGGTGAAATCGGTGTCAATAAGTATTTTTAGCACCCAAGATACCTTAGTCAAAACCCGTCGACAATAATGCCGTCCAATGGAAATGTCTAGCATGTCACCGTGACTCAAGTTATATTGCTGTGCTGCTTGAAAGAGACCTACTGTATGTTATCTACCTGATCATGATGTCTGCGTTCGTCATACGCCACGCAGTGTTCTCAGTAGTAATTACCTAGTCTGATTTCCGAACCGAATGCACCATAATGCATAAGCGTGTTTTTTTCACAAGTAACACATAATAAAACCGACTGTGTGTTTGACGATGTATTCAACTGACTGCGTTATCAGGTAAAATGGTCGGGCTTTGACAGTCATAGTCTATTAAACCGAATAAAAACGACGAGAGACATACAGACAGATATACACACGCACACGCTCACGCACACGCTCACGCTCACGCACACGCACACGCACACGCACACGCACACGCACACGCACACGCACACGCACACGCACACGCACACGCACACGCACACGCACACGCACACGCACACGCACACGCACACGCACACGCACACGCACACGCACACGCACACGCACACGCACACGCACACGCACACGCACACGCACACGCACACGCACACGCACACGCACACGCACACGCACACGCACACGCACACGCACACGCACACGCACACGCACACGCACACGCACACGCACACGCACACGCACACGCACACGCACACGCACACGCACCCGCACCCGCACACGCACACGCACATGCACATGCACACGCACGCACGCACGCACGCACACGCACACATATAGACGCAGAGACAGAGGCACACAAATTAGTTAAAAAAATACCTAAAAGAATGCAGTTTAGCACTAACTAGAAATGGAAACATTGAAAAGAACAAGAAAACATCAGACAGATGTGTCTAAGATACTGAATGGCTTTGATAGAAGTATTTGTTCTCACTTAATGATGACAGAAGAACTATAGCATACGAAGTAACTATAGTGAAATAACTGTGTATATTGGATATCAGAAAGTATTAATTCTCACAGAGCTACTAATTAATGGAACACATTATACATAATCATATATATACTGATTATGTAAATGCTAGCAGATAGATAGGTGAGTAATCGTTGGATTATCGATAAGCTAACGGCACCCTTGTCCATTTGACATTTGCGTTTTTGGTTTGGATGGGAAACTTGTTAAATCGTGTTAAAAATAGATAGATAGATCTTGTTAAATATTGTTAAATCGTGTCACGTGCTCTTCGTGTCACCAGAACCAAACAGCTGCAGGTAAATGGGAACGATACGGTACGGGACTGCAGCAGTATAATAATTAAAGCAGCAATATAATATTTAGTACAGCAGTACAATAATTATTTTGCTTCACCCCTTTAAAAAATGGTATATTGAAGAAGAACATTTATTTTTTATGACACATTGTAACTGGTAACTTCGACGCATGCGTATGGATAACTCAATTGGTAGAACGTTGGTTGCGTTAGCTCTAGTGAGGCTCAGGCGTTGCTGTAATGTCATATATACAGCAAATAAAATTGCAGATACAGATTGGAGCCACCGGCAACATAAGCGGGCATGGAGCTGCCGAACAGACAGGAATGCGTAACTTGTATGATTTCATATGATGCAGTATCTACTTATATACTAAGACTCCTCACGCAACACAGCATTTTTAGGACAATTTATGCTGTCAGAATAAAAACCGGACGATTTTCACCGCACTTGCGTGTTGTGTAAATGGAGCCTGGATCGAGGAATATTAACACACCTCGATAATGTCTATACCTAAGACAGGATGAAGAAATCCACAAAAAAATGTGTGTAGTTGTGTAGAGCTCTGTGAATAGGAAACAGTAAACCAGTGTTTTTCCATCCACGTGATTTCACCAAGATCATTGGTGAGCAAAGCACGTTCAGAGCAGGAAGGTAGACATGCTCTTGTTTTGTGACACGTGTGAGGTTTCATTCAAGAAAGGCAGAGTCAATGCATGATCCCAACCCAAAGGCTGCTTTCCGCAAACCGAACGTCAATGTCAATGTCTTCCCAACATCTCACTCTTCCCAAACGAGACGTATCAATGTTGTCGGGTCAATTGCTTTCTAAAAGTTGCTAACTAATTAGCTCTTTCGCTTGTTCGTTGCACATTTTGCAGAGTTTGAGCTCGTTCGCTCGGACGACTGCGGCGATAGTTTTGCCAGAATTGCCTGGTTAAACTACCAATATATGTTCGCGCGTTCTTCACAATCAATCGCACGTGTCAACATTGGTCGTCGAAGTAGTTGTGAAAAACACAGGTGATGGTCTTCACATTTTCACATATTGAACAAAACAAGAAAGTTGACAAGAAGTACTGTGCAATGTCCTTTATTGGTCGTGACTGGGCGCCCATACCTCTGTACATATGTTCACTCAGCTGCTACATACGCGTTTATGTCCACATAGGCAATTAAACATTTGTCAAACTTAATATTGCATCGCAGCAATCAGAAAAACACAAATGTTGACACTGAACGACACTGTTTGTTATGCCGAAACTGTATAATGCTGAGCGCGAACGTACTTTGAGCCTTCTGGAGGCGGGACAGTCTGTAGTTGAGGTTTCGTGTGTCTTTCGGTGCAGTAAACAGACTATTCACAGTCTGAGGACACATGTGTCCAGATAAATTGGTCAGTGGCCGATTTCCTAAGGTCATAGGCACCTGGTGTTACGTCACGTGGAGAAGACCGACAAATCAGACTGCAGCGTCTGCGTGATTAGTTTGCGACTGCAATCTCGTCCAGTGAGCAAGTCTTTAGAGGACGTTGACAGTGGAAATCTCCGAAGTGGTCTGCACTTGGCAGGAATTCGTTATGTTGGACCCATTCTAAAACCTGTGCACCGTTGTCAGTGACATGTCACGTGTGAAATGTGTTCTGAACCCCACCTAGACATTCTGACCCATGATTGTCCAGTACATAAATATGTACAATAGTCATCGCATCTAACATTCGTGCTGCATGATCAGGACACAATATACCTACATGTCAGGTTTCTTGTTCTGCTCAGTGTTTACCGACTTGGCACATTACCCGTCATGCTCTGGGGTTGCTCTGCTATCTGATTATCACGTTTATGTAATATCATTGTGTGTCTACCGTCATATTAGTAACCTGCACCGTTGAAAGGAATGTCTGATTTCCCGATTGTCACAGTGTGCGCGCGTGTTCTTGTGTCGCGCTATATAAACGATTGTATCTGTAACGACGAACCGAGTTGACCGCAGTGTGCGATCAAGTCGGTGCCAATTGATACGCCCATTCTCTGAATGTAGTTGATTGAAATCACATGAGCGCGCCACTTTTATCTCACCCTATATATTGACGATCAAGCTTTTATTAAAGGTGAATCCTTAATTCGATTTGTTTCGCTGGGCCCAGAAGACATGTTGCGAAAAATGGCAATTATGGTATCTATGCACTGTAACATAAAGCTATCTACATTTTCGCACAATTACCCGATATAACGACACAAATCAATTCGACACGCAATTGTGGCGATAAGTAGTTCGATAATAGTATCGCTTATCCGCCTTCGTGAACTCGCTGAGGAGAGTCTGACTCCGAACACACGGTTCAACTGTTACCTACTCCATTTTAGGCGTTACTCTGAAGCGCCAGCAGCCAATCAGCGTCATTACCCAGATTCCACACTATAACATTACTTTGCATGATTTAATTTTTCAGTGTGACAGTTGTGTCAATACAATACAAAAAAATTCGAATTGCGTCGTATAAACTGATAAACGTACAGTTTCATTTGATGAGTTAACTAAATCCCGGACGAGAGCCTAATTAATATAATTATATGTGCACCCAGTACCTGGGTGCATACATATCTTCCGTCACAATGAAAGATACGGTTTGAATCCAGGCGCTGGTGTGTGCGACAAAAGGTGGCGCCGCGTTTCGTAGTCTGGACAATCGAGGCTAATTTGGGCGATAAAGATGTTAAAGTGTACATAAACCTCGTAGTAAAAAGGGCACACTATGTAAACATCTCAGAAACAGGAAAGGTTTAATAGGGGTCACGACTATGGTAGAACATCCAACATGTTGATACTTGATGTTTCTCTCGCAGAATGTATTTTATAATGTTGTCACAATACCGGAGACAGAAATACATTTACAAAGCATGTCAGATTTACGACACACCGATGTGAAAATTCGTTGTTCCATAACTGACACCAACAAAATCAACAAACGGGTGCAAATGCGATCTTTGAAGTTAAGGGATACCTTTCTAATTTATGCAGCGCTGGGAATCGTTGGCTTTTATGTATCCCGTTTTTAATGTTGGATACAATAAGAAACTGCTTCGCGTGGGAAACTAATTTGCTTTGGTGCCTGATACCTTACCAACCGTTTGACGTCTCGCAGTGGGCGTCCAAGAACACAATGACGTCATCCGTGGCTGCCTCGGCTCCCGCTAGGCGCGCGCTGATGAGGCCAAGGCGTTTCGGGGTGCGGCCGATCTTCACTATGCCGTCCGGCCACGTTTCCAGGATGTATTGGTGGAGCGGGCCCGCCAACTCGGCAGCAAAGAACAGAGAAGTCGATATTATTATTATTTATCAGTGGTATGCACGTGTAGGTAGGGTGTGTGTGGTTATACACCGCCAACACTAGGCTAGTTAGACCAGCTTCCGCAATTCCATTTTCGCTTGGCTCGATTTAGAATCGTTTCGTGAAAAATCATGTCAATCTAATATACACTACAACGTGCCAGCTCGTTGGTGCAAATGTGTTATTACTTCTTATATCCTCTTGCGTTAAGACTTCGCATAGGGCGACCATTTTGTCTATCGTTTCGAGGTTTAGGTACGTTGGGGCAAAACGGCCCCTGGAGGTAAGATCCCCCCCCAGCACGTATGCAAAATATAAAACTCAGAACGTCCCAAAATCTGGTGCAAAATGAAGCTAACATCTATCGGACACTCACCCGAAAGCTCAGCAACACGAGACAGACGTAAATAAATCAGCGTGTTTTTTAACTTTTATATGCACCATTATACGCTATGATCTAATATTTTGGCAATAGTCAAACGATGCAACTCACTATAAAATGATGTGAATCATCAATTTAATTGGTGACATAATAATAATATTAATCAGTTGACAGGTAAAACAATGAAAAATGGGCAATAGTATGTTATGTTTTGTATACATTGTGTTAAGACACACGTAGTGCGCATGTGGGGCAAGACGGTCCCCATGCATGTGGGGCAAGACGGTCCCCATGCATGTGGGGCAAGACGGTCCCCATGCATGTGGGGCAAGACGGTCCCCATGCATGTGGGGCAAGACGGTCCCCATGCATGTGGGGCAAGACGGTCCCCATGCATGTGGGGCAAGACGGTCCCCATGCATGTGGAGCAAGACGGTCCCATGCATTTGGGGCAAGACGGTCCCCATGCATGTGGGGCAATACGGTCCCTATGTCTTATACCTACGCACATGGTCGTAATGTATGACATATATTACAAATAACCAATTATGTTTAATGCATATAATATAATATGAACGTTGTATAATTTACATTCTGCCAGCCTGTAGGCTGTAATTATGATCGAATATTACTAAGATAATAGCATATTATGCATGGGTTGCAAGGTGTATATTATATGTTAACTGCAATTTAAATTTAACAACTATAATAGCCTAATGTATTGATATTATACTATTTGTATGTATACATTTTATGTTTAGGCAGTGGTTCGTTCATAATATAAGCGAAAACCACGGGGAGGGAGCTATTGAACGTCTTGCCCCAGGCAGTGGGCGTCTTGCCTCAGGGATGGGGCATTTCTTCTTACAACATCAATGTAAATGTCTGCAAATACACATATATCATATATTGAGAGAGGTAATCATAGCATTCAGAGAGATCATGTTGGTGAACAAATGATGGGCGGATGGATGAGATATGAGGGTGTGAGTGATGAATGAACGAACAATGAAGTATTACAACAAGCAGGAATGCATACATACACATATTCAGACTACGCATACTGGCTGGCAAGTGTCTAAAGAATCACCGACTGTTGTAAAGAGATATGGCACTATGTAAGAATGTCCTTTTGTATCTCTCTGTTCTGGCATAAGCCGAACTGAGGCGCTTCCCTGAGGGCAGGAGCTGGAACAGGTGATTCATTGGATGAGATTCATCACCCATGATTGTTTTTGCCTTCTGTATGGTTCGTTCCGTGTACAGTTGTTCTAAGGAGGGGGGAAGTAATGTAACTAACTTAATGTAAATTTGCTGAAAATAATTTTCCAATGGGAAACGTACATGTCAGTCTGCTATATGTACTCACTAAAGACATATTAATACAGTGTAATGGTGCACAATTTGAAAGTTTTCCTTAGGGGGCCCCCTGCCCCAGGTTACCCTTACTACCTTTCCTTCTCTTAGAGTCATAAAATAATCAGAATCTTAAAAAAGGTTCTTTTAAAAATGTCCTTAGCCTTTCACTTTTTCCTTTTCCAGTTGGATTCCACGTACAGTTTGTATTGTTTAGTTTTGGTAAAATCATCGGACAAATGATTCAATCATTGTCGACTGGGCACCGTCGAAATTCGGCGAAAATGGGTAAAACTGGCTTCGCCTTTACGACATAAGGATTGTCAGATTTTGGCGTAAGTTACCCGATCTAACAACCACAGTCAATTCTGTTGATGAACCGGTTCACGATGGGGTAAATTAATCGAGGGACTTAACTTGGGGAATGTGAGGCTCACGTCTGGTGCTGGAGTCGTCCAGCAGGATGACCTCGTGTAGATACTGCGGCGGACTGCGGTTGACCACGCTGTGGACAGTGCGCAGAATTGGACTCCAAGCCTCGTTGTAGTAGATGATGATGACGCTGACAGTCGGAAGATCCTTCGGGTAGACCTTCGTGCGACATCTAGGAGAGGATGATCGCCATTGTATACACAGAACGTGGCTACTCCGTCACAACACCGCATGAAGTAGTTGGAGTTATTCTGGCTACGCTATGTCCCGAACCCCGTTTCTAAATTGGGAAGGTTTTGAAACTGAAAATATCTTTAAAATTAAGATTATGTTGAAGAATATAGCCAAGCTTTTAATTACAACCCAGTCCGGGAGGGTAATTAAGTGTTTTTCAAATATCAGCATAGTATAGATGTATTGGATTTTTCAAACATTAGCATAATATAGATGTATTGGATTCTGATAAATATGCTAAACTGAATTCGCACATCTGAGGAATGATCACGTAATTACAAGGGAATCCAGACTTATGGTACCTATGGACTTATGTGAGGTAAATAGGCACATCATTTTTATGGCAATCTTATGTCTCGCAATTTTAGACTCGAGCAAGTTAAATAAGTACATAATTTAGGCTATGAATACCATCACCCTGTTAGTTATATGTCCACGTTGTGGTCAACGTAGTTTTAAAGGTAAAGTTCCTCATATTATTTTTTTCTCAAAAAACCAGCCTACTCTAACATCTTGGGAACCCAAATGTACTTAAAATTAACTTCAATTGTTTGCATATAATTTGACCTTTATCTACTTAATTTGAATGTCTTGGTTAGAATATCACGTTTACATCGCATGCTGAGGAGAACGCAATTTCACGGGTGTTATTGATATGCCCATCGATCCCGTGAACACTTGACGCCGATCAACTTTACCCACGGTTATTGGACATTTCGATAGCTGTTCGTGAATGTACGGAATAGCAAGGTCGATATTCATACACAGATATAACGGTAGTTATTCTTTAAAAAATGTGGTTCGTTGTGTCATGCCCCCTTTGCTTAAAGTTTTTGATTGTTCCGTAGTTTTCCGTTGCGCCACTACATGGTAGAATGGTAAACTAATGGGTGACTAGGCTTGCCCTACATTGCCCCCCCCCCCTTTGGTTTCCCTCTGTGCGAGATCGTAGGCACGTCACTGACTTCACCTAACTGCAAGAAAAAAAAGCCTTCTAATTTTTGACAAATATTTTATTTGCACTTTTTCGTTTTAACAATATTTTCTTACGGGCATACACCTATTGCGTGCACACTTTATATACAACTATCACGTAGGTAATACGATCACACAAGACAGAGGCGCCATCTAGCGAGTGAGGAGTTACCTACGCGAGACTGCGGGAGTCGACGAGCGCCCTCTCGAGTGAAACCTTATCGCTTGCCACGATGTTCATCCCTTCCTTCTCGTGTAGTTCCTTAGCCCGATTCTGCTCCTCCGCTGTCAGTGGAACTGGGGCGTCGTTTTCTCCCGGACCCTTCCTCTCTCCCTGCGTCCTCTGGTAGTCATAGTAACGCTTCAGCCGCATGTCCATGACGTCATCCCGTATACTCGCGTTGGTGCTTCCGCCACTGTACAAGTCCAGTTTGTAGAGGACGAACAGTAGGAAGAGACCCGCGGCCACTTGTTTGAGGCGGGTCCTCCGTCGTCGCAAGAGCCAATATATCACGCACGCACCTTCGACCAAAACAACACTCGAGTAAACAATCACGGGTGTCTATCTCCGCAAAAAAAGTCACCAGAAAGTTCACTTAGTTATATCCACAGTTTTCTGTTTACACTGCCTCGAATCGTCACATCGCATTGGTATTCACCGCGACAACTAAAACGGTCGTTTGGTTAACGCCTACCACAAGAGGGCGCCACTGCGAGGTTGATACTTTGTACGCGTGATCGGTGTACGAACAAAGCTACAGTAGCACATGCTTCTGGGTTGAACATCGACGGCGTAATGTGACGGATCCCCGATATTTTCCAAGTCAACAAATCGTCCTGGCCGCACGTATCGCTTGTTTCATATACTTGGGCGATATTATAGCAGCGTGTGCTTTTAAATAGAACACTACAAACGTCGTGACGTCGCTTTTGACTTTGCGACGTCGCCTGCCTACACCGAGCGCACTTGGCAACACATACCGCTCGCCGACCTCAATACGACGTGTCGACGAGACAGCCGCCATTCACGTGTAATCCTTGCTCGATTAACTGTCGCATAATCCCAGCGATCCGGCCGCTGACACGTGTCAACTATTCGAGCACTCGACCACTTGCGTGCCTTGTCGTGTCACTGCATTGAATACTAACCCTTTACTCGTTGTTCCGTTGGTCGCGCGGTGTGATCCAGTAAACAATACACATGCAGCTGTTTCGTACAGGTAAAAGGCGTTCGGTCGCTGATCTGCGAGTGTGTGGTCGTATTATTGAATATCGGTAAATCCCAGGATACTAGTAGCATTCTAGTAGATGCCTGTTGACATATATAGCTACACCTCTACTACAGGTGACACTAAATTACACCGCAGCGGCTGCAGTGAGGCCCAGTGCAGCCAGGCGTGACGAAACGAATTGTCGTCCCGCTTGACTGGATTACGTTGTCGCTACGGCGAGGGCAAGTGATTGATAAAGTATAGCGTGCGTCGTTAAAACGCCGTCGACTGTTCTTTACGACATGAAAACATTACATTGAAATAAACACCAATACTACATTCAATACCATTCTGCCATGATTACTTCCAAGATGTATGTCTGTCTGTCTGTCTGTCTGTATGTATGTATGTATGTATGTATGTATGTATGTATGTATGTATGTATGTATGTATGTATGTATGTATGTATGTCTGTATGTATGTATGTATGTCTGAATGTATGTCTGTATGTCTGTATGTATGTTTTTCTGACTTGGTGTTTGGGGGCTGATCGTGATAAATCATTGTATGCGCCGCTATGAATGGGTAACGAATATTTCGTATGTAATTACGTATGTGGTGCAGCAGCTCAGTGGTCGCAACGTCGGATTTTCAATCTAGAGGGTCAGTGTCCGAATCCCTATGCTTCAATTTCGAAACACTGCCTCAGTTCACTCAGCTGTACAAATATAGATATAGACACTGGTGGTTGTGTATGAACGAACAGTCTTCGCGCAGTAATTGCAACTTGGTTGAATGCGTCCCAGAGAAGTTCAGTTGCTGTTGGAATGTCTGCCAGTGTGCCAGCTTTGAGCGATTCAATCGACTGGAATCATATTTTTTCCGTTATGTAAGAATTAATAAGAATTTTTCTTTACACAGGGATGTTGCCGAAGCAAGCAGTGCTAATGGCGGTGATCCTGTCTGGTATATTAGTTACATATTTATTGCATTTCAACAGTATCTTGTTATCTGTGGTTCAGCAGTATATTTTATGTACATTGAATTGTGTGTAACCTGGCGACAAGTACGTCGTGTGCAACGTTATACGCAGGCGTAAGTTATGTTCTGTTGTACGACGCGCAGCGAGAGGCGAACGTGGTTGAAAGCACAAATCCATTTACAAAGCATATCTAATAATAGACAAGTTAACGCATATGTTCTGCTTATTGCGTTAACCCCCTCGCCCATTTTGGATACAAGACTTGGCAATTTAAGGTGTTATAAATAATGATGTATGGTAGGGTTATAGGTCATGCGACCGATGAAGGTGACGTGCGCCAATGGGGACGATCTCGACTTGGCCTATCCCGTGGGGCCAGTGAATAACTGGTTGCATTCGCTGTTCAGTCAAGTCGACGTCTACCTGAACGGCACGCCCGTGACCCCTTCGACCAATACGTACGCACGGCACGGTTACACCTTCTTCGGTTTTGATCTGACCCCCGACCAGTGCGATGGCCCCTGCTTCCATCTAGTGCAAAGGGGCAACCTTCGCATAGAGCTGCATTTCCGTGACGCGCTGACGACCACCGTGAACGTTATCGCCTACGCCGAATTCGAGTCCGTGCTGGAAATCGACAAGAGCCGCCACGTCATCTACGACTACTGAGATGGACACCCTGCAGATCGCCAGACTACTGGCGATGGACCCGCGCACCAGATCAATATTTCGCAGTGTCGTGACCTCTCTATGGAGGCTGAAATCTTGTTTGCTGCCATGTTGTTTTGCGATGACACGGTCACCAAGTGCGCTACGAGTCAAGGTCAAATGTGTCGACGGTTCTGTTTGGTCTAGAGAAGTCACGTGACCCTTATTATCGAAAATGAGGAGATTTAGGGGCACAGTTTTGCGATGATACGATAGCCAGGGGACGCTACAGGTCAAGGTCAAAGGTCGGTGGCAAGCGTTCTGATTGGTCGAGAGTTCTATGACGTCACCTCATCAAGTGTGAATACAATTGTCAGTTAGGGTTAGTAACCCTGATAGAAAATTCCAGAAAAAACTGGTAAACTGTAGGAACAATTACCAGTTATGGTTAGGGTTAGGGTTAGTAACCCTAATGAAAGTCAAAGATCAAAGGTCACCTACCTTTTGTATTGATACAATTGCCATTTAGGGTTAGGGTTAGGTTTAGTAACCCTAATTATGTCGTCTGTAGTGAACCCTAATACGAATCCTGACCCTATCTCTAAAAAAACATTCAAGAAGAACGGTTGTGCTGACAGTGGCGGCTCGGTTTACTACTAACGATTATGGCGCGTTTTTCGAGACGTGTCTGGGTACAGAACCGTTTTGAACCGGTTGAAACCGGTACCGGTTTCATGTAATTTTTTTTTCTTTTCTGGAACGTTCGAACGACGTCATGGAATTTTCCACACTCACGAAAAGAAACACGATTCCACATTTTCACCCTGCTAGCAGACTGAAACCTAGCGGACGAATGTATGTGCATGCAGCGGGAAAAACGTAGCCGTGCATGTAAGCTATACGACGCATATTGCATCATTGCATTATATCGAGAACTTTTCGACGTATGTCGTTTCGCGTTGACACCTACATACCGCCTATTTCACCACGAATCTGCAAGAACACCGCGAGGTCAAAAGGTCAAGGTCAATAATGCATAAACACCGCCGCACCTGCGAGTTGTGTGTGTCTTACGCCAGCTGCATTATATATATATATATATATATATATATATATATATATATATATATATATATATATATATATATATATATATATATATATATATTATGTATTGGAGGTCCAAGGACCTGCTACTTTAGGTTTTGTGGGTCCAAGAACCTACAACTTTATTTACTCTAGGTCCAAATACCTGCTAATTTATATTTTGTAGGTCCAAAGACGAACAACTTTATGTATTGTAGGTCCAAGAACCTACAACTTTATGTATTGTATGTCCAAAATCATACATCTTTTTGTATTGTCCAAATACCTGCTACTTTTTGTATTGTAGGTACAAAGACCTGCTACTTTATGTATTGTAGGTCCAAAGACCTGCTACTTTATGTATTGTAGGTCCAAAAACCTACATATTTTAGTTTTGTAGGTCAAATGACCTACAACTTTATGTATTGTAGGTCCAAATACCTGCTACTTTATGTTTTGTAGGTCCAAATACCTGCTACTTTATGTATTAAAGGTCCAAAGACTTGCTACTTGATGAATTGTAGGTCCAAGGCCCTACAACTTTATGTATTGGACGTCCAAGGACATACAACTTTATGTATTGTACGTCCAAATACCTAACACTTTAGGTTTTGTGGGTTCAATGACCTACAACTTTATGTATTGGTGGTCCAAATAACTGCTACTTTATGTATTGTAGGTCCAAAGACCTGATACTTTATATATTGTAGGTCAAAAGACCTGCTACTTTATGCATTGTAGGTCCAAAGACCTGCTACTTTATGCATTGTAGGTCCAAAGACCTGCTACTTTATGTATTGTAGGTCCAAGGACCTACAACTTTATGTATTGTAGGTCCAAGGATATACAACTGTATGTATTGTAGGTCCAAATACCTACAACTTTATGTATTGTAGGTCCAAGGACCTACAACTTTATGTATTGTAGGTCCAAAGACCTGCAACTTTATGTATTGTAGGTCCAAATACCTACAACTTTATGTATTGTAGGTCCAAGGACTTACAACTTTATGTATTGTAGGTCCAAAGACCTGCCACTTTATGTATTGTAGGTCCAAAGACCAGCTACTTTATGTATTGTAGGTCCAAAGACCTGCTACTTTATGTATTGTATGTCCAAAGACCTGCTACTTTATGTATTGTAGGTAAAAATACCTGCTGCTTTATGAAATGTAGGTCCAAAGACCTGCTACTTTATGTGTTGTAGGTACAAATACCTGCTACATTATGTATTGAAGGTCCAAAGACCTGGTACTTTATGTATTGTAGGTCCAAAGACCTGCTACTTTATGTGTTGTAGGTCCAAATACCTGCTACTTTATGTATTGTAGGTCCAAAGACCTGCTACTTTATGTATTGTAGGCCAAGGACCTACAACTTTACGTATTGTAGGTCCAAGAACATACAACTTTATGTATTGTAGGTCCAAATACCTACCACTTTATGTATTGTATGTCTAGGCTTTGTGGGTTCAAGTACATACAACTTTATGTATTGGAGGTCCAAAGACCTGCTACTTTATGCATTGCAGGTCCAAAGACCTGCTACTTTATGTATTGTTGGTCCAAAGACCTGCTACTTTATGCAATGTTGGTCCAAAAACATACATATTTTTGTATTGTTGGTCCAAAGACCTACAACTTGATGTTTTGTAGGTCCAAAGACCTGCTACTTTATGTATTGTAGGTCCAAGGACATACGACTTTATGTATTGTAGTTCCAAGGACATATAACTTTATGTATTGTAGGTCCAAATACCTACAACTTTATGTATTGTAAGTCCAAAGACCTACAACTTTATGTATTGTAGGTCCAACGACCTGCTACTTTATGTATTGTAGGTCCAAAGACCTGCTACTTTATGTATTGTAGGTCCAAAGACCTACAACTTTATGTCTTGTAGGTTCCCACATCTGCTACTTTATGTATTGTAGGTCCAAAGACCTGCTACTTTATGTATTGTTGGTCCAGAGACCTGCTACTTTATATATTGTAGGTCCAAAGACCATTGCGCTTCCACTCGTCTTGTCTTTTTGACATTGGTCAGTCACTGTTGGTGGACTTTGACTTGCGCGCTTTCATTCGTCTTGTAATTTTCACACAGGTCAGCGACTGTTGATGGACATTGACTAGTGCGCTCCCACTCGTCTTATTTTTTTGACATTGGTTAGCCACTGCTGCTGGACATTGACTTGTGCGCTCCCACTCGTCTTATCTTTTTGACATTGGTCAGCCACTGTTGGCGAACTTTGACTTGTGCGTTCCCACTCATCTAGTCTTTTGACATTGGTCAGTCATTGTTGGTGGACTTTAAATTTTGCGTTCCCACTCGTGTTGTCTTTTTGACATCGGTCAGTCACTGTTGGTGGACTTTGACTTTTGCGTTCCCACTCGTCTTGTCTTTTTGACATTGGTCAGTCACGGTAAATTGTAGAAGGTATGGATAAACTGTAGGAGTTATAAGTAATCTGGTCTTTTTTGACATTGTTCACCAATTATTGGTAGACTTTGACTTGTGCGCTCCCACTCGTCTTGTCTTTTTTGACATTGATCACCTATTATTGGTGGACTTTGACTTGTGCGCTTCCACTCGTCTTGTCTTTTTGACAATGGACAGCCACTGTTGGTAGACTTTAACTTGCGCACTCCCCCACTCGTCTTGTCTTTTTGACATTGGTCAATCACTGTTGGTGGACTGTGACTTGTACGCTTCCACGGACTTTGACTTGGGCACTCGTCTTGTCTTTTTCACACTGGTCAGCTACTGTTGGTGGACATTGACTTGTGCGCTCCCATTCGTCTTGTCTTTTTTGACATTGGTTAGCCACTGTTGGTGGACTTTGACTTGTATGCTTCCACTCGTCTTGTCTTTTTGACATTAGTCTGCCACTTTTGATGGACTTTAACTTTGACGCTCCCACTCGTCGTGTCTTTTTCCACTGGTGAGTCACTGTTGGTGGACTTTGATTTGTGCGCTCCCACTCATCTTGTCTTTTTGACATTGGTCAGTCACTGTTGGTGGACTTTGATTTGTGCGTTCCCAATCGTCTTGTCTTTTTGACATTGGTCAGTCACGGTAAATTGTAGGAGGTATGGATAAACTGTAGGAGTTATGGGTAAACTGGTCTTTTTGACATTGGTCACCAATTATTGGTGGACTTTGTCTTGTGCGTTCCCTCTCGTCTTGTGTTTTTTGACATTGATAACCTATTATTGGTGGACTTTGACTTGTGCACTCCCACTCGTCTTATCTTTTTGGTATTGGTCAGTCACTGTTGGTGGACTTTGGCTTGTACGCTCCCAATCGTCTTGTCTTTTTTGACATGTCTTGTCTTTTTGATTCAGTCACTGTTGGTGGACTTTGGCTTGTGCGGTCCCTCTCGTCTTGTCTTTTTGACTTTGGTCAGTCACTGTTGGTGGACTTTGACTTGCGCGCTTTCACTCGTCTTGTCTTTTTCTCACTGGTCAGCTACTTTTGGTGGATATTGACTTGTGTGCTCCCACTCGTCTTATCTTTTTGAAATTGGTCAGCCACTGTTGGCGGACTTTGACTTGTGCGTTGTCACTCATCTTGTCTTTTTGAAATTGGTCAGTCTCTGTTGGTGGACTTTTACTTTTGCGTTCCCACTCGTCTTGTCTTTTTGACATCGGTCAGTCACTGTTGGTGGACTTTGACTTGTACGCTTCCACTCGTCTTGTCTTTTTGATATTGGTGAGTCACTGTTGGTGGACTTTGATTTGTGCGTTCCCACTCGTCTTGTCTTTTTGATGTTGGTCAGTCACGGTAAATTGTAGGAGGTATGGATAAACTGTAGGAGTTATGGGTAAACTATATTTGTAAGAACGTTTTGTTTTTTCCTGCATACATGGCAAATACTTGTTGAGGCGGCTTTTTATGAAAAATTCATATTATCGTTATGATAAATATATCAAATGTTAGCTGTGGCTCTGGTGACATGTAAGCTGTGGCTCTGGTGACATGGTTAGTCGCGCCATTGGTGGGGAGTTATAAGCTATAGACTAATTCAATTTTGCAATTCCCAAAAAATGGCAAGTGATATTGACCACCTTATTATCAATGCCCTGTTATTATCCATTGTTGTTTTACAAATTTTTTGGGCATCGTAAGTGCAATTATCCAGTCTTTTGAATCGTTTTGCGTTAGTATGTTGATCCAATATGTCTTTGACACTTCATTCACTTGTTTGCTTTTGCTGACTTTGGCGAAATGGTTCAGTTTCCCACACAAGTTATAGGCTTTGCCATAGGCAGGACACATTCTAGGCTTATGGCTTGTTCCGCAGTATCGACAGTTTTGAGATGCATACTGGTGCCACGAAGACCGCGAGGGGGCGCCTCTAAGGCCACTCGGTTGTGGTCCGCTCTTCCCCTTGAGTAAACGTTAGCACCAGCCGACCTCTTACTGTCCTTATACTTCACTTAATTGACCTCTGTTCTAGGTGCAACCTGATTTTCTTCTCTCTGCTGTGCTAGAATGAGTTCTTTAGTTTTCACTTTATTTGTTGTCGTAGCCAATGTGAGGTTTTCTTCCATTTGCAATTCACGTGGCAGATCTTTGTCCAAAATACCACTGACAATTCTATCACGAATGTATGTGTCTTTATTTTGTCCATAATCACATCTTTCTGCCATAACATGCAGTGCTCTGACTGGATAATTGCACTTACGATGCCCAATGAGAGAGATGCACGTTTCAAATTAGACACAGGGGCTCAATGCAATATGACTCCCCTGGACATGTATAGACAGATGAAAGGTGAAACAACCAAGCTAAAACCATCCAGTGTCAAACTAACATCCTATAGTGGACACCATATTGAGGTTGTTGGGATGGATCAACTTGACGTTACACATCGGGGGCAGAAACACTGTCTCCCATTTCAAGTTGTGAAAGGAAATGTGTCGCCACTTCTAGGTCTGGTGTCAAGTAAACTGATGGGGTTGGTTGTCAGAGCAGATGAAGTAAAAGAAAAGACACTGAAAGAAGAATACGCAGATGTGTTTGAAGGCACAGATAAACTCAGCATGAAAGACACCATCAGATTGAAGAAAGGAGCGCAGCCGACAATTTGTGCACCGATACAAGTTCCACACCGGAACACGCACTCAGAGAGAAATTGAAGGAGGAACTAGATCGCCTAGAAGCAGAACACATCATTGCGAAAGTTGATTAACCGACTGAATGGGTGAATCCTATTGTCAACGTACTGAAACCCAACATGCAACTCAGAATTTGCCTGGATCCGCAGAAGTTAAACGAAGCAATCACGAGAGAGCATTATGCGCTGCCAGTAGCGTCAGACATATTTGAGAGAATCAGTTTAGCAAACGTGTATTCAACACTTGATGCAACTGCAGGGTTTCAACAGATTGAGCTAGAAGAACATAGCAGCTATTACACGACATTCATTACTGCATATGGCAGGTACAGGTACCTTAGGTTGCCATTTGGAGTGAAGTCTGCACCTGAAGTGATGCACAAAGCGATCAGTCAGATGTTTGATAGCATTGAAGGGGTTGAATGTTACATCGATGATATTCTGGTCTGGGGAAGAGATCAGGCAGAACATGATGAAAGACTTAGAAAAGTTCTTCAGAAATGCAGGGAAGAAAAACTTACCCTCAATAAGGACAAATGCAAAATCTTACAGCCGACAGTAAAGCTCATTGGTCATTAACTGAGCAAAGGACTGGCACCTAGTCGGGATCGGGTCCAATCGGTTGTTGAAATGACAACGCCACAAACAAAGGAGGATGTACAAAGGTTAATCGGATTTGCGACATACTTGAGCAAGTTTGTCCAACACTTTCCTAAGAGACAAAACCACTGAGAGAAGTGCTAAGAAAGAACATACAGTTCTTCTGGAAAGAACCACAACAAGAAGCTTTCAGAAAAGTCAAGGAACTAGTGACTCAGGCACCAGTACTCAATTTGTTTGACCCAGGAAAAGACATCACACTGACAGTTGATGCTAGTAGCACCAGCCTGGGAGCAGCGTTGCTCCAAAATGGAGGTTGAGTATGCTGCTAAAGCTCTCATGGGGGCACAGATCAATTATGCACAAATCGAAAAAGAATTGCAAGCTATAGTGTTTGGTTGCGAAAGATTTCACAGCTACATCTATGGCAGAGAAGTGACTGTGGAGACAGATCACAAACCATTGATCGGCGTCTTCAACAAGCAAATTGACACGGCTTCACCACGAATTCAAAGAGTGATGCTGAAGTTACAGAGGTATGACTTCAAGCTGGTCTATAAGCCAGAAAAAGATCTGTACATTGCAGATACGCTGAGTCACACATGTCAACTAGAACGACAATCCAGATATGACGAGCGAGAAGAAGAAGATCCATTGAAGGACATTTGTGCCGTCATAATCCATTCAGAGAAGTCCAGAAAGACATACAAAGATGCAACACGGCAAGACCCACAGTTACAAGATCTCCTGGTGCATGTGAGGAAGGGATGGCCGAGTGCGAGGAAGCACTGCACTTCAAGTAGCAAACCATACTGGGACGTCCGCACTGAGATCAGTGAATGTGACGGGCTGCTCTTCAAAAGCGAGCGCTTGATTGTACCAACATGCATGAGATCAACCATTCTGAAAGATCTCCACTCGGCACATCAAGGCATTGTCAAAACAGTAGAGAGAGCGAAGACGTCACTGTACTGGCCGGGGATGCAGAAGCAATTAGCAGATCTGATTGAAACATGCGACATCTGTCAAGAGAACAGATAAACAAATCTACATGAGCCACTAATGCCTCAAGAAGTGCCAGCTTATCCACAACAGAAGATAGCAGCTGACTTGTTCACTGTCGGTGGGAAAGACAACATGGTGAGTGTCGATTACTACAGCAAATAGAGCGCAGATGTCATCGAGGCACTCCAGATACAGTTTGCAGATTTTGGAATACCGGAGGAGCTAGTATCAGATAATGGCCCTCAATTCGGAAGCTGGGAGTTCAGGTTGTTTATGCAAAGTTTGGAAATTGTCCACAGGACATCAAGTCCAACATATGCATGGGCAAATGGACAAGCAGAGAGAATGGTTCAAGTCGCTAAGAACCTGATCAAGAAGTCGAGTGCTGAAGGAACATCGTATCATGTGGGACTTCAAGAAATCAGAAACACTCTAATAACAATCCCAATGTTAACGCCAGCTCAACTGTTGCAATGTAGGACTCTTAGAAGTAAGATACCTGCACCTGAGAAAGCACTCTTTCCGCATACTTACCATCAGGCGAGGGTCAAGCATGCGAGGGTCAAGCAGGCACTGCAAAAGAAAATCAATGATCACAAGTTCTACCACGACAAAAAGGCAGGTCCGGAGAAAGAAATCATGAAGCCGGGAAATCAAGTAAAGGTACACCTGCAAGGCAAGTGGAGAAGAGCAGTTGTCAACAAATACCTGCCTGAACCAAGATCATATCAAGTAGAGACTGATGATGGAACGCGATACCGTCGCAATCGGATGCACATAAACCGCAACTATGGCTTACCAATGGCACGACGCGAGCTGTTTCGTACAATGCAAGCGACAGCTCCGAACAATGTCATTGACGCGCCCACGGCAACTAGAGATATCGCGCGACCACCCGAGATAAGTCAACCATCGCGACCACCTGAGATGACACAACCGACATCTCAACCGTCATCGACGAGTGACCGAGTTTACACCCGACGTGGACGAGAAGTCAAACCACCGCAATGGACAAAGGACTATGTCTAGAACTGTGTACTAGAACTGAATACCACGAACTTTAGTTAGACAACCTTAAAAAAGGGAGATGCCATATAGAGTGGTACTAAATATTTCATGAGACACGAAAGTGAGAAACAGAACTTGTCGTCCATATTTCGATCTTGTAATTTGTGTTCATTAAACAATGTTAATCAAAGCCATCCGTCTTTATTAACTAGACATATGACAATATGGTTGGTTTACATGATAGAGGCCCTTCCTCTGTATTTTGAAAAGAGGGGTTCGAGCATATACAATCAGCAGGGGATTTCTGGGATGATTTCTAAAAACAATTACAGTTAAAAGAAATTCTCCCCCCCCCCGAGGACGAGCATGATTATAGTCTCTGTTTGAATCCGAACAGTGACGCAAATGGGGAATTCCAAACAATAATTTTTCATTATCTAGCTATGTTGACGACATAAGCTCATTAACAATCTTATTATTGTTGTGTTTTAACACAAAATGTATAAATTGTACAGTATCGATTACACATACACCCATATATCATGTGAATATTATGTTGATGTTTCTATACATTTTACTTGGTCAACTTTGTTTTTAAAGTTTCCTGTTGTTTTCCCACGGATACAATATTGATATGTTGCTCTTGTGTAAACATGGCATGTATGTGATATATATTTGGAATGTGTCAGTAACATTCGTTGTATTTTTTTATTAAAGCCGTCCATGATGATGCAACCGAAATTTACTTTTGTCTGCAAGTTGGAGGGTTTAATTGTTCCACTTTTGCGGTCTGGTGGCTGTGGCCTGAATCGTAGGTACTCGATGTGTAGGACATATTGCATGGTGTAAACTTGGTAGACGTTTTACATCCAGGCCTAAATAGTATTGTTCTATGCGCAGGGTTATTCGTGTCAATGCGCCGTGGGCTCGAGATAAATCATTGGACAAATACTTTTGCGACAGTCGCCATTGTTTGCCTTGACCAGAGAAGTTCTTTGCCTCAACGTCATTGATAACACGTGTAAGTTACGTCAGAATATGGTGTGACGTCATTGACAACACGTGAACGTCACGTCAAAGTATGGTGTGACGTCATTGGTTTTGTGGATATTACCGCACGACGGAATGTATTTGCGCCCGTGTAAAGTCGATAAAATCGGTTTAAAACGTTTAGTACAATTTCATTGGCGCCTAGAGCTGGATGGTCTGCTTTGAAGCTTCACCGCTGGCGAACTTGGGCGAACAGAAAGCAAATCAGTTACGTAAGTCTTGCTTTCTTCCTTTCTTTATTCTACTGTATATGCCCCGAGAATCGAGGAGTAAATTCTACATGAGGAATAGCGTGCGAAGCGAGCACTTGTCCGGTGATTAAAAGGCGGCAGTGTTAAAAGTTACGTTAAGAGTTAAAAACAAAATTAAAAACGATAGTAATAATATAAAAAGTTAAGAACTGATAAAAAGATAATGTCACCGATGTCTGCCTGTCTGACTTTCTGCCTGCCTAGCTATTTGCCTGCCTAGTTATATTCCAACGTAGCTGTCTTCCTGTCTAGCTGTTTGTCTGTCCATCTGTCTTCCTGTCTAGCTGTTTGTCTGTCCATCTGTCTGCCTGTCTAGCTGTTTGTCTGTCCATCTGTCTGCCTGTCTAGCTGTTTGTCTGTCCATCTGTCTGCCTGTCTAGCTGACATTAAGTTTTCGGTCCTGTCGCGCAATAACACTCTCTTGTGTAACATATTTCGTTATTGAGCATTTGTTACCATTGTGACGCTATAATGTGTGATTTACTGGAATGTGCGAATCGAATTAATTTTATCGTTCCTTAATACCAGTTTAATCTTCCGTATGTAGGGTGAAAAAATGGTGCATTCTTGTGATTTAGATCAACTATATTCAGGGAATTGGCGAACTTTTCGCAGTTTTATTTTTAAACACATCCATTTGATCGGATGATGGAGTCAATCAGGTTCGTTGTCGAAGAAACAATCGTTTGTATTGCATGACACAAGAGTATGCACAAACATTGCAGTCAACCGTGAAACCAGAAATGACTATAGGGCCGGTCACAATCGTCGACATTTACCTTTTTGTACAAAGCGTACTGAAGGGGGAGGGAGGGTCAAGGATTGTCTATTATTTTTGTTAATGCTGAACTCGTGAAATATGACCACCGTTGCGCCATGCAGCGCCGCTTGGTGAACTGTAACGGAACTACTATTGTTTTAAATCGCGTAACCGTGTGGAAATACACAATCTCGTGGAAAGCAATTATTAATATGGGGATACGTCAAGGGTGTGAAGATTAATGTTCCGGGAAGATATTGTCAATGAAGGTTTTAGGAAATCAACCCCTGTGTTGTGATCACTAAATTGACTTTTAACATACATTGGCCTCTGCCTTTCATGAAGGAAACCACATATGTCGCACAGCAAGGGCATGTTCACATTCTCAATCTGTCTTATCCATGGTTCAACAATGATCTTGCAGAAATCTGTTGGCATGAACATTGCTGAATCATTGTTAATATTTGCTACGCCTTTTTACAGAGAATCACATGTGGAAACGCATACCGAGTCGGCCATCTTACAAATATGACACTCTTGACTTGATACATAGGCCATATTGACCCCTCGCTGTCTTCCGGGACGTTGCACCCCTTCATTCTGTTCTATTTATGGCATGCCGCTCTGCTGTCAACAGCTGGAGCCCAGTATAATTCCTGATATGGTCACTCCACGTCTGCAGTGGCGTGCCTCTTTTCCGCTCTCCGTTGAAGCATTGTTTGTATGCATGCCTAACGGTGTTATCTCTTGTATACGGCAAACATCCCAAAACCACCTGAGTCTTCTGTTTCTGATGACGTCTGTCAGGATTAGAGTCTAATGAATGTAACGTATGCACTCAGAACCTGGATGCATGCATCATTTCCGTCACAATGAAAAGTACAGTATGAATCCAGGCGAAGGTGTGTGCGACAAACGTAGCACGGAGCCTGGATAACCGAGGCTACTATACCTGCGGCTTTGATGCGATAAAAAAAAATATTTGCAATATAAATGGCATTTTGCTATGCTGACGCTTCGCTAGAACTAAACTAACTCAACAAACTTTCTAGCTATTGATTTATCTACAAACGTGCGGTGAAATTGCCATTGACAATGTGTCGTAAATGTTCTTCCTCAAAGTTACTTTTGTACAGCGGTGAGCAGATTAATTCTTATACAGGTTCACTGCCTTGGTTGTTATTCTCGTCCGCTGCTCACGATCAACAACACTGGTCTGTTCCGTTTCTTATACAGGTCCGTTGCCTTGGTTGTTCTTCTCGTCTGCTGATCGCGATCAACAACACTGGTCTGTTCCGTTTCTTATGCAGGTCCACTGCCTTGGTTGTTCTTCTCGGCCGCTGCTCGCGATCAACAACACTGGTCTGTTCCGTTTCTTATGCAGGTCCACTGCCTTGGTTGTCCTTCTCGGCCGCTTCTCGCGATCAACAACAATGGTCTGTTCCGTTTCTTATGCAGGTCCACTGCCTTGGTTGTTCTTCTCGGCCGCTGCTCGCGATCAACAACACTGGTCTGTTCCGTTTCTTATGCAGGTCCACTGCCTTGGTTGTTCTTCTCGTCCGCTGCTCACGATCAACAACACTGGTTATTCGGCCTGCTTCCATCCGCATATGGCCGGGGCTCGAGGCTAGACCACCGCACTATCAATCGAGATGGCCGGGGCTCGAGGCTAGACCACCGCACTATCAATCGAGATGGCCGGGGCTCGAAGCTAGACCACCGCACTATCAATCGAGATGGCCGGGGATCGAGGCTAGACCACCGCACTATCAATTGAGATGGCTGGGGCTCGAGACTAGACCACCGCACTATCAATCGAGATGGCCGGGGATCGAGGCTAGACCACCGCACTATCAATTGAGATGGCCGGGGATCGAGGCTAGACCAAGGCACTATCAATCGAGATGGCCGGGGATCGAGGCTAGACCACCACACTATCAATCGAGATGGCCGGGGATCGAGGCTAGACCACCGCACTATCAATCGAGATGGCCGGGGATCGAGGCTAGACCACCGCACTATCAATTGAGATGGCCGGGGCTCGAGACTAGACCACCGCACTATCAATCGAGATGGCCGGGGATCGAGGCTAGACCACCACACTATCAATTGAGATGGCCGGGGCTCGAGGCTAGACCACCGCACTATCAATTGAGATGGCCGGGGCTCTAGGCTAGACCACCGCACTATCAATTGAGATGGCCGGGGATCGAGTCTAGACCACCGCACTATCAATCGAGATGGCCGGGGCTCGAGGCTAGACCACCGCACTATCAATTGAGATGGCCGGGGCTCGAGGCTAGACCACCGCACTGTCAATTGAGATGGCCGGGGCTCGAGGCTAGACCACCGCACTATCAATTGAGATGGCCGGGGCTCGAGGCTAGACCACCGCACTATCAATTGAGATGGCCGGGGATCGAGGCTAGACCACCGCACTATCAATCGAGATGGCCGGGGCTCGAGGCTAGACCACCGCACTATCAATTGAGATGGCCGGGGCTCGAGGCTAGACCACCACACTATCAATTGAGGTGGCCGGGGCTCGAGGCCAGACCACCGCACTGTCTCGAGGCCATCTGCTGCCGTTTCGAAGCTTGGGCAATTTCATTCACCCCACTTTCCTCCAGTTCACTTAGCTGTATAAATGAGTACCTGGCTACAAAGAGTGGTGGATAAATATAAAAGAATAGTCTTTGCACAGTATTTGCAGCGTGGCTGAAGTCGAGTTGGTGATGGAGTGAACAGGTCTGCCAACGGGTGGTGCGTAGAGCGCTTTGAGCGGTCCTGTTGACGGGATACTGCGCAGTATAAAGTACCTTTATGTTTACAGGCGAGGTCATCGTCAACAAATATGTCTACCTTTTCTAAAAGGGTGGACGTGGGGATACCAGTAGATGTTATTTTATGTGCACACAAGGCGACACAGACACGCAACGCAAGGAACTAACAAACACGATATTGTACGTATACAATTTAATAATCTAATTCAAGTTAACAAAATACAGTATTCAGTAACATAGTTTAACTATAGTGCATGCAAAATGAGTGACGTGAATAAGAATTTATACATATGATACTAATTTCTTGCAAATGTTCCAGTAAGTAATGCTTTAATCAACAACATTTCGGCTAACGTTGCGGTCGTAACATAGTGAGCGTAACATCACCGTTCAGTAAACGTATGACTATGTGGCCGCGAAAACGTGGCAAGAATGTAGTAGTTAAGTGTATATCGACCTAACACGATACAAACATCACTTATAAAACATGCGTACGTGCATTCACTCCCACTACCAGTTATTCATAATGATAATGTTTGTTATGTATATTTACCCTTCACATGACATCCACCATACCAATCACGTGACTGTAACGTGACCGTTTTTAGCAAAATGTCTGCCGTTAGTACAGGCCGCCTGCTTTACGAACTTCGGCAGGCATAACTACTGAAACTGTTTTTTTATACCGTACATAATCTATTCGTCTTGTGTTAGAACGACATTTGAGTAAAATGGCTCCGGTTTGAACCGATTGGTGAGTAGCTGGGGCGATTTGAAAATGCGCACTAACCCCAATATGAAACAATGAAATGACTGAACATCCACGTTGTGTTCCATTATTTGCAACCGTTTCGACAATGAAGAAATACGTGTGATATGCATGCACGATCCTGTTTGAAGTCAACACGAATCGTTTACTCTATAAGACTTGAGTATACAATGGAAACGACTCGCAAAGCCGATACGTGTATTGGCGAACACATTTGTTACCCGTAATGGAAATACTGATAACCATCTGGACGTAACGAATATATGGCTATGTTTAATCAGATGTACACCCGTTGTTCGCGCCAGACACTTGTTGACAGCGGAATGTCCAAGTCCCGTCGGCACCGTTGTTGCAGGGTTTCGTTATTACAATCGGAATCGCCGGGTAGCCCTCTCCTTTACAAGGAAAGTGTCTATGTCGGCCATGTCGATATTTCTGTGCTGTTTCTACATCGTCATTTCTGCTTCATGTCTGCAATTCAAAACAGTTTAGCGTAAGTGCTGGCGTATTCAGAAGCTCGTGGACAGCAGCTGCAAAGCGATGTAGCGTACGACTCTCCGCGTGCAATTGATGCTCAGCAACATGATTTGTATATAATATGGTCACATTTTGAATTGTCGTGTTTGAAATATGTTTGAATTGCCATGTATAAAATACACAATTGGGAGAATGCTTGACGTTCTGATAAGCTACAACATTTTTTAGCTATTTGTCGTTATCTGTGTCGTAATTTTCAGCCAGCCCCAACCGGACATACGATCTGTTTAATAACGCTGCGGTTATGTCGTGGTTTGTTATGCTACGTTTTGGTAAATGACTCATCTGCGGCAATGATTGTTTTCTCCACCAATGATTTGGCATTTTTTATTCCAACACATGAAAGATCTACGAACAGGAAACGTCGTGTTAACAACGGAACAATGTTACGACATTGAAAAAATGTAATCAATCGTTTCGTGGTTTTAAATTAATAATAGTAAAACGCCATATACCCAGAGTGCTCTATGGCGTTTTACATGGCACTACTACTGATTAAAGTATATATTTTATAGATAAAACAAAAAATGTGAGACATGAAAATAAATAACAAACAAATAAATAGATAAATAAATGTCAGACTATATAAAGGGTTCTGTGTGAAACGTATACAACATGACAAAAAGACTGTGCAGAAACTAAGAACTAAATTAAGAATTAAAAAGGCCCTTTCAACATTTAAAGGAGTTCGGTGTATTCTTGCTTAAATAAAATGTCCTAAGTTTTCGAATGGCAATACAACTTCGCGACGCCGGAGCACGAAGCGGATACTTACGTCTAGCACATCTCAGTGAGGAATCGGTCGGCGACTGAGGCAGCGGCGTTGGCATCACTCATTCGATACACCTTGCGACTGTCACCGCCGACGATATCGTTCACCTCGCTCATGTCCACATGGTCGCCAATGGCAACGACGTAGACCGACGTCGACGGAGCGTCCCTGAGATCGCGCGCGCGTTGTGACGTCATTTCCTTGCGGATGTTGCTTCCGCCGTCCGTCAACAGGACGACGACGTTTTCTACGGAACTACGGTCGCCATTACCGGAAGTGAGCATTGTGTCGAGTGCGACACGCAGCGCCTCCTGGGTGTTGGTGCGGCCGCCGTTCTGGTAGAACGCGAGAGCGTTGAGGACGTCGCGCTCCTCCGAGAACTCGTTCAGATGGAAAGCGATGGTGACGTCATCGCTGTAAGTCAGCGCGCCGACGCGAGTGCGTCCGAACTTGAACGATAGACCGTAGACCGTTTCACGCAGGAAGCCGACGATCGCCTTGTACGTCTTGTCGACGCTGCCCGAGAAGTCCAGCAAGAAGACGACGTCTCGTTGGCTCCGGCAAACTGCAGCGACAACAAGCGAATGACACAGTAAACACTGCTGCATATGTTCATCACCAGGTGGTCAATGTGGTGGTTTGTATAAGCAGTGGAAAGGTGTGAACTGTTCGTGTGAAAGGTGCGAACGGTTCGTGTGAAAGGTGTGAACTGTTTGTGTGAAATGTTCGTGGGAGAGGGGTAAAATGTGCGTGTGTAAGGTGCGAAGTGTCTGTGTGAAAGGTGTGAAATGTTTGTGTGAAGGGTACCTTCTTTCACTAAATGTATGCCGGTAATGATGAAACATTAGTGTTAGATGCGAAATATAATACCATGGGAGCGGGACTTCATCTTAGTGTGAAACCGAACAAAAGCCTAATGTACGACTAATCTCAATATATACTAGTGGATACTACAATATGTTTTTAACTGTTGAATTCCCTTGCTGTTGTCCCTAGTTTGCTTCATTCATTATGTGCCATGTCACAAAAAAAGGACACCGTGGAGAAATTTATTCGATGGCGTATGCCGAGTGTTACCAGCAAACATACGGACCTAAGAAAATGAGTCAATCAACATACCTCGTTCGCAGTTTCTGCCAGTGTTGTCGTTTTGGCAAGAACACAGGTAGTAGTTCAGGGCATCAGTGCATCTGGCGCCGTTCTGACAAGGGTTGCTTGAGCACTCGTCTCTCGCTGAAGTCACAACATCGGCAAACAATGAATGAAATATTCCAACCATTGTCGGTGTAATGTTATTCCGAGTATGACAAATAAGTAGGTTCGTTAGATGACGGTATTAAACGTGCGTAGTTCAGTTGCACTACCTTCAAACGTCAGATCGAGTATCAAACTATACTTGTACGGTTTTCAAATAATCACATATATTATTGGGTATGACGAAATAAACATAATATATAGTATTATTATATAATAATATTGCTTAATTAGTATCTATCTTACAGGGATTCGAACACACTTACTGCGTGGCAGCGTAAGCGCAGCAAAGCAGCCAAAGGACATGGGTTTCCCAAGAAGCGATGTTGAAATAGTGTATGCAGTCAATGAAGCTAACATGAAACACCCGGGGTGTAGGAAATGGGGCAGACTGCAACTGAGATGTGAAGCGGAGGAGGTTGACAAGGGAGGGAGAAGGCTACCGGCAGAGGGAAGTGGAAAGGGATAACAGCTGGGGCGGTGTAGCAATACATTAACTAGCCCCACTCATTCATAAAGTGAGCTAAGAGGAAGAGCAGGCACGGAACTCATTGATAGAGAGAGTAGCGACTCGTGGAAGGAAGGACCGGGGTTCGGTGATCGTTCTAGCTCTTTGTCAGACTCCTCCCCCAACTGCATCAGCGCCAGGTGTAAATACGTATTTGGCTGCAGTCATTGGTGGAATGACAGGATAGAATACACCACGCCCAGTAACTGCAGCATGGCTGAATACCCTACAACTAAATACTCGAATGAAAATGTCTGCAAGGCGTAAAATGGGAGGCGATTTCAGGGTGTGGTCAGTTGATGATGCATTTCGGTGGCGCGATGGAGGTCGGAAACCACGACTCACAGTTGCACATTTCGGCTTCGACGATGCCGGTCAACGTGTTCATCTTCGTGAAGCTGTCGACGATATTGATGTTCTGGCTGGCGGGGTAGCTGGCGATGCCCTCCATCTCGACGATGTTCAAGTCCTTTCCGACGCCGACGACGATGGTGTGGATGCCGGCGATGCGAGACTCGATAGCCTCCGGGATTGTTCGATCGGCCTGCACGTTCGCTTCTCCATCGGTGAACAGGACGAGAAAGTTGGGCGCGTCTTGTCGGTCACCCTTGCTCTCGACAAACAGTTCGTCGCGAGCCATCTTCAGTGCGCTGGCGATGTTTGTTCTTCCTCCCGTGTAGGGAATAACGCGCAGGGACTGTGGGCACACGGGGATGTGTGGTGAAAGAGGAATCTTTCATAAACAGTCACGGCAGTGGGAAAGGTCGTGCACATAATTGTCAAGCAGGTATAAAACAGCTGAATTAGATACTGTAACAACACATAGAATTAACTTATTACCGACACTAATGTAAATGTTATGAAATTGTATCTGGCTGGTTTAGACATTCTTTCGCTATGCTTAATGCCAAATATAAAGTACATCATAAGTACCATTTCATGTTGATTTTGCTTCCTCCGATTTTTACAGCCGTTTATAGGGCCTACTGGTAAATATAAATGTTGTTTTTATTGCACGCACGTCCTCTTGATAGGTCGTAAGTAGTTTTTTTACATTAATGCATGCCTTTTATTTTTACGTTGAAGAGCAGTAGATTATGATTTGTTATGCTGCTCCTGGTTTCTAAATCACGTTGATCGGGTGACCGGAAACAAACCTTTTGGGTATGAGACCTGACTAAAAGTACAGCGAACAATGACAGTATGTTCTGACTTTGCCGACTGGTGGCGCCACTTACCTGTACAATATCTTGACGCGAGCTGCGCTCGTTCAGGCGGAACTGCAGGGTGGCATTGTCGGAGAAGATGAGTGCGCCAACGCGGACCTTGTCGTTGTAAACCTCCATGTTCTCGACGATAGACACCAAAAACTCGCGCACTTGATCGAAGCGCTCCTGGCGAATACTACCAGAAACATCGATGGCGAAGACGATATCAGCAGCTCCTTGGCACTCTGCGCAAAGCAAGTTGACCCGTTGATATACCGACAGACACATTTCCCTAGTGGATAATTATGTAACTACAGACATGTGTATTCTAGTCTCGGTTACCTTTGGCAAACTTGGTTAGTCATCAGATGTTATGCAGTGTCAATCATCTTGAATTTGCAGTATAAGCGAAATAATTGGCTGTGTGGAGCTGAGAAGATTAGCATAAGAAAGGTAAAATAAACAGCTAATTTCAGCGTGAAACGCATGAGCTGTTCTTGAAATTATCACATTAACGACCGCTGACGCAGTATGTTATATTTATAAACAACCCGATACAATATACTTCGTCTGGAAACCGGTAAACCAATGCCCTATAGCAAATGGATCCATAATATGGTGCGATTTCGCACACTATTAACCGTTCAATGTCAGTAGAGTTGAAGTGGCGTTTGCCTACGACCTGTTTCGTCGCAAATGCCCCACTAGCATCTAAATGTCTGATAGCTGTAGAGATCTTAGATAGATCTCCTGTAGATCATAATTTTATTGTTGAACAACAATCGTGTTTCATGTAAAGTGTTGTCGTGTACGTCACTAACACAGCGTACGTCACTAACACAGCGTCATCTCGTGCAAAATCGTTAAAATGTTAGACGCTGTGGGTTAAACCACCCTCATTGCCGACAACCAGATCAGCGTCAGTGAAGATGATCATTCTTTCACACCCCAGTCCCAGAACCCAAGAGTCACTGCTAGCAGTCTCCTCGACGAAATACTCACTTCGCTCGCAGTTATTGCCGGTGGCGTCCCGTGGGCACTCACAACTGTAGCCGTTCCTCAGCAAGTGGCAGGTACCACCATTACGGCACGGGTTGGAGTTACACAGCGGCGCTAAAACGGGAAACCAACGTTAGAGATGGGGTCAGTACAAAATCATATATGTGTGTATTTTGTATTGCCTTCATCATTTTAATTGAACCACAACGCACTGGTGTGTTAATTTGTTTGCGTTTATCATGCAATAACAGTGTTTACGGATATGATACTACTATCAAATATGGCTAGTCTGGGTGTGTGCGTGCGCGCGCACACCGGCGTGCGTGTGTGCGTGCGTGCTCGTCCGTGTGTAAGTGAAGGGTGTGTGCGCGTGCGCGATTGTATATACATGTTTGTGCGTGCGTGCATACGTGTGTGCGCGTGCGCATGCGTGTGTTTCAATGTCAACCAGCGGTCAAAACTTACTCTTGCAGATGGAGGCGCGCACTTTATCGAGGAGCGAGTTGAGGTTGTCGAAGCTGGAGGCGATGAGGATGTTGTTGTCGACCGGGTCACTGGCGATGGCCCGCAGCTCAGAGTTGTCAATATTTCCACCGACGCCGATAGCCACCAGGTCAATGTTCTGGCGCCGGACAGCGATGGCCTCTGACCATGTGTCACGTGGTGAGTTCGAGCGGCCGTCGGTTATGACAATACCCACGTTTGGGATGTTGATTTGATCTCCTGTTCGGTCAAGCGGAACGGAATGCATAAGGTTAAGTACAAATCATAAATTAAAAAAATACATGGAACAGTTTATTTAATATTAGCTAATGTAGTAGGTTGGTGAATCCGGCTCGGAATATTTGGAATGAACTAAACTTGTTTGACCAAAACAGTGCTGACTGGAAAATACTTGTTGGCGCCTCATGTTCCAGTTGGAACGAAGAGGATTGAGCACAAGTGAGTGAATGAGTTTTGTAGTAGGACTGTCAGGAATGTACTGCGATTGGCGAGAAATGTCCAGATGACGGGTGGAAGTGAAAGAAGTGGAAGACCAACATTATTGGAACGCTTTCTTTGGGATATTTGACTGACGTTCGCCTGAAGATCATTATTCATGTGCAGCGAATATGTACTATAATTCTATATGTGGATAAAGAAGAGCTACCTACCATTCTCACTGGTAAACATGGTGTTTCGCATGACATGAAGGGCTCGCGCCGTGTTGGTGGTCCCGTCCATGAAGTAGGGGATGGTCATCTCATTGAGCAGCAGAGAGCGATCTTTGTAGTCTTTTAGGTTGAAGTAGACCTGCAATCAATCAAACTGTTGTTATTTCGCACAAAGCTATTGGTGCTTTTGACGCATTTTGTGAGTCTTACGCAAGCATGCATTTCGTACAAACCGGACTGTACAGCCTACATCGCTCTCATCAACATATTTGACTCGGGTAGTTCATCGACCTCGCGGGATGTGCAAAGATGGTACGTACTCATGTATTATATATGGCTGATACAATGATATACCATCGGGTATTCAACGTTTTATGTGTAGTATGTATTTTATGTATTATTTGGGTTTATTTTTGTATTGTGCATAATTTGGGCATAATTATATTCGTCTTTGTTACATTTATATCTACACAAAAGTTTAATTTAATGTTACTAATATAATATAGTTACAAATGGATTTATCCCATATATGTGTATCCGATATTCTTTTTAAATGTATTGCTATTTTTCATTTATTGTAAAGCGTTTTTGACATGCACCTATGTAACCAAAATTAGAATCAATATTTCACTAACACAGACGTAAATGCAGATGTCAACGAATTCAAATCTCCGTGTTGTCCGTGTGGGGAATCTGCACATTATATTTAAAAATCAGGCTATTTCAAGAAAGAGAAACGTCATTCTGACGACGAGCACGCAAAGCATAAGTCAGTCGTCAGACAGCATTGCCGTCGCATTAGACTTTACAATCGCCACGTCTGACGTACCTGTTCGTTGTCCGAGAACGTCTCGAGTCCAACACGCACTCTCGAGTCGACTGGAAGATCAAGAACGACATTCTTTGCGAAATCAACAACCTTCTTGAAGTTCTTCTGTGTGATACTTCCGGAGGCATCCAATGCGAAGACGACGTCACTTGGCTCCATGCAATCTGAAATAATAATTATTGCGACTTTTATTGTTGTGTTTTATTGTCCAGAGAAAGTTTTCTTCATTGCGATTGGTTTATCATTTGAATGGAATTCATAACATGTAGTTTGAACCGTCATATATACGTCCAGAGTTACACTATATAATGTTACGCAATGTAATGTTCTTTTGTAAGATCCACCTCTCGCTGCATATCGATTTTTTTAAGATGTAAACTGAATAATTACACAACAATTTTCCTGTCAAGTACATATTGCATTTCCAAAGTGATGTTTCACTCTGTGAAATCATTGCATCACCATCCCTCGGGCGTAGATCTGGTCAGTGACTCGCTGGTTTACAAACGGCACAGTTTGCGCGACGACAAAGGAACTCACGGTACTGGCAGTTGACGCCTCCGTAGTTGTCTGGACAGTGACACATGTAGATGCCGTCCACGTGGTTCTTGCACGTGCCGCCGTTCTGGCAAGGGTTGCTGCTGCACGGAGTGGGTTCTGTAACATAGCGGGGTTTGACGTTAGGAACAGTCCAACACAACATTTGTCTAGATCACTAACAGTTACTACAGTAAGTGGTGTCTGCACAATCACCATGATTATTGTCTTCAACATAACTGATATTTGTGCCCCAAAATCCGGAGCTATCGACCCATCACTTTAAAATCATCTGAAACTACAGTTACCTTCCGCAAAAACGGGGTAGTTTGTTTGACGACCGAAATTTAACAAGATGTAAAAGATTTAACAAAATTGCCATCCAAAGCAAAGGCCCAGATGGCAAATGGACAAGGAAGCCATTGGCTTGTCGAGAGTCCAATATTTTTATCTATGTGTAACCCGCCCTCTTGAGATATGTGTCAATCTCGTTTTTAAGCACATTTACGCTGCTAGCAGTTACACAATCTCTAGATAATTTGTTCCATTCATTGTTTGTCCTCTGTGAGAACAAGTATTTCCTGATATCCAATCTGCACTGAACCTTTACTAATGTTACCTCATGTCCTGTAGTTCTGTTATGTTTCTTGAGTTATAAAAAAAATAATTCTAACAATATTTTCATACCCATTCAATATCTTAGAAATTTCGATTTACTCTCCTCTTAACCGCCTTGTCTCTAAAGTTGTTAAACCATATTCTTTGAGTCGTTCTTCACAACTAAGGTCTCTCAGTTCTGGAGTACTCTTAGTTGCTCTTCTCTGGATTATTTTAAGCGTATCTATATCTTTCTTACGATATTGTCTCTAAGCTTGTATACCGTACTCTAAATGAGGCCTAACAGTTGCTTTACACAGTAATAATTAGATTGTTTCCTTTTATGTTATATTTCTTCAAATCAACCCAATAATTTTATTACCCTTTGAAGCTGCAATGCCACACTGCTCTGAAACTTTCATGTCAGCACATATGGTAACTCCTAAATCCTTTCCTTTTACAGTAAAACTTAGAACAGTATATCCCCTTTTATAGTTTACATCCACGTTCCGGTGTCCTGCATATAGGCATTTACATTTCCCAAATTTGAACAACATCTGCCATTTCTCAGACCATTAACTAATTTGTCTATATCGTTTTGTAAACGTTGTTTATAAACATCATTGTTAACCCTTCTAAACACTTGTGTCATCCGCAAATGTCAGTACGTTGCTTGTTATATTATCGTCCAAGTCATTGATATATATATATATATATATATATATATATATATATATATATATATATATATACACACACATATACATATATATATATATATGACTAATCGATTGAATATAATAATGGCTGACTGAAAGAAGACAACGTGTAGAAGGGGAAGTTTCAAATTGGAAATAAGTTTTGAGTGGGGTACCACAAGGATCAGTATTTGGACCTTTATTATTCTTAATACATGTCCTCCCCATCTACTACAACACGTTGTCTTCTTTCAGTCAGCCATTGTTCTATCCAGTCGATTATGCCACCCCGATATCAAGGGGTTTTAATTTAAGTAGACATCTTTGATGTGGTACTTTGTCAAGAGGTTTCTGAAAAACTAAGTATATAATAGATACTGGTGATCCCTCGTCTATCCACTTCTTTAAAAAAAGAATAACATATTTGTTAAGCATGACCTCGCGAAGCGTCTACGATGAATAGCATAAAAAAAAACGCACATATGCTAGCACGATCATATAAAGATTATTAGTATTATCTCATCATCAACATTATCGCAATCATTGGTCACAGTAATGAAGAAAGTGACGTACTTCCACACATGTAGGAGATGAACGCGTCGCTGTTGTTTCTCAAGTTGTCGTAGCTACTGATGTACATGACATTGCGGCTGTCCGGGTGGCTGGCGATCGACTCGAGCTCGTACTTGTTCAGCCAGTTACCGACGCCGACTGCTAGCACGTGCACTCCCTTGGCCTTCAGTCTCAGCCCCTGCGTCACGGTCGCCTTGCGGTCGTTGGAACCTCCGTCGGTGAGGATGATAACGAGGTCGGCGACGTCACGGCGGTCGCCGTTAGCGGGCGTGTACATCGTGTCGGTGACGTAGCGAAGGGCGGAGGCGGTGTTGGTTGTGCCGTAAGTGTATCGTGTGTCCATGATGGCCTGCTTCACGTCGGCGCTGCAATATATTAAGCGTTCTTCTATGTAAGACAATATACCGATTTCACGGACACTACACGTTACATTTAGCTACTGTTATTTATACGCTGCAATATGTTAAGCGTTCTTCTATGTAGGACAATATACCGATTTCACGGACACTACACGTTACATTTAGCTACTGTTATTTATACGCTGCAATATGTTAAGCGTTCCTCTATGTAGGACAATGTACCGATTTCACGGACACTACACGTTACATTTACCTACTGCTATTTATACGCTGCAATATGTTAACCGTTCTTCTGTGTAGGACAATATACCGATTTCACGGACACTACACGTTACATTTAGCTACTGTTATTTATACGTTGCAATATATTAAGCGTTCTTCTATATAAGACAATATACCGATTTCACGGACACTACACGTTACAGTTAGCTACTGTTATTTATACGCTGCAATATGTCAAGCGTTCTTCTATGTAGGACAATGTACCGATTTCACGGACACTACACGTTACATTTAGCTACTGTTATTTATACGCTGCAATATATTAAGCGTTCTTCTATGTAAGACAATATACCGATTTCACGGACACTACACGTTACATTTAGCTACTGTTATTTATACGCTGCAATATGTTAAGCGTTCTTCTATGTAGGAAAATATACCGATTTCACGGACACTACACGTTACATTTAGCTACTGTTATTTATACCCTGCAATATGTTAAGCGTTCTTCTATGTAGGACAATATACCGATTTCACGGACACTACACGTTACATTTAGCTACTGTTATTTATACGCTGCAATATGTTAAGCGTTCCTCTATGTAGGACAATGTACCGATTTCACGGACACTACACGTTACATTTACCTACTGCTATTTATACGCTGCAATATGTTAACCGTTCTTCTGTGTAGGACAATATACCGATTTCACGGACACTACACGTTACATTTAGCTACTGTTATTTATACGTTGCAATATATTAAGCGTTCTTCTATGTAAGACAATATACCGATATCACGGACACCACACGTTACAGTTAGCTACTGTTATTTATACGCTGCAATATGTCAAGCGTTCTTCTATGTAGGACAATGTACCGATTTCACGGACACTACACGTTACATTTAGCTACTGTTATTTATACGCTGCAATATATTAAGCGTTCTTCTATGTAAGACAATATACCGATTTCACGGACACTACACGTTACATTTAGCTACTGTTATTTATACGCTGCAATATGTTAAGCGTTCTTCTATGTAGGAAAATATACCGATTTCACGGACACTACACGTTACATTTAGCTACTGTTATTTATACGCTGCAATATGTTAAGCGTTCTTCTATGTAGGACAATATACCGATTTCACGGACACTTCATGTTACATTTATCTACTGTTATTTATACGCTGCAATGTGTTAAGCGTTCTTCTATGTAGGACAATATACTAATTTCACGGACACTACACGTTACATTTAGCTACTGTTATTTACCGTCGTGATTCTAAATTGTTCTAATTAATTAATTTATTTATATGCTTATCTGATGTTAGTTAAGGATTAATTGTTTTTATTCATTTATCTATATATTTAGCTATGCATTCGTCAATTTTTAATATTTACATTTGTGATTTTACAATTATTTCAAATAGTTCATATTATTTATTTATGTATTAGATTTTATGAGATATTGCATAGCGACACAGAACAATTATTTGGATGAAACGCTAGGTAAGACATCATCATCATCATTACCATCATTATGAACATCATCATCCATCCATCATTATCATCATTACGAACATCATTATTATTGTCATTATGAAAATCATCATCAATTCATCGTTACCTTCATTATGAACATTATCCATCATCATCATTATGAACGTCTTCATCCATGTATCGTTGTTATCATTATGAACATCATCATTATCATCACTATGAACTTAGACGACATGGCGAATGTCTATCTCAAGCAAGTGCGCCATGGCAGCTAAACTAAAACTGTCATGATGTTACAATATGTTTTGTGAAAGCAACGGTAATGTTAACTTACTGCTGCAGAATGCACCATGTCGTCTAAGGAAGCCACCGTGGTTGTAGTAATGAATTCCAGGTCGAATCCATTAATTTTGTTAATCCTCATGAAAGTTGCCCATTTGGTTCCATCGAATGGATGGATGAATTATACCGACAGACGACGTCAGATGGGCCCGGTATAAACCTGACGGTGTGTATGCTAACTGAATGATTTGTAATATGTTTTTTTTATAATATGAAAGATTTCGATTGTCCCATTTTCGTATGTAAATCTTTTCTTCGTTAGTCTTGATGAATAGTATTAGTCAACTGTCTTGAGAGAAATTTGTTTTATTTGTTAGGCTTAGATAGTTATAAATATACCCATTAGGCTAAGACGGGAGAGAAAAACCACACATCTGCACCCACCTGCTAGAGAACTTGTTCAGCTGGAAACGCAGTCTGACGTCATTTCCGAAAGTCACGAGACCGACACGCGTGCGTCCTGAGTTGACGTTCAGCTGATCGATGGTGTCAGCGAGGAAGGCCTTCGCCTTGACGAAGTTGTTTTGGCCGATGCTACCAGAAGCGTCGAGCACAATCACGATGTCCATTCGTTGTCGGCAGGCTGCAACATAGACCACTTGTGCATGCTCAGCATCATTTACTTGTTTCCAACATTGTTACATTTTCACATGCAATACAATATTGGGAAAGGAGGAAGCTGAAGCTATGAAATTTATAATTAATATATTATGAAACGCAACACGACCGCGGTTTACAAAACATCACGTGTGGTCTGCCGGAATTGGTCCAGGAAAACAGACCCCAACGAACGAGTGTTTCTTCATGTAACACCCCCTTCCCATTACCAACACGCTACTTGGTTGTTTATAACTTTAAGAATCGGGTAACTCCGACGACACCACGCTGTTTTTTCTGGTATTGCATGTATAAAATATACTTAATTGACGCATGCCTGATGCTGAGACATTGTATCGTTGTCTTAATTTACTATGTTATGTGCATTGAGGCAACTTACTCAATATTTGCTCACAACGGTAAATTAACAAAATAGCTGTCCAATCATATCGGTAACATTGTATTGCTCAGCCGGCTTGAAAACAACACGATACAGAAGTTACTATCCAAAACTGGCGGGATCGATGTAAACAGTGAGCGCAACTACTAATGACTACGTACTCGGGTCAGGAGCCGGTGTCGTCGTCGTCGTCGTCTTCGGTGTCGTCGTCGTCTTCGCTGTCGTCGTCGTCGTCTTCACTGTCGTCGTCGTCGTCGTCGTCGTTGTCGTCGTCGTGGTGGGACAAGCGGATCTGATGATGCCATGGAGGAGGGACTTGAGCTTGTTGAAGTCGGGACTGGTGAAGTAATCCTGGTCCCTGGCGCGGGGCGGAGAAGACATGTCTCGCAGAAGGTTCTCGCTGATCTGCCGTGTCACACCGATGGAGATGATCCGGACACCGGAGTCTCGGAGCTCGGCAGCCGCTCGTAATGCAGACGCATTGCCGTCCGTCGGCTTGCCATCAGTCAGGATGATGGCGACGTTCGGCACGACAGCACGATCTCCCGGGGCGCCCTGTCCGAACATCCTCGTCCGTGCTAGGTAGAGCGCATACGACGTGTTGGTGGACTGATCGAGGAACGGCAGTTGACCAATGGCATTTAGCAGTTCCGCTTCCCTCTGGTATCTGAGTCGAGATGATACAGCTTACAAGATACATTCGACTGTATGAACAGCGCTCCGGCGAACACAGTACAGCAAAATGAATCACAACATAAAAATTTACAATTTGTATAGATATTAAGTAGTGGACTCACATATTAATCGCGGATAACACAATCAGCCGCTTAATATAATAAAAATTAATACATTCGCTTTGACGGAATTGTTCCGCTGTATTAAAATGCGCCGCCTTAAGTAAATCAGCCTGCTCGGGCCCGAAATGATTCTATTGAGCGGAGTCCATTGCATTTGTGCTTTATTTTATTTTATTCTATTCTATTCCACTTCACAAAAGTTCTGTTGAGTGGATATAATTTATTCGCCGCTTAAAGTTCTTATATTTATATATGAAAATTAGTATGCTAACAATGATATCACTAGTAGCCGTGACTCACAAGTGATGGTATTTAGGGATAATATGTATTGGACCATTTCGCGAAAACAGTTGGCATGGCATCACACCAAACGTTTGATCTTTGGTCCAACGGAAGAACATCAGGGAACGGACGACCCCCGACCCCCTTGACTATTGGCCTGAGTAGCAGTGGTAGTAGGGCTTTTATTCTGTTTGATAAAAATGTGTTAACGTCTGATAAAAACGGCATATTCCTTTGCATCACTTACGTGTCCAACTGCCATTTGACCTCGGCGTAGGAGCCGAAGAGGATCAAGCCGACGCGAGATTGCGTCTCCTCGATCTTCAGGTGCTGCACGATGTTCTGAAGGAAGGATCTGACCGACCTCCAGTTGTCACACTCATTACCCTTGTCGTAACAAATGCTGCCGGAACTGTCTACCAGGAAGGCGAAATCAACCAGGCAATCGGTGGCTGTGACAGAAGAGGGCAAATTGGGTATAACGTTTGCAGTACAAAATTAGATAAAACAGTTGTTTGTGGATTTATCGATTATTTTGTCATATCTCAAAAGGTGTTATAACAAAATAATCGTCGATCAATTCACACACAACTGTTTTCTCAAAAGGTGTTTTTGTTAAACGTACACAACAACATGCAATGTTTACACACGTTACAACGGAATAAGCAATGGAAGTACCAACTACATAAGCGGAAGTACCAATGACAGCACCAGAAGTATCATCGACAACACTGAAAGTACCAGCGATAGCACTTAGCAAACCCAACATCAACGGCAATTTGTTATTTGTCAATTCTCAGCAAAATCCTTATATCCGGTTATTCACTGCTAACGTAACTAACAGCAGGCATACTTACACTGTGACTTAGCGACGGCGACCAAGGCCGCCGACGTCATCAGGAGAATAAGCATCCGGTTAGACGCCATCTTTCACTTTCTGCAACAAATAATAATCACCAATACACAATATGCTAACATGATACTTATTGCAAACTGTATCAAATAAAACAACTGAAACATCAATATAACGTAATTTATAATCAGTTCAGAAAAGGACACTATGAGGTACCATGTCTATTTTCCTTGCTCGTTTGCGTGGGGTTTCGCCAACCAACGTCATTATGTCAAAGATATCGTACATGGAAGTGTTGTGCGATTCATGCAAGCCCTTTGCATACATTCCCGTATCGCCATGAGAACTAATGTGTAGTTACACAACGTGGGATGCCTGGCTAAAACAACAACCGTCGTTTGCTGTTTTCTGTTTTGTAGAAATGACGCTTTCTATAGACCAGTTGACTTTTAAAGACTCAAATATTAAAACAACAAATGAAACAGATTGCTGCTATCAATAAAAAATATGAGTTGTGATTGAAACTAGTTGTCTGCTACCATACGTTTAGTGTTGCAGAGAACAATTCATGAATGGAACACACTATTTATGTGTTGTGTAATGTTAGCAGCGTGAATATGTTAAACACATAATTGACAAACATTTTAATGAACAGTTTAATATTCACATATATTATTGCCTAGATATGTATGATTGTTCACAAAATGGTTCTGAAACGTAACGAGCGGAACATCGACATTCAATTAAACAAGACGGCGTATATTGCAATAAGAGGAGAGCAATGCTTTCTGGTTTGGGTTGGATATATCTAAAATAACAGTTCAATATCAGTTCATTTTGGACTGACAACACCTGACCAGTTCATTTCAGTATGAAAGCTGTCCCACAGATGCTGGTTAAAGAGAATGATTCATCGACACCGGTTAAACGTCGTCGAGACATCTCCCGATTAAAGACCAGACTCTTGTCGACGCCGCATTCGCGTCATATCGATGTGAGAAAAAACAGAAGAAGGAATCGCCAGGGTCCAACTAGAAAGAACCGGTTCCAACTGTAGATTGTGCTTTTGGTGGTATTCAATTTGTGGTATAATTGCGTTTCCTGTAATGGAGAGTCCCCAGAGCGTGTGTAACGCCGTTGTAACAGTATATCTCCCCCAGTGCCAGAAAGCTGTTTTTGAGGCAGCCGACTATGATTAACTCAGTGCATTGAGAAAAGAGCTGCGTGTTTTGTTGCTGAGGTGGCCAATCATGATTTACTCATTGCCATGATTAACCCAGGAACCACTTCATATCATTCGTTCATTCGTAAACTTGTACTGAATATAAACACACACAATTTTCTTGCAGAATAAAATATGGTAGATATTATTCTGATTCACATTTGCTAATTATATACTTTCTTGCACATTTATAAAGGGGGGCAACTATATCCAGAGTGGGGGACGATGTCCAGGAGAGAAGATATCCTACTACACCAGCATGCATGTGTGGTCTAGAGACAGTGACACTGACAGGGCAGCAGCAACATAAGCTACACGTTCGTCAGTACAACATGGTCAGGAGAATCACAGGAGCAAACATGGCGGATAGAAGGATGATGAAAACTTGATGAAAGATATTTAACAAGATTTAACAAGGTTTAACAAGATTGCCATCCAAGGCAAAGGCCCAGATGGCAAGTGGATAAGGAAGCCATTGGCTTATCGAGAGTCCAACATTTTTAATCTATGTATAATTACTCCTGAGATATGTGTTAAACTTTTTTTTAAACATATTCACGCTGCTAGCAATTATACAATCTGTAGATTTTTTTCCATTCATTGATTGTCCTCTGTACAATGGAACACCTCCTGCAAGATTGTACTATACACCAAAACGAGAGGAAGGCAGAAACACCAGCGAAAAAAGATCTATGGCCTGCTGGAGGATCTGCAGCGCACCTGTCTGAGTCCCTGTCTGAGCGTTCGACGAAGAAGAAGAAGAGTGTCCTTTGTGAGTAGGAGTACTTCCTGATATCCAATCTGCACTGATCATTTACTAATGTTACCCCATGTCCTCTAGTTCTGTTATCTTTCTTGAGTAAGAAAAAATATTTCTATCGATATTTTCGTACCCATTCAGTATCTTAAAAACTTCAATTTGGTCTCCTTTTAACCGCCTTGCCTCAAGGGTTGTTAAACCATGTTCTTTCGGTCGTTCTTCATAACTAAAGTCTTTCAGTTCTGGAATCATTTAAGTTGCTCTCCTCTGTATTCTTTCAAGCGTATCTATTTCCTTCTTATGATATGGTCTCCAAGCTTGTGTACAGTATTCCTAAATATTGCTTTATACAATTAGCCTTTTCTACTTGTATGTTATATTTCTCCTAATCAACCCAATAATTTGATTGCCCTTTGAAGCTGCTATACCACACTGCTCTGAAACCCTCACATCAGCGCTTAATTTAACTCCTAAGTCCCTTTCCTTTTACATTAGTACCCAGAACAGTATCTCCCATTTTATTGTTTACATCCAAGTTCCCATGTCCTGTTTGTAAATATTTACATTTCCCAAAATTTAAAAACATCTGCCATTTCTCAGACCATTTCACTAATCTGTCTAGATCGTTTTGTAAATGTTGTTTATCACCATCATTGTTAACCCTTCTAAACACTTTTGTGTCATCCGCAAATTTCAGTACGTTGCTTGTTGTATTATCATCCAAGTCATTGATGATAATATTAAGAATAATAAAGCTCCTAATACTGATCCTTGTGGTACCCCACTCAAAACTGATTTCTAGTTTGAAACTTTCCCATCTATCTACTACAACACGCTGTCTTCTGTCAGTCAGCCATTGTTTTATTCAGTCGATTATGCCGTCCCCGATACCATGGGCTTCTAATTTAAGTAGTAATCTTTGATGTGGCACTTTGTCAAAAGATTTCTGAAAATATAAGTATATAATATATATTGGTGATCCCTCGTCTTGCCACTTAGTTCTTCCAATAAGCATAACATATTTGTTTAGCATGACCTCGCTTTTAGGAATCCATGTTGAAATGGATTTATTAATTTATGCCTAACAAGAAAGTCCACCATATGGTCTTTGATTAATCTTTCAAACAACTTACAAATCACTGATATTAAACTCACCGGTCTGTAATTCTCTTACTTATTTCTCGAACCCTTTTTAAATAATGGTATAATGTTTGCTTCTTTCCATTCAAAAGGAACCTCTCCTTCTTTTAATGACAAGTTGAACACTCTTGCAAGTGGTATACTAATTTGTTCTACTATTCCCATTAGCAGTTGTGGATGAATTCCATCCACTCCAGGTGATTTATTGTCCTTCGTTGCCTTTAATTAACTGCCCTAAATAGTCCGATTTACCTTCCTGAAATTTAGCATCTGGAACTAGTAATGAATTAATATCATCTCTGGTAAACACTGAACTGAAGTAATCATTTAAGTCTTCGGCCAATAAAAAACCTTGTGATATTATATTTCCAGCAGTGTCTTCTAGTGGTCCAACTTTGTCTCGTACGTTTTGTTTACTCCTGATATATGCATGAAGGCTCTTGCTGTCATTTTTTATGTTATATGCTAATTTTTTTCATAGCGTCTTTTAGATTGTCTAATTTCATTCGTCGTTGCATTAAGTGCCTCTTTGTAATTTGCGTAGTCTTCATCCTTTCTGGTGCACCTATAAACCCTCCACAAAGTTTGCTTGTGCACTTGTTTTTTTAATAGCTTCTTTTGACAAATGTTTTTTCTATATCGTTTTCCTTGTTTTTTTCATCGGAACAAATTTATCAATGATACTCTCAATTTCATATTTTAGAATGTTGCAACATTCAATTGCGGTCTTGGGAAGAAATTCAACTTAACTGGAAGAATAATAAGAAATCGGATGATAGGCAATCACGGGGGAGTATAGTATATCACATACAACTGACAAATGTGTGACATTGGTAACACGAGAAGTATGTCAAAAGAAATCACTTAACGGGTCAACCTGGCGGATGAAATGAGATATTTTAAAAGTTGATGACGGTTATTAGGACCTACAAAGGTCACCTACATTGACCGGTTAGTTATTGTTGATACCATACAGAATCTGGCAGTCCCACAGATTTATGCACATTCTCAGACATACTCATTCACAACATTCTTAGGATATCGAAACTCCATCCTCCATCGATTATGGCCATCTCGAATCAGGTTCATTGTCATAGGCTGTTCAAATATGTAGCGTGTGAATGTGTAAGTATTTTACTGGGTGTGAATGTGTAAGTAATATGTAGTGTGTGAATGGGTAAGTATTATGTAGTGTGTGAATGTGTAAGTATTATGTAGTGTGTGAACGTGTAAGTATCATGTAGGGTGTGAATGTGTAATTATTATGTAATGTGTGAATGTGTAAGTATTATGTAGTGTGTGAATGTGCAAGTATTATGTAGTGTGTGAACGCGTAAGTATTATGTAGGGTGTGAATGGGTAAATAGTATGTAGTGTGTGAATGTGTAAGTATTATGTTGTGTGTGAATGTGTAAGTATTACGTAGTGTGTGAACGTGTAAGTATTATGTAGGATGTGAATGGGTAAGTATTATGTAGTGTGTGAATGTGTAAGTATTATGTAGTGTGTGAATGTGTAAGTATTATGTAGTGTGTGAATGTGTAAGTATTATGTAGTGTGTGAACGTGTAAGTATTATGTAGTGTGTGAACGTGTAAGTATTATGTAGTGTGTGAATGTGTAAGTATTATGTAGTGTGTGAACGTGTAAGTATTATGTAGTGTGTGAATGTGTAAGTATTATGCGCAGCTGGGTTAATAAAAGGGTGGGTACATTTGTTAAAATCATCGAAAGAAATTACATTGATCGTTATATCGGGTAACTTGCGAAATTGTGAATAGTCTTTATGTCATAGCATATAGAACCGGTCCATTTTTTCATTTTCCCGATGATATCTGACCAGACACAGTCAACAATAATGTAATAGTTTATCCGATGACGTCATTTCCATCATTCCCAATGTTCAGCCTCATCAAACGTTTTACTCCAGCATCTTCGTCTGCAAGTTTGGTAAGTATTATGATAGTGTTAATTCTTGTTTCTGTAATTTTGCTATACCAACTTATTGTTCGCAGTATGTTATAGCGTCACTTCCATACTAATAAATGTCAGACCATAGTTTCCATTTAGAATTTCAATACATCTGCAAGGTACTTGTCACTAGTGCAACAAATCCATGCGTGCTATCTACCATCGTATAGTAAAAAATGAAAAACAAAACAACCAGTCATAATCCAACTACGGGGCCCGCCTTATGCTGGCCTGATCTAATGTGTTTTGCCTGGGGGTAGACGTGGGTGTTTCTACAATAGGACATGTTACGTGACAGATATGAACGGGCAGATAGCATTCAATCGGTGACCTCTGCCGATGCACCCTCGATCGTGAATTCATTAGAATCATAGCGTTTTCTGCCCGGAGCAAGGTATGTGTGCGATTATGAACACAAATGATAAAAAACGGGTGCGTCGTTGTTCTTTGATGTTACATACAATGAGACCATTTCAGTACGACAATTATAGAACATGCTGGTGACTCATTGGTGACTCATTGCCAACACAACGCAACAAACACATTCCGATTTCGTCACCCGGCGGCCTCGGTGCATGCTCCAGTTCATACGGCCGTGTAAAAGAACACTGGTCGTTGAATTGTGCACATACGCACTTGACGCGTCGCTGATAGTTCAGGATTAACCGGCGATACACTGGCATCACATCCAGAGGTCCTAGTTAACTACATTCCACTTGCGCTGTGCAGACATATTATTATATTAAGCGCCTGCTGTGTTGGCCTAAATGACGGAGGCAGGATTTTATGCCTGCATCACAGACACACTCAGTTACTGACACATATAGATAGGGACGCACGCAAGCATGCACGCACGCACGCACGCACGCACGCACGCACGCACGCACGAACGAACGCATGCAGGCACACGCACTAGTACACACGTACACGCACACACATGCACGCACGCTCGCACACACGTACACGCGCACACAGGTACACACACACGCACGCACGCACGCACGCACGCACGCACGCACATACACACGCACATACACTCGCACGTACACACGTACATTCACGTACACACACGCACACACATACGCACGTACATGCGCACGCACGCACACGACCATTTAGTTGACAAAACGTCACAACCCATGAACCTCCGCCCCCCATAAAATAATCCTCTTCAATGTGGTGATCAATGCGATCATTTTGTACTTGAGATACATCGTAGTGGTATATGGACGAACGCATTACAAACAGGGGCATACAGAGAGCTATAGCCAAAGTGGAGAATGGAAAGTCTGAATAGCTCTATGAAACGGCACTAAATTCAAATCACGTCCGTGCCATTGTCACGCAACCGGCGTCACTGGGAGTCGTGAATGACACCTTCTATTTCAACGCAGCGACATTTGAGGCGCGCGGGCGCAAGTTATATAGTTTGTTGTTGTGCCGCCAGCGGGCATTGTCGTAGACGTTAGCTCATTATCTGTCGTACAGTACCCGGGTTTTTCACACTAATGAACAAAATTAACATCCAACACCGAAGCAAATATAATTTATCCTAAGAGATTGCACAAAAGTACATTTTGTCATCTACGAAGAGAAACGACTAACTTATATTTATTTTAAAAATATATTATTCCCAAATGTCTCAGTTTAGCACTAATTAATTAGAATCGCCCGAAGAATAGTGTTGTTCTTGTTTGTTTGTTTACTTGTTTGCGTTTGTGCGTCAGTGCAAACCAATGTTTCAGAAAAATACTGGTCAACATATGCATCGAACTAATGCTAGTCTAAACTTAGTATATCGCACACGACGCGTCGCACCTGTTGTTAAGTTCAACGACACAGTAGGATGGAAAACAATGACATAATGCCGTTTGCACCCAACCGTGCTACGTCGAATAATGTCCAGCACTGTACGAACTGTTCGCCCAACACTACCCGACCTCACTGCAATCACGTTTCTTGTTTTCCTGCTCGGTTTTGACATTAATATAAGCTTGTTGCTATACTGGAACGAATGTCAACACGTTCAAAATTCACGCCGTAGTCATCTACGGAGAACCGTCCGAATCCGAATCGCTGACTACAATATTCCAATAGTTGTTTTCCGATTTTGTTTAAAATACGGTGATTTGTTTAGCAACCGGTCTCTTGAGCTAATGTCGTACAACGAATACACTATTTGTTTCAGTGAACTTGTTAGAAACAACACATCACACGACTAGCTGTGACGAGGGAAGGACATAGCTGCTTAACTTTCAAATAACGAGCGAGAACGAGCACCTGCTCATGTTCAATTTACACTGTTCTTTTACTATTACTCAGCAAGGGTGTCGTTGATCAGAGTAAAAAACAGGTCAACCGTCGACCACAATCACGTTAACAATCTAGGGAATCTGTGGAACCAGATCATTGTCGATGTGTGTTTTGTCGATGCGACTATTTCACGTTGCAACAAAGAAAGATCAGTGCTTGGAACCCACGCGTGAGAACATAATACGTCTTGAAATACATGCCACAGAGAGGGATAGACATGTATGCAAGATAACGTGCTCATGTTTAATTTATGGCAGATTATGTTTATGGCAGCGATTCTCGTTTTTGTCTTATGTGACTGTTGTTGTCGCGAAACAAGTGAGACCGTAAACTGGCGTCAAGAGATCGCTGGCTCCGGTTAGAGAAACACCTTTGCTCACAAACACGCACTCACCTGAACTAAGCGTGATTGACTAACCACGCACATCTACAATTTGGCATACGTATTGTAGTTTTTGTCATTACCATGTTCGAATAAGGCCTGTTATTTGCTAACGCGATTATGTACAAAAGATTCATTGGAATATGGCTACGAATACCTTACATGATCCTGCCAGCCTGGAAGTGTCTTTTTGCAAAATCCTGATGGTGGTATTGTCAGTTTGGTTATTCGTACCCGGTATTCAATGTCTATTATGAGCACCCACTTAGGAGGCGAAATTACACGCACTGCTGATTCATAGTATACGTGCTTATTGTGTGCTGCATCTTAGATAAACAAGAAACGGCAATACAAATCAGGTGTAAGCAAAGTGTGCTGTAAAAAACATATTCAATTAATAAACGATTTTTTCAACAAACAGTGGAGTTGTAATAATAAAAAGTTGACTGATACGACCAGATCAATAGGGACAGTGTACACGGAGGCGAAACAAGGAAAAAAACCTGCGACGAAAACACATTCGTGAAACTCCAGTATTGCATTTGGAACAAGAGTGTCACAGACATGCAATCAATCAACACTCTCATTGCAGGACGGAAAACTGGCCAGCTAAACTTTTGCTAATGTCCGTCAGTAATTTGGTAAATCTACAATAACTACACCAGTAACGATGAATTACGACAATTGAATGTCTTCATCCAAGCTCTAGAAATACAAGTAGTTTGCACACTAACCTTCGTTCTACGAACTGTTTCCAATCACCTAATCCGCTCCTCTCGCCAACCCGATCAAGCTGCGTCCACGGGGTAACATGCAACAATTCACTTATCTGGCGTAACAGTGGCTGGTTTTATAACTACCGGTCGTTATGGTCAAATGGTCGTCTGACTCCCACGCATTAGCAGCGACTTTAGAGTGTTGCAACGATGTTGCAATACAGCTATTTAGGGAGTCATTCTTCCACGGTCCAGTCATTTCCCCGCGTGTCACCATGAAAAGAATTGTAGTGACTAAGATGTGTACGCGTGTGCATAGTTTCCCACAGCAGTGTCATTCTAACTAGTCGACCCATAGTTTTTTTCTCGACACACGGAGCGTGGGCCTGAATGTTGTGAAACACACGATTCAGTTTAACGGCTGCACCGGATACAACAGTTTGTCGAACAGAGACTTTAGTTAGTTCACGGCGATTAACTCCGTGCATGTCAAACATTCCCCGAGGGAACGTAGACTAGTTGTTGTGTCACAGAACCGATGTCTACTTGCGTCTTGAGTGGGGCCCGTATCTAAATAAATAAACAGTTCACTTATATAGGGCCATATCACGTTAAAAACTACACAAGGCGCTTTACATTAAAAACTACATAATTAAATTAAATTAAACATTATATGTTTTAATTACAATAAGATGACATTAATATTTAATTAAACAAATTCACTAAAGTAAAATAATTAAATGACATTTAAATAAAACGACATTAACATAAAAATTTAAGATAAAATAATTAAATAAATATATAAATATATAATATATATATCACGTTAAAAACTACACAAGGCGCTTTACATTAAAACTACATAATTAAATTAAATTAAACATTATATATTTTAATTACAATAAAATAACATTAATATTTCATTAAACAAATTCACTAAAGTAAAATAATTAAATGATATTTAAATAAAACGACATTAACATAAAAATTTAAGATAAAATAATTAAGTAAATATATAAATATATAATATATATAAATATATATATATATATATATATATATATATATATATATATATATATATATATATATATATATATATATATATATATATATATATGTATATATATATATATATATATATATATATATATATATATATATATATATATAAAGAAGTAAATCGGTTCTCATTTTGTAACACACGTACCTATATAGTCGACGTTGGCATAACGCTACCAAACA